>CM076672.1:221635068-222235068 GCA_038501925.1 Xenopus petersii
TATATACAGTATATTGTTAATTGGTCCCTAAACTCAGGTAACTGACAGTAGCACAGAACATGTGCTGTGAATCAGAATACAGTAGCAACTGATTATCCTCATTGCTAATGCACTGTGGTTGCCTTGCTCAGGTACAGAAGCCCATTCTAGCCAACTATTTTTTTTATTGAACTTCTTCTTTGTTAAATCCCCTGCATACATTTTAGGTTTGGCAAATAAGCTCTAATGTAAATAAAAGCAATTTAACAACAATAATATAACCTGTGTTAACATTTTCTCCTGCTGCCCCCCTGGTGATGAGTAGGGTCTCCTAAACTACTCCACACTTCCACACATGACAATGACATGACCACCACTCATAAGTAAAAAACAATTGAAGATGAGAGACAAAAACTGACAAACTGTAGAGGGCTGGTGCTTGACCAGTTGTGGAAGAAGGTGGCCTAAAGGGCAGTTATTGTGAGATCTGGGCAGAATGCATATTTGCTCCCCTAGATTTAGCAGAATGCCCAGGTTGAAGGACTTTTAGGTTTATAATTGAGATGGAAACCTATTTGTCATCCTAGATATTGTTGGTATTACAGAAGAATGATAGATAAACCAAGGTTCTCCCCCTAGGGTTGCCACCTTTGCTGGTGGCTAAACCTGAACATGGATGGCAGGGCAGATATCATTGGGGCTGGGTCAGTGATATAGGAACAGGCATAATGACATCAGAGGTGGCACAATGATGTTGGTGGAGTTATGACATCAGGGCAGGTTATTGCATCACTTAGATACAACTGGCTGGATTTCTATCCAATGTTTTAAAGCGTTGATGCCCAGTTCAAAAACACACAGGTGGCAAACCTATATTCTGCTTGATGATTAAGCCCAATCCTTTAATTACAGGTATGAGATCTATTATACAGAAATCATTTATCCAGAAAGCACTGAAATACAGTAATGCTAATTTAGAAAAGAAAACAACTTATTTTTGATTGATCTGCTTTTTTTGTATCTATGATAATAAGAAAGGTCAGTATCCTAGTATTTTTCATGTACAGTATTGGCCAGATTATTGTTTGGGGTTCATTAGGCTGAAAACCGAACAGAAAGTTCAGATCCGAACAAGTCTTACAAAAACCCAACTGTTCGGGTCAAAAACCAAACAGGTTGCAACCCTATTTTCCCGATATAACTCCATCTATGAGATATGCAGATAATGTGAGTGTTCCAGTCTGGGGCACTAAACTGTGAAAACATGAGATACATGTCTAGATGCCAGAGAAAGAAAGGCTCTGTGGGCTCCAGGCAGGTACAGCTAGCATTATCTTGTTTCATAGACCACCAAAATACTTTCAGTTTATAATCTGGCTCTTTAGAAATTTGCATTTATAAAGAAAATGGCTTCCCCTAGCTTCCAAAGGACCAGGGTCCAGTAACCTAACCCCTAACAAGTATACACAAACAAACAAACAAAAATACATTGAAAAAAAGTGTTATTTTATGGTTATTGAGCTCTAAATCATAAATCTTCAACTTTTCAAAACTTAACACTATGAGAGCACAAAATAAAACTGCATGGACTATATCAACAATGACACTCAAGAGAAGCATAGAAAAGAACCACACGAGACTTGTGTCTGCAGGGCAAGCCCATGCAAAAGTTTTACTGCACATGGCACCACCGCAGTAAAACTTTTGCACGGGCTTGCCCTGCAGACACAAGTCTCGTGTGCCAGTGTGGTTCTTTTCTATGCAGTTCACTGTGAGGTTGCTGTATCCTCCAATCACTGCGCACCAAGCGAACCCTAATATTTACACAACGGGTGTGCGAGTGTCCTATTCAATTGAAGCAGTCTAGAGAAGCAACCTGCAATTCTTCATTTAAATCAACCAAAGCCATTAAATGAACCCACGTGGAACAAACAAAATATTCATGTTCAGCATGATTTCCTATTTTCAAGGTGAAGCCCTAGAGAAGAAAAACATGGGATTTTCTTTGTTCAACTCTCCCAGGGATATTAAGTACAAACATATGGTCCCTGCTCATATAAATGTTCCATTTCATATCAAATTATATATACAGTGCTACGCAATATGTTGGCGCTATATAAATACATGTTAATAATAACCAATAATTTATATCCATTAATTGAAAACATAAAATCCCAAACATTCAGCGATGCCTTAACAGAATAGTAAAGCCCACTGGAATATCAATTTAGAAGTATAATATTTAAAGGGAATCATCTTCTATTATAAAAATCCCACTGAACTCCAAGTCATGTTTTATCATCCTTTTTCACAAACAGCTTTTATTAATATAATTTTAGATTTTTTTAACTATAAATTCATATTGTGCTTCCTCAACCTATCGTTTTTTCAATACAGTTAGAGCAGGTGTCAGTGACAGAAAAAAAAAAAAATAGGTTAAGGAACAAAGTGAATTAAGTACCCCCTCTTGTAAAATACAAGGGTATTATGAGTTACCAAGGAGTTTCATGACCATATAAAAACCGGAGGTATTTGTCAGGTGTGATTTTTTTCAACCAAGCCCAAAAGGCATGCCTCCTGTGTCTGCACACATGGTATCAGTGTTGGACTGGGATACCAGGGGCCCACCCAAAAACATTAGACCAAGGGCTCACCAAAAAAACCTTAGACCAGGGGCCAACTCTCTTATTCTCCCTCTACTCAGTCAACCTCTATTCTCCTATTCTCTTTTCTTTACATACTATAATTGATTATTCCATCTATTTCTCATAGAAATAGGAAATGACCATGAAATAGGCCAAATGTTTAGCAGCACACCTGGGTCCACCGGGAGTTTTCCTGGTATCCCCGTGGGCCAGTCCGACACTGCATGGTATATTGAGAGTTTGCGTTACAAAGTTCACCACCTTGTCCCAGAATCTAACCATCTGCGGGCACATCCAGAAGGACTCCAACCTTTTTTACTTGTGAGCCAAACTTGAATGTTAAAACTGTTAGGGAGCCACACAAGCAGGAAAAATTCCTTGGGATGCCATATAAGGGCTGTGATAAGCTAATTGGTAGCTCCATGTGGAATACTAGCCTGCATGAGACTACTGGAGTAAACCTGTGTCTTCATGGCTCCAAAATTTGAATTTAAGCCAGAAATTTCAAAATGGGCACTTACTATTAGGTGGGAGCAACATCAATTGGAGTGGAGAACAACATGTTGCTCACGAGCCACTGGTTGGGAATAAATATGCTATGATTTTGGAATGGACAACTAAGCTCAGCAAGCATGACATTGTGCCCAACAGAAATCTAGTTAGGTCACAGTGAGATATTGATTGGACTGGTTAGAAAATTCAGTAAAACTTTGTGATGCAACCACCGGCCAAACAAGCACATCAGCCTGATTGGGTTTACTCTTAGCTTGCATGGCCAACTTTAGCCTAGAAAAGAATTAAAGAAAAGCCTTCTATAAGCTTTTTTGCTATGGCTCTGAATTTTGAGACATGGTGAACAAGACTCGTATCAAGACCACTTACATCTTTCAGGCACAAATTGGAGTGCAAGAAATCAGCAAAAGTTAACTAAAGATATGCCTCAGTAAACTACTCCAGAATTCAAAAAAGACCAAATCATCAGGAACTCATCCACCAAGTACAAAAACATAGAATAATGAGATTTAAAATAAAACAAAAAAAAGTGAAGAATGATTTTAATTCTACTGCTGAATATTATGTAGGAAATGTATACAGATCCAAGTCTTCCAAAAAATAAACACCATAGCATGAAGCATTTTGAACGATTAACATTCCATCAATATATTTTATTGCAGTTCAATAAAAAGTAAGAGAATTGTGAAGAAAAAGTCTCTAGAAGCCTATAAAACTGCAAGGCTACAGAATATTTTAGCCTACAATTTATAGACGGTAGAAAAGGTTTAACAAATGTAATCCGTATTAAACCAAATAAGTTATTATGGTGATTAACGCATCTAAGCCAGGCACTAGAATTTGTATTGATGGATATATAAATGGAGAGGATGCCTGGCTGTTTTAGCAGCCATTCAATCTAGGGTTTTTATAGAGGGGAGTGTTTATATCCTTGCACAGAAAGCAGATCTACATAAAATGTTGCTGGTAGGTCAAGGAATAACCACAATTTCTTGTATAAACAGTAATGCATACTGTCTTGTGTCGAAGAGTTACCGTAACATAGTAAGTTAGGTTGTAAAAAAAAAGACACACGTCCATCAAGTTCAACCTTTTAGCTCTTTTTTTACCTGCCTAACTGCCAGTTGATCCAGAGGAAGGCAAACAAACCCATTTGAAGCCTCTCCAATTTGCCTCAGAGGGGGACTCCAAGATGTCAATCGGACTAGTCCCTGGACCTGCTGCAGTGGATTTGGGCTTGGAGAAGCTTTTGGGTGTGGCGAGCACAGGATAAACATTACATCAAAAATAAAGCTTGTGAAGCTATATAATTGTTCCTCTAAGTTCCAGGTAATTTCTAACCAATTGAAAATGCTGCTACTCTGCAACACATACAAAGCTCTGTTTAATAACCAATTGATATTTTAATACTACAATAATTATCAGGTAGCCTAGGATTAATGTTACTTATCCTAAAAACATTTAACTTTGAAAACAGTGAAAAAGAGGGAGCACTTTTCCAACACTTATGAAGGAATCGCCACATAACCCCAACTAAAAAAAGAGCCAATTAAATTGTGTCTATAAAAAGAAGTCAGTTTTTTTTTATTTGCATTTATACAAAATGATATAATTATAAAGAAAGTTCAACTCTACTCGACAAGAAAATATATCACAAGGATTTATCCCTCTCAGCTGAGTCGGAGTTCTAGCCAAAACTTCTATCTTTATACACAGAGATTCCAAACCATGGTCCAATCTATCATCTCCCTGAAGGTCTCATATCTAGACCTTCTCCACACACTCAGTTAGTGCTCCTCTCTATACCTCTGCAGATCATAGTACTCCACACCTCTTGCTCTCTGCCCTCACACCTACCTTTTTAGGGATGGGCAAACCATATAAAGAGCTCCGGATGGACTGGAAGATGAATATAATTAGCCATTAGAAAGCAAGAAACTACTTCTGGATTTTGCCAAAAAGCATGGACCACAGTCATTATATGGAAAAAAATGTGTGGTCAGATGTGTCGAATATATATCTAAGTTCAAAATAATATGTATGGTGCAAATCTGTACTACCTACATGTACAAAAACGCCATACCTGAATCTAATTCTGAATTGAGAAAGCCAGTTGGATGACTGGTGAAACGTCTTCAAGGGAAAAAAACACAGTCCAGTTGATTTGACTACAGATATACTCATGACCTGGATGAATGAGAATCTTCACAAACATACCTACAGTGAATCATGTTGGTGATAGTAGCATCATGCTGTGGGACTCAGCAAGGACTGGGCATCTTGTTAAAATAGAAGGAAGAAGATGAAATACTGCCTTTCTGAAGAGCAAAGAGGCCAAAGTCCAAGGCAACTCTGTATTGGCCCAAAAACAAAAAATACCTTAATATGCACGGTTTAAACCCCAATCTCTGTATAATTGAGAAGCTGAGGAAAACAAGCTCCAGCCTAAACAATCTGGAGCAAATCTGCTTAAAGGAACAGTAACTCACAAGTTGTCTAATTCTGGGTAGTGCTAATAAAGCAAATAAAGTTCTGTCTTGCATAAAAAAGGGGCATTAACTTAAGGGATGAAAACATAATTATGCCTCTTTATAGGTCCCTGGTGAGGCCTGGCGAGATCTGGAGTATGCAGTGCAGATTTGGACTCCAGTCCTTAAAGGGATACTATCATGGGGAAAAAATTTTTTTTCAAAATGAATCAGTTAATAGTGCTGCTACAGCAGAATTCTGCACTGAAACCGATTTCTCAATAGAGCAAAAAGATTTTTTTATATTCAATTTTGAAATCTGACATGGGGCTAGACATTTTGTCAATTTCCCAGCTGCCCCTGGTCATGTGACTTGTGCCTGCACTTTAGGAGAGAAATGCTTTCTGGCAGGCTGCTGTTTTTCCTTCTCAATGTAACTGAATGTGTCTCAGTGGGACATGGGTTTTTACTATTGAGTGTTGTTCTTAGATCTACCAGGCAGCTGTTATCTTGTGTTAGGGAGCTGTTATCTGGTTACCTTCCCATTGTTCTGTGTTAGGCTGCTGGGGGGGGGGGGGGGAAAGGGCGGGGTGATATCACTCCAACTTGCAGTACAGCAGTAAAGAGTGATTGAAGTTTATCAGAGCACAAGTCACATGACTTGGGGCAGCTGGGAAATTGACAATATGTCTAGCCCCATGTCAGATTTCAAAATTGAATATAAAAAAATCTGTTTGCTCTTTTGAGAAATGGATTTCAGTGCAGAATTCTGCTGGAGCAGCACGATTAACGGATTAATTTTGAATTTTTTTTTTCACATAACAGTATCCCTTTAAGAGGGATATAAATGAGCTGGAGAGAGTGCAGAGACTAAGTGCAACTAAATTGGTTTGAGGGATGGAAGACTTAAATTATGAGGGTAGACTGTCAAGGTTGGGGTTGTTTTCTCTGGAAAAAAGGCGCTTGCGAGGGGACATGATTTCACTTTACAAGTACATTAGAGGACATTATAGACAAATAGCAGGGGACCTTTTTACCCATAAAGTGGATCACCGTACCAGAGGCCTCCCCTTTAGACTAGAAGAATAGAACTTTCATTAGAAGCAACGTAGGGGGTTCTTCACAGTCAGGACAGTGAGGTTGTGGAATGCACTGCCGGGTGATGTTGTGATGCTGATTCAGTTAATGACTATAAGAATGACTTGGATGATTTTTTGGGCAGACATAATATCAAAGGCTATTGTGATACTAAATTCTATAGTTAGTATAGGTATGGGTATATAGAATTTATGTGAAAGTAGGGAGGTGTGTGTGTATGGATGCTGAGTTTTCATTTGGAGGGGTTGAACTTGATGGGCTTTGTCTTTTTCAACCCAATTTAACTAAGTAACACCAAAAAATCAACTATACTGGTAAAACTGGTGTGTTTGCTTCAGAAACACTACTATAGCTTATATGAACAAGCTCCAGACACGGGGCATCCAGTCAGTCTGGAAAATGGAGAAAAGGCGCAGGTTAAATAGTAGATACCTGAAAAGTTTCCATTTTATTCTACAGAGCTTATCTGTTATGTAAACCTGAGCCTTTTTGACTTTGAATCGCTGCCCCATGGCTACACAGCAGCTTATTTATATAAACATTAGCCGGTCTTTCTGAAACCAACAAAAACATTTTTTACCAGTGCACGGTACATTATAAATTAATTCGGAAAGGGTTTTTTACAGTGAGAGCTGTGAAGATGTGGAATTCTCTCCCTGAATCAGTGGTACAGGCTGATACATTAGATAGCTTTAAGAAGGGGTTGGATGGTGTTTAGCAAGTGAGGGAATACAGGGTTATGGGAGATAGCTCATAGTACAAGTTGATCCAGGGACTAGTCCCATTGTCATTTTGGAGTCAGGAAGGAATTTTTTCCCCTCTGAGGCAAATTGGAGAGGCTTCAGATGGGTTTTTTTTTTGCCTTCCTCTGGATCAACTGGCAGTTAGGCAGGTTAAAAAAGGATCACAATATTAGTGTAGGATTTGTTATGCAACAAATGGAGAAAACAAATGATGATTGAATACAAGCCACTGTATTTACAACAAATATGGTCTGAGTTTTACAATATATCTGAAGCATATTTAATACTATGATTAATTAACGTTGAATAATATATTCAAAGGGACTATGAGATTCATTGAAAAAAAATCCATCATGCTGGATGGTAAGATTACAAAATATTTCCAAAATAAAAGGTAGTCCTAAAATAGAGCAGCGCATGGAGTCAGAATTGCTGAGGGTTATTACCCACATAGCTGCTGTGAAATATACTCTCAGAGAGGTATGTGAAAGAGCGCCTTGATACTATTGCATGTCTGTACACTAGGTGCTCAAGTGACTTCAAGAGATTACTATGTTGGCGTGTCATAAGAGCGGTATCAACAGATACCTTTCCATGTAACTGCTTTCATAAGTGCCACCATCAAGTCATCCGGCTATATGAAATCTGCAAATCATGTTTAACACAGATTAATGTAGCAAAATAGTCATTAAAAAAAAATAGCACAATTAAATCTTGGACGTAGAAATTTCAGAAGAAAGTGGTTTTGCTTTCACCACTGGTATGTCATCCCAAGAGCAGAGGATGGAGTCCAAGCTTGAATGACAGAGACGAGGCATCAAATATGGCTCAACCTCAGTTGGCAGGACATTCGGAGTCGGCTAACAAGTGGCAAATCATCAAAGGAGGAAAATCCAACACGCACCTTCTGCTTATTCGCATGTGCATTCCTCCTTGTCTGGCAGCTGGCCACATCCAAAAAGAGGATTGCATTTCAGCAAGAGGAAGTGAAAGGAAATAGCAGACGTGTCTCAGAGAAGTAGCTAAATATGGAATACATGTTGAAAAGCTCAGCTTTTTGAACATGACTAGATGACAAGGTATAATACACTATGTGCCTAGAAGAAAATCAGAGATGGGATATAGGAGATCACCAAAAAAAACCCCTTAAGCTCACGTTAAAATTAAATATTAAAAAGTTAGCCTGATTTTCTTAGACAGTATGAAAATAGTCTTCATTTTCAGTTTTATTTGACATTTAATTACATTTATGTTAGATCTATATATGAACTTATTGCAGAAACTCTCCAAAAAGGCAAATTCATACAGTTCCTCTGAATGGATAAGAGCCTCACTGGTTACTAACCTAGATGACTGGGATTTAAATGAATAACATGAATGGACACTCCTCTACTGACATCAGAAATCCCACTGTGGCTAGATATGGGATGATTTGGCTTCTCATTTAGGCAGTCAAATGGCGCCAGTCTTTGAATTTAGGCTTTGGTCCAAACATTCAGACTTTAATGAAACTAGAAGAAATTGTGTGCCCTCCCGCTTCTCTATCCAGCTGTGTCTCATACACAGGCCAACAAGCAGCAGATCCAATTTTCTGTTCTGATAGACTGACTGGGAAACAAATGGGACTGCAGGACAGTTCTTATAAGGTTCATACACACGTGCCAATGGTTGAGTATGGGGGTTATTTACTAAACCGCAAACTTATCTGGTCTGGCTTTTTGAGGCATTTTTAGTGGAAAAATAACCATTTTTTTAAAATGTATTATACCCTAATGCTGCCAAAATCCCGAATCCGACCTGTTGAGGTCCTGCATAAATCAATGGGAGAGGCACCAATCTCTTTGAAGTTATCATGGTCTGTGCTGGGTTTAGCCCGAAAATCCTACTTTTTCTGGGTTTTCAGGCAAAGTCCCTAAAAAAATCAATTAGAGGGAAAAATACCGGAAAATTTGTTTCTCTCAATTCTACTGAGTTACCCACAATCCAAATAATTTGGGTTATTTTATTACTAAGTAAGGTAAAATTTAGCATGGGAGTTTGGTTGCGTTTTTTGGATTTTAGTAAATAACCCTCTATGTGTCTCCAGTTAAAGATTTAAATCAGTCTCTCATCATAACTATTCATATGTTGATACTAGTTTTGTTCATGTGGCTGCCATAATGGATTTTTTAATATATGTAAAGGAAGAAAACAATTTTAGAGTTTCTGTTAGGATGCTGGGAACTATAGATCCCAACAAACAGAAGGTTACAGATCTGGGAACCTTGCAAATTACTCCAATAAAAAAAAAAAATATATATATATATATATATATATATATATATATGTTAACAAACAAAAGTGTTTTTTCTTATATATTGGAAACTATACTTTCAAAAGATGCAACGGTCTAACCTGATTTTGGCCTCCAAATATTGGGAGGAATCCCATTTATATCCTATGTGAGCATGTGCCTGCCATTTAAGTAACATTGATTATGACTCCCCATCTTCTGTGATTTACCTTCAAAAGTTTTGTAGTTTTTAAGAATTTTACATTATATAGGTTGAAACTTAAGGTATACAAAAATGCAGACTTACTTCTGCATATCTGTCTAGACGGAGACACTTGTGCAATACCATAACAACATATGCCGAAATGTTAAAAGCCATTGTTTACGTTAGTATTACTGATATTACTCCTTATATATAGATCTAACATTAAGTCACCTAGATATGACTCCTGTGTAAATTCACAGAATGTGTCCTGGGCAAGTCTCCTTATGATCTTGTTCTCAGGCCCCCCCCAAAAAAACCGTTATATCACTTTTTTAATGAAAGTAGAGTGAGAGTGAAATAAAGTACCTGTACCATTCTAATAAGTGTGAAATAAAGTGCTTGCACAACCCTAAAGAGTAAAACTAAATAAGATCATTATTGGATACATCAGAGCCGGGCCAACCCGGCCAGGCGCCCTAGGCAAACTGGTGGGCCAAAGGGGACCACCCCGAAACGTTGCATCGTGTGCAAATAAATCTCTGCAAGGGTTTACCCTGCTTGATCGTGCCCAGTGTGCCATTGCCTTTTTTCTTATGCCATTGGTTTGGGGGGGTGCCGATCCCTCCTGGTATTTGAGCACCTGGCAGAGTTCCTGAAGGCCAGGGTGTGCGAGGTGAATCCCTCTTGTTTCTGGGCCACGGCGCCGGCTCTGTGCGCACTTGACTGCGTATGCGCAAAATTTTGCGCCAGCGCGCATGCGCACATTTTCGCTCCATGCGCAAAATGTGTTCGTGCATGAGAGGAATAGAATTTATGCGCAAGCCACCAGTGGCAGTCGGGGAGAGACGGGACCGGACACGGGGTAGGTGACAGAGCAGGTATGTGCCTGGTTCCCCCTCAGCTTTGCGCCCTAGGCACGTGCCTACTCTGCCTACCCCTAGTTCCAGCCCTGGGATACATCTGTATTAATCTGTATTAATTACTAATCAGCCTTATATTGTGCCATTTCTATTCTATGTGTACTGTATATTGTGAGTGGGTCCCTAAGCTCAGTAAGTGACAGCAGCACAGAGCATGTGCAGTGAATCAGCAGAAAAGAAAATGGGGAGCTACTGGGGCATCTTTGGAAACACAGATATTTACTGCTAAAGGGTTGTGGTTGCCTTGGGCTGGTTCAGAAGCACAAAACATAATGTACAACATTTCTAGCTACTTCTTTAATTAAGCTTTAGTACTCCTTTAAGGCATTCAGTCTTGTACAAACCTTGCTTATTGCATCCTAGCATTATTGTGCCCTAACAGCCCCCCATGCTTACAATTGAACCCATCCCATGAAAATCAGCCCCAGTCAAGCCTTTGTGCCCACCAATCAGCATTAAACATTCAGGCATGTAACTTTCACTTGGGGTCTGCCAAGCCCAGACTATTCAGTCAGTCAGACAGCCAGATGAAGGACTTTCATCTATTTAAAAAATGTGTTACCACTGCTCCTCCAACTGGTGCCTTTATATCACTCTAGCCTTCACTTGGCATTGAGCATGGTGATGTTAGGCTTGCGTGTGCATGCTCTGGCGGACGTTGCTTCCAGGGACAGTTTGGAACTCATCAGTGAGGGTTCCAACTGAGGACATGCAATTTTGGCAGGTGTGGGAATAATTTTAGCCAAAAATTCAACAAGATTAAGAAAGATCATGTTAAATAAGACATCATCTGTTTAGAGTTGCAGCCATTTTTACTACTAACATAATATAAACCAGGCCCTATGTGTGTGCAACCCACTGCATAAGAGAAATGTATTAATGTTGTGCATCTACGCACCCTGGATATCATACCAGTAGTACTGCATGCTATTGTAGGAGAAGGAAAGTCATTTTATACCTGGGGGTGCTAAAAGTTAGGCACCCCCAAGTGATCGCATTTACTTACATGACCTGGGCCTGTGCTCCCCTCAGGAGAAAACTGCACTGGCCCGGATCATGATAATCTTCCATTGCAATCCCACCCCAATGAAATATGGGGTAAAAACATTTTACTCACCGCTTCTGTGACCTGGATTTCATAGATCTTCTGAAATGTCACTACGTCAAAGAACAGTAACTTTCCATCACCGCTTCCTCTCTTTACGGAGGTCCCGGTTATCAAGAGTTTATCGTCTGGGCTGAAGCAGCAATCTGTCCTATAGAAAGTGAAATCGAAACAGAGACGGGTCATATAATCAACAACAAAGGGTTCTTTGCTTTTTTCTTTAAAGGGGTTGTTCACCTTTGAGTTTCATTTAGAGAACTTACATGTCGGCGCTAAGAACTGACAATAGTCAGATAATGGATTACTCTAGAAGATAACCGACTATAGTCTAGGACAGTGGTTCCCAACCAGTGGCTCACAAGCAACAAGTTGCTCACCAACCCATTGGATGTTGCTCTCAGTGGCCCCAAACCAGGTGCTTATTTTTGAATTTCAGGCTTGTAGGCAAGTTTTAATTTCATAAAAACTAGGTGTAATGCCAAGTAGAGTCACCTCTAGGCTGTCAGTCCATATAGGTGCTGCCAATTAGCCAATTAATGCCTTCATTTGCCATTCCTAGGCACTTTTTCATGCTTTTGTTGCTCCCCAACACTCTTGAATGTGGCTCACGGGTAAAAAAAGGTTGGAGACCTCTGGTCTATGAAATAAGTCTCATGAATGATACCTGTTCACTGTTTTTAACACAAGCTTGGCAATAAAGATTTTTTTAAATTTTAACTTTTGGTTTGGGAGACACCTCATCAACCAATCAACTGATTGTTCACCTTTTAGTCAAATTTTAGTATCATGTAGAGAGGGATATTCTGAAACAATTTGCAATTGGTGTTCATTTTTTATGATTTGTGGTTTTTGAGTTATTTAGCTTTTTATTCAGCAGCTCTCCAGGTTGCAATGTCAACCATTTTACCCTAGCAACCATGAATAAAAAAAGAGATTGGAATATGAATAGGAGAGGCCTGAATTGAAAAACGAGTAATAAAAAGCAGCAATACCAACACATTTGTAGCCTTACAGAGCATTTGTTTTTTTGTTTTAGTGACCCCCATTTGAAAGCTGGAAAGAGTCCAGAGAGGAAGAAGGGAAATAATTCAAAAACTATAAAAAAATAAATAATGAAGACCAACTGAAAAGTTGCTTAGTACTGGCCATTGTATAATATACTAAAAGTTTACTTAGGGGCAGATGTATCAAGGGCCGAATATCGAGGGTTAATTAACCCTCGATATTCGACTGCCGAATTAAAATCCTTTGACTTCGAATATCGAAGTCGAAGGATTTTGCGCAATTCGTTCGAACGATCGAAGGAATAATCGTTCGATCGAACGATTAAATCCTTTGATTCGAACGATTCAAAGGATTTTAATCCATCTATCAAAGGATTATCCTTCGATCAGAAAATTGTTAGCAAGCCTATGGGGACCTTCCCCATAGGCTAACATTGGCCTCGGTAGGTTTTTGGTGGCGAACTAGGGGGTCAAAGAAATTTTTAAAGAGACAGTACTTTGATTATCGAATGGTCGAATATTCAAATGATTTTTAGTTTGAATCGTTCGATTCGAAGTCGAAGGTCGAAGTAGCCAATTCGATGGTCGAAGTAGCCAAAAAAAATTCGAAAACTACTTTTACTCTATTCCTTCACTCGAACTTAGTGAATGGGCCCCTTAAGAGTTTAAACAATATGTAAATCATTTCTGAAGGTACCACTGAATTCTCTTAGGCAGAGAAAAGTAGATTTTGGTGGTAGCAACAGAATAGGGACATTTTTGTACATAGCCTATAGAATTGGTGGTGCCTTTAATCTTCTGAAAACATATACGTAGGTGGTTATTTACTAAACTCCGAATGTAAAATTCTGAATTTTTTTTTTTTTTTTTTTATAACCAATTTTTCGGAATTTATTAATCCCAGAGGATGGAAAAGTCCGAATCAGAAAATCCGGCAACTCAGACCTGCCAAGGTTGAATATAAGTCAATGGGAGAAGTTTTCGGGTGAAAAATTGAAAAAAAAACCCAGTGAAAATCTGATTTTTTTTCCCACAAAGCAAATTTTCGGGAAAATGTAATAATAAACAAGCGAAAAAAGCAGAGCAGATTTGATCGAAGTTTGTAGCAGAAAATGTTGAGATAAAAATTGGACTTTGATAAATAACCCCAGTAAGGTCAACATAACATAAGTTAAAAAAAAAAAAAACACCTCAAATACTTACATTGGAAAAAAGTTTTCTAACCCAGCGGCCACATTAAGAGGATTCTTAAATTTTCTGATGTCCCAAGTTTTTAAGGTGTCATCTCCTGAAAATACATTGAGCAGAATGTAATTAATGCACACAGTAGAAATGTCATATCCAGGCACATACAGGCAGAAAGTGCAAAACAGAGAAATAATTTATTAAAAAAGGAATAGTATTGCTGTTTAACTTTTTTTGTAAATATAATGGGCCAATTATAACTTTATAAAGATAGGGTTGCCACCTGTCTTGTTTTGACCATGACAGTCCAATTCTTTTGAAGGGCTGTCCGGGTCAAAACTGCCTGCTTGGTATTTCAAATTAGGAAAATCAGGCAGGATTCCCTATGGTTGTTGTGGCGATTGGCCAATAGCATGTCATAGCCCCAGCCCTGACGCAGCACTTCCCCGCCCCAATGCATCAAGCCCCGCCCCCAATGCATCACAGCCCGCCCCTGCCTGGCGTTAGACAGACCAAAGGGTAGCAACCCTAAGCTCAATTACTAACAAATTTAGTTTTTTCCACCAAATGTCTAAAAATGTGTGGTTTTTCTATTTAAAGAAAAAAAAAAAAAAAAAAAAGCTCTAAAAAGAGCTTTAAAGAGCGAGATTTATTAAGTGTGAAAACCACCAATACAAAACTTCACCAGGTAAAAGTTGTTGAGGTCCTATAGAAGTCAATGGGAGCTGCTCTGATCCTAGTGGGCTGTATTAAATGGATTGGTGCTTTTAGACAATTTCGGATTTATTTTCAAAAGCCTCTAAAACCACTAGAATCCGACCTTTGAAAAACAGGCCTCCATGTGTGTTTTTACACTTGCTCAAGAACACAGATTGCAAGCTCCCTGGTGTAGAGACTGATGGGAAACGCTGTGCATTATATTATTAAAGCATAACAATTAAATATATTACAACTCACTGAAATAAAGAAAGTAAAGCTTTAGAACTGCTCTTTGCAAAGCCTCCCCTGTATGTCTCATGACTGGATTACCAGAGCTTCCAGCAACCTGACAACCTGCTCACTGCTCGGCTGACAGCATCCAGACCACAGTTCCATTGGTGCCTTCCCCATTGTGGCATCTCTGTTTTCTCCCTCTGCCTAACAAAGTCAGTTATAAACAGTCCCAAATATTTATAAATGATAAACAAATGTGCCTTGAGCCAAGGAAAGGTGCCAAAAGCAAACGAAAAGGCAAAAAACACTTGCCAAAGGTGACTAGCACTGCTCAATGGAAGAAGAGGTTTTTTCCCCAGCTGCCTTGCACTCCCTTAGCTCACAAGGTAGACAGGTTGCTTGCTTCCAGCAACCAATGGGTCCAACTGGGATGCCAGGGGCCCACTACAAAACTTTAGACTATAAACCCACTCTTAAAGGAGAAGGAAAGCTACATAAGCAGTTTATTGCCACAATAGTGCAAGCTATAAAACTATATTTATTCTGCAGAATGCTTTACCATACCTGAGTAAACAGCTCTGGCAGCTCTCTCTCTGTTTGTTTAGGATAGCAGCTGCCATATTAGCTTGGTGTGACATCACTTTCTCCCTGCTCACTCATAGCTCTGGGCTCAGATTACAGCAGGGAGGGGTGGAGGGAGGGAGAGAGGAGCAAACTGAGCATGCTCAAGCCCTAGCCCTGGAGGTTTAAGATGAAAACAGAAGCCCATGTGGACACAATAGAAAGAAAGAAATGATGTGTTTCTTTTGACAGAAGACTCAGAGCAGCATTACTTTGAAGGTTTACAGACCTTTCTGATAAAGCTTATTTAATTTTAACACAATTTTTCCTACTCTCCAAAATCCCGGTGTCTGCGATTATTCCTAAGGTCTAGCTATTTTGGGCAAAACACTTGGCTAGGGAATGGTTTATCATTCTGTTTAGGTCTGGGCAATGCTACAGACACATAAGACATAATTTTCAAAGCAAAAGTGATTAGGTAATGAGGGTCCTGCAGTACATAAGAGCTAAATAAAAAATGTTCCTAATATAGCTAGTTAGCCAAAAATGTAATGTATAAAGGCTGGAGTGACTGGATGTGTAACACAATAGTCAGAACACTACTTCCTGCTTTTCAGCTCTAGATATACAACAATTCGCTAGCATTACCGCCTGCAGGGACATCGCCGATTTACTAACGGGCGCAGGCGCCAATTCGCTAGGGAAAGAGACTGGCGCTAGCGGTCGTTCGCACTCTATTAACTCAGTTTTTATTTTTACACTGAACTGTTCCTATAAAGCTAAACACATGCACGTTATTGTAAGTTCTCAAGAAGTTCTGAGCTGCACATGTGAAAGCCCAGGCACACCAAGCTGTTTCTCTGCCTGCGTAAAAACACAGCCAGAGAAAAACTGATCCAAGTTGATCTGCTCCTGGTTGTAAGTACACTGACAGGCACAGTGTTGGCCTGTGTACATGGATCAGACTTGCAGAGCAGGAGCAGAAATATAAAAGTATGCATTTTCTTGGCAAAATTATCTTGATTTCTCTATTCTCATCTACAGCCTAGGTAAAAACCTTGCAAATAAGCTCTGGACAAGACTACCTGGTTTTAATCCTTGTGACCTTCAGTAAATTCAGTTCTTTGAACGCAGTAATTTAGATTGCAAGCACCACAGGACAGATACTCAATTTGCCACACCAACTCAACAAACATCACTTTGTAATGTTTCAATGTTTTTAACCTGTATGCAAAAGTCCCAAAGAAGAAGAGGCATCTGCAACTGCACTAAATTAGCTAACAACATTATTTTATGGTTGGATGGGTCTGGGATTCGTCACAGTGAGATGTGCTACAACTGCTCTGAGTACCTAAAGAGTCAAATAGTGTCCTTGGTTTAATCTACACATTTGGCAGGTGTGTTTTTGTAAAACTCAGAGCACATCTGTGTTAGTTGGTCGGCTTCCAGCTAACTACTCTAACATGGATTTACGCTACCTTACCACTCTGTTTCTGGATAGCGTACGACTGAGTCATCAATCTACAGTCAAAACACGTTATGAGCTAGAAAGAAAAGCTTCCCAGGGAGAAGTAGATTTCACATCAATAATTCTTTTTTAACTCACATGAATATTCTTAAGCCTAGAGAAATGGAGAGGGCTACTTTTACAATGATATCCTCTAGGGCGTGCTGTCCAACTGGTGGTCCGCAGACCACATCCGGCCCGCAACCCCCCTTTGTGTGGCCCCCCACATAAAATTAAACCCCCCTGCATTGTTCACACCTGTAACACCTCTATTTTTCATTCCCCTACAGCCCTGTACTGTTCACACCTCAGACCCAGACTGAAAGTGACCACATTGTTTATATGTTCACACCACATACAAATTGCTGGAGAGGCACCAGCACTGTGTCACTGTATGTAGTACATCTTAGAGTGGTCCTGAGTGGTTTCCCTGTCCCTTGCTCTATTCTGCATGCCCTATGCTCCCTATCAGGGCCGGCCTTAGGCCTATTGGACCAATAGGGCCCCGCACCTCTGGGGGCCCCGCACCACAGATAATATTTCCCTCAGCACATGATGCTGCCTGGCCTGCCCCCAACTTTGAGAGTCCAGCCCATCCCCAAATCCATAGGTCCAGCCCACCCCCAACTCTGATAAGCCAGCCTATCCCGCAACTCTGATAAGCCAGCCTATCCCCCAACTCCATAGGTCTAGCCTGCCCCCAACTCTCATAGGCCCAGCTTTCCTCCAACCTTGATAGGCCCTGCCTGCCCCCAATCCAACCAAGCCTGCTCCCAAGCTGAATCGGCCCAGCCTGCCCCAAACTAATTGGCCCAGTCCACTCTCCTATTTCCTCCCTCTCTCTCTTACCCTGTGTGCCCCTATTATGTGCCCCTATTTCATCCCTCTCACTCTCTTACCTTGTCTGCCCCTTTCCTTACTATTTTGTGCCTGTATGCCCTTATTTTCCTAAATACTTGGTGTGTCAGGAGCCAGCAACACTTTGTCTAGGGGCCCCGCTAACATGGTCCCAATTGGGCCCCACATTTGATAGGATCAGACCTGCTCCATATGTGTGTCATACTCTGTCTCCCCATGCTCCCTGTGTGTGCCATACGCTGCCTGCCCTATGCTCCCTGTGTATGTCATACTCTGCCTGCCCTATGCTCCTTGTGTATGTCATACTCTGCCTGCCCTATACTCCCTGTGTCCATACTCTGCCTGCCCTATGCTCCCTGTGTGTGCCATACTCTGCCTGCCCTATACTTCCTGTGTGTCCATACTCTGCCTGTCCTATGCTCCCTTAGTGTGCCATACTCTGCCTGCCCTATGCTCCGTGTCCCTGTGTGTGCCATACTCTGCCTGCCCTATGCTCCCTGTGTGTGCCATACTCTGCCTGCCCTATACTCCCTGTGTGTCCATACTCTTATGCTTGATAAAGGGGTTTGACCCAGAAACGTTGCTTTTTCTGAGAATAAATGCAAGGGCTTGTCCCTGCTTGCACCTGCCCTTTGAGTGCCAGTGATTTCTTACCTATTTGAAGTTGGAGGGTGCCGACCCCCCGTCACCGTGCACCGGGCAATCAACACGAAGGCCAGGGAGTGCGAGAAGAGCTTTTCATCTGAATCCATACTCTGCCTGCCCCATGCTCCCTGTGTGTGCCATACTCTGCCTGCCCTATGCTCCCTGTGTGTGCCACTCTACCTGTAGAATGTGAGCCTGGTAGGGTTTGTTCTGTGGGCTTGTTAGCATTTGGAAATTGTCATTAAAGGCCCCTGAGGTGTTTAATCATGTGCTTGGAGGGTGCTGTGTTATCCACAGGGGGAGGAGGCAGCATATAGATTTAAGGGTATGTTTTAATACGACAATTTTTTCACATATGAGTGATAAAAGATATCCCTGCAGTGAGCATCAACCACTAGGTTTTTTGGTGTGCTACCACCATTAATGTGGACATGGTCTTAAAAGTTCTAATAGTAACATGGGTGTGGTTTAAAGTGGGTGTGTTTTAAAAAGGGGTCCACACTGGCTTCCATTATCGGCCCTCCACCACTTAGGCCAGAAAAATTCCAGCCCTCTGTACCACAGAAGATGGTCAGCACCGCTTTAGGGGTAATCATTCTTAGAATCCTAGATCTTGAGGTCTCCTGGCTACAATTTTAAATGCATGCAGACTTCTAATTCATGTGTATTAGAGCAGGGGGTTCCCAAAAAAACATACACTGGGTTCCACCAACTTTGAAAAATAAGTTATGTCCTAGAGAAGAGTTTGGTGGTTGGGGCAGAAAGCAAAACACTTAATTAAGTAGCCAAAAAAGAAGTTCAGTTCTTAACCATCGGACAACAGTTATAAAAAGACAAGAAGAAAATGTCGATTACAATTATTTTGTGGTTGTTGCCATTTGCCTAAATGAAGCTGTGTCTTATAAACAGGCATACACAAAGCACTGAAAACACTGGAGCCTTCACCATTATTATGATATTATCCGAACTGTGCCCCACAATTGCAATGGCCAGCCCTGCCTATGTCACTACTATTTGTCGGATATAACTTTTGTAGGATTGCGGTTTTTCAATTAATGACCAGAACATTGTCAAATTTATTATTTTTACTACTTTATTTAATCTCAATGTTTCATAGCAGGTCGGTCCACTGGAATGAACGATCGTACGTGGGAACAAAATCTGCACGTCTACACGTCTTTACGTGTGCAACTTAAAGAGAGAAACAAATAGGAAGATAATAAGAGCAAAACCAAAGTGGTAGTCTTTGAGATTGAAGGAGGATCTCACTGTAGGAATTCAGCTCAGGAATTCCACAGGTAAGGAGCAGCAAAAGAAAAGGTTTAAGGAGGATATAGCAGTGGAAGTGGGTGGTGCAACTAGTCAACAGTTCTGAGAGGAAAAGAGGAGTCTTCCCGGGATGTACAGTTTTTCAAATGACACATTCCTAATCAAATTGTGCTTTTGGCTGACCATATTGAGTGACAATCAAGTGTGTTGAGCCATCAGCCAGCAAAAAGCAGGGATGCAATTACCGTAATCCATAATTTTTTGACTAATGTGAACACTGAACGTACTCTAATTTGCATATTTAAATCTGAACAAAATGAAAAAATAAAAAACCTTGAATAATCTGAAAAACACAGCCCCCTTCTGTCATCTATTGGTTTGAAGTCACATGATTAAGGATGAGATGCAGTTTAATGTAAGTAGTAAGGAATTGGCCAAACCGGACTCCTGCAAAAAGTATAATAATCTGTTATATCCTGACCAGAAGGTCACAGGGACAACATGTCCATCCAACTTCTTTTGTCATCCAGACAATAATGGTGCAATTTCATCTGGGCAGTATCAATCCACACATTGAAAAATTTAAATTTAGGAACCTGTGGGTGGAGTTTAGAGGCTTCTCATCCTTGTCACTAATCACATACATAAGCAGAAATTATATAATTGGGGTCAATGACAGAAAGAAGCATAAAAGTGGTGTCACAGCCACTTTAGCCAAGTACAAAAAAAAATTGGCACTACGGCACTTACCTCCTCGAGTAGCAAGGACATTGCCACCATACGAAAAAGTCACACAGGATGTATCAGTACCAGGAGTATGTGCTTGTCTACAGTGGAATTTTGTGTGGACCTGAAGGTAAAGAATCAAGAGGAAAGGTTATGAAAACTCTAATGCAATACATGGAGCACTTATGATTCAGTCTCTCTTTTTTTTATACTGAAAAACAAAAATAAAATAATAAAAACAAAAAAAAGCTCCCAATGTGCAAACCTTCCCCTCCACTTTTGTAAAATAAATACCAATAAATTATTACAAATGGATCATTGCCAGAATCCACTCTGACTTGTTTCTGGAGAATGTCATTTTTCTCAGACTGAAAGACAGATTTTTTTTTCTTTTTAAACCCGGCACAATGCTCAAGTGAGAACTGAATTGGTTTTAATGAATCGGACAGAGAACAGCGTGTGAAGCTTTGGTGCCGGAGATACATTTTGACACAATGAAAACACCAGTTTGGCTTTCAGCTCAAATATCTCTGCTCTGTTTTTTTGACTTGGACTCTTATTAACAGAAGGAAAACCTTCCCCGGCAGCAGTAGTCCTTTTTTTCCTGGAGAAGTGTAACCGAGAACTCACAGATAATGTTGAGTTTGTATGTAAAGGAAAATCCATCATTTACGGTGAACGCAATCTTGAGTAGTTGCATGGACCTTAGACTTCCAAAAGACAGACAGCTAAACAAATTGGATAGCCTCCTAAAAGTACATGCGTCTTTGTACTCAATATATTTGTGGACTTCTGTTCCAAGAACATTTACAATTTAGACAACATATGGAGTAGGAAAAAGAAGGTTTATGACTGTGCAGGAGATCCTGAGAAGAACTCAAGATGATGCTGACAAGGGGAAAAGAAGCCATTAATGATAAGTAGTGTCTTTACTAAATACAGGAGGGAGCCAATGAAGGTTCTAGTAACGTGCCGTGTTGGAAAATGCAACACTTTAAAGAAATTTATGTTGTATACATAAATGTCTATAAAGAAAATGTGAATTGCTAACCTCATTCCTTTAATAAAGGTATAGTGATGTTCTCCAAACATGCAAAGAACATTTCCAGTTAGGAACTCTACAATAATATCCTACCCTTTCTTACCCCAACCATTTATAACTCTGAGACTACTCTATTGATGCCATTGAGTCAGGTCGCTCAAATGCAGGGATCTCCTATCTTTTTTTACCCATGAGCCACACTGATTGTGCTATTTGGTAGCACCATGTTGACCGAAAACCTGCAGATGGCTCGGTTTGGTAGTGCATATGGTCTTTGAGTCTTAATATGGTCTTTGAGTCTTAAAAGCCACAAATTCAAAAAGGAGGGCCTGCTTTAAGGCCCCCGGCAGCAACATGTGAGCAGCATGTTGCTCACGAGCCACTCGTTGTGGGTCACTGCTCTAATGCTCGCCCTTATTTACTGTTTAAGTAATTGTGAACAAAAATGTATAATTTGCAAGCTTATAAAACATATTGCAGCTTTTCCTCGTAGAGATGGAGCAAGCAGTGAATTATGTACCATACATTTTGGAAACAACTATAACCTGTATTGATTTTTTTCACAATATTTTACTCTGATGTGGTGTTGTGAATTTTTGTATATTACACCAAGCTTGTAGCGTGCAGTAGTGTTGGTTGTGTACAATGCAGTCTCATTCTTACTAAAAACCCTCATTCCACTTCTCAAAGTGTGTAACATAGGGCTTAGATCAGAGGTTAGGTCAATCGCAATACTGGTTATATTCAATGATTAAACATATGAGCAAATGCCATCGCTGAAGTCAGTGGGTAAAAAACTGCCAGCCACGTCGTCTTCCTCTTTTGATTGGTTAGGAAATTTAGCAGGCAGATAAGTAGTAGTGGCAAAAGTTCAAGAAAGACTCTCCATGTGAATTTGAACATAGTATAACCAGGATAACGGGAGCAAAATTATGGCTCAGACCTTGTGGAAACATATTGTGAATATTGCAAAATGAATCTCCAACAGGAGCAGCCTGCATTTCTGCTCAGTGAAAGTTGCCCAAAATGTTTGAGAAAGTGCAGGCGATAATATTTACTCCAGATACATGAAAAACAGAACAACTTACATGGCAACATGACTAACCAGGCTGAGATTTTTATTTATCATTAAGCATGACTGAGGTTTTATAGTGACACAAGGACTGAGAGACGCTCCACAACTCATTGGGATCAGAAAAACTAACGCATGCACAACGTCATTTGTTTGGCTACAAAAACTGATCATATCCTTAATCGTTAAATCCTAATGCGAAACTTTCTAGGCAGTAATGGGGAGCAATAAATTACAACAGAAATACTGAACATGGAGGCTTTTCTGCAGACGTAAGAAGACAGGACAGATAACTCCAGGTGTCTAATGTCACTCAATATAAGGGGATACTGGAGTTTATCACTTCAGATTGAGGGCCCCCTGCCGCAACTCTTGTTAACCTCGCCTTATGACTTGTGCAGGGAGTGGGACTAGGCTGGCCCAGTCTGACCCTGTATGTTCCTGCTCTACACTACATCCAAAGTGACTTGTGCTTGCATTAAAATTGACTTTAGAACTTGATCCTTGTTAATATATAACTAATTGCATTTTAATAAAAATAAATTCTTCATTTGACATCTGTGTATAATTATTGTAGGTGTGTTTATTACCCGTGCAACTCCAAAGCCAGGAAGGTTCTCACTTCAACAGGACTAGTAGGATGTAATAAAATATTGCTTTTTAGGGGAATACAGATGCCGGTCAAAAATGGGCCAGAGTTAGCGGGATATTCGCCCAGTTCCTAGGGCCTAACTCACCACTCATAAAAGTATCCAGTAACTGAAATTCATAAAAATCTATTTTTTTTAAAAATAGCTTTTGCACACTGACCCCATGACAGTCCACCTTACGTGTTTGTACCCTCCAGTACTTAATCATAGGTTATTATGCCAACACCACAGCAGTCAAGTATTTAAGATTGGAGGTTTTTTTTTTGTTTTTAATTTGAATAAAATCAGAAAACGTGGCCATACCTCTTAATTAACTATTTCATGTTGCTTTGTACAGTGGTGTAACCATAGAGGGGTTGGCTACCTCTATTGTCATGGCAATGGCATGTCAGAGAGCTGGGATTGCAGGTAATTATGGCCTTTTTCAATGTTTTTGCATCTATTCTAGACTGTAGCTGGGACCAGAAGCCGCCAAATTCGGCACAGCCCACAGGCCATCACTGGTTGGCGGCCTGGTGGTTGGGGACCCCTGCTCTATAGTATTAAAATCCCCCCTCCCAGCCACTCTTCCTCTTTGGATGGCGGGGTTGCACTTGGAAGGCTTCGAGGGCCATCCGCAGGCGTTTTTCATTCAAGCCGGCGGGAAGGCAGTTCGGGGAGATTAGTCGCCCTGAAGAAGAGGAGATTTGTCGCCAGGCAGCTAATCTTCCTGAATCTGACAGTGGGCTAATTTATCAACACTGGGCAAATTTGCCCATGGGCAGTTACTTATAGCAACCAATCAGTGATAAGCTTTTTAAAGCCAGCTACAAATAGAACAATGAATGCAACAATCTGATTGGTCACCATGGTTTACTGCCCATGGGCAAATTTGCCCAGTGTTGATAAATGACCCCCACCGTGTCTTTGTCCTTAAGGTACACTGATACAAATTACATAAAGATCCCTTAACCGGAATCAATACTAGTGATGCACCGAATCCAGGATTCGTTTCGGGATTCGGCCTTCTGCCTGGCTGAACCGAATCCGAATTTGCATTTGCAAATTAGGGGCGGGAGGGAAATTCTGTGACTTTTTGACACAAAATAAGGAAGTAAAAAGTGTTTTCCCTTCCCACCCCTAATTTGTATATGCAAATTAGGATTCGGACTGGTATTCGGCCGAATCTTTCACAAAGGATTCGGGGGTTCGGCCGAATCCAAAATCGTGGATTTGGTGCATCCCTAATTAATACAGTAACAAAATACAAGAGCAGACTAATTAAACCTCTTTTTTTTATTTCAAGGTTAGGTTGGCGCTTGCACGGTTCCCTTATCTATATTTTCAATTCCACTGTCTTTAAGTGCAGGTATGGACTCTTTTAGGGGTGTATCATACAGTATTTATGGTTTGACTGGACAGGGAGTAACAAATCACAGCTCTCAAATTTAAAGCGTTACATAAGTTAATCTTGGATTTCCCCAGGGCAGTGACTGAGACGGGATAGTTTTAATCAGATATCAAAGCAGTTAACTGTTTGTGTCAATGGATCTGGGTTCATAACAACTGTGAAGAATGAAAGGAATTCCAGATGTGTGGCCTGAGGCAGAACGTAGGTGAGTGTAACATTCCAGGCAAGTCCCAGTGGCCTCCTGACCGAAACCTATAGAACAAGTAGTCCCTCATTGCTGAGAAACACAAACCTAACTAGTAATAACAGTAACAAACACATTACTACATATGAACCAGAAGTGAGATGGAATGCACGTAACCTAAGCTCTTAAACCCATCACAGGTATTTAACATTCTGAAAAAAAAAATAAATTTAAGAAAATCAGAACTGCAATGTCCTTGCTCCCCTCGATTTAATCTGCCTCCCATATATGATTTTAGCGGATACCTCAGACCTTTCAGACTCAGTTGACAGCTAAACTAATGGGGCGAATATCCATCAACCAATATCCATCCAGCAGGTGAAAGAATCTTGTTGGGTAAGGAACACATGAACCCACTGATGTGCTCCTCTTCCAACATCGGGGAAAACTGGTGGTCCAGAGAGCTACCTATTACTGAAGGCAAAAGGGACGTAACCAGGACCACCATCAGGGGGCGGGGGCGAACATCCCTGGCCCAGATGCAGTGGGGTAAACTAGATATTACTGGCCCCCACGGCAAATTATTTTTCAGGCCCCCAAAATGTCTAGAGGTTGACTTGTTTTACCAATATTTACGGAAATTATACATGAAATAGGGCTTCATGGGGCTCCTATACCTCCTGGGCCCCCCTGCTGGCGCAGGGTCTGCTTCCTCTGTAGTTACGCCCCTGACCAGGTGCTTAAAAGTGTTAAGGGGGCACGGGCGTGCTGCTCTTCCTGGATTAGCCAGGCCCCCTTGAGTTGCCAAAGCTAGAGCCGAAGCCAAAATAGGAGCCAAAGCCTTCGAAGTAGAAGCCAAAGAAGATAACAACTTAAAAGTTCCATTGAACACCAATGGTTTTTTAATAAAAAAAAGAAAGAGAAAAAAAAAAAAAAAAAAAAGAACACCTGGCCATTAATGTTTTTGTTTAACTTTATAGGGGGAGCCTGACCATCAATGTTTTTTTTTAAAAAAAAAAATGTTTTAAAGGAAGGCCCAGGCCACCAATGTTTTTTTTTTTTTTTTCTTTGCTTGTGGAGGGTGGGGGCCCTGGCCAACAATGTTTTTTTAAAGTGTAGTGGGGGGCCCCATGAATTCTGATGGTGGCCCTTGAAGAAACTATAGAGCAGTGATCTCCAACCAGTGTCTTGTGAGTAACATGTTGCTCTGCACTCCCATTGCTTGTTCCCAGTGGTCTTGTAGTAAGTGCCCATTTTGATATTGTTGTCTTAAATTACAATTTTGGAGCCATAAAGACACAGGTTTACTCCAACAGTCTAATTCAGGCTAGCAGTCCACATGGGGCTGACAATTAGCCTTTCACTGCATCCCCAACAGTTTTTACATTTGAGTGTGGCTCACAGGTAAAAAAAAAAGTTGGGGACCCCTGCTATAGAGGAACACTACTTCATTGTTTACCTTTTTAAATGCCACAGGGGTACACTGCCCGGAATGGTGTGCCACTTTATTGATTGGCAAGCTCATGTGGTCATTTAAATCAGATCCAATGACACAGGAGGATAATGCCATCCCTCAGCCCAATTCTGCCCTGGGGACAATAGACAATATCATCTCCATTTAGAGTGCAATTATAATTATATTCCTGAAAATCCTCTACAACACTTCTTACATGGACTTTTCTATATGTCGAATAATTGCTTCATGATCTCATGGTCTCTTGTGCAGTGTAGTGAAGTCTAGACTTAACAGGGAATCCCTTCACATTTAGGAGAAGGTCACGTTCAGCGACTGGAGGATTGTCTCAGAAGAAATTTGAAAAGTGCTTTATCAAGGGTCGGCTGATAGATTCAAGGAAAAGCCTTCCAGCAGAGGTGGCAGAGGGTAATACAATCATCAGTACAATGATGGAGAGGGAAGTGAGGGTTCAAAGCAGAGAGCAATATTCCCCGCACTAGGTGGTTCAGTTCTACTGTCAGACTCCATTTAACATGCAACTTAGTGATATCTGTGAAACATTAAAATCCTATAAACTAGAATTCAGGGAAAGGTCAGTTTCCAGTGCTTTCTGCCTTCATATGATTTTTAACAGAGAAACAAGGATGGGGGGCGAGAAGTGATTGCTCCAGAGTTTCAAATAAATCCCTAGCGGGTCTAATAAATTCACACATGGGTAAAACCTAGTTCAGCTGCCTTTATGAATCCCAGCAGAACTTACCCATGTCATTTTTACACATTCTTTAAAGCAAAGACGAAGGAAAACAAATCAACAACCAACACAGAGTCGGCTTGCTGAGGCTGAACAGAAACATACTTGCACTTAATAAAATACAGGCATTAATCAAAAGATAAACAGGTCAGGGCGACAGGCTGAATAGAACTCAATATAGTATATGTGTCTCCAAGGACTTACAATTAGGCCCCTTCTTGAGCTTTCTCTCATACATGAAATAGCGTTTGGAAAAGAAAGAAAAAATACAGTATTGAGACCATTCTCTCCATACTCCTGCATTCAAGACAATTTATTTACTGTAATATATTTATTTTTAGTCAATTACATCAGTGGCCCAGCAATGGGACTAGCACCATACCTCCAAAGGTCTCAATCATAAACTCACCAGAAAATATAAAGACGCAGGCAAAGGACGTCCAATGGATTGTGACTTCTAGTGATGAATCAAAACAATGCTCAAAGCAACAGTAAATTCAGATAAATAGCAAATCAGTAAACTATCTTCAAGGCTTATGGCCCTGGATGCAACTATTGACTTCCAATGTGATCATATCTAAGGTATCTAGCTTGGGAAAGGAAAAATATAGACCAAGTTGCAATTGGCAATTGCCAACAAACAGATTTAAAGAAAGCTAAAGCTTAACTAAAGAAGTAGCTAGAAATATTTTACATTATGTTTTGTGCTTTTGTACCAGCCCAAGACAACCACAGCCCTTTAGCAGTAAAGATCTGTGTCTCCAAAGATGCCCCAGTAGCTCCCCATCTTCTTTTCTGCTGATTCCCTGCACATGCTCTGTGCTGCTGTCACTTACTGAGCTTAGGGACCCACTCACAATATACAGTACACATAGAATAGAAATGTCACAATATAAGGCTGATTAGTAATTAATATGGATAATTACTACATGGCAGCACAGAAACCAGTGCAATAAGCATCAGAATTTAATAATCAGCCCTGTAGCATCAGCTTAAATTACAGACCAACCTCATTTTCTGCTGGATAATTAGTGACGACCCCTAAGCTTAGCTTCTCAACAACTGCTCAGAGCCCACTGAGCATGTGAGTGTCACAGACACTTTCCAAGATGGTGACCCCCTGTGACAAGTTTGAAGTCCTGGATCATTGCTGCTATTGACAAGCTGAAATTTTAGGCTGGTGCAATAAGTTCAGTATATAAAATATGGCACTTTTAGCCACAGTAATTTTTAGGGTTTAGTTCTCCTTTAAGGGTCGTGGCACATGGATAGATTTAGTCGCCTGCAATAAATCTAAGCTACTGCTGGCTACTAATCTCCCCAAAATGCCTTCCCACTGGCAAGAATTGAAATAGTCATAGCTATTCACATTCTTGCCGGTAGGAAGGCATTTCGGGGAGATTAGTCGATCGCAATATTGAAGATATTTCTTCCACGTGTTCAACCACTCTAAACGCCTGCTACAAATCTCCTCTTCTGCGGGTGACTAATCTCCTGTAAATGCTTTCCCACCAGCGATGAAGTCAGTTGCTCGTGGTAAACCCCAAGTGTCACTTCAGTCTTCCAAAGTCGATTGAAGTTTCCTCTTGATGCAACTGCAAGTGATTTTAAGAAGATTGGAGCGACACATGGGTTTTAACATCTGGAGCAGCTTCTTATCACTGCTGATCCAATCATTCCTCTGCACAAATAAACTTGTACTACTCTGTCTGTTCTTCCCTTGGGCTGATCGGTCAAAAAGTCCCCATAACCCCATGAGATTATAAGAAGAAAACTTCTTATTTCAGTATGCTGAAGCTTATATTAAATTTTCATTTTTGCGACAGTTCCCCCTAATAATGACACTTTCCTGATTTCTATAGGAAGGTGCCAGTATCATTGAAAATGAACCTGTTTAAATGGAAACTCTGGAAGCCTTTTAACAGATCCAAGGTTGCCTCTTTATATGTCCCTGATAAGGCCTCAACCTGGAGAATGCAGTGCAGTTTAGCAAGTCCTTAAAGGGGAAGTAAAGTCTAAAATAGAATAAGGCTAGAAATGCTGTATTTTGTATACTGAACATAAACATTAACTTACTGCACAATAAGCCTAATCAAACAAATGATTTATGTTTTAAAAGTTGGCCACAAGGGGTCACCATCTTGTAACTTTGCTAAACATCTTTGCAAGACCAAGACTGTGCACATGCTCAGTATGGTCTGGGCTGCTTAGGGATTGTCATAAATTATCAAAACAGCACAAGTCAAATAATATCTGCCAGAAGCCGATACAGCAAAACTGATTAATAATCAGAATATGCAGACTGCACTGGGTCCTGTGTTATGTAATCTGATGTGGATTTTATATTTTTTTTGTATTTATTTAATAAAAACTTTCTCCAACTCTGCAGAACCTACTTTATCTGTTTGAATCTGGTTTCTTGGTCATTGTCAATGCAGCTGGAGTTGTAAACAGTAAAGGGGATGTAAAGGCAAAAAAAAAGTCCAATACAAATCTCTACACAGTCACAGACTGCTCTACAGAGAAATAAATAAAGTTCTGCATGGCTGGGAAGTAGTGAAGTGTGGGTCGGTCCGATACCCGCGGGTTGGTTGGGTTCAGGCCGACCCCGCACCCTCCTTTGTGGGTGGGGGCAGGTTCAGGTCGAGCTCTTACTCCTGCTCTCCCCACCCTCCACCTTCAACTGTCGGCTTTCAGCTTTATAGCCACGCTCCTGCTCGCCCCGCCAATTTTGTGTAGTCATCTGTGGGGCAAGTTGGTGCAGGTCTATAAAGGGAAGTTGGGCTTGGACGGAAGAAGGGCAGGTGTCAATCAGGTTCAGGCCAGGTAAAACACAACCCGCACATCACTACTTGGAAGTAAGGCAGGGGCTCCCCTGCGGTTCATAAGTATGACTGCTTCCCTGCAGAGCAGTTAGGGACCATCTGACAATTCCTATCCACAGCAGTAAATGAAGGGAGAATTCACTGCATACAGTCAGGTTTCTTATAAAAACTGTACATGTTTTTTAATTAAAGTATATTGGAGATAGGTTTCTTTTTCATTAAAGAAAGTAAAAATTGGATTTTATTGTTTTGCCATTACATGCCCTTTAAAAGGGATATAAATGAGATGGAGCGAGCGCAGAGAATTGCGACGAAAATTGGTTAGAGGGCTGGAAGATTTAAATTATGAGGGTTGTTTTCTCTAGAAAACAAAACGCTTGCGAGGGGACATGCTGTACTTCTAAGTACATTAGAGGGATCAAAGCACCAGAGGCCACCCCTTTACTCTAGAGCAGAGATCCCCAACCTTTTGAACCCGTGAGCAACATTTAGATCTAAAGAGAGTTGGGGAGGAACACAAGCATGAAAAATGTTCTTGGGGTGCCAAATAAGGCCTGCAATTGGCCTTTCGGTAGCCCCTATGTGGATTGTCAACCTACATTGAGGCTCTGTTTGCAGTACTGCTGATTTTTATGCAACTAAAACTTACCTCCAAGCCTGGAATTCAAAAATAAACACCTGCTTTGAGGCCACTGGGAGCAACATCCAAGGGGTTGGGGAGTAACATGTTGTTCACGAGCTACTGGTTGGGGATCACTGCTCTAGAGGAACAGAACTTTCATTTGAAGCAAAGTAGGTGGTTCCTCACAGCGAGGACAGTGAGGTTGTGCAACGCTCTGTCAGACAATGTCCTTCAGAGAACCCAATATTCAGAGCCACTTTCACAACCATCAGAATCAATATGAACAAAATGATATTGGTGTTATACATGCCTAAAGGTGAAAATAATAAAGTGCTAATGGAAATTTTCCTTCAATGGCAGATCCTATGGCTGTCCAACCCACATATTAATAGCATAGTTAGAGGATGAACTAGTTATCACCGCAGTTAGCCTGACTGAGCAAGCTTCCAACTTCTATATATATGTAATACCATTATGAATACCCTTATCCACTGCTGTACTGAACCCTAGATTTGATTTGTGCTTTATACATAAATACCTGCAGATGACTGCAAGTGTTACAGCAATATAACAGGAATAAGCAAATGCTCTGTAATGGATGGAATATGACCTTCTGCATATCTTCTACTTTTAACAAAAAAAAAAAGTAAAAGCGTTCAATGCATTATCAGTAAAATACTATCTTCCATTTTAACATGTAATACACATTAGAGGAACTAGCTTCCGATCTCAAGAGGCATATCTGGGAAACAGGGAAGCAGCTGCTTAATTTCTAGATATAGTTACAGCCTGTGGAGTGTCAATAGTCGTATATTAAATAAAACACATCTGGAACCCACCTCCTTCCCATATTTCACTATTTATCCTTGCTGGTTCATATCATCGACTCCTGGACAAATGCGCAAGTCCCAGTTCTAAAATATATCTTCTCTCATTTTTTTTTTTTTTTTTAAAAGATCACTTTTAGAATGAAGAACACAGCACCCTGTTGCATATGGGCAGCTTTGCAATTTCCAATGACACTTATAAGCTTATTGGAGCATATAACTTACAGGTATGGGATCTGTTATCCAGAAACTCGCTATCCAGAAAGTTCCAAATTACGGGAAGACCATCTACTATAGACTCCATTTTAATCGAATAAATCAAAATTATAAAAAATTTTTCTTTTTCTCTGTAATAATACAACAGTATTCTTACTGGTGGCCAAACAATCATATTGACTTGATTTAATGTTTAAATTATATTTTGTAGTACGAAGATCCAAATAACAGAAAGATTCCTTTTCCGCAAAACCTCAGGTCCCGAGCATTCTGGATAATAGATCCCATACCTGTATTAAGGTGCCTGGTGTGGAACTGCACGCCTAGATGAAGTCTGCACATTCATCTTATATTTCTAATGGGAGGGTTTGATGGGATGCTTTTGTCCCATAAACTGATACAGGCTGGTTTAGGGGTTTAAAGGAATTAGGGATGCATCAAATCCACTATTTGGGATTTGGCCGAATCCCTGAATCCTTTGTGAAAGATTTGGTCGAATACCAAACCGAGTCAAAATCCTAATTTGCAAATTAGGTGTGCAGAAGGAAAAAGTGGGAAAAAATGTTTTTACTTTCTTGTTTACACCCCTAATTTACATATGCAAAGGATATATTTAAAGGAAAACCATACCCCCAAAATTAATACTTCAGCAACAGAATCTTATCAAACTTGTATATATATATATATATATATATATATATATATATATATATATATATATATTGAAGTAAATATTGCCCTTTTACATCTCTTGCCTTGAACCACCATTTTATGATATTCTCTGTGCTGCCTCAGAGATCACCTAACCAGAAATACTGCAGCTCTAACTGTAAAAGGAAGAAGTGTGGAAGCAAAAGACAGAACTCTATTGATTGGCTCATTTGACCTTACATTTATGGTTTGTTTGTGTGCACCGTGAATACTATGATCCCAGGGAGCGGCCCTTATTTTTTAAAATGGCAATTTTCTATTTAGGATTACCCAATGGCACATACTACTTAAAAGTATATTATTATGAAAATGGTTTATTAACATGAAGCAGGGTTTTACATATAAGCTGTTTTATGCAATATCTTTTTAGAGACCTACATTGTTCGGGGGTATATGGCTCCCTTTTACTCCAGAGCGCAGAGCTCTTGGACGGTTGCACTAATACACCCACTTGATGTACTTACATAATGCGACTGATGAGTTCATGGCATGATAATGGATACAAGCCTGTCAAGCAAATCCTGATCTGCAGGCAGTTGGGATGCCCATAGCACAGAAAGGATTCTCAAAGATAAATTCATAACTGAGGACAGTAGTGGGTATATAGGGCATATCTCTGGAGACTAAGTGGCTATTTATCATGCTGTGTAAAAAAAACAGTGACAAATTATCCCACACACTGAATCAGTTATGGGAAAATACACTGTGCATCCATCGTGTTTTATTTTCAGCCGGAACTTATTGCGCTTAAATTTTTCCCATTGACTTTAATGGATTACCAGAGATCTGGAGTGGTGGAAAATAATGGTGTCAAATCTAGCACCTGAACGGCATGAAATAGCAACTGACACCTTGATATTCGCTGTTCCTTTACATACAGCTTTTTACATGTTGTTCTACAGAGTATGAAATATACAATATCACTAATACATGATGTTTCCTTCATGTAATTTAGAGAAATCTAAGGGCAACAATGCAGCCCATGTGAACTAGTAATCTAGGCAAACTGTAGCCAGTGATGTAATTTTGTCAGTTGTTACCCTAGCACCCGACCTTTGTACATTTACATCACTTCCGGGATCACAGAAAAGGGCCCTGTACCCCCACCCCTACAGCTCCGCTGCTGAATTTTATTAGCAAGTGCCCCACTTAATTTACTTTAATTTTAAATTTCAGTTATATAGGCACCCACAGGACTGCCCCACCTTTCAAGGAGAACTAAAGCTTAACTAAAAAAAAATAAGGCAAAAACATTGTACATTATGTTTTGTGCTTCTGTACCAGCCCAAGGCAACCACAGCCCTTTAGCAGTAAAGATCTGTCTCCCCAAAGATGCCACAGTAGCTCCCCATCTTCTTTTCTGCTGATTCACTGCACATGCTCTGTGCTGCTGTCACTTACTGAGCTTAGGGACCCATTCACAATATTTAATAATCAGCCCTGTAGCATGAGCTTATATCATGGCAAAAATCATTTTTTGCTTGAGAATTTGCGACGACCCCTAAGCTCAGCTTCTCAGAGCCCACTGAGCATGTGCAGTGCCACTGACACTATAAACAAAATACAAGTTGGGAAACTCCTGTAACAGCTTTAATGCCCTGGATCATTACTACTATAAAGATGCTAAACCTTTAGGCTGGTTCAATAAGTTCAATATATGAAATCCGGCATTTCTAGCCATATTAATATTTTAGGGCTTAGTTCTCCTTTAACAGGCTTTAACATTACAATATGCCTGTAGACATAACCTGGTATAGTTTGCTTGCATGTGCATCACCTAACCAGAGCAAACCATTACTCTTGCGTCGGACAGAATTTCTATGCACTTCTACAATCCCATGTAGACACTTTGTAAAATGAACGAAACTGTGTTTGGTAAAGTGTATTACATGCTTCCCACTCACCCAATAAAGTAATTAAGCAGCTGTATTCTGCACAGTCACAAAGGTTCAATACAGTTTGTTTTATCTCTCTTTGTCTTTCGGCACAAAAGAGACATTAGCAAGCAATCTTGTGATTAAACCAGGCTGCTAGTGTAGATAGAGATGCACTCTAAATCCTCCCGGTGCTGATGACATAACCGAAGAGATTAGGTTTGCCTTTAATAAAAGCATGCACAATATATTAAAAGACCATAAGAGGCTTGACTTTGAATTAGACAAGGCAGCCTTCTATTAATGTACAACAAACCAAGGGGAGTATAACACTAATGTATTTTATGCTGCATTAAAAGGGTAAAATACTATACTGTGCAGTGAACTTAATGTTATAACAGTTACCACCAAACTTCAACAGTATTCAAGTACAGTGAAACCTCAGTTTTACATTCCCTGGTTTTAAGTTTTACCCCATTTTAATTTTTTTGTGGTCCCACCTATATATCATGCATAATACATTTCCCTGATTTTTAATTTTCCTGAATTTTACACCATTTTTATTTTGGTCTCCTAAACAAGTAAAATGGGGGTTCTACTGTAACTACAATTTGAAGCATGGTACATCTGGCACTATTGAATAAAGCGGCAACAAATCAGGGTAACAGTTCAACGACTGGGATGTTGAATGCTGGGAGTTTTAGTACACAATTAGATGGCTGGAGGTTTGACCCTTATGATGACAATAATAATCAACATTAACGGGGTGTTTTACTTTTAAGTTAACTTTTAGTATGATGTAGACAGAGACAATTTGCAATTGGGTTTTATTTTTTTATTATTTGTGTTTTTTGAGTTATTTAGCTTTTTATTCAGCAGCTCTCCAGTTTGCACTTTCAGCAATCTGGTTGCTAAGGTCCAAGTTATCCTAGCAACCGTGCATTGATTTGAAAGAGAGATTGTAATATGAATAGGAGAGGCCTGAACAGAAAGATGAGTAATAAAAAGTAGCTATAAAATTACATTTGAAGCCTTACAGAGCATTTGTTTTTATATGGTATTGGTGACCCCCATTTTAAAGCTGAAAAGTGTAAGAAGAAAAAGGCCAATAAATGATAAACTATAAAAAGAAAAAAAAACGAAGACCAATTGAAAAGTTGCTTAGAATTGGCCATTCTATAACATACTAAAAGTTAAAGGGATTCTGCTATGATTTTTATGATGTAGTTTTTCTTTCTAAATTACACTGTTTACACTTCACATAATTCACTCTACAATATAAAATGTCCTTCCTGAATCAGCAAGTCTATTTATTTTAAGTTGTAATATTGGTGTGTAGGTGCATCTCAAGTAATTTTGCCTGGTCATGTGCTTTCAGAAAGAGCCAGCACTTTAGGATGGAACTGCTTTCTGGCAGGCTGTTGTTTGTCCTATTTAATGAAACTGAATGTGTCGCAGTGGGACCTGGATTTTTCCATTAAGTGCTGTTCTTAGATCTACCAGGCAGCTGTTATCTTGTGTTAGGGAGCTGCTATCTGGTTACCTTCCCATTGTTCTGTTGTTAGGCTGCTTGCAGTACAGCAGTAAAGAGTGACTGAAGTTTATCAGAGCACAAGTCACATGTCTGGGGGCAGCTGGGAAACTGTCTGGCTCCATGTCAGATTTCAAAATTAAATATAAAAAAATCTGTTTGCTTTTTGAGAAACTGATTTCAATGCAGAATTCTGCTGGATGCGTTTGATTACAAACATTTTGTCCCATAACAGTATCCCTTTAACTTAAAGGTGAACCACCTCTTTAATAACATACAATAGGTATTAACTCTGGTAGTAAAGCTAAATAAAGAATATAGTGTTTAGGCAGAGTATCGTAAACTGTGTTCTTAAGCTGGTAGCACCTGTAGTAGATTTGGGCCCAGGCCAAATATTTCACCGACATATTCCCACAATTAATATTGGTAGAAATATATACTTATTTGTAACCTCCGTGTACTGGCATTGAAGGTCTACCCCATAAAATACTTCCAATCAAAATCAACCGGAAGTGACATGAAGATGTTCCCCCCTGTTTGATGGCATCTGAACCAATCAGGACAATGCAATGTCTCATGACAAGGTGTCTTGTTCTGTGAAAATGATTGGCTCAGGACTGTAAAGCTTGAGTGGCTCTGGATAGTCAGGCTTAGAAGAAGAAATATCTCAGGGTTCATCTACAGAGAAACAGTCATTAAGGACTAGAGAACCTTGAAGAAGAAGTGGTTTGTGATTATAATTCCCAGCACCGAGGGAAACCCACTTCTAGAGATCTCCTATCAGATCCATAAGACATTCCATAGAAGAAGAGAGGAAACGCCACTACTGGGATAAAGGCACTGACTTGTGTGGCTCGAGCGAATACAATTTGCCGAGGGGGGTATAGCTCAAGATTATAGCTAATAGGAGAATGAGCTCAAGATTCATTTAAAAAATGCAGAATAGAGAACCATTTGAGTTCCTCTGCCTGACAACATCAGTGTGAAAAACAATTCTGCAACCTCCATGCTTTCAAACGATCACTTACTTTTTCATGTAACCCTATTACATTAGCCATAAAAAACTTGACCACCTTTCTAAACCACCTTCTCTTCGCTCCTACATTATCTACTGTTTTTCCATTTTTCACTATGCACTTACCATTACTATCCTAAGCAACAGGAACTTTACATCACATAGTAATATTAGTAATATTAGCATTACAGAGCATAGAACAAGTTGAGGTTAAGCAGTATACGTAGGGGAACATTCCTCTATAAAAGGACTTGGACAAAACAAGCTGATCTCCAATAATGCTACAATAACTCATCAAGATAATGTGACTTCCCAAATCATCCGAGTGCCCATCCAGAAAACATCAGCTGCTGATGGCTCCCAATAGGAAGGTCTGAGAATCACAGTTACACCAGAGAAGACATATCTCCTTCCATTACTATATGAATGGAACAGCTGCACAGATTTACTCTGATTTGTAAAGATCTTGTAAAATATTGTAGAAATCTAAGAACTGAACGAAAAGAAGGAAGGCATGATTAACTGGCTCAAGGGTTCTACTTGTTAAGGAATTCAGACATAAATTATACATAAATTCAGTAAAGCAAATAAAATATTTATTGGTTCTTCTATCCCACATGTAAAATCTTATACTTACAGCACATGGGATAAAAAAACAAAATTGTTTGTACCATATGGCATTCCAGCAGTGTGTTTTTCATTCCTGTACACAACACGAGGACTTCAAGTTGCTCCCATGAACATTAAACACTGACTGTTCTGTTTATAATGGCGTAAATGTTAGGCTCTGGAATCTCAGACAATGAATCATCAAGGTTGTGAAGCTGGAGCAGTAAGTTCAAACACTGCAACAAAGACCTACTTATATTAAAGTTTCCAAGAGACATCATCGTGCCATGCTGGCCACTGTAGTGTGGGCAATCGATAACTTGGCATTGTCCATAAGAGTTTAATCACTGCTGTCACTAAATATAATCAAGTCAGTAGTAAATTTCCTTAGTAATGTGCAACGTCAGGCACAAATCTGCAGGTCTCAAGTATGAGAAGTGCAGCTCTATCCCTTTCATCATCAGATGGAGCATAATTGAATTTTACAAGCAATTATCTGGGTGTAAAGACTCTTGCTACATATAAAGACCTTGTTTAGGTTGCACACATTCAGTCTATAAAAGAAATATATGCTTTCTATAGTACCCTTACAAGCTGATCTATGCAAGTTCAGACGGTTACTAAAGTGCTCATGTGTATGGCTACTGAGCTGACCTCAGGTGACTAGCATGGAGCTTGTGGTCATGACTTGCAGGCCATCTCTATGCAATGACTTTAAAGTGGCGCATTTTTAAATAAGAAGGAAAGGTCTAATGTGGGGGTGCTAAAAGTTAGACAAAAAAAAAAAAAAGCCAAACTTTAGTGAAAAAGTTGGATATTTCGTTCTACAGTGCAGGTGACTGCCCCGGGAAATTTGAAGACAGAAGAAGCCGGAAGATGATCGCTCCGTGGTGCTCACTTCAAGAATCACGGGCCGGTGCAGCTTTTTTTCTGATAAGAGCACCAACCTAGGGTTTCAGTTAAGCACATGCGATCACTTGGGGGTGATTAACTTTTGGCACCCCCCAAGTAAGAAGACCTTTCATTCTCCTTTAAAGGGTTCCCTATGCACCTCATATAAATATCATTGGCAGATCTCAGCCAACTTCTATAAAGCTCTCCAATGTAAAACAAAAGTGCAGCTGAATCTAGTCCTCCAAATCATCTGAAAATAACCCTTTTTTGCAAGTTTCCAGCAGTTTTCTGTCGGTGTCCCAGCTGCAACAACTCTAAGTTTGTCATATGTTACACAACAAATGTTTAGAATAGGTGTTCCTCTACATTAATTACAATTTAGCAAGAACTTGTTTTGGTCTTAGTGTCCCTTAAAGGAGACTATACTGTGTGAAAAATAAGAATGTGCCAATGCATTATACTCTTTTAAATATATAAGGAATGTGCTGAGAAAAGTAGTATATTAAAAATTTCTGCAAAAACCCTACTAGCCCTACCCATCTGTTCCACTTCCTGCTGCCTCCTTTTCCAGGCTGTGCGAGGGAGCTGGCGGAACTCAGCACACTGCACTGTAGGACAGGAACCAATCAGTAGCTAAGCTGACCTGATAGAGAGATGAAGTCTGTGAATGCAGGGCTGTGATTGACTAACCCCCAACTACTGTTCTTCTGGCAGAGACTGTTAGGACTAAGGTTGCCATCTGTCCAGATTTCACCCGGACAGCCCGGTTTTTGGAAGGGCTGCTTTAATTTGGAAATCCGGACAGGACATTGAAGTGAATGACATGGTGATCAGCCAATCTCTGATTGCCACAGCATCAGTCCCGCCTAGGATTGCCACCTTTTTTGGAAAAAATACAGACCTTCCTGTATATTTAGATTTTTATCCCTATTAATAACAATGGGTCAAACATAATTTTTACCGACCAGGCCAAAATACTGGCCAGATGGCAATCCTAGTCCCGCCCCTGACATCAACTGTCCCAGCTCCCTATATCAGCTGCTCCCCATGACACTGCCTGGCCCCCTACATCACCGGGCTGCCTCCCTACATCACCAGGCTGCCCCATGCCAGTTTTCATCACACAAAAAAAGGTGGCAACCCTAGTTAGGATACCCCACCCCTCATTTGAAACAGGGACTGCAGCAGAGCTATAGGGAGCTCCAATAAAGGGGCAGTTTTTTAAATTATCATTTTAGCCCAAAGTGAAACCAGCACCATATATTATTAAATTATTGCCTACATAAAGGAACTCTTTAAATGGTGTCTGGCAAGGGCATTCTGTTCTACTTCTAAGGTTGCAGTGCCTATCCAATTCACTAACTTTACCTTGCAAACCATATCTGGTAGGGTTTAGTTCTGTTTATAGGATTGCTACCTTTCCATGAGACATCACAGGGGTGGGATGATGCCATCAAGTAGGCAGGACAATGACATCACAGGGGAAGGACAGTGGCATGGCTATCGTCGATTGGCCGATCACTGCAGGACAATCCTACCTGGTTTTCCTAAATTCGCAGGCAGTTTTGGCCCAGGCAGCTCTTCTGAAAACCAGGCTGTCTGGGTCAAAACAGGACAGGTAGTAACCGTTACTGTTTACATATATAATAATAATTACAAGTAATGCAAATTTATATATTTACGTCAAGATTATTATGAACAAACATGTATGGCATGTAAGACATAATGGGAGAGGCTGCTTTAAATTTGTACTCATAATTCTACAAAGTCTATATGGACAAGAAAGTGCTACTTAAAGGGATACTGTCATGGGAATTTTTTTTTTCCCAAAATGAATCAGTTAATAGTGCAGCTCCAGCAGAATTCTGCACTGAAATCCATTTCTCAAAAAAGCAAACAGATTTTTTTTATATTCAATTTTGAAATCTGACATGGGGCTAGACATTTTGTCAATTTTCCAGCTGCCCCTGGTCATGTGACTTGTGCCTGCACTTTAGGAGAGAAATGATTTCTGGCAGGCTGCTTTTTTTCCTTCTCAATGTAACTGAATGTGTCTCAGTGGGACATGGGTTTTTACTATTGAGTGCTGTTCTTAGATCTACCAGGCAGCTGTTATCTTGTGTTAGGGAGCTGCTATCTGGTTACCTTCCCATTGTTCTTTTGTTTGGCTGCTGGGGGGGGGGGGAATGGAGGGGGATGATATCACTCCAACCTGCAGTACAGCAGTAAAGAGTGATTGAAGTTTATCAGAGCACAAGTCACATGACCAGGGGCAGCTGGGAAATTGACAATATGTCTAGCCCCATGTTTGCTCTTTTGAGAAATGGATTTCAGTGCAGAATTCTGCTGGAGCAGCACTATTAACTGATTTATTTTGAAAAATATTTTTTATACCCATGACAGTATCCCTTTAAACAACATGGCACGACATGAAGATGTTTATTAAATACAGAACATTTTATATTACAGCTAATAAAATACATTATGCCTCAGATAAAAACACAAGTGTTCAGAAAGTTTCAATGGTTCGAATAAGCAAACAAATCTCCTAAAAACCCAATAAATCTGAATAAAGTAGTAACACCTCAACTTCCAAACCATTTTTGGAAACATATTCAGGAACATCAATTTAGACTGAAACTGGCAGAGCTTCCTTTATTTGAAAGGAAAGCTGGTAATACCTTGCCCATCTGGGAAAACCAAGCAAAATAACAAAGTGCTACAGGTATGGGACCTGTTATCCAGAATGCTCGGGACCTTGGATTTTCTGGATAAGGGATCTTTCTGCAATTTCAATCATCATACAATAAGGGGTAGATTTATCAAAATGTGAGTTTAGAGTTTAATAAATAAAACCTCACCTATCTTCTATTCATTACTATGGGGTTTTGGAAGCATATTTATCAAATGTTGAGTTCTAACTTTCACCCATTGATAAATGTGCTTCTTAAAGGGGACCCGTCAGCCAAACAAATTATTTCAAATCTATTTTATCACATTAGTCAACAAAATGAACTTTAATTACACTATATAAATTATTTGAACCTTGTTTCCTTCAGTCTGGGAATTCATAACAAGCAGGCAGGAGCCATTTTATAGACACTGTTATTGAGGCAAGTCTTGTATCATCTCAGAATCTTGTTTGTGCACCAGAATGGGGGACCTGATGTCCATCCCCATGTACTGGCTACACAATTAAACGATGAAGAGAACTGGGGAATGTGGGGAGAACAGTGACATCTAGGAAGTGCTGAATGGAAAGTGAAAGTAATTGTCTGCCTAAGGCATAGAGGAGGAACAGACAATATTTGATAGACAGCTGAGATTTTTAAATGAGTTTACAACAGCTATGAATGCTTTAATAAAAAATAGAAATTGGATTTCATGTTTAATTTGAAAAGGACTTTTATTATACAGTTTTTTGTGTCTGGGTGACAGGTCCCTTTAAAATCCTAAAGGAATGAATAGAAGATGAGTGAGTTTTTATTTATTTAGCTTTAAACTCACATTTTGATAAATCTGCCCCTAAGTCTTTATTCAATTACATTAAATAAACCCAATAAGCTGGTTTTGCTTCCAATAAGGATTAATTATAGCTTAGGAACTCATATTATCAGAGAGAAAATCTGAATTATTTTATTAAAATGGAGTCTATGGGAGATGGTCTTCCCGTAATTCAGAGCTTTCTAGATAATGGGTTTCTGTATAGAGATCTGTATGATAGATATGCATGTGCTCAAGCTCTGAATTTGCTTGAGGTTAGGCAAATTATATTAATTAGGAGTGTCTCCAAGGAAAAGAGGAGAGGGGAATCGTGTACCCTTGTTTGTTGTGTGTGTTTGGTGTGTGTGTGTTGGGTGTGTTTGGTGTGTGTGTGTGTTGGGTGTGTGTGTGTGTGTTGGGTGTGTGTGTGTGTGTTGGGTGTGTGTGTGTGTTAGTGTGTGTTTTGGTGTGTGTTTGGTGTGTGTGTGTGTTTTGGTGTGTGTGTTTGGTGTGTGTTGGGTGTGTGTGTGTGTTAGTGTGTGTTTTGGTGTGTGTTTGGTGTGTGTGTGTTTTGGTGTGTGTGTTTGGTGTGTGTTGGGTGTGTGTATGTTTGGTGTGTGTGTGTTAAATATCTTATTTTAGCAGTGCCATTGTGAGAATGTCATATTAAACTCTGCCCTTTTATGTAAGAATATCATTTTTTACTCCTCTTTTAGCACTCAGAGGTGCCAAGACTAAAAGCATTAAAACAACTTTAATACTTGGCTGCCAAATAATCTCCATGCTAGAACAGGCAAGGTGTCCATTTCAAATCTCTGCCATGCGAAGGAGCGGAATGCCTCAGGATGGCAAGGATACAAAATAAATTGCATTTTCAAGTTGGCTGCCTTCGAAGAATGTAGAAAATGGTGAAATAGTTCCTGTTTAGAAAGTTTAACCATCTTTAAAAGATATTTTACATCCAAACATATTGCGCATATAAAAACCATAAATAACATTAAATTGGGGCATAAACACATGCATAAGTCACTGTATATGGTAGAGATGGGGTTGACCCCAGCATCATGTCAGAGCTTTGTTCCATACAAAGATAACAAACAACAGCCTTGTATGTGTATTAGGGTAGGGACTACACAGACATTTTGGCGCGACCCGACGAGCTGCGACAAATCGCATGTAACATTAATAAGGTAAGTGAATGCATTGTCGGAAGAAGTCGCAGCATTGATTCAACGCTCTGACGTCATCCGACAATGCATTCACTTTCCTTATTTCCGTTGAATGCGTTTTGCCGCAGCACGTCGGATCGCACCGAAAACATCCATGTAGTCCTACCCTTTAGGAAAGTAGTAAAACCCCACACTCTCTAGCACAATCTGATGTGCATTACCGGTGATTACTCAGATATTGTGTACCAACTGACACAATGTACAATAAAAGAACATTCAATTTATTTGTGTGGTTCCTTTTGTATTACAGTAGTTGATTATTCAAATTGGCAAGGTAAATAGAAATTAACGGTGCTTAATTCTAAAATATATATATAAATCTCTACTGCTACAAAGATTAATTAATTAGGTACCATTTAAAAATCAATCAATTCATTCATTAAAGGGATACTGTCATGGCAAAACATGTTTTTTTTTTTAAAAAAAAAATGCGTCAGTTAATAGTGCTGCTCCAGCAAAAATCTGCACTGAAATTTTTCAAAAGAGCAAACAGATTTTTTTATATTCAATTTTGAAATCGACATGGGGCTAGACATATTGTCAGTTTCCCAGCTGCGCCCAGTCATGTCACTTGTGCTCTGATTAACTTCAGTCACTCTTTACTGCTGTGCTGCAAGTTGGAGTGATATCACCCCCCTCCCTGCATCTTAACAACAGAACAATGGGAAGGTAACCAGATAGCAGCTACCTAACACAAGATAACAGCTGCCTGGTAGATTAAAAAACAACACTCAATAGTAAAATCTAGGTCCCACTGAGACTGATTCAGTTACATTAAGTAGGAGAAATAACAGCCTGCCAGAAAGTAGTTCCATCCTAAAGTGCAGGCACAAGTCACATGACTGGGACAGCTGGGAAACTGACAAAATGTCTAGCCCCATGTCAGATTTGAAAACTGAATATAAAAAAATCTGTTTGCTCTTTTGAGAAATGGATTTCAATGCAGAATTCTGCTGGAGCAGCACTATTAACTGATGTGTTTTGAAAAAAAAACATTTTCCCATGACAATATCCCTTTAAGAAAATATGTAGCGTGCACCAAGGAATTGTCCGACATCCATCAATAATTTAATTGAAAATAATTATAAAATTATGAAGTGCTGGCTGAACTAGTTGCAGTCTCAGACTGCTGATAATTCGAATTAGAAATTAATTCAAAGTGCTGGTGCTAAATAGACATTTAGAGAAGTGAATTCATTAATTAAATTAAAAAATCTCCAAAACCACCATTTAAGGAATAAAAGTTGGAAAAGGAAAAATAGTGAAGAGGTCCCAAAAATTTCTATAAGTTTTTATTTCTAGGCCCTGGGACTCCACACGGGGAGACAGTAGGACACTGGGGACTGTGGTCACAACGATTACCTTTTCTGTCTCTTGATTAAGAATTAAACTTCCCGACAAGACCACAAATCCTTCAGTGCCATTGATTAAAAAGAGAAATAAGAGAAGTTTTAAATGCGGTTATAGAGAAGGCTAAAGTGTCTGATAGGAAAGTAAATATCCAAATTAATTGGAATAAAAAGGAGATTGATGAGAATCAAATTTGTTTAATAACAAAAATCAATAGCCTTGTATGACATTAGCTCAATTATATTATGATAAAGGTGTTGTCACCTTCGAGTAAACGTTTAGTATGACGTAGAAAGTGATATTCTGAGACAATTTGCAATTGGTTTTCATTTTTTATTATTTGTGGTTTTGAGTAGGGATGCACCGAATCCAGGATTCGGCCTTTTTCAGCAGGATTCGGATTAATCTTTCTGCCCGGCCGAACCAAATCCAACCCCTAATTTGCATATTCAAATTAGGGGCGGGGAGGGAAATCGCATGACTTTTTATCACAAAACAAGGAAGTAAATTTTTTCCCCTTCCCACCTAATTTGCATATGCAAATTAGGAATCGGTTCGGTATTCGGTCGAATCTTTCATGAAGGATTCGGGGGTTCGGCCGAATCCAAAATAGTGGATTCGGTGCATCCCTAGTTTTGAGTTATTTAGCTTTTTATTCAGCAGCTCTCCAGTTTGTAATTTCAGCAAACTGGTTGTTAAGGTCCAAATTAAACTAGCAACCATGCATTGATTTGAATAAGAGACTGGAATATGAACAGGAGAGGCCTGAATAATACTGATAATAATGTTTTATTACTAGAGAGAAAAAGGAAATCATTTTTAAAAATGTGGATTATTTGATTATAATGGAGTCTATGGGGGGGCATGTTTTCAGTAATTCAGAGCTTTCTGGATAATAGGTTTCCGGAAAAGGGATCCCATACCTGTATCAAATAGAGCGAAGTTTAAAGTGAGAAGACTTTACTTACACTCATATTACGATCCCAGATCTGGATGGATCCATCTTGGCACCCCGCTGCAATGAATTTGCCATCTCTGCTGTAAGTGCAGCACGTTGGGATCACAGGTTTCCCTTGCACAGATCTTGGTTTAAATATACCCTTGTGCTTCTTCTCATTGGAGACATCCCAAGTGCGCACAGTCCTGTCAGGAGAAAAGGCGAAAAAATGCATATAGTAACGTGGCTACACACACAGCTGATTTAAGATGAGATATATCAATTATACAATACAGGTATGGGACCTGTTATCCAGAAAGCTCAGGACCTGGGAATATCCGGATAATGGATCTTTATACCTCAAGTATTTTTTATGCCTTCCTCTGGATCAACTAGCAGTTTGGCAGGTTATATGTATAGACTAAAGGTTGAACTTGATGGACGTGTGTCTTTTTTCAACCTAACTTACTATGTTACTATGTCTACTAGAACGATGTTACCCAAATTCGATGAAAAAAACATCGACTTCGATATTCAAAGTATTTCAATTCGATGGTCGAATTTCGAAGTATGGGATCTGTTATCTGGAAACCAGTTATCCAGAAAGCTCAGAATTACGGAAGATGCGTCTCCCATAGGCTCAATTTTATCGAAATATTCCAAATTCTTAAAAAATTATTTCCTTTTTCTCTTTAATAATAAAAATGTACCTTTTACTTGATCCCAACTACGATATAAAAAACAGTCTATTGGGTTCATTTAAAGGGGTGGTTCGCCTTTACATTAACTTTTAGTATGTTATAGAATGGCGAATTCTAAGCAACTTTTCAATTGGACTTCATTTTTTCTTTTTTGTAGTTTTTGAATTATTTTCCTTCTTCTTCTGACCCTTTGCAGCTTTCAAATGGGGTCACTGACCCCATCTAAAAAAACAAATACTCTGTAAGGCTTCACATTTATGGTTACTGTTACTTTTTATTACTCCTCTTTGTATTCAGGCCTCTCTCCTATTCATATTCCAGTATCCAATTCAAATCAATACATGGTTGCTAGGGTAATTTAGCCCCTAGCAATCATATTGCTGAAATTGCAAACTGGAGAAGTGCTGAATAAAAAGCTAATAACTCAAAAACCACAAATCATAAAAAATGAAAACCAATTGCAAATTGTCTCAGAATATCACTCTCTACATCATACTAAAAGTTAGAGATGCATCAAACCCACTATTTTGGATTCGGCTGAACCCACGAATCCTTCGGGAAAGATTTCCGAACACCGAACTGAATCCTAATTTGCATATGCAAATTAGGATTCGGAAAGCATTTTTTACTTTCTGACAAAAAGTCACACAATTTCCCTCCCGCCCCTAATTTGCATATGCAAATCAGGATTTGGTTCGGCTAGGTAGAAGGATTCAGCCAAATCCAAATCCTGCTGAAAAATGCCGAATCCCGAACCGAATCCTGGATTTGGTGCATCCCTACTTAAGTGGATTTAAAGGTGAACAACCCCTTTAATGTTCAAAAGATTTTTTTGGTACTATCATTTTTATTTATTTTTTTTAATAGAGTTAAGGCATGAAGATTCAAATTACAGAGAGATCCTTTATCCGGAAAACCCTGGGGTCCTGATAACAAGTCCCATACCTGTTAATACAACTAAATTATCTAAAGACTTTAGAATATAAGGTATTGCACCACGTACATGTATATACCCTTTATTAATTTAGTTGCTCATCTCTATTTCCCAAGTTTAACCAAAGTTATAATGGAGATTTTATCACACTTTAGTAGAATGCTCAGTATTTAATAACATGCTTTTATTAGATTTTTATTCTTTTGAGTGATTTCTAATGCTGCACATAAATAACACAGAATGACAAGCAGTTGTTGTGTTTAGAGGAATATTGATGAGACCACATTGTGTTACACAGCTACATTCCCCCACTCCAGGAACCATGTCTACTGATATATATTATGTGTCCCTGAACTTTGTTATTTACAACCCAGCGCATCCATCACAGCAACTAGACTCTATTCCAGGATGAATTCATTGACAGAATTGTGAGTGGAAAGTCATTTATCTCTCGGCTTAGCAATTATCACTAATAGTGTTTTCCTTTCAGAACCCCATTAAATCATTACACTGCTTTAATGTTCAGTTGTTTTCTTTATTTTTAGCTGAATACACTGAAATGGGCCAAAGCACAACTGAGAGATGTTGCAGAGAAAAAAATAATTCATAAATTATGGTGAGGCCTGTCAAACCTGGCTCACAGGCAAAACCAAGATTACACATTATATGCTGTGCCTGGAAAAAAGATAGAATAAACCGAAAATTCCCACACATTCACCCTGTACAGCTGATCCATTTAGCATAAGGGTGGAAGCGCCATTTTTACATCAATATCACTGAAGTGGGTGTAACTACAGAGGAAGCAAAGCCTGAGCCTGCAGGGGGGCAGAGGAGGTATAGGGGCCCCATGGGGCCCTAATTCATATACAAGTTCAATACATATCGGTAAAACAGATCAACCTCTAGACATTTTGGGATCCTGAAAAATAATTTGCTGTGGGCCCATTGATATCTAGTTATGCCACTGGATGTGGACCAGAACCATTTGATCAATAGTTACAAGAATAAAGCTCCAGGGCCTGAATACATCATGCCCTTAAAGGACATGTAAAGCCTACATTTTCCTACCATGTATATAAGTTGGGCATATCTTCCCTACCCAAGCCACATCAGTTGTACTGCATATACCCCTCCATTTGCCAGCACCATCACATTTTCCTAAAACAAATAGCTTTCACCCGGCGGCCATTTTCCCTCTGACACATCATCCGTAACATTAAGATATGTGCAAAACGGACATGTATACTGTAAAGTTCATGCAATGCAGATTTACACAGGCACAACACACTTTTAAAAAGTTCTGCTAGGGTTGAGCACTGTAATGGTTAAACTGAGCTCAGGAGAGGTGGTTACGAGAAAAAAAATAGGATCAGACAGCTAGAGTTTCTATGGGAACCAGCAATAAAATCTCTTCATTGGCTATTAGACTGGAGGGTGTGTTTAGTAATCTGAGCTGAGAAGAACTGAGCATGCTCATTCGCCAACAGTCAAAGTCACTACAAGAGGAAACTTCAAGCGATTTTGGGAGACTGGAACGACACGTGTGTTTTACCACCTGCGATTCACTTTATTGCCTATGGGAAAGCTTTTTATTGGAGAGTGCAGGAGATTATTTGCCCAGAGAAGCACCGATTTATCGCTAGCGATTAATCTCCTGGTGTGTCACTGCCCTTAGGGAACTGTTCCAAACCATTAAAAATCATTAAGTCTGCATATTTTTAATTGATGTAAATTTCAAGAAACTTTGCAGCAATGTTTACTTTTCAAGAAGCTTAAGTTATGTTTGTGTGGACTTCCCCTTTAATCTTTTTAATCCATCCCAAAGGGATACTGTCATGGGAAAAAAAATCCAAAAAAAAAATCCAAAATGAATCAGTTAATAGTGCTGCTCCAGCAGAATTCTGCACTGAAATCCATTTCTCAAAAGAGCAAACAGATTTTTTTTATATTCAATTTCGAAATCTGACATGGGGCTAGACCTTTTTTAAATTTCCCAGCTGCCCCTGGTCGTGTGACTTGTGCTCTGATAAACGTCAACTGCAAGTTGGAGTGATATCACCCCCTCCCTTTTCCCCCCAGCAGCCAAACAAAAGAACAATAGGAAGGTAACCAGATAACAGCTCCCTAACACAAGCTAACTGCTGCCTGGTAGATCTAAGAACAACACTCAATAGTAAAAACCAATGTCCCACTGAGACACATTCAGTTACATTGAGAAGGAAAAACAGCAGCCTGCCAGAAAGCATTTCTCTCCTAAAGTGCAGGCACAAGTCACATGACCAGGGGCAGCTGGGAAATTGACAAAATGTCTAGCCCCATGTCAGATTTCAAAATTGAATATAAAAAAAATCTGTTTGCTATTTTGAGAAATGGATTTCAGTGCAGAATTCAGCTGGAGCAGCACTATTAACTGATTTATTTTGAAAAAAAATTTTTTTCCCATGACAGTATCCCTTTAAAGATAAAACTGGACAAGCAACTTCATGTAGGCCCAACTTCAAATGTGTCCATAAGTCTCTAGTTCTGCCACTGTAGAGAGATCAGTGCAGTTGTAGGTAGGATATGTAATCTTTTCTCAGCAACTCTCGTCTGATATTGTCGTAGACCTTTAAGTCAGGAATGTGCAGTGGAATGCCAGATTGCATCCAGGTTTGTGTTTTGGCATCTCATGTTTTAAGCAATGATCAACATAGTTTGAAAAGGGATAGATAATGACAAACAAACTCATATGCTTTTCACAATACAGCCAAAAGGAAGTTGGAGAGCGGTATTACTATAAACACATTCTACTTAGATTTAGTATGGATAAAGAACTGGCTGTTTACAAAATGTAAATGTCAATGGTTCATGCTACAAATGGAGTAGGAAATAAGAGATGAGCAACAGCCCTGCGGAAAATGCTTAATAAATACGTGATAACATAATAACGACCTGGGCCTTGATTAGATCCACTTTAATATGTAAATTCTTAGAAGAGGACACCTTTGAGACATTCAGGAGATATGCAAGCATATGTATTATGGGTTAAAGGAGAACAAAAACTTACTGAAAAGCAGGGTAGAAATGTTGTACATTATGTTTTGTGCTTCTGTACCAGCCCAAGGCAACCAAATCCCTTTAGCAGTAAAGATCTGTGTCTCCAAAGATGCCCCAGTAGCTCCCCATCTTCTTTTCTGTTGATTCACTCAGTGGCTGAACTACCGGGGGAGCAGGGGGTGCGAGCGGGCCAGGGCCCGCACCCCCTCAGGGCCCCAGCCCACACGCCACTAAAATGTGTGTTGAAAAACTGCATACAGAGGGGGGCGGGGGCCCGGCTGCGCGTCACGCACCAGGGCCCGTCCCACTCAAGTTACGTTACTGGATTCCCTGCACATGCTCTGTGCTGCTGTCACTTACTGAGCTTAGGGACCCACTCACAATATACAGTACTCATAGGGGCATATTTATCAAGGGTTGAATTTCAAATTGAAAAAACTACGAAATTCGACTTCAAAAAGACCAACAGAGATTAAGTTGAAGTTTTTTATTCGGCCGAATTAGAATCATACGAATCGAAGGAATAGCGCATTAGATCGAATTCGATCTGAAGATTTTCCCAAAAACAACTTGGATTTTTTTTTCACCAATTGACTCCAAATTGGTTCTAGAGGTTCCCCCATAGGCTAAAACAGCAATTCAGCAGGTTTTAGATGGTGGATGGTCGAAGTCGAATTTTTAAAGAGACAGTAAATTTTGATATTCAGATTTTTTTCAAATTTGGACTATTCCCTAATCGAAGTACACAAAAAATAGCTTGAAATTTGAATTTTTTCATTCTAAAATTCACCTCGACTGATAAATCTGCCCCATAGAATAGAAATGTCACAATATAAAGCTGATTAGTAATTAATACAGATAATTACTACATGGCAGCACAGAAACCAGTGCAATTAGCATCAGAATTTAATAATCAGCAAACCTGTAGCATCAGCTTATATTACAGACCAACCTCATTTTCTGCTGGATAATTAGTGACGACCCCTAAGCTTAGCTTCTCAACAGCTGCTCAGAGCCCACTGAGCATGTGCATGACACTACTAAAAATATCCAAGACGAGAACAAATCTAAGCGTCAGGCCACACTGGGCGTTTTGGGGAGATTTGGTCTCCTGGCGACTAATCACCTCGTTTTTTGTGGTGACCAATCTCCCAAACGCCTTCCCTCCCTCTGCGCCGGCTAAAATGAAAAAAACGATGGCGCTAATCGCACGTGGCGATTCATTTTCCGAAGTCACCCGTTTGGGAAGGCGTTTGGGGAGATTGGTGGCCGCAAAAACGAGGCTATTAGTCGCCAGGCGACCAAATCTCCCCAAAACGCCCAGTGTGGCTCCATATTACTATAGAGATGCTGACCCTTTAGTCTGGTGCAATAAGTTTAGAATATAAAATTACATTTCCATTGTTCTCTTTTAATGGAGGAAAGTTATCACTGGGGTGTTAACCTGGGGCATTTTTCCTGAAAATATCACTGGTCCAGGGTATTGCTATAGGAGTACCACATCACAATATTATGCCTTTTTTACATTGAGATTTTACAATGGCGATTCTGTCCAATAATAGAAGTATTAGATGTGTTTTTAGCAAATGAGAAAATTACAAAAGATCAGTTATTATACCACACAACACAAGGTTAATCCATGGTGTGATCTGGAAGAAAAAATTTGAGTCAAGATCGACAGCCCTTTACTATATTGAACGAGGGAAAACATAGATGCATATGTCTGTGCGTCTGTCTATGATTTAAAGTGATACCTTTGAGTTAACTTTTAGGGGCCCATTTACTTAGTTCGAGTGAAGGAATAGAGGAAAAATAGTTTGAATTTTGAATGGTCGAATATGGCTACTTTGACCATCGAATGGGCTACTTCGACCTTTGAATGGGCTACTTCGACCTTCGAATTGAACGATTCGAACTAAAAATCGTTCGACTATTCGATAGTCGAAGTACTATCTCTTTAAAAATTTCTTCGACCCCCTAGTTCGCCACCTAAAACCTACCGAGGCCAATGTTAGCCTATGGGGAAGGTCCCCATAGGCTTCCTAAAAATTTCCTGATCGAAGGAATATCTTTCGATCGATGGATTAAAATCCTTTGAATCGTTCGATTCGAAGGATTTAATCGTTCGATCGTAGGAATAGCGCAAAATCGAAGGATTTTATTTCGACGGTCGAATATCGAGGGTTAATTAACCCTTGATATTCGACCCTAGGTAAATGTGCCCCTAAGTATAATATAGAGAGTGATATTCTGAGACAATTTGCAATTGGTTTTCATTTTTTTTTTTTTTTTATTATTTGTGGTTTTTGAGTTATTCAGTGATTTTTTTTTTAGCAGCTCTGCAGTTTGCAATCTCTACAATCTGGTAGATAGGGTCCAAATTACTCTAGCCAGCATGCGTTGATTTAAATAAGAGACGGGAATATGAATAGTAGAGGATAAAAAGATGAGTAATAAAAAGTGGAAAGAGTCAGAAGAAGGCAAATAATTAAAAACTATAAAAATAATAAAGACCAATTGAAAAGTTGCTTAGAATTGGCCATTCTATAACATACTAAAAGTTAACTTAAATGTAAACTACTCCTTTAACTAGTACAGTTATGGGACCTATTATCCAGAATGCTCGGGACCTGGGGTTTTTCGGATAACGGATCTTTCCATAATTGGGATCTTCATACCTTAAGTCTACAAGAAAATCATATAAACATTAAATAAACCCAATAGGCTAGTTTTGCTACAAATAAGGATTAATTATATCTCAGTTAGGATCAAGTAGAAGCGACTTTTATTTTTACAGAGAAAAGGGAAATCATTTTTAAAAATTTAGATTATTTGGATAAAATGGAGTCTATGGACTTGCTTACCCAGTGATCTCCCTCCTGTCGTATAAATGCTCTTGAAGCCGCAATGCTCCAATGTACTGCCCTCATGACTGTTATCACATATTGCAACAATTTTGTTTCTATTTTCTGTACTTGTTCTCACTCTCTCTTATTCTGATTTAATCCTTCTTTACTCTTTATATTCACCTTGCAAACTAAATGCACAGCAATGGACCAAGAATGATGTACAATGCTATGTAACAATGTTTAATATTAAGCACGAAATGTAGAGTGCAACAATACGTATTGAACTGTCTAATGCTGATTTAAAATGAAAGAAACAATGGAATCTACGGGAGACTATCTTTCTGTAATTTGGAGCTTTCTGGATAACGGGTTTCCGGATAATTGATCCCTCCCATAGAATGAGGGATTTGCATGGAAGCTGTTTGAGGGCTACGTAATAAAAGCAATGCAGTGTAGCTATATTAGATTCATCTGTCTGCCATTATGCTGTTCTACAAGAGAACTATAGAAACACATGAAACGGATGAGTGCTTTTATTGTATTTAAGGGCTGTTTTACAAGCTACATGCAACTACACCTTTAACCTACTAGAGAAGCTTTAGCAGGGAGGGGGCTAATTAACCAAAGGATAATCTGAACATATAGCTGAACATCTGCACAACAAATTCAGCAACTTCATGGCTACCAAGGGAGAGATTCCCAAGCACTGCAACAAATTAAACATTCGTTCAGAAAGCCTCTGAGGGGATCTCCAAAAGCAAACTGGTATGTGTCCAACAACCAGGCCATTTAATTAATTCCAAGCCCCTATAATAGATCCCTGCATAAAGCAGCTCAGTAGCCAGTCTGGAGTTGTGACCATGGAATTCCACCAGCTCATTCCTTCTAAACTCTATGTCTGGTCTTCAACTCTCCAATTACCAGTAAAGTAGTAAGAAAAAAAAAACGGTGGAACAGTGACATGAAACATGAGTTCTAATTTAATGAGCATTTAAAAATAAACATGAGTTATTATACTGTAAAACAAACAGCAGGTGCAAAACCCTTTTAAAAACGGAGATGGAATCCGGTGACAAACGCGAAGATTCGGGGAGATTTAATCGCCCATCAACAAATCGATTCTTCTTCTGGGTGACTAATCTCACCGAAAAGCCATCCCACTGGCTAGAACCTAAATCGGCAATTTAGATTCTAGCCGGCGGGAAGGCTTATGGGTGAGATTAGTGGCACAGAAGAAGAATTGATTTGTCGCCGGGCGACTAAATCTCCCCGAATCTTAGCATGTGTCACCGCCAACCTGGTGGACTTTTGATTCCAGTCAGTCGAATTTTGTACACCTATCTGGATGGCACTCATTTATTTGGACTGCCAAGTAAAGGTTTGGTTCTGGGTTGACCTGGCACTTTAAAGGGATACTGTCATGGGAAAACAATTTTTTTTCAATATGAATCAGTTAATAGTGCTGCTCCAGCAGAATTCTGCACTGAAATCCATTTCTCAAAAGAGCAAACAGATTTTTTTATATTCAATTTTGAAATCTGACATGGGGCTAGACATATTGTCAATTTCCCAACTGCCCCAAATCATGTGACTTGTGCTCTGATAAACTTCAATCACTCTTTACTGCTATACTGCAAGTTGGAGTGATATCACCCCATCTCTTCCCCCCCCCCAGCAGCCAAACAAAAGAACAATGGGAAGGTAACCAGATAGCAGCTCCCTAACACAAGATAACAGCTGACTGGTAGATCTAAGAACAACACTCAATAGTAAAAACCCATGTCTTACTGAGACACATTCAGTTACATTGAGAAGGAAAAACAGCAGCCTGCCAGAAAGCATTTCTCTCCTAAAGTGCAGGCACAAGTCACATGACCAGGGGCAGCTGGGAAATTGACAAAATGTCTAGCCCCATGTCAGATTTCACAATTGAATATAAAAAAATCTGTTTGCTCTTTTGAGAAATGGATTTCAGTGCAGAATTCTGCTGGAGCAGCTCTATTAACTGATTCATTTTGAAAAAAAAATTTTTTCCCATGACAGTATCCCTTTAAAGGGGTTGTTCACCTTTAAATTAACTTTTAGTATGATATAGAGTGACATTTTGAGACACTTCGAAGGTTATTTACTAAAATCCAAAAAAAAAAAAAAAAAAATAGTAACACTCCCATACATGATTTTACCTTATTTATTATTTTAAAAGCTTGATCTAATTAGTTCGGGTAAAAACCTGAATCCGTTTTTTTTCCCTAAAAGCCAGAATTTTTCCGATTTTTGCCTGAAAAGGTCAGATTTTGGGCTAATTTCAGCGCAGACCACAGAAACTGCAAAAAATGATAGGGACCTCTGCCATTGACTTATACACAACCTCAGCAGGTTTGAGATGGCGGATTTTCAGATACGGCATTTTTCTGCATCGGGCTTTAATAAATAAAAATTAAAAAAACAAAATCGAGTTTTGCCCCAAAAAGCCCGACTGGAGTTTAGTAAATAACCCCCTTCATAATTGGTTTCATTTTTTATTCTTTGTGGTTTTTGAGTTACTTAGATTTTTATTCGGCAGCTCTCCGGTTTGCAATTTCAGTAATCTGGTTGCTAGAGTCCAAATTACCCTAGAAACCATGCACTGATTTGAATAAGAGACTGGAATATGAATAGGAGAGGCCAGAATAGAAAGATGTAAGAGTAATAAAAAGTAGCAATAACAATACATTTGTAAATTTACAGAGCATTTTATTTAGATGGGGTCAGTGGGGGCCATTTATAAACACTGGCCAAATTTGCACATGGGCAGTAACCCATGGCAACCTGATGTGATCTGATATCTTCTTGCACTGTTCAACCAGCAGCTAGCTAGAAAAAGTTAATCACTGATTGGTTGCCATGGGTTACTGCCCAGGTGCAAATTTGCCTATTGTTTATAAATGAGCCCCAGTGATCCCCATTGGAAAATTGGAAAGCGTCAGAAGAAGAACGCAAACAATTAAAAAAACTGTATATAAAAAAAGGATAATAAAGATCAATCAGAAAGTTTCTTAGAATTGGCTTATAAATCTATAATTTACTAAAATGTAACACGTACTTTAACAAGTACGAGCCCCATTTGAAAGCTGGAAATAGACAGCAAAAGAAAGTAAATAATTCAAAAACTAGAAGAAAGAAAAACTGAAACCCAATTGAAAAGTTGCTTAGAATTAGCTATTCTATAACATACTAAAACTGTAGTATACTTAGAATGCCCTACTCTTAGCAATCAGTCTTTTTTTTACTTTTTATTTATTTTTGATAGTTTTTGAATCTTTTCAGCTTTCAAATGGGTGCGTCTCTGGCCCCATCTAAAACAAATGTGCTACAAAGGCTACAAATGTATTTTTATTGTTACTTTTTATTACTCCTCTTTCTATTCTGGCCTCTCTTATTCATATTCCAGTCTCTTTATTCAAATCAGTGCACGGTTGCTACGGTAAATTGGACCCTAGAAACCAGAATATGAAAACCAATTGCAAATTGTCTCAGAATATCACTCTCTATATCATACTAAAAGTTAACTCCAAGGTGAACATCCTTGTTAACCAATGAAGGTCAGCAGCAAGCCTAATTTGCCATTTTGTATGATCAAAAGTTAAGCAAGCAGATGAGCCTTTGGTTAGCCAGGAGGCTCACACATCAACGAACAAGGGAATCAGATAAGAACATGGATCTCAAATATGCTTTTTTTAATATAGGAAAAAGCATTCATTTCTAACAAAAATAATCATTTATTTACATATGGTGCAAACTTTCGACCTGTATTATTTTAGAACACACTTCTGCGTTTAATATAAAAACCCACTTGCTCATAATGTTTGCAACTATAAAATATTAAGTGTTTTGCTTTCTAAGAAAATGCTGTTTCAATAAATATTTAAAACTTTTTAGTTGGCTGTATATATATATCTAGTCTTAACGGCCTTTATCTCGCCTTTGTGATAGCAGAAAGGTTTTTAGGCAGAGATCCCCCATGCTGTTGCGCAGGTATTGTGTAATGTTTAATGTGATTTTCTAAAGAGATTAACTGTCTTGTTCTAAACAGCTGGAATCGGTATGAAAGTTAGCAGATAGAAAATTACTTAGCTGACACTCAGACGAGCCAAACCTTTTATTATGCTTTTGCGTGTGTTTTAAAATTGAAGGGAATGTCAACCCAAAAAAATAAAAATGTAATGAATCCAACCCCCCATATAATGAAACCCGCTACCTCCTACCTTACATGGTCCAGCCTCCCTGCTCCCACCCACACAGGTGATAACTCTAGTAATTGCCCCTAATTACCCCTCGTTGCAGAGTAAGGGCCCTTACACAGGGGCGTTTTCAGCTGCGCTCTCCTGCGTTTCGGTTTCATGCATTCAGCTGCAGGGGAGCGGAGGAGTAAAGGCACGTCATGACTGTCAAGGGGGCTGTACTCACACAGACGCATGTAAGCGCAGAACACAGGTAAAATGCAATATGCTGCGTCTCAACCTGCATTCGGCACTTACATGCGTCTGTGTGAGTACAACCCCCTTGACAGTCATGCCGTGCATTTACTCCTGCGCTTAGGGCCCTTACACACAGTAGTTTTGAGCTGTGCTCCCCTGCGTTCCGGTTTCATGAGTTCAGCCACAGGGGAGCGCAGCTCAAAACGCCTGTGTGTAAGGGCCCTAAGCGCAGCGGAGCTCACAGGGCCATCTTTTTCTCTTCGGTAATCTTCGGAAACTAAGCTCCATATCGGCGCATGTGCAATTGAAGCAGTCTTCTGGCTTCGTACAAATGCGCATGCGCTGAAAGTGACTGAAATAGCCGAAGGGACCCGATGATTACTGAAGAGAAGTAGATGGCGGCGTGAGCTCCGCTGTGCTTACTCTGCAACGAGAGGTAATTACAGGATTAGGGGCAATTACTTGAGTTATCACCTGTGCGGGCAGGGAGGGGGACTATGTAGGGTAGGGGGTAGGGGGTATTGGGTTTAATTATATGGGGGGTTGAATTCTCCTTTAAAGGAGAGGGAAAGATTAAAACTAAGTAAGCCTTATCAGAAAGGTCCATCTAAATATTCCAGTAAACCTCAAGTAATGCTGCTCTGATTCCTCTATTAAAAGAAACACTGCATTTCATTCCTTATATTGTGTACACATGAGCTTCTGCCTTCTGGCCTTCAGCTTAAACCTCCTTGCCTCGGCGTGAGCATGCTCAGTTTGCAGGGAGAGACAGACAGGAAGTGATGTCACACCAAGCCAATACTGCAGCTGCTATCCTAAACAAACAGAGAGCTTCTAGAGCGTTTTACTCAGGTATAGTTTATAGTTTTTACAGAATAAATATAGCATTCTAGCTTGCACTATTGCAGCTAATCTATTGTCAATTAAATGCACCCGTAGCTTTCCTTCTCCTTTAAAGAAAACAATATTCTAAGCAAATTTTCAATATACATTCATTACATTTTTTTTCTCATTTTTAAGTTATTGAAACCAGAGTTTGTTCCTTTCTATTCTCTGCACTGGTGGCTCAGATTGTTGATACAATAGAAGACCAGTGTCGGACTGGGACACCAGGGGCCCACCAAAAAATCTTAGACCAGGGGCCACTCTCAGTAGTATTATACTTCCTCTACTCAGTCAACCTCTATTCTCCTAGTCTCTTTTCTTTACATACTATAATCGATTATTCCATCTATTTAGCCTCTTTTTCTCATAGAAATAGGAAATGACCATGAAATAGGTCAAAAGTTTAGCAGCATGAGGGGCCACTGAGACCTGGACTTATGTTATAGAATGGCCAAGTTCTAAGCAACTTTTCCATGGGCATTCATTATTTATTTTTTTATAGGTTTAAAATTATAAGCCCTTCTCTTCTCACTCTTTCCAATGGGGTCACCTAAAAAACAAATGCTCTGTAAGGCTACAAAATTATTGTTATTGCTACTTTGCATTACTCAATTTTCTATTAAGGCCCTCTCCAATTCAAATCAGTGCATGATTGTTAGGGTAACTTGGACCCTATAAATCACATAGCTAAAACTGCAAACTGGAGAGCTGCTGAATAAAGAGCTCAAAACCCACAGATAATAAAAAATTAAAACAAATTGCAAATTAATTGTAGAATATCACTCTGTACACAGTACTTAAAGTTAATTTAAAGGTCAACAGTCCCTTTAAGGACATTGGTGTATTCCATCAGCCATTGGGGCATTGTTCCCATAAATTTGGACCCTAGCAACCAGATTGCTGAAATTTCAAACTGGAGAGCTGCTGAATAAAAAGCTCAATAATAACGCAAAAACCACAAATAATAAAAAATGGAAACCAGTTGCAAATTGTCTCAGAATATCACTCTCTATATCATACTAAAAGTTAATTTTAAGGGTTTGTTCAACACAGGGGTGAAAAAGAGAGAAACAAAGAGGGTGTATATAAGCAACTGGGTGCTGGGTGGGAGATACCATGCTGCTACAAGGATCCACCATATAGGAAATACTGGGGTTGTGCTGTAAAATAGAATCTGAGAGCCCTGCTTGCAGAGCTTACAATCTTATGATATTCTGCAACCTTTGTTAAATCAATAAATTAAATTAATGATTGTAGCTCTGTGTTACTTGCTGATGCTAAATGAATAAATGATGATGACGATAGATAAAAAGAAGGTATAAATGAAAATGAGGATTGAGTGGGAAAACCATGAACCGAAAAGAAAATAATGAGGCATGTGGTTGCTCTGAGAATCAAGTAAGTGAATGTGAAAAAATAGTTGTTTTGGACACCTTTACTGATAGAATGTGACGTATATACTGACAGGATGGGATTAGGACATCTCAGCTGTAAAGGTCTGCTTAGTATCATGAGAATGTGCAAATAATGGAGGATAATAGATAAAGTGCAATGGGAAGTGTGTTGAGATTGAGGAAAGAGAGTGTGGGAAGGTAGGAGAGGAAATGTGGTACTCATGTGGGAATTCTTACACTTTCTAAATGATGGGAATTCAGAAAAAGTTGCAAGGACTACTTGAATTTACTTTTCGCTCAGTTTAAAAATAAATATGCACTGTAGAATCCTTTATTAAAACACCTGGGAGGAAGGAATGCCTTTAGTATGATCCAGACAGAGACCGGCACATGACTTGTGTATTATAAGGGATAATGTACCCCCTACTGTAAATGATAAGGATATTAGAAGTGACTGAGGGGTTCTGTGACCATATAAAGGCACAAGGCTGCAGGCTGAGTTATACAGGGAACTCTGAGTATCACTCATGTATTATAAGGGATAATGTACCAATGATTATGAAATCACAGTTATTGGTAAGGGCTTAAAGGAGAATTCAACCTAACGTTAAAAAACCCCTACCCCCCTACCCTACATAACCCCCCCTCTCCTTCCCCCAGCCTAAGTGTTACCCCGGGCAAATGCCCCTAACATTTTACTTACCCTTCGGTGCAGTTTCAGGCATCAATGTTCACGGTCACCATCTTCTTCTCTTCGGAAATCTTCAGAATGAGACTGGCATGGCAGCACAGGCGCAGTTGTAACAATTTTCTGTGTAGTGATAACTGTGCATGTGCCCAAACTCACAAAGATTGCCGAATCAACGGCTTCATTTAGAAGATTTCCGAATCGGCTGAAGATGGCGCCCATGAACTCTGATGCCTGAATCTTCACAGAGGGGTAAGTAAAATGTTAGGGGCATTTGCCCAGGGTAAGACTTAGGCTGGGGGGGGAGAGGGGGGGTTTATGTAGGGTAGGGTTTTTTTAACGTTAGGGTTGAATTCTCCTTTAAGCCCTTACCAATAACTGTGATTTCATAATTTATCTATACATGCTGGAAACAACATGAAACAATAAATGGAGACAGTCGAGAGCTATGCTTATGGCCACTAAGCCTTTTTCTCTAAAATTGGTGCTCATATACTGTATATATAAAGAACAGCAAGCAGATCACTTTGGCTGGTAATGGCAAGTAAAGAAATAATTCCCAACACCAACAAGTAAAGAAGAGCAAGTAAAGGCAGGGATAGTACCTGCACTTTATTTTAACACAATGAAGCATATTTAAGGCACCAGCAGCTTTTTGTTCACGGATCCGCATACACACAAATTTCTGCAGTAAGGAAAGTGCCCCTTCTTTATTGATTTATATCATCAACATCAACATTTTGGGGGGTTCAACCACCCTTCATCAGGACACGCCACTTGTTACATTTTGTTGGTTTTTGATTTTAGATTTGCACTATTTTGGAAGGTACAGATCCCGAATACCATATCTGCAGCGAAGCCAGAGTCTATCGGTGGTCTGTTTAGTATCTCTTCATGCCAACTGTCACTTGGGTAACGTGTACTGCCTTAACTAAAGGGGAGCTGGGGGACATACTACAACAGGCTTTGACTCTCCTATGCAGATCCGTTTTAATATGTAGAATTTACCCAGGGCCCACTCCGACACCAGACCTTATCTGCTTTTGACAAGAATCAGCTTGAAATGGCAGACCCCTCATAATCCACTGGGAGAACTCAACATTTAAAATATATTCTTAATGTATTACTTTTTTCCCCCATTATGGCTCATCTGCTATTATGATGGAGCCTTGGACTTACATTTACATTGGGTAAACGTCCACCATTGTTAAAACGTTAACTTTTCTTATTGCTTTTAATCGCCCCTGAGCATATTGGCTGATGAGCCTCTGTTTTGTTGTGGACCTGCCATAAGTAAAAACTGCTCTGCCATGGGGTGGCTTAGGATAAGGTTCAGCCACATATCATAATGTCATATGCCTGAAACAGTTACTCCTACCCCTTTCAGTATATAGACTAGGGTACACAGTTGCACAGCTGGAAAATTCTGTCTCACTAGAGTCTTGCAGAGCTTCCATCACCAGAGAGCTAAGTGCAATGGATGCCATTTTTTTTTTTTATTTAAAAACTGAATTTAACAAGAAATTAGTAGCTACGGATAAAGATAAAACAAAGAGTGTTTCAGATTAATAAAACAGGCCAGCTGAGCTTAGCTTTGGCACATGGCTAAACATCTTGGGTGGGAGGAGAGGACTTCCATGAAAACGTTATGGCCAGCAAAACAAATGGCTACTCAAAGTGGCGGGTATTCCAAGCAGGTTTTTACAATGTCGATCCAAAATAAGGAATAATAAGCTAATGTCATAAAGAAGAAAGGGCTCTGTGATTAATGCCAGTGGCTGTGGTAATTGGTATTATCCACCCTGTCTTTGAAAGGCCCTTAAATAATAGACAGACATATCTGGTGTCTCTTTAATGGGCCCATGCAGATGCAGCCCAAACAACAGATGCTCAGTATTTATCTGCTCATCGCAAAAACTGGACTTTTCTGTTCAGAATCTGCTGAGAAGCACAAACAACAATAAAAGAAAGCACCTTTATAACCAATAAAATGTTTCCATTTATGCATGTAGGCACAGACTGCAGAACAGGCAGCAGGTCAAAACCTCTGGACTCAATCTTTCTAATAAGCTATATCACTTGAAATGGGTTTATCTGAAAAGTGCCCAAGCATGGTTCAATTTTAAAATGAAACGGAAAACCAAAGGTGCAATTGGTTCAACTTTCTGTTCTGTTTAAAATGCTCAAGAGAAATAAAAAATTTTGACACATGAGAAAGGATTGGCATAAAGGTGGCCATATACAGGTCCACCAGGTACCCTATCCACCCTCAAGCTAAACAGACATTGAAGCATACGAGGGGCTACACACCGTATGGTCACATTTCTATTGTTGTGATTGTTTGTGAAGCGCACACAAATTACTGGAATAGCAGGGAGTAAAGAGGAGCTGGTGCAGGGTCAACCTACCCGATTCAGGAATTAACCAATAACCAAAGTACATGTATATTGGTCAGGCCCAACAGTGGACCACAGACATAGCAATTATTGTTTAAGAACAATGCATAGAGCTGCTATACAAGCTTGCGAAAATTTTTTAGACAACCCAAAATAATGTCTCCAGAATTGTCTCGAACAGCTCCTTGTCACCATGTCAAGCAAAACAGTTTACACATTGTGTGTATACGTGTAAGTTGACTTAGTATCTACAAAAGCCGCCACCACCAACCCAGCATGCTAAAGAGATTTTACAATCAAGAAGTGTGGTTCCGTAACTGTTGAGCAAGCCCCTCAAAGGAGGCCCAGAGCAGTCACTGGTGGAGAAAAAATACCTTACGAAAAATTTAGCTTAAGGGTAACTGAAGGAATCATTTAGGGTGGATACATTTTCCAACTTAGATCAATTTGGAACTATTGCTGAATGACTGATGCAGCAGTGTAACTTTGTTATGGGCTAAGGGGGTCCTGAATAAATATTGGACTTTAAATAGGAACTTAAAGAGCAACTATCACGAAAATAAAAATTTAATATAAGCTTCTTCATACTGAAATAGGAAACTTTCTGAAATAATCATGTTTATAGTCACAATTCCTCTATCAGCATCTGTTAAGCTGGCCATAAACGCAAAGATCCGATCGTACGAATCAACGTACGATCGGACTTTCTCATCTCACGACCCGCCACTAACCATTCAGATCAAATTCTTTACCATTCCGATCAAATAAAGTAGTAAAAGAACAGATCAGCCGATGTTCTGCCCCTGACAGCAATCGTACGATAGTTATGTCTGACAAAGCTGCTGACAGTCTCCCTCTGAAAATTGTACGATCTGCAATACATGCAGAAATATAATCTTCAGGCGACAGAAATTTTCTAACCTGTCCAATCAACCAAACGACCGATCTCCGCCGGACGAAAAATGACGGGACTCTCCACACACGGTCCGAAAATCGTACAAATCCACGATTCGTACGATCGTATCGTTGCGTTTATGGCCAGCTTTACTCTTCATTCTCTCTTCATGCAGAAGTTGGGTGTCAGATATTCATTGACAGTTAGATCCAATATATCTAGGGGGGCTCCTTTTGCCTAGAAGATGTATTAGAGCTCAGTCTGTTAAAATCACCAGACATCATGTCTCTCTACATGCACGATTTATGTAAAATGCAGTTATTTCGTTCGTTTTTATTTGTACTGGAATCAGTTATTTGAATGAGTTGTAACTCACCTGCTAGGAAAGGAAGCCCCTATAAGATATATTGGATCTAATTATCGATATATATCTGACACCCAACTGCTGCATGAAGAGAGACAGATGCTGAAAGCGGAATAGTGAAGATAAACTTGATTATTTCATAAAAATGCAAAATATTTAATTGATTGTATTTACAAAGTTTCCTATTTCAGTATAAGGAAGCTTATATCAAATTTTTATTTTCGTGATAGTTCCCCTTTAAACAAAAACCAGTCTGAAAACCACTGATCTGAGAAGTGACCCATGTAGTCAATGTCTCTGGCAGCTATTTTAAAATCTTGGCAACGTAAGCATTTTGGACACGTCAAGGTATAAGAAAGAAGGGAGAGTCCAAGGCATTTTTAGAATTCATTTGTTCTCTAGAATGTTTACATTATAGATATAAACTGAATACTAGATTTGAATCCCTATTTAGGGGCCCTAAAACAATGAGACATTAAGGAACCACAAAGAACAAATTGTGTTGTGGGCTGTGATTTCCGGATGATGCAGAGGTGCCATAAAAAGGCTAAACCCATCTATTCCCATCATTAATAGATAAGAAGAGATATACTGCGGGAGACTGACCAGGGCCAATGACCCATGATCAAAGCTGGTCATTACCAGACAAAACAAGAGGTCATTTGTAAGAGGAGAAACAAAGTCCCAACCTAATAGAATTCATGTGAGAAGGGATCAACATAGTCTCACTTTGAGAAGCACAAAACAAGCTATGCACTGGGGTCTGAATGGTTCTCCTTAGGAAAGAGATCACATAGAGTGATTAGACAAGGCTGTAAATAGTTTTAGCTCTCCTGGGTTTTCCTGATAAACATCTATTGGTCTTGTAACATTAACCAGCACCCACATTAACTGCTCAGCATTACTCTGTGCTTTTAGAGGTAAATAAATGCACTGAACAACAATGTATCCCTAGCTATTTCAATTCCATGGCTCATTAGTGTTATCTAACATCACTCCACCTGGGATAATCCCCTGCAATTACCTCTGTTTGAAAAGAGGATACTTTCCTCAAAGGGGAGCTTGGGCACCATGGATATCTTGCCACACATGTTGGGAAGTTTAGAAGTTTTCAACACTTTGCCCAGCCCTAAATCAAAGAGTTGTCATTTTCATAAATAGCCCCATTTTATACTGGTTCAACATTTTACTAGTTGTGTGTGATTTTCTGTGCAATTATATTTATATCCAAGCCCCCTTTAGGGTTAGTTCACACAGGGCGTTTTGGGGAGATTTGGTCGCCTGGCGGCTAATTGACTCGTTTTTGCGGCAACCAATCTCCCCAAAAGCCTTCCCTGTTCCTGTGCCGGCTAAAATGAAAAAAACGCCAGCGCTAATCACACGCGGTGATTCGTTTTCCAAAGTTGCCGAAGTTTCGCGAAGTGTGATTATCACCGGCGTTTTTTTCATTTTAGCCGGCGCAGTAACAGGGAAGGCTATGGGGAGATTGGTCGCCGCAAAAACGAGGCGATTAGTCGCCAGGCCACCAAATCTCCCCATAACGCCCTGTGTGAAGGGGTGGTTCATCTTTACGTTAACTATTATGTTATAGAATGGCTGATTCCAAGCAACTTTTCAACTGGCCTCGGTTTTTTTTTTTTTTGGTTTTTGAGTTATTTGCCTTGTTCTTCTTACTCTTTTCAGCTTTCAATAATTCTTTTCAATAATAAAAAATGAAAACCAATTGCAAATTGTCTCAGAATATCACTCTCTACATCATAATTTTTTTTTATTTAAATGTGAATAAACCCTTCAAAGTCCAACATCTGGTCAGGGCTCATAACGAGTCTATGTATAAACTATTGCTCAATAACCCACACGGCCATATTTCCAAGAAAAACTAGAACAGACAAAAATAGTTTTTTCAAATCTCTACCTAGCTGGCTTTCAGGCTGCCCTTTCCCCAGCCAATGACCTGGCCCCTCACAGTATGACAACTACCGTATTACAGGTATTTACGCTTATGTAAAGTTGTGGACATACAAAAAAAAAAAAAAAAACCTCCACAGCCATTGGATGAAGTGATGCAAATCATTGAAGAGAAATGACACATGGTGCTATTTATCACCCGTGTTTTGTTGTGGCTACAAAACACCACGAAATACCCTGCCATAGAGAATACCGAGAATTGTCTCTGCTAAAACACTCCAATCATATAATCGCTTTAAAAAAATATCTTGTGACGTTTTGTAGCTGTGACAAAATAGGGACAGCAAAAAGCACCCACTGATATGTATGTAATTCTGTAGGTTCTTTGTATAAACCCATTTTTTGTACAGTGCTGTGTAATTTGTTGGCACTCAAAAATCCATAATAATACAGGTATGGGATCTGTTATCCAGAAAGCTCCAAATTATTGAAAGGCCATCTCCTATATACTACATTTTATCCAAATAATCCACATTTTTACAAATGATTTCTTTTTTCTCTGTAATAATAAAACAGCAGCTTGTACTTGATCCAAACTAAGATATAATTAATCCTTATTGGAAGCAAAACCGTTTATTTAATGTTTATGTGGTTTTCTAGTAGACTTTTTTTTACCCGTGAGCAACGTTCAAATTTAAAAAGAACCGGGGAGCAACACAAGCATGAAAAAGTATCTGGGGTGAAAAATAAGGGCTGTGATTGCCTATTTGGTAGCCCCTTTGTGGGCAGGCAGCCTACAGGAGTCTCTGTCTTCTTTAGTCTCCTTTAGTTTTTCCACTAAAAATATAATGTAAGTAACAGAAGAATGAGGAAGATCTATGCACTCCATTGCACTTCGTCTGGTCTGAGCTGGCGAAGGCAAGTCACACGAAAGACATAATTTTTCAGTAAAATCCACATCTTAGTGAATTTGCGGAGTAACGTCCATTTGACAGAGGGAAATTCGCCTGGCAATAGAGTGCGAATGACTGCTAGCATCTTTCTCTTTCACTAGTGAAGTTACGCCTGCGCCCGCGCCCGTTATAAAATCCAGGAAGTGCCTGAAATCGGTAATGCTGGCGAATCATCGGCAGCGTTAGTCACTTCACCCTTTAGTAAATCTGCCCCCTAGCTTGCATGATAGTACAAATCAAAACGTGTCTAGTCTAGTAACCCCTAGCAACCAATCAGTAGATCGCATTTACTGTCAGCTATTTTAATGTTAGGGGTAACTAGCCCTAGGCAAACTCTGTAATTTTAATTATAGCACCCAGTTGGTGTGACACAGCCCATGATCACAAATTCCTTTACCATATAATGTTCTCTCTGTAGCGAACAATTGCCTGATTCTAGGTTTTTTTTGTTCTTATTGCTACAACATATTTTTTCCCCACACAGGAAATTTCTTTGGTTTCTGAAAAACCCGACAAGCTGTTTATTATGCGAGTAAATGATTTGCATTAAGATTTGCATGAGGAAAATCTAGGTATGAAGATTTGAGACCAAAGCTGAACTTCACATTCAAATATGCTTTAATGGACTTGTTTCCCTTAACTCCAGATTCGCTCCTGATATTAATGACTGCCACATGGGAAGCCATATTACAGAAGTCCGGCACACCATCAGCAGCTCATAGCTAAAGCAGAAAGGTCATTATTACACCAGACTATCAGATGATTCTACACGGAGCCAAAAAAATGGAGACATCATGGAGCGCATTCAGTACACAGACCAACGCAAACACAGATGCAAGGTCATTACTTAAATTGTCTTCTAATTATATAATTAGGGTTTGTCTATAACTATTAACATTCCCTAAACAAAAGAGTACAATTTAATGGAGTAGAACATTTGTTTTCTGCATATGTGCATTAGTATAAGTGGGAATTTGGCATATCACTTTCCAGTGTAAAGCCATTCTCCCTGTACAGCAATATAAAAGAACCATACATTTCCACCCTTGAGTCATGCCCCTCATTAGTTGTTGTCTAAAAAATCTGACAGCATCATAAACTGTGCTATGTGCACATACAATTTGAAGCCAGTGCACTCCATCTCTCTTTTGGGGTACAACGTGGCTTGTCCTTAGATCCCTTCTATTGCCCATCTATACATATGGTCTCAGTATGCTGATCAAGCATCATTTATGTGCAGGTATGGTCTATCTCTTCTGACCCCACTCTAATCAATGATAAACCCTGCAGGCAACTCCTCACACAGCCCTCTCTTGCAACTTCACAAGTTGTTCCTTCAAGTACCTTCACCGACTACCCATCATGCTATAAAAACTCACTTCAAACTCCTTTTACTAACTTAAATAGCACTCAGATATGTCATAACCCCTTACATTCGCTCTGTAATTACTAAGCACACACTTAGACATAACCTCTGCTCTGTGGAACACCTCTTCCTTGCCATCTAAATTCTTCCCACTCCCACCTCTAGCAGTTTTGTCCTGCGGCACCCATACTGTGCAACTCCCTTCCCAGTGCCATCAGTCATCTACATATCATACAGGGATTCAAATGCTCAAAACTTACCTCTTCACGCAGGATTTTTACGCTAACCTCAACAATTTTAGAGTTTGTTATACCTCGAATAAACTCACAAATCTAATGGTTTCTAATTTAAGAAAAGCTTGAATGGAAAAAAGAGGAATCAGCGAGTTTGGGTGTCAGACTATGCTAGGGATTGATCCTGGAACCTGCTGGTAACTGGCTGCTCGCGCTAACCACCAGGCCAGGAGAGCAAGTTCATATTTATTCCTCTGCTGGGTCTCAGGATTAGTAGTCTCACCCAGCATCCTGTTCCAGTCCTGTTCCTGCTCCAGCCCTGTTCTACTCCCGCTCTGCCCTGTCCAGTCTGCTCCTGTTCTACAACCGCTCCGTCCTGACTCATCAACTTCTTCATCCTGATCCTGTCCCTGCTTTCTGTGTCCAGCTTTACAGTCCCTGCCTCCACAGTGCCCTAATACCCAATCCTTGGCATCAGGGTTAACACCCCGAAAACTCAAATTGGTTGTGTTTTTGGGCATCATGAAGGCTATTAACATCTTCAAATGGTTCAAGGGACCTCTGTCATTGACTTCTTCATGACCTCGACAGGTTTTAGATGTTGTATTTTCAGATTCAAGCTATTTCTAGGGCTGGAGTATAATAAATCTCGAAAAATTCAAGTTTCTTTTTAAGCCTAAAAATAGATTTTTGACCAAAAATAACCCCAAAAACCTTGAAAACTAAAATTTTCATGGAAAACACAACTCAACCCTTAATAAATAACCCCCTAAGACTAGTTCCCCGCAAGAATACTTCTCCCACATACAAAGTTAACTGATTTATTGAATGAACAATCTGCTGTCTATTAGAAAAAGAAATTTAACTGCATTAAAAGGGGCCATGGAGCCCCCTCTAAACAGAATGGGTACCCAATATTGACTGACGATTCACAGGTTAAGTATAACTGATCTAGATAAACACGGACCCATACTAGCACCCAGGTTACGTCACCTTTTATTTTACCTCCTGTAACTTTTAGACTTGAATCTTGTGAACAGGGCCCAACCCCCTTATTGCTTATTAATATGCTATAATGAGTATAATCAGTATATTTAGCTGCCGCGCTGAGATGCAGATGTTTGTAGATGTATTTTTTACAGGACCCAACCTTCTTGTATTGTCATGAACACCTTTCTCTCTAACTCCCACCCTTGTTTGAACACTGTGTTCTTACAGCATTTGAATGCAATGTTTTAAGACTAAACCAATGATGTCCCTGTCAGATAATAAAACATTCTTTTTGAAAGTGAGCATTGCAGTTCTTCTGGAATTAACAGCAACCATATCCAAGTATCTTGGCAAATATATACTAAATATCCTGTAACTCAATAAAACTGAGCCCTGTGCAGTCACTTGGCACGCAAATCTGCTCTCTCCCATCTCTTTATCGTAGGTCAGACTTGTGGCATTTCTCTATGATGTATTAGAAACAGAATTACAAAAACATTAGATAAGTCAGTGCCAGGGCTGTCCGAGAGAACAAAGGAAATGTAATCAGAATCATACAATTACACAACAGATTATAATTTAACAGTCTGTTTTAAAAAAGTAATATTTATATGACGGTGTATGATGGAGAACTAGTCATTCACAAGAGGAGTAAAGAGATAGTGGCTAAAAAATACACTACGGTAACAATAGGGTTCCAGGTATGTCCTAAAAAGGCAGAGATTCTCTTCTGTGTATGCCATTATGTCCTACAATTTCTAATTATGTAAAAGGGATGAGTAAAGTTGTTGTAAATGTTGTTTCTATATTTTCCCTTGAAAACTGTGCGCCTACCTACCGTAAACCCTTTATTTGTGATTCAATGCTACTGCAAAGAAAGATGTATTTTGGTCGTTATAGAAATTCCTTGAAAAGTTATAGGAAGTTCCTTATCAACATTTATTATTAAAATTTAAGGATGCACTGAATCCATTATTTTAGGAATGTTAAAAAAAAAAAAAAAAAGTGCAGATTTTTTTTTCCAGCACTTGGAATGCTTCGCCTGCAGGATGGCAGTCGGATCGCTTCGACTTTCCGAAGCCGCCTGAAGTTTCCTCGCGAAACCTCCTTGGTTGCCACACAAGGAAACTTTGGGCGGCAGAAGCGATTCGACTACCATCCCTCCGGCGCTTTATAGTCTAGCTGGCGGGAAGGCAGTTTGAAGAGATTAGTCGCCCGAAGAAGAATTGCTTTGTCGCTGGGCGACTAATATCCTGAAATAGCAGCATGTGCCCTGGTCCTTATATATAAATAGCAGCTCATTATACAGAGGCTTCTCAGTGGACTGCTGATTTGTTTTGTCTTTGCTCTTTGAGATCAGGATGTAGAACGAGAAGTTTCCTTTGTAAACTTTGCCCTGTTTAGAACAAGAAATACAGGTATGGGACCTGTTATCCAGAATGCTCAGGACCTGGGTTATTCCATTACAACCTATAATCTTTTAACCAAAATAAGATTTAAACATGAATTAAACCCAGTAGGATGGTTTTGCTTCCAATAAGGATTAATTATACCTTGGGATCAAGTACAAGCTACTGTTTTATTATTACAGAGAAAAAAGGAATTGCTTCAAAAAATTTGGACTGTGTGGCTAAAATGTAGTCTATGAGAGATGGCCTATCCGTAATTCAGAGATTTCTGGATAATGGGTTTCCGGATAGCGAATCCCATACCTGTACCATGAATTAGAGATATTTTCTAATTAAAAGCATAGTTACAAAGTATATTCATAGCAAGCCTTAAGCTGGCTATAGACGCAAAGATCTGATCGTACGAATCGAGGATTCGTACGATTTTCGAACCATGTGTGGAGAGTCCCGACATTTTTCGTCCGGCAGAGATCAGTCGTTTGGTCGATCGGACAGGTTATACAATTTCTGTCGGCTGCCGATAATATCTCTGCGTGTATTGCCGATCGTACGATTTTCAGTGGGAGACTGTCACTAGCTTTGGTTGGACATAAATATCGTACGATTGCTGTCAGGGGCAGAACATTGCTGATCTGTTCTTTAACTAATCTGACTGGTAATACTTTGATCTGAATGGTTAGTGGAGGGTCGGGAGATGGGAAAGTCCGATCGTACAATGATTCGTACGATCGGATCTTTGCATCTATGGCCAGCTTTAGTCACTGCGCCGATGGTGAAAAGGGGGTTAATATGATGTGATTTTGGAATATGTACATATTTTTTTTGCAACCGGCAGACTTTAGCGGATTGATACTTGGTTGCTAGGCCTTAACTGCCCTAGCAGCCAGGCAGCATTTTGGAAGTCAGAAAAGGAATAGCAAGCACATCCAGTTGCAAATGAGGTCTTTGTAAAGCATGTGGAGTATATTGGCACTGTATAAAGAATAATACAGGTATGAGATCCGTTATCTGGAAATATGTTATCTAGAAAGTTCTGAATTACAGGAAGGCTTTCTCTCATGGACTCCATTTTATCCAAATAATCCCAATATATAAAATATTCCCCTTTTCTCTGTAATAAAAAACAGTATATTGTACTTGATCCCAACTAAGATTTAATTAATTATTACTGGATGCAAAACTATCCTACTGGGTTTATTTAATGTTTAAATTATTTTCTAGTAGATTTAAGGTATTAAGATCCGAATTATGGAAAGATCAGTTATCTGGAAAACCCCAAGTCCCAAACATTCTTGATAACAGGTCCCATACCTGTAATGGAATTAGCTGTGTCTGGAATCCAATTACGGGAACCGGTTATCCAGAAAGCTCCAAATTACTGAAAAAACATCTCCATTTATCCAAATAATCCAAATTGTTTAAAGTGTTTGCTTTTTCTCTGTAATAATAAAACAGTAGCTTGTACTTGATCCCAACTAAGATACAATTAATCCTTATTGGAAGCAAAACCAGCCTATTGGGTTTATTTAATGTTTACATGATTTTCTAGTAGACTTAGAGGGTTATTTATCAAAGTTCGAATTTATCTCAATATTTTCTGCTACAAACTCAGATAAAATCCGCTCGGGTTTTGTGCGCTTATTTAATATTACATTTTCCCAAAAATTTGCTTTGCTGGAAATAATCAAATTTTTCATGATTTTTCATCCGATTTTCAAGATATTTGCAGATTTGTCAACCGAAAACTTCAGGGTATCGCACAAAACCCAATATACATCAAAAAATCATTGGGACTACTCCCATTGACTTATATGCAACCTCAACAGGTCTGAGATGCCGGATTTTCAGATTCAGACTTTTCCATCCTCGGGGGTTTAATAAATTCCAAAAAATTGTGATTTTAGTAAATAGTCTGAGTTTAGTAAATAGCCCACTTAAGATATGAAAATCCAAATTACAGAAAGATCTGTGGTCCGGAAAACCCCAGGTCCCGAGCATTCTGGATAACAGGTCCCATACCTCTATTAGCTTTCTTAAAAACATACAAAAACATAAAAAAACATACAGAGAAACATGCTCCATGGAAAGATAGTTTGTATTCAGAGTTGCTATTGAACCAAGAATCTCCTATTCAGCTACCTAAAAGTTTTTCCAATTGGTTAAACCTAGTTACCTAGGAAAACTTCCATCTCCTCTAGATAAGGCTCTCCTTGTAGAAAGTTCCAAAATATTCTTAAGGTGCATTTGCAAATCTCATATGTTTCAGTAGATACCAGGAAGTGACCTGGGAATTGCGCTTTTTCTCCGACTCTGTGTCTGGCCACAACTGAGCCCTGGGGGCAAGTCTATCAGAAGAAGCAGAGTCACTTTCTTGGAGCTCAGAAAGACAGACGTATAATTGTAGCTGACAAACAATGACCTCGGATAAACAGAAAAGAAACTACAAACAGCGACACACACTTACTCATCAGCATGTCAGCTCCATGAGTAATGCTCAGAAAGTGCTGCCATACTATTGTCTGCCATTGCAGTATTTCTGAGGGTGTTGAAGGGCTGCTAATGCTAAATGAATCGCCTGGTCTGCTATTTGTTAAATAAAGGATAGCCTTAGCAAGAGGGAAATTCAATTCCATTATTACGTACAGGAATTATTGTTATTAGCATATTAGCATATTGCGCATCGCTGTATGCATTCCGTTTATTGCGCCTTAATAAAAATGTAAAGTATGAGGCCATAGTTTGTTGTGTGTTCTTCACTTCTTTATAAAGGCATGGGATCGGTTTTCCAGAATTCTCGGGACTTAGGGTTTTCCAGATAACAGATCTTTCCATAATTTGGATCTTCATACCTTAAGTCTGCTAGAAAATAAGTAAAGATTAAATAAACCCAATAGGCAGGTGTTGCTTCTAAAACCGAGTAATTATATCTTAGTTAATTATATCTCAAGGACAGGTAGGCGATCCGGTATCTATTAATCCATTATCCAGAAAGCCTCGAATCAGGGAAAGGCCGTCTCCCATAGACTCCATTTTATTCAAATAATTCACATTTTTAAAAACTATTTCCTTTTTCTCTGTAATAATAAAACAGTAGCTTGTACTTGATCCCAACTAAGATATAAGGAATCCCTATTGGAAGCAAAACCAGCCTATTGGGTTTATTTAGGGGGGTTATTTATTAAAGTCTGAATAATAAAAACTCCGAAAGTTTTTTATTTTACTATAAAATCCAAATTTTTGTGGATTTTTCACGATTTATTATACCCAAGGCTACAAAAAGTCAGAATCCCAAGATACTCCTTCTTCAACCTGTCGAGATCCTGTAGAAGTCAATGACAGAGGCCCTTTTGCAATTTGAAGATATTATTGTCTGCGCTGGGTTTCATACGATAATCCGAACATTTCTTGCTTTTCCGTCGTTTTCACAAAAGAAATTGACTTTTTGGGGGCATCAAATCTGAAAAAGTCTGATTTTTTCTCATGACAATCCGAAAAAATTGCGTTTTTTGTCAACCTAATTTTTTCGTGTTTTTTTTTTAATGATAAATAAGGCTAAATAGTGGATTATAGTTTGGTCGGATTTATTTTTATCAATTAATCAGAAAAATTCGGATTTTAGTAAATAACCCCCTTAATGTTTACATGATTTTATAGTAGACAAAGTATGAAGATACAAATTACGGAAATATTGGTTATCCGCAAAACCCCAGGTCCCAAGCATTCTGGATAACAATTCACATACGTTTACAAGGTACTGTTTATTATTTTTTTGTAACTTAGATTTTTTTGGATAAAATCAAGTTTACATCAATTGCATAAGAACATTGCATATAATGGGTACACACAGGGGGTTATTTATCAATATCTCAGTGTTTCTAATATTAAACTTCGAGCAACTAGGAATTCCTGAATGGACCTTGTTTATGAAGGCAAACTTTGGAGCTTTCCTTGAAGAGTTTTCTGAGATTTTTGCGCCGAAACCCCCGAAATCGTCTGATATTGGTACAGACATCAGCACAGACACTGGGACCTTCCCCATTGACTTATACAGGACCTCGAGAACTTTTAGATGCCGGGGTTTCAGATTCTAAGTTTTTAGACCAACGAACTTTAATAAATCTCGAAAAAATTTGTAGTTTTATTTTTTTTTTCTCTGAAAACTACGAATTATTTGAGGTTCGGATATTTGGAGCTTGATTAATAATACTCACAGTGTCCCTTTCACTGTTTCCATTGATGTCATTATCAGTATATTATGTTATCCATTTTTTTTTTTAATAAAATCACATAGGGGCAGATTTATCAAGGGTCGAATTTCGAAGTGGAATATACTTTGAAATTCGACCATCGAATTGAATACTACGAAATTCGAAGTCGAATTTGTAGGATTTATTGCATCGTTCGATCGTATTTCGATCATAGTACGATCGTAATTTGAATCGTACGATTCGAACGATTTTATCATACGATCGTACAATTTTCTTTTAAATACAAAAAATGCTCTGGAAGGTCCCCATAGGCTAACATAGCACTTCGGCAGGTTTAAGTTGGCGAAGTATTGAAGACAGTTTTTTTTTAAAGAGACAGTACTTCGATTATCGAACGGTCGATTAGTCGAACGATTTTACTTTGAATCGAAGGTTGAAGTCGTAGTAGCCTATTCGATGGTCGAAGTATCCAAAAATTACTTTGAATTTCGTATTTTTTAACTTCAAAAATTCGCTTGATTTCACTTCGACCCTTGATAAATCTGCCCCATAATGTAAAAAAAAAGAGAAATTATACAAAACTAACTGGTCTACCTTTATTTACTTTTTCAGTGTGTTTGTTAATTTGTCCTTGCTAATATGGGGAGCTTACAAGGAAAATGGCCTGGTCGTTCAGCTATGGGCACTGTTTATTATTTTAGAGAAAAAGGAAATCATTTTTAAAATTTTGAATTATTTGTATAAAATGGAGTATATCATACATGGCTTTTCCGTAATTTGGAGCTTTATGGATAGAGTTTCCATATAGTGTATCCCATACCTGTACAGATAGAGAGTTTACAAGATTCCATACAATGTTTCCTAATATTTTGCCCTATGCTACAACCTTTTCATTAATAGTACATTACAGGCACCCCATTATGTCTTCCAAGAGGAAACAATTTCTTCCGGACTCTGATGAGTAGAGGAGAGTGGTAATTAGATATTTCATTTTGGTTTCCAGGCAATTAATAGGGGATTGTGAGAAACTACTAACCAGAGAAAGGCCTTGGCAATCAGACCATAGAAACAGATGATCCTTGGGAGCAAAGGTCAGAAAACACTATGTTGGACTTAAGTCTCCAGGAAGTTGCAGATGTGACCTCTGGCTTATTGGTCAAAAGGTATCACCTAGAAAATACACCCATATGAAAATATTCTGAGCAGTGCCAAAAAGAAATAAAAGCAACAAAGGAACCCAACTATAACAAAGAAAGAACATGCAAACTCCATACAGTTTGGGCCATGTCTGGAGATGAACCAAGAACCCCAATACTTCATGTTACCGATGAGAATATTAAAGGGGAACTATCGCGAAAATGAAAATTTAATATAAGCTTCAGCATACTGAAATAAGAAACTCTAAATACAATCAATTAAATGTTCTGCATCGTTTCTGAAATAAGTTTATCTTCATAATTGTTCTCTCAGCATCTGTTTCGCTTCATTCTGTCTTCTTGAAGCTGTTGGGTGTCAGATATTCATAGATCCAATATATCTTATAGGGGGGGACTCCTTTCCTAGCAGATGCATTAGAGTTCACTCAAATTACTGATTCCAGTACAAACAAAATCTGACAAAATAATTGTCTTTTGCACAAATTCTGCATGTAGAGAGACATGATGTCTGGTGAGTTTAATAGAGCGACCTCTAATACATCTTCTAGACAAAAGGAGCCCTCCTATAAGATATATTGGATCTAACTGTCAATGAGTATCTGACACCCAACTCCTGAATGAAGAGAGAATAAAAAGAAACAGATGCCGAGAGAGGAATAGTGAAGATAAACTTGATTATTTCAGAAACGGTACAGAATTTTTAATTGATTATATTTAGAAAACTTCTTAGTTCAATGCGAGGAAGCTTACATTTTGCGATAGTTCCCCTTTAAGGTGTCAAAAAGAGACAGAAGATGGCAATTTGCTACTCAGCAGGTACACGTGCTATACAACCAATGCAGAGCTCTTTTATAAAAATAGCTGGCCCAACCTCAACAAGAGCATTAATCTTTGATCAGAATTCCCCATCATATTTGCAAGCTGTTTATTGAGCTGATGATAAAGCATCATGACCCAGCTTTAATGAGGATTTTCATTGCTCTTTCCTTACAGCAGAATGAAGGTGGCAGTTTAAACTGACGGTGTAATTTAGAGGCAATAATAACAAGTGCCTGGTATGACTACACTGAGGTTAATGTGCCATAACTGGGTTGATTCATTGCGAGGGCAGATGCTGTTATAACACAGATGTTTCATTGGGAAAATAAAATACAGTCCAACTAAGAACAGCAGTTATTGCTCCTTTAAATAAGGGCACTAAGGCCACACTTTTATGGAGCTGTAGATTCTCTGGCAAGTATTTCACTTTATAAAATACTTTTTTTAAATGTTTTTTTAATGTTCCCCATTTAGGTCCAATGTTTATGCAGACCCCTCCTATCTCATTTAAAGCAATATCTCTTAACCTCTTACTCAGGAGTTTTTATACCAATTTAGAAATAAAAAAATTTAGAGGCTTAGAACATTTTCATTATGGTATGGGATCCCTGATCTGGGGACCTAATATCCAGAAAGCTCTGAATTACTGGAAGGCTATCTCCCATAGAGTCCATGTTAAGCAAATAATTCAAAATAAGCAAAAACAGATTTAGCACTTCATTTAGATTACAGGGATCTCTTATCAGGAAACCCATTATCCAGAAAGCTCCAAATTAGAGGAAGGCACTCCCATAGTGTCTATTTTAAGCAAATAATTCAAAATAAGCAAGATTCAGTTTAAAACTACATTTTAATTACATGTATGGAGTCCCTTATCTGGAAAACCATTATCCAGAATGTTCCAAATTACAGGAAGAGTGTACAATTATTTATTATATGAACTTTATCTCACTTTATTAAATGGGAAAATTGGGAATCATATTGGATCCCTAATCATAAGTTAAGAATCCCTGATTTAGTCCAAATTTATCAATATTTTCTGCTACAAACTCCGATCAAATCCGCTTGGGATTTTTACGCTTATTTATTATTACATTTTCAAGAAAATTTGCTTTGTGGGAAAAAAAAATCTGAATTTTCAGTATTTTTTGCCCTAAAACTTTGGGGTATTGCACGAAACTCAGCGCACATCAAAAAAATCATTGGGACTTCTCCCATTGACTTATATGTAACCTCGACAGGTTGTCTGAGATGGCAGATTTTCTGATTCAGACTTTTCCATCCTCGGAGTTTAATACATTTCGAAACATTTGTGATTTTTTAAAAGTACGATTTTACAAAAAAAAAAAAAAATCACAAATTTTTCGTGATTTTTGCATTCGGAGTTTAGTAAATAATCCCCTAAATATTGTGGAAAAAGTCACCATGCTATAGTGTTACAAGGCTATCCTGAAAAGTAATTTGAAGGGGTTGTTCTTTAAATTAGCTTTTAGTATGATGTAAAGATAAAGTATTTGTGTTTTTGCCTTACTTTGCTTTTTATTCAGCAGATCTCCAGTTTGCAATTTTAGCAATCTGATTGCTAGGTCCCAAATATCTTAGCAACCATGTTTTGATTTGAACAAGAGACATTACCCTAGCAACCATACGTTGATTTACATAGGAGACTGGAATATGAATAGGCCCTTAATAGAAAGAGGAGTAATAAAGAGTAGCAATAACAATACAGTTGTAGCTTACATTTTTTTTTTTTAGATGAGGTCAATAACCCCCCATTTAAAAGCTGGAAAAAGCCAGAAGAAGAAAAATAATTTAAAAAACTATACAAAATAAATAATAAAGACCAATTGAAAAGTTGCTTGGAATTAGCCATTCTATTAAATACTAAAAGGGGTGAAGCACCCCTTTTTATGTGGATTCCCATTGAGGCTGAGGTCTTTAGGGGCACTGGAAAAAGTACAGTTTGAGAATCTCTACATAAAAAGCAAATAGTTGATCAAGAGATAGAGGGCAAAGAAACAGAACAGAAGGAAACAGGGAAACACATTTTCCAGATGGGGGACAGATACCAAGATGCCAACAGTCTCCCTTTATTAAAAGTTCATCCTTGGCAAAAATGAACAAATATGGAGGCACTTGACTGTTACCTCTGTTTAGGCAATACCAGTATAAGGAATAGACAAGATTTAAATTTGGTATAATGTCTTATTTGGACGAATTCTTGTTTCAGATGAATATGTACCACATACAGTACTACATCTCACACTCAATTCTGATCCTGCCCACACCTTGTGTCTTATTCCCTTCCCTTTAGATTGTATGCTCCTTTGCACAGAGCCTTTCTCACCTTTTGTACTGGTATTGGTTGTGATGTATGTAATGCCATATGGTCTATGTATGTAATTAATGTGATTAAGTTGTATGAACACATTTACTTTACAGCGCTGCAAAATATGCTGGCGCTATATAAATAAATAATAATAATAGGGATGCACCGAATCCACTTTTTTGGATTCGGCCGAACCCCCGAATCCTTCACGAAGGATTCGGCCGAATACCGAACCGAATCCGAACCATAATTTGCATATGCAAATTAGGGGTGGGAAGGGGAAAAACATTTTTTACTTCCTTGTTTTCTGACAAAAAGTCACGCAATTCCCCTCCCTGCCCCTAATTTGCATATGCAGATTCGGTTCGGCCAGAAGGATTCGGCCGAATCCTGCTGAAAAAGGCCGAATCCCGAACCGAATCCTGGATTCGGTGCATCCCTAAATAATAATAATGTACTGTATTTCCAGCTTTCCTGAAATCATAATTTAGGGTTGGGTCAAATATGCAACTTTCAAGGGAAAAAACTGCATCCCATTATTTGTCAACTCGGTGCAGTTTATACAATGACTGGTGCAGAAGCTCATACTCCGTTAGCATAGCCATGCAATATTTTAGCCCATTAATACTCCATTAATATGTGTGTCCTCTTCTAAGTTGTTAAAAAAACACAGTTTAACATCATCTGATGGAGCAAGTAGGCAATGTGAGCTATAAATCACGGTAATCCACCTTTACATTTGACCTTTTTATAATCTGCAAAAGATGTAATATTATAAATAATTTATAACTCTTATTATGCAACATCAACAACTAGCATAACCCTGTAAGCCAGTGAATTCCTTAAAACTGCTAAGTATAATGTATATATACACAAGCATGGGATCTGTTATCCAGAATGCTCGGGACCCGGGGTTTTACGGATAACAGACCTTTCTGTGATTTGGATCGCCATACGTTAAGTCTACAAGAAAAACATTAAATAAACCCAATAGGCTGGTTTTGCCTCCAATAAAACTGGCCATAGACACACAGATTCTATCGTACGAATTGAGGATTAATACGATTTTCGGATCGTGCGTGGAGAGTGCCGACAGCTTTCGGCTGGCGGAGATCGGTCGTTTGGTCGATCGGTCAGGTTTAATTTTGACCCGACCGATCCCGCCGGAGCCCATTGCACATCGTAATCGGATCATTCGGCCATATGGTCGAACAATCAGATTACCCCCGATATAGCCATGCTTAGTTGGGATCAAGTACAAGGGACTCTTTTATTACCACAGAGAAAAAGGAAATTGTTTTTTAAAATTTGGATAAAATGGAGTCTGTGGAAGACAGCCTTCCCATAATTTATAGCATTCAGGATAACAGGTTTCTGGATAATGGATTTCAAGCCTGGATAACCCCACAGAGCAAGGACCATCATCATATTCTGCTCTCCTGACACACAACACAAAACTGTGAATGTAATTGCATATACTCATGTATGTCCTATAATCCTATTTCCCTCCTCCTGTTCTTATGTACGGACTTATGTATAAGCAGCACTAAGAAAATGATCCATAAATACAGAACATTGGCATATGGGCAGGTTAGGGGGCTCAGTAAGTTACATTCCGTACTTTCAATATGTTATTTTGAATATTTCACCTTTCTGACACGCAGCTTTATAAGCAGAATTTATAAACTAAAATACAAATAAAACAACGCCAAGAAAAGAAACTGAAAATGATTTGACTAAATATGATTACTACTGCTAATGATCTGAATACGTACTAAGAAAAGAACCCTGCGGTGCAAGTAGTAAGCGAAATGATTTACTTTGCCTGCTAAGGCTGACCATATTCAGTTGCATATAACGGGCTCTACTACACACATGGGAGGCTACAGAGAGCATGCGGTTTTTGGCTTGTACTTTTTAACATAGCACATACTGAATTACACAAGGCTTTCAGGGTAGGTTTTGGAAACAGCTGCAAAGAAACCACAAAATTAAGTTACGGCTTCACAGATTTGACAGCTTTTTCCTTTTTCTAATAATAAAAATAATAAAACCTTCCAGAGGCCGAGCGCAGAGGCACTATGTAGATTAAACCACAATGTGATAAAAAAAAAATATTATTAAAAAGACATTATAATTATAACTATTAAATGTAAACTAGGGATGCACTGACTCCAATATTTTGGATTCGGCCGAACCCCCGAATCCTTCGCGAAAGATTTGGCCGAATACCGAACCGGATCCTCATTTGCATATGCAAATCAGGGGTGGGAAGGGGAAAACATTTTTAACTTCCTTATTTTGTGACAAAAAATCATGTGATCTCCCTCTCCCGTTCCTAATTTGCATATGCATATAATGAGCTTATACATACGTAGGATGCTTTGACCAAGGTATGCCCCGAGGCACATGACACTCAAGGGAGGTAAGTGCCTTGTAAAGTATATTTTAATTAAAGTCATACCTCAGAGACAAATTATTTTGAGCAAACACACTTTTTGTGCTTTGGAGCTGCTACATATGTTTGTACAGATGTGATTTGAGCTTAAAGGGATATTGTCATGGGAAAAACATTTTTTCCAAAATGAATCAGTTAATAGTGCTGCTCCAGCAGAATTCTGCACTGAAATCCATTTTTCAAAAGAGCAAACAGATTTTTTTTATATTCAATTTTGAAATCTGACATGGGGCTAGACATTTTGTCAATTTCCCAGCTGCCCCAAGTGATGTGACTTGTGCTCTGATAAACTTCAATCACTCTTTACTGCTGTACTGCAATTAGAGTAGATATCACCCCCTCCCTTTTTTCCCCCAGCAGCCAAACAAAAGAACAATGGGAAGGTAACCAGATAACAGCTCCCTAACACAAGATAACAGCTGCCTGGTAGATCTAAGAACAACCCTCAATGGTAAAAGCCCATGTCCCACTGAGACACATTCAGTTACATTGAGAAGGAAAAACAGCAGCCTGCCAGAAAGCATTTCCCTCTTAAAGTGCAGGCACAATTCACATGACTGGGGGCAGCTGGGAAATTGACAAAATTTCTAGCCCCATGTGAGATTTCAAAATTGACTATATATAAAATCTGTTTGCTCTTTTGAGAAATGGATTTCAGTGCAGAATTCTGCTGGAGTAGCACCATTAACTGATGCTTTTTGAAAAAAAACATGTTTTCCGATGACAGGATCCCTTTAAACACTTTGTTCCTGTTGGATGTTCATGTAATAATATCTCTGTGTCTTGTCTTTATATGCATTTAACAATGGCTTAGGCAGTACTCAATTAATGTGTAAGTGCGTAGCACTGTAAATTAAACCTAAAGGCAAGACTCCTGCGTTAAACATGACAACTATACGGAGGGCTTTCACCCAGAAGTTATTATAATTATACTAATACATTATAACCATTGCCCTGAGATATTATTTTGTTGCTAATAATTATATATTGTTTAAATGTATTTTGTCACTACAATACATAATACTTACACTAAGAAAGATGCCTAAAAATGGAAAATTGCAAAAGGTGCCAATTCTGACCAAAGAAACTTGGGATTTCAGACATACTGTTTGGCCACATTTTAATCAACCAATCTAGAGTACTGCGCGGGTCCATTTTTTGGAACCCGTACCCGCAAATCCGCAACCCGCATTCTTACCCGCTACCTGAGCCGAAGTACCTTATCCGCAACCAGGACCCGCGACCCGCTGACCATCATGAATCAGGACGTGATCATTGTAAACCAGAAGTGACATCATCGGAAGAAGGCATGGTCAGAAAAAAAGGAGTAAAACAGGAAGTGCTGTCATTGTAAACCGGAAGTGACATCATCGGAAGAAGACATGATCAGAAAAAAGGAATCGCTATTGAGAAGACCTATGGCCCAACCCGCATCTATACCTGCAACCCGCAGGGTACCGCAGGTCTTTGCGGGTAACCCATGGATACCCGACCCGCTGCAGGACTCTAAACCAATCCACTATGATAAGACACTGAAGACATCACTGGAGCTACATACAGCAAAATAAATACACGATTCCCCTCTCATTGACGTCATATAATGCTCCATTTTTTGGCCATTTCTTACACAATTCAATTTGTGGAGGGAAGGATTTAATATATTATCATTGGTCCTCTGATCCATTTAAGCAGTACACAATATTCTCTCCCAAACAATCGTCTTTGGCCTTTTCAGACACTAATTCCATTATGCTAAAGTACATATAAGTAAAACACGAAACATGTACCTTAAAAAAAGAGTAACTTCCTTTCAAATGCAATATTTTCCAGCTATGTTGTTGCTGCACTTGGAACCAAACAGGCTATTACAAGAGGTGACCACATCTCATTGCACACACAGTCATGTAGCATACAATACTTGCTCAGCTCTTACGTAGTGGTAATAACATGGACTAAGTTATCAAATATCCAGCTGTTGGCTAAGTGTGCAATATGGCTACAGGTGAATGGCCAAACCATAGGGATCCAAAGTGCTGGCCCATATACCTATTGATCGGACAAGAGGTCCTCTGCACTCAACCCATTATCAATATACTAAGGACACAGACATTTTGTGCATTATGCTACTGAAAAACTAACCCCTTTAAACAAAACAGGGGATGTTTGTCTATATATTGCAATATATTTAAGCTGGCCAACTACATCAAAGTCATCCCATATCTGGCCAGTCCTACACTCACTTTCATCTGATTCATTAAGAATTCTACTGCTTTATTAAACAATTTACACAGGGTCTATGGTTTACCTGCAAATTGCTTATTTTTTCCTTTTAAGATTGAAACTACAAGGGATTGCCATCAGGAGGGCACAGTGGGTAAATTTGTCCCGGGCTCGGGCTTAAAATTAGCCCGGTCCCCCTTGAGTGCAAGAGATGTTGCCAAAGAAGAGCTGATGATCTAAAGAGCAATAGACCCGTAGCCACCGAAAGAAGCTAAAGTCGTGAAAGGAGCCAAAGCCACTGAAGACCTAAGAAGCTGCCATCGCACACAAGCTTAAAGGAGAACATAACCCTAAAAATAAATAGAGCTAAAAATGTCATGTTTTATATACTGAACTTATTGCACCAGCCTTCAGCTTCTCAAAAGCAGCAATGATCCAGGACTTCAAACTTGTCACAGGGGGTCACCATCTTGGAAAGTGTCTGTGACACTCACATGCTCAGTGGGCTCTGAGCAGCTGTTGAGAAGCTAAGCCTAGGGGTCGTCACTAATTATTAAGCAGAAAATGAGTTTGTCTGTAATATAAGGTGAGGCTACAGGGCTGCCATGTAGTAATTATCTGTATTAATTACTAATCAGCCTTATACTCTGACATTTCTATTCTATATGTACTGTATATTTTGAGTCGGTCTGAAGCTCAGTAACTGACAGCAGAACAGAGCATGTGCAGTGAATCAGCAGAAAAGAAGATGGGGAGCTACTGGGGCATATTTGGAGACACAGATCTCGGTACAGAAGCCCAAAACATAATGTACAACATTTCTAACTACTTTTTAGTTTAACTTTCCTTCTCCTTTAAGATAAGTTCCACTGAACACCAATGGTTTTTTTCATGAAACCCTGGGCCACCAATGTTTTTTTTTAAATCTTCCCTGGGGCCCTTACCAACAGTTTTCTTTTTTTAATCTTCAATGGGGCCCCCTGACCACCAATGTTTTTTTATTGAGGAAAGGGGGGGACTTGGGCACCAATGAAGTTCTTTATAACTTTTAAGGGGGGGGCTGAACACCAATTGTTTATTTTAACTTGTAGGGGGACCCTGGGGGTGAAATCTAGGAGAGGGTCTGTGGTGGGGGTGAGCAGGGACCAGAAACTTTGGATGTACAGGGCACTGTGATTTCTGATGGTGACCCTTTTTATTGGCCAAGTACAGTCAAAGCAGATCTGCCAATATATTTTCACTGATCTGCTTTGGAGTGAACACAACAGAGGTTGATAAAACAAATTAAGGGGTTTTGGGGCGATATATGTTCAGAAGATTCCAGTTGTTTCACCAATTATCCAAAAAGTACAGGAAAATAGTGTGAGAGTGAATGGCCAACATAAATGAAGCAGACGTTAGAAATAGTTACTAAGAAGAGCAAGGCTTGCCCTAGACTATTATCCAATGTAACCAATCAAATAGTAGCCATCATAAAGGTGACCATAGACACATAGATAATATCGTGTGAAAATAATTTTTGTGTGATATTCGGTGTGTGTATGGTGGGAAAAGAGCCGACCAAAATTGGCAGAAGACTTGGATATCGGTTGGCTCCTCCATCAGGCTGGATGGGAAATTTTGATCAGGTGCCTTTGAAGGCATCCAAACATCGGCCATTGTTAGTGCTGTTAGTCAGATACAGGTAGAATTTATACCTGTATATCTGACGATTCAGCACTACATGTGTGTCTTGAAACTAGGGATGCACTGAATCCACTATTTTGGATTTGGCCGAACCACTAACTCCTTTGTGTAAGATTCGCTGAATACCGAACTGAATCCGAATTTGCATATGCAAATTAGGAGTGGGAAACATTTTTTTTACTTCCTTGTTTTGTGACAAAAAGTCATGCAGTTTCCATCCCCGCCCTTAATTTGCATATGCAAATTAGGATTTGGATTCGGCCGGCCTGGCAGAAGGATTCAGGCCGAATCCAAATCCTGCTGAAAAAGGCCAAATTCCAAACCGAATCCTGGATTCAGGGGATCGCTAAATGAAAGAAACAAAATGTAATGGCCACCTTAACTGTACAGTAGTTCGTTACACTAACAATAGATTTGATGAAACATCTCTCTGTATGAAAATGTCCATACTTCTAACTTGAGTGTGATTAATGGCAAGTGCATTGCTTTTGTGGAATCATTTGTGCTGTTAAGCAAAAGGTAATATGCAGAAGAAAGATATTCACCAGTCTGTAGAATAAACTGTTTTCTGAAATCCAAGCGTCAGTAATTGTTCTTTTATATGTTTTAATCGGCCAGGCTCCTAATAATAATAGAAGCAGAGCAAGTTTACAAGACAAAAATAGCTCTTATAAACATGGTTGGTTTAGCAAGATCTAGCACAAAAGGAGATCCATTATTCACACATCACAGTGTCAGCTCTGTGTATGTACAAATGGGAGAGTTCAGCCAGCGAGGGCACCCACTACTCCTGCTTCTCCCTGGCACTGCTGGAATACGCCAACACAAAAAACACCCTTCATATGCAGAAAGAAGAGCCCCTGTTTTTATGGCAAAGTTGTTCATTCATTGGTAGAAAGCCACTAACACCATTTGGACCCCACTTAAAGGGGATCTAGTGCAACAAAAATTTATATAAGCTTCAAATAAGAAACTTTTTAAATATAATCGATTAAAGATTCTGTACCATTTATGAAATAATCAAGATACTCGTCACTCTCCCCCTCTGAGAAACCGGTCTCTCTTCATTCTGTCTTCATGCAGTAGGTGGAGTCAGTTTTTGATTGACAGTTAGGTCTAATACATATTTGAGGGGGTTGCACTCTTAATCCTAGGAGCTCACTCTTTAAAAATAATCTGTTCTGATGGAAATCCTGTTTCATTGCGTGCAAGGGTGCGTGCCGCAGTCTGTTACCTGTTACCTTTTGTTTGTGCTGGAGTTGGTTATTTGAGTTATTCTCAAAGGGAGCCCCCACTAAAATATGTCATATATATATATATCATATATAATAATGGGTTGAGTGCAGAGGACCTCTTGTATTTGTCATTTACACAGTTAGCAGCTTAGTCAAACACTGCTTACCTAAAGCTGGCCATAGACGCAAAGATCTGATCGTACGAATCGAGGATTCGTACGATTTTCGGACCGTGTGTGGAGAGTCCCGACATTTTTTGTCCGGCAGAGATCGGTCGTTTGGTCGATCGGACAGGTTATAAAATTTCTGTCGGCTGCCGATAATATCTCTGCGTGTATTGCCGATCGTACGATTTTCAGTGGGAGACTGTCACTAGCTTTGGTTGGACATAGATATCGTACGATTGCTGTCAGGGGCAGAACATTGCTGATCTGTTCTTTAACTAATCTGACTGGTAAGACTTTGATCTGAATTGTTAGTGGCGGGTCGGGAGATGGGAAAGTCCGATCATACGATGATTCGTATGATCGGATCTTTGCATCTATGGCCAGCTCAAGAGATTTTTTTGGGCATCTCACCCACCTCATCCTTATATCTGGATTAATGGAGAAGGACTGCATTGGTAAATGAGACTTGATCAGGGGACATAGAGCTGCTAAGTATGGAAACTAGAATAACAGCCCCATACCTCCCAACGTTTGAAAATCAGAAAGAGGGACAAAAAATTCTGCTGGCAGGTTATGAAAAGCACATTTCTGTGGGTTTTTAGGCCACTGTTTTAGGCGTTCTTACAGTTTTGTTAATGAAAGTGAATTCCTTTAAAGGATTTTAAAGCATTTTAAAGTAATTAAAATATAATGTACTATTGCTATGCATTGGTAAAGGTTACATGTTTGCTTCAGAAAGACTACTATATTTTATATAAATCAGCTGCTGTGTAGACATGGGGGCAGCCATTCAAGATAAAAAAGGAGAAAAGGCACAGGCTACTTAGCAAATAACAGATAATCTCTGTAAATGTATACAACGGTATTCTACATAGTACATCTGGTATCTGCCATGTAACCTGTGCTTTGAATGGCTGCCCCCATTGCTACACAGCAGCTTATTTATATAAACGATAGTAGTGTTTCTGAAGCAAATACACAGCTTTTACTAGTGCAAGGAAACAGTACATTATATTTGAATAACACCATTTATTTTAGTGTTACTGTTCCTTTAAGTGGTGAGTCATTTCTTACAAGGGACCTGATAATCTTAAATAGTTACAATTGTATCTTAGCTTATCTTAAATAGTTACAAATGTATCCAAGTACAGGCACTAAGTACTCTGGGCTCTCTGCCAAAAAGCCTCTAATTTAACTACATTTTACAAACTTTGTATATTTTTCTGGCATCAGTGCAGAAGTCAAAAACAACCTGAGCTATCAAAATTGAGACTGTCCCGCAAAAACGGACAGTTGGGAAGCATGCAACCCCACGTCATAATAATATTTCATATACAAGAGTAACGTTTACTTGGCCTTTAAAAGAGAATCTCAGGTACTTAAAGGAGAAACAAACCCTTTACCAAAAAAAAACCTACCCCCACCCCATGTAGACCCCATCCCTATTCCTCCCCCAAGCCTAGCTGTCCCCCCCCCCCCCGGAAAATACCCCTAACTTTTTACGTATCCCTTGTTGCAGAGTCTCAGCATCAGAGTTCACCACAGCCCTTTTCCGGTTCTTCGTGTCTTCTTCCGGCGATTCGCCAATTTCCGTCCATTTCAGCGCATGTGCAGTTGTCGCAAACCGGTAAATTGCTCCGCCTGCGTATGTGCCGCTTCACCAGTCTCCATCATCCAAACTCCTATGCTGTGACTCTGCCCCAAGGGGTAAGTAAAAAAGTTAGGGGCATTTCCCTGGGGGGACAGCTAGGCTGGGGAGGGGGGTCTACGTGAGGTGGGGGGTAGGGTTTTTTTTTTGGTAAAGAGTTTGTTTCTCTCCTAACATGTGAAATTGTGGATGAGCAGAGATCTGCATGACGCTCACACCAAGGATGTGGACATATTCTATAAACGGTTTCTGTTTCAAAGAGGCAAATTGCAGAGGCTTTTTTCTCTCCATGTCTGCTGTTCAGGGTTCAGTTAATAAATGACAGTGACCATGGAGCAGATTTTCACACAACTCTGGGAGTCCCTACTGGCCAATGCACAGAACACACCATGCAGGGTTACCAGTTCCAATACAAACCGATGTCTGGATAAGGCTGAGAAGACTGCCTTAAAAATGCAATATTTAGGAAACATCAATGAATACACCATATTCCCACTTTTTTATACATTGCATGAAATTTCTGTCTCACTAATACAGGTAACTGTGCTAAACTGTGCTCTGGTTGCTGCAGTCTCCAATTCAAAATCCATTCATTTATTTTCTTGTGGAGTAAAACAATGGCACTGCCAGACGGATATTAAAGATGTAAACCCCTCCAAAAAATGTTTGCCTAATAAAAGATAAATATAACTCTAAGCCACTTGCAAGTTATTTCAATAATTGCAGTATCTATCCCATTCTGCACTGTTGGTTCTGCCTCTTAAAGGAGGAGGAAACTCTTCCTGCACTTGGGGGTGCCAAACGTTAGGCACCCCCAAGTGATTGTATTTACTTACCTGAAACCCGGGCTGGTGCTCCTATCAACAGAAAACTGCACCTGCCTGGGGTTATAACAGTGAGCACCACGGAGCTTCGATCTTCCGCTTTCTTCGCACGGCTGCAGTAAAACGAAAAGCCGAATTTTAACTAAAAATTTGGCTATTTCGTTCAACTACCCATGAGTTTGCCCGGGGAAATTTGAAGCAAGAAAAAGCCAGAAGAGGATCACTCTATGGTGCTCACTGGTATAACCCGGGCCAGTACAGTTTTCTGCACCGGCCCGGGGTTTCAGGTAAGTAAATACAATCACTTGGGGGGTGCCTAACATTTGGCACTCCCAAGTGCAGGATGCCTTTCCTTCTCCTTTAAAGGAGAACTAAACCTTAAAAATTAATATAGCTAAAAATGGCACATTTTATATACTGAACTTATTACACCAGCCTAAAGTTTCAGCTTGTCAGTAGCAGCAATGATCCAGGACATCAAACTTGTCACAGGGGGTCACCATCTTGGAAAGTGTCTGTGACACTCACATGCTCAGTGGGCTCTGAGCAGCTGTTGAGAAGCTAAGCTTAGGGGTCGTCGCTAATTATCCAGCAGAAAATGAGGTCGGCCTGTAATATAAGCTGATGCTACTGAGATGATTGTTGCCATATAGTAATTATCTGTATTATTTACTAATGAGCCTTATATTGTGACATTTCTATTCTATGTGTACTGTAAATTGTGAGTGGGTCCCTCAGCAGAAAAGAAGATGGGGAGCTACTGGGGTATCTTTGGAGACACAGATCTTTACTGCTAAAGCCCTGTGGTTGCCTTGTGCTGGTACAGAAACCCAAAACATAATGTACAACATTTCTAGCTACTTCTTTAGTTAGGATTTAGTTCTCCTTTAAAACAATGTAGGCAGCCAAGTGTGCTCCTTCACAGGTATGTAATCAGCTGGCTTTACTATATTTGCATGACCTAGTAGGAATTCTGGTGCTGTACGAATCAGCAAGTTTATTTTACCTGGTATCTTGGGAATGCACTAGAAAAAGACTTGGGGCACACAGTACACCAGTGAAAGTTGGGCACAAGCTCTACTATATTTGAATATATAACGTAGGGTTCCAGCATTTTTTTACAGCATTCCAAGCAGCCTTCAGGATGGATAACCTCCACAAAAATGAACATTTTGGAAAACCAGAGCAACCACATGGGGAAAGTTCACCAGTTACACCTGCCTGTCCATATTGCTCTTTGTGAGGGGATGAGAATAAATAATCGGGGGGAAAGGATTTGTTCCCACAGTGCTTCATCTCCAACAGCAAGTTCAAAGGGGTGGTTCGCCTTTACATTAACTTTTGGTATATTATAGAATGGCCAATTCTAAGGAACTTTTCAACTGGTCTGTAATATTCTTTATAGTTTTTTAATTATTTGCCTTCTTCTATTCAACTTTTAAGTAGGGGTCCCCTATCAAAAAACAAATACTCGGTAAAGCTACAAATTTATGGTTATTGCAACTTTTGAATACTCTGCTTTCTATTCAGGCCTATCCTATTCATATTCCAGTCTGCATGTTTGCTAGGGTAATTTTGAGTCCTAGCAACCAGATTGCTGGAGCTGCAAACTGGAGAGCTGCTGAATAAAAAGCCAAATAACTCAAAAACCAAAGGGGTTGTTCGCCTTTAAATTAACTTCTAGTATGATGGAAAGAGTTATATTCTGAAACAATTTGCAATTTGTTTTCATTTTTTAACATTTGTAGTTTTTGAGTTATTTAGCTTTTTATTCAGCAGCTCTCCAGTTTGCTATTTCAGCAATCAGGTTGCTAGGGTCCAAATTACCACAGCGACCATGCACTGATACAAAGAGACTGGAATATGAATAGGAGATGCCTGAATAGAAAGATAAGTAATAAAAATTAGCAAAGGAATGGTTGTATGGATACTTTCTCCAGCAGGCAAGAAGTCCCACATGAGTCTTCGTACAGGATTTCCACTATTGTCTATGGATGTGCAATAAAAGGTTTCTGAAAGCCCTCATTTGCTGCCAGTAAGCCTCTGTCGTGGGATTGAGAATACCTTCTTGCACACTTACCTAAACAGACCTCTATTATTCATTTAAATATGAAATAATGCAAAAGAGAATATCATTTCCTATCTAGAGACGAAGCTAAAGCTCAGGAGATACTGCCCCACCAAAAAACTAGCAAGGAACCAAGCAATATCAATCTAAGACTGGCTTACAGACTGACCTCACATGGCAGCACACACTATCACAAACAAATTATTAAGCAGGGCCCGGTTCTCACACATCACTGAGTCATCCTTAGTCATCACACACTGGTCTCTGGCCATTGGATAATGACTCCCATCTACATCTTCTACATGCACCAAGTATGACTCATTTGTCATAGAAAGAACTGAGCACTGTCCCCAAGAAGAGACCATGACGATTACTTTGTTTACTAGACATGAAGACGTATCCTGAGACATATATAAACTAGTAATTTGCACTTTTACTCACTGACGGAACATGATGCCACTTTTTGGCAACTGTAGGGCCCTCCATTTGGATGGACTTTGTCTTTTTTCAACCCGATTTAACTATGTAACACACATAGTGGAGAATTCCACACCACAGGGTAATAAATTCCGCAGAAGGTAAATGTTGTTTGTCTTAATTAAAGTGAAAAAAAAAGTCTTGCATGGAGATATTTTGCAAAAACGCTGATTATTCACCCTGAAGCAGTTAGAATTGACCTCACATATGGTATTCTGAACTAACTAATCCACCAACAAGGATCACTGTCAGATAATGCAGGCATCTGCTCTGTATTCATCAGAGAGCACTTGGCCCATGGAAGCCCCTGCAGATTGCAGCCAACACAAGGTTAAATATGTTGGAAGACTCACACTTAATCAGCATGGAGTCTGTAACGAAGTTCATTAACTCCTTGCACTGCAGTAAGGATCTGCTTCTGTCTGTCTACTCTCTTTTCCTGTCCCATCCTCAGTACTAACTATATTTTTGTACAGTTTATTCTGAATTGAGAAAGCCAGTCGGATGACTAGTGAAATGTCTTCAAGGCAAAAGACTATACAGCAAGTCCAGTTGCTTTGACCAATTACTATAGATACAGTATATCATGACCTGGATGAATGAGAACCTTCACAGATATTACGAACCACATTATTCAGGGTTCTTCAGGAGCTCTTTCTTGCCCAGATAACTTTCATTTCCACCATCCCCACATTCTTAAGGTGGCAATACACAGGCAAATTTTAGCTGCCGATCGAGCGCCTTCAATTCGAGTCAGCAGCTCTTCTGCCCAGGTATGGGGCATGCAGACGGGTCTAATCAACCTATATCTGGCTAAACATCAGGCAAATATCAATTGGACAGGTTTAAAAATGTTGTTAAGGCGATGACCACATTGGCTTGTTGATGCAGTCCTCACCAAAGAGCCTATATCCCCATCAATGTAATCCGATTGCTTGGCCCTAATTATCTGGAGTTTTCCAGCTAACAGGTTCATGAATAATCCCATACCTGTATCGAATGTAGTGGTCAATTTTGATTGTTAAAATTATTATGCAAATACCCTAAATAAGAAGTGTATAGCTTGCGGCTTATTGGCATATGGCCAGCTCAAAGCCATCAGCCTTATGGGAGCTTATGGGTTCTTGCCTGAAGCAAGAGGAAATAAGGCATACATTTTGTAATCACAAAATAACCAAGTAATGAGGCACACATAAGTCTAATTCAAATTGCAAGAACATATAACCTTAGACTCATTTAACATTTTTCAAGTATATGCTGCTCCCCCTCTGAAGTGACCTTCTACCTCGTGTATTATTAGTACTATAGGATTGTTTGTACATGTGGGAAGCAGCCCATGAAAAGTCTACAAGATCTTCAAGGGACCCAGCATGCAGCGGAGATAGGGGACAGATGAGGTATTAGGATTAGTACTAGTTCATAAATTGGCCATCTGAAGTTGTTGTGAAGGTGGCCATCTGCATCTAAAAAAAAATTCTGTGTATTATTACATTCTTATAAAGCAACACACACAGTTTTTAGGTGGCAACTTTCCATAGTCAGTTTAGTATAAAGCAGTGATCCCCAACCAGTGGCTCATGAGTAACATGTTGCTCACCAACCCTCTATAGGCCACCAGAGGCTACCAAATATCGAATCACTGTTCTTATTTTGTACCCCAGGGACTTTTTCATGCTTGTGTTGCTCCCCAACTCGTTTTACATTTGAATTTGGCTCACGGGTAAGAAAGGTGGGGACCCCTGGTTTAAAGCAACAATAGAGTGGTCATACACTGGCCAAACCTCTGCTGTTCTGGACAGACTGTAGCAGATGGATCGTGTATGAATTGCCATACACTAATATGTCCATCTTCCTATTGTGCCAAGCCAACAACTCAAACAATCAGAACTATAGGAAACACAGACAAGCTGCAACTCGTCTTCACTTACTCGTGTGCCGATATACCATACACTTTCCAAATGGTGCATCAGCAGAAGAAATATTTAGATCACACAATATATCATCTGCAATCTGACAGGATCACATGATGGTCTGATGAACTGGCCTTCCATAATAGCATATATTATGTCCAGATGGTTAGGTAGTATGGTCAACAGCCAAACGAAATTTGGAGATGACTGGACAACTTAAGGTGACCATTCACGTTACAATTATGATCTTTCTTGCGACCATTGGTTTCATTTCAAATGTTATGAGCTGAATTGTCAGATATACAGGTAGAAACAACTAAAATAGACCATCGAACGATTCAGCAGTATCCCTTTGCCTTCAAAGTCACACTCACCAGTCGACTGATACCCAAGTCTTTAGCTTATATTGGCCACCTCGTCTCCCTCCATACACACCAAAGGGGTTATTTATTAAAGTCCGAAAGCCAAAAACACAAAAGATCCAAAATCCAGCATCTTAGACCTGCCGAGGTTATATATAAGTCAGAAAAAAGGAGAAGTCCAGAAGATATTTTTTCAAGTTTTTTTTGGGGGGAAAAAGTATTCATAAATAACAGGAAATAATCAGTGTGGATTTGGTCGGCGTATATTTCAGAAATTAATGGAATTTTGATAAATAACCCCCTAAATATAATATTATAAAATATAATTTTGTACGATAATATCTGTGCATATATGGTAAGTGAAATTAAATCAATGCGTCTACTGTTACATTCTAGTGGTTTGCCCATAAATCACTCCCTTGAATCAGTGAAGATATTTTCTCCTCATGTCCAAACAATAAACGCATGGCCACCAGGACCCAAATAGTGATGGAGTAAGGTCTTCCTTGGCCCTCTCATGTCTTGACCTTATAATTGCTTGTTAGAACCCTTTCATTTTCTGCTGAGCAGAGGGTTTTTAACGCACCAAGACCTAAGTCCGAGCTCATCTTTTATTCAGCTTCTACAAGATATCATTCCAAGATGCTGCACTGGGGCATTCACTGCACCAGGATTATGAAATATCCTTTGGGTATTTGGTCAATTATCTGTAAAAATTATATTTGATAGTGAGATTACAGTGTTGGGTCTTACCCCATAAATAACCTATACAAATAATATTTTATACATAATTATATGGGTGTTCTTTAGTTACACAATCCATTTAGTGGGAATAAACAACAAGGTCAGCTTTAACCATTTTTCAACACAATACTAAAACCAAGGGAATAAGCCGCCATTCTTATCTTCCATGTAAAGACTGAACATCACATGGGAGCAGGTCAGTCTCATTTTTTATAACAGATTTCCATTTTTGTCGGACAAATTACATTTTGTGAGATCAAATGTCTGAACGTCCCTTGGTGAAAGATATATGATTGTGTATCTTTGAATTATTCGACACTTCCTTTGCAAAGGGTAAGCTGTTATTTTAGGCAAATATTTTCACATCTAGAAACTGAAATTACATTTTACGTGTTGTTTATTTTGGATTATCTTTTATTTATCTGTTAATGTAATCTACTTTAAAATGTCTGGGCTGGAAAAAAAATAAAAAAAACACTTTTAAAGATATTTATGGGGGTAGAAATGAACAGGGGAGGCAAAATAAATATTTCAAAGATAAATGAGCGTAAGTTCCATCAAAAAGAGAAGTCTTGTCTGCATTCTATACAGAATGCAGATTTTTCCATTTAGGACATTCAAAATAAATCAAACGAACGCATGCTTGCCAGGCAAGGCTATTGCTATCTATAGCAACATACAGATTTTCAATGATGTTGAGGCCTATGGCACATGTAGGGGGAAGTTGGCTGTTAAATGAAAAAGCAACATAAAGCCACTGTCAGGGCCTCAGGGCTCTAGTAGGTTGGAGTACGGACCAAGGAGCAATCTAATGTGGAGAGACAGGTAAAAGTCCAAGTTGCACAAAGGGTTAAGCAGATCAAGATCAATATCCAGGCAACAAGTCAAGGTCAGAAGCAAGGAATCAGTTAATAAAGAATTATAGTACATCCAGGAACACTCAGGAGTAGAACCTATATTTGAAGAATGAACCCAGGTCCTTTGCATTGGCACAATAACAACACTATGTTGCGATGCACATGGGTGCCGGCATGACTGTGGCACCGAAGAGGAGACCATCCTTTAAAATGTTGGGAGATGCCTGCAGGCACTGAAGGGCATTGTTAATGCTGCAGTTCACCCTGACAAGATCATGGCAGTCAAAGAGCACTGTGTGCCGTTAGCTTAAGGGCATTTTCTTCACCATTAATGAAAGCAATGATCGAAATTCTCGAATGGATCACCGTTGGATGGCGTTAGCTCTGCATTAATGACGCTTTCCTGAAAATGGGGTATGAAATGGAGGTTATACTGTAGTGCAGGCTGACAAATTGTGGACCCATGCAGACCCTAACACACCCTCTCCCAAACTAGACCAAGCCCAGCCTGACACGCTTTAATTACTTATATCCGCTACCCAACTTCGATGTCACCAATGCTTGAGAATATAAATTAAAGGGGTGGTTTACCTTTATTAATACCTTTGCCTAAATTAAAGGGGTGATTTACCTTTAAGTTAACTTTTAGTATGTTCTAGAATAACCAATTTTAAGCAACTTTTCAATTGGTCTTCATTATTAATTTTTCATATATTTTTTTTTTAATTATTTGCCTTCTTCTGACTCTTTCCAGCTTTCAAATGGGGGTCATTGACCCCATCTAAAAAAACAAATGCTCTGTAAGGCTTCAAATGTATTGTGATTGCTAATTTTTATTACTCATATTTCTATTCCGTCCCTCTCCTATTCATATTCCAGTCACCTATTCTAATCACAGCATGACTACTAGGTTAACTTGTACCTCAGCAACCAGATTGACGAAATTGGAGAGGTGCTGAATAAAAAGCTTAAAAATGTAATAAAAAATTAACAATGTGAACAACCCCATGGGGTTCTTCAATGTTATGTATGTAACTTGTATTCCTTTTGACGCTTGGATCTTCTTGTAGGTAGGCCTAATATATATATATATATATATATATATATATATATATATATATATATATATATATATATATATATATATATATATATATATATATAGATATATATATATATATATAAACTTCTCCTATATTAAAATGGTTATTTTACATAATTGGGGGGATGCAGAGGGCCCACAAATGGGATCTTTGCCCTGTGCCCACCAGTGCATGAAAAGCGGGATACATGTACCAGTCTTCACTGGAAAGGATTTAAATTTTCCTTACACCCTGAACAATTTGGCACGTCCAACTACAATACATAGAGGGCACTTCCCCCTAAAAACCACCTGAAGAAACAGCAAGGGAAAATAAGGTGATGTTTGAAAAGTGGATGAAATAGATATTGCGAGCACAGAACGGGCTTTACTTTGAGCAGATGTTTAAGGAAACAAATCAGAGGCGAGAAATAAATCACTAGGACTAGAAAATGGGAAATTCAATTTTCATAGCAAGAACAGGTCAAACGATAAAGAAAACAAGGATTATTGCTAAGAAACAGAGACATTACAGAACTGCACATTTGGCGGAAAACATCATTTATCACTGCTTGGGTAATTTATTGTAGGACAGTATTGGGAATTGTGTTAAGAGTTACTTATAAACCAGACGTGTGGTTAAGACATTGTTTGACCTCCCCTTTCATTTCATTCCTAAAATATCCTTTTCTTATAGACATGGCTTCTCTCGCACTGGCTTCCAGTTAGGGCTCAAGCACGTATGTACTTAATATGCAACAGCAGTCGCTCCACTTGCACTAGAATCATGTAAAGGTGAAATACTTTATGGGTGAGTGTATTGTGACCTGCATTCACTGCAAAGTTGTGCAACACACCCCAGCTGAAGAGTATTTATAACCTGTATAATTTTAATGCAAGTCTGTGGATGTACCGTATATACTCGTGTATAAGCCGACCCGTGTATAAGCCGAGGTACCTAATTTACCTAAGAAAACTGGAAAAATTTATTGACTCGTGTATAAGCCTAGGGGCTGATTGAAAATCAATCTGTACCTGCACCCACTGAATAACAATGAAAGGTAGGCCTGCCCACAGTTTAAAAAAAAAAAAAAATTGTAAGCACACCAGTCACAGTAAAATAACTTATAACTCAACCAGGGGCAGAGAGATGGAGAGATGCAGCAACTACATACGAGGCTCCTTCTGCGGCCCCAACAGTGTGCAGGACACATGTAAATGTTTACAGTCCGCAGCAAGAGCTTTGAAATTCCTCTGCTTATTTTGGTCACAAACTCTTCTAGGAGAATATGGCCTGGATGGGGGAAGGGGGTCCAATAATCCCATTATTATAAATAAGCCCCTGTTTAGCAGTTGGTGCTGCCATGCTGGTTCCTGTAGGGAGAAGATAATCCATATAGAATACAGGGCTAGCAGTGGGTGCTGGGAAATAACACAACACTTTATACAAAAGGGCCCTGGTCCTGCTACCTCCATGCCTGAATATGGTCAGGACTCTGTGACTGACTGTCACGATCGCTGGGAGCGACGCCGGCAGGGAAGGACGCGCCGCCCGGAGCTCCTGGACCTGCTCCGGGCGGCGATCGTGACAGTCAGTCACAGAGTCCTGATGCGCTATGGGAGAGGGAGGTGTGTTGGGGCCGCAGAAGGAGCCTCGTATCCGGTGAGGGATTGGCTACAGTATCCGGTGAGGGATTGGCTACAGTATGTGCGTATGACCCGCGTCGAGTTTTTCAGCACATTTTGGGTGCTGAAAAACTCGGCTTATACGCGAGTATATACGGTGAGTGCCCGGGGGCCCTGTTCCGGGTGCATCTTATCAACGCTTGCCCTGGCATGGTCTCTGACTTGGCCCACTTTCATTCCTGCCATGCTCCACTGCTATGGACAGATATTAAATGACCTTATGTGATGATTCTATGCATTTCCATGGAGCAGCTAAAGGTGGCCACATACATGGGTCAATAAAAGCTGCCAGCAGCATATTGGCCAATGTATGAGGCCCTCTGACTGGCTTCCCTGACCGATATCTGGCCATATGTCAATTCGGCAGGTTTAAAAATCCTGTCAAATCGAGGACCACATACAGTAGCTTTATGGATGTGATTCATGCAGACACATCCTGCATTCCTGGCTTTGTGTTCCGATCGTGGGACCTCTCCAAATGAGCGGATCTGCCCATATATGGCAACCTTCAAGGGAAACTGTCATGGGAAAACATGTTTTTTTCAAAAAGCATCAGTTAATAGTGCTGCTCCAGCAGACGTCTGCACTGAAATCTGTTTTTCAAAATTGCAAATGGAATTTTATATTTAATTTTGAAATCTGAAATGGGGTTAGACATATTGTCAATTTCCCAGGTGCCCCCAAACATGTGACTTGTGCTCTGATAAACTTCTGTCACTCTTTACTGCTCTACTGCAAGTTGGAGTGATATCACCCGCCTCCTTTTCCCCCAGCAGCTCATCAGCAGAACAATGGGAAGGTAACCAGATAACAGCTCCCTGGTACATATAAGAACAGCACTCAATAGTAAAAATCTTCTGAAAGCACAGGATCAGGCAAAATGACCTGAGATGGCTGCCTACACACCAATATTACAACTAAAAAAAAATACACTTGCTGGGTTAGGAATGAAATTTTATATGGTAGAGTGAATTATTTGCAGTGTAAACAGTGTAATTTAGAAATAAAAACGACACCACAAAAATCATGACAGAATCACTTTAAATAAGGGTTCAGGTCCAAAATTACTGACAATGGGGTATGGTCCTGTTACTCTTAGTGACTGGGTGAGGAGGGGTGAAATTAGGGTGACTCCTGAAAAATTTCAAGCGCGCAAATTTTATATTATATCAAACACAAATGTACACACCAAATGATATAGACAACAGTTTATTAAGCTGAAGCTGCCATATTTTCTTTTCTTGAAACCAGAGTAAATCCATGAACTCAAGCAGAACACACACAAAGTGACTTGGTCAGAACTAAAGATATTAGTCCAGGGGTCCAAGCCAACTCCTGTGACACCATGCAGATGTACTGACAGATAATCAGTCTTAACATTCATCCATTGCCCATACATGAACAGATGGCTGGAGAGTCAGGCCAAACTGCCCAACCAGATCTGGGCATATAGAAAATCAAAAAACCCCTTTAAAATAGCCGTACCCCTTTAAAATGCTGCATAAGGGTCAAATATTTAGTTGTTGGCTGAAATTATACGAAGGACAAAAATGGTTTACGGACTGAGTGGCAGATGGCTTAGACATTAGAGAGCTTTAGATTATCTAGGAATGCAGACGGCTTCGAGTTGCAAGATCTAGCATCTATACAAATGAATTTGGCAGAATTGTAACAATTCTCATATGCCGAGTACAAGAAAGTTCCATAAACAAGTCAATGCAGATGCAAAAGAAGTTCAGAACAGAAATATAGGATAAATATAATATGTTTAATGTTGATATGCCCAGTGAGTTTACTGGTCATGTACATAGAGATCTATTTGTTTGGTCTGGTCTCCAAGAGAGGGTTTTGGTCTGATTTCTGGTCAGCCTGATTGCTGAGCAAAAAGTGGATCATGAATATAATTTCAAGGGAAAGTTCACCATTAACCCTTTGCCTGCCAAGCACGTACGGCGTACGTGCTGGCAGGCCAATGCTCAGGCTGCCAAGAACGTACATTGTACGTTCTTTGGCAGCTGAGCTCTCTCTCTGCTTCGGCGGCTTTTGCCGCCTCCGCAGAGAGTGGGGAGAGAAGACAGCCCCCTAGGCAACGAGGCTGGGGGGCTGTAAAGTCGGATCTGCGACTCGATTGTCGCAGATCCGACTTCAAAGTAGCAGACGCATCGCATGGAGCGTCTGCTACTACACTCACCCTTCTTCCTGCCTGCAGAGCCGCCCACGCACTTCCTGCTGCGCAGCAACTCTGCAGACACGCTGCCAGGACTCCTCCAAAGAAGACAGCGATTCTCCTGCTCCAAAAACGGTAAGTGCACGTTTTTTTTTTTTACACACTTACCTGCACCTACACATACTTACAGTACATTTATGCATTTTAGTAAAGATTGGAATTTTTTAATTTTTTTTTTTTTTAATTTTAGCACACTTGGTCCCTTTTGTACAGTTATTTACACTTATTTACACTTATTTACATGTATTTGCACACTCAGATAACTTTTATTAGTGCACAAATATGTATACACAAACAGGTGTTTTTTTTTTTTTTACGAATTCATTATACTGTTATCTTTTGTTTTTTTTGCCTAAAAACGTGTTATTTTGGCAGCGTGACTATTGGATAATCGATTTCGGCCACTAATTACGCTGTCAGAACAATTATTTTGTTATTTCATTGATTTACGCTATTTTTGTGGTTTTATTGCAATTTTATCCCTGCATTATTGTTCCTTATGTATCTTTAGTATCGTTTTGCTGTTTGGTGCTTTGGTATAGAAAGATAGATTTTACTTAGTTTGATCCGCCAAAATATGTGCTTTCCAAAAATATATGGGTTTCTGGGGTTATTTTTACAGTTTGGGGGTCTTACGGCACATAACGTACAGTTAGGGTTCTCTTTTCTGCAGCTTAGTTGGCTAGCGTGAAAATTCATAGGCACGTTTTTCATTTGGGGTCCATACACAACACATACTTTGGTAAATCTATACATATTGGGCATCAAACTATTTATTAGACCTCTGACGTCCATATTTAGAGAGATTTTTCTTTGTACGTAAAACATTGTGTGTGATAAATGCGGCAAACTGCAACATTTTTAGGCGATTTTCAGAAATGTTGTAAAAACCTATATGTTTAGAAAAGCTTTGCAGTTTGGTAGTTTCGTGTAGAAAGACGTCGTTATCTTTGTTGGAATCGGCAGAATGTGTACTTTCCAAAAATGTATGGTTTTGGGGGGTCATTGCTGTTAGGAGGGTCTTGAGGCAAATAATATGAAGTCAAGGGTCTATGTTCACAGAAGGCGAATCGGCAGCGGAGAAAACTCATATTCACTATTTTTATTTGGGGTCCGCACATGCCAGCTGCCTTGGTATATCTATGCATATTGGGCATCAAACTGTTCAGTAGACCCTTGGCATCAATATTTATGGTGTTTTACAATTGTATGTAAGAAATTGGGTGAGATAAATGCGGCCAATTGCAATATTTTTAGGCGATTTTCAGAAATGTAAAAACAGTTGCTTTTATCGCCAAATTTAGGAAAGGCTTGCGACTTGGTACTTTGGAGTACAAAGACATGCATACCCAATTTGGATTCGCAGGAATGTGTACTTTCCAAAAATATATGGTTTTATGGGGTGAACGCACTTTTTTCTACCTTTGCCCCCCCCAAAACAATGTAAATGTGTTGATTTTGCAGTACCTGAAATGACAGACCATTTGAGGGTCTTTGTTTTGGGGCCCTATATGCCACGTGCTTGGGTACACCTATACATATTGGGCATCAAACTGTTCAGAGGACCCCAGGCTTTCATATTTGGGGTGATTTCTCTTGATACCTAAAAGTATGTGGGAACTACGATGCTAGAGGGTGAAAATTTTGAGGTGATTTTTGGAAATGTCCCCAAAATCACCAAATTTAGAAATGGTTTGCGGCTTGGTACTTTGGAGTACAAAGACATCCATACCCGATTTGGATTCGCAGGAATGTGTACTTTCCGAAAATATATGGTTTTATGGGGTGAACTTACTTTTTTCTACCTTTGCCCCCCCCCCAAAAACAATGTAAATGTGTTGATTTTGCAGTACCTGAAATGACAGACCATATGGGGGTCTTTCTTTTGGGGCCCCTGTATGCCACGTGCTTGGGTACACCTATACATATTGGGCATCAAACTGTTCAGGGGACCCTAGGCTTTCATATTTGGGGTGATTTCTCTTGATACCTAAAAGTATGTGGGTAATACGATGCTGCAGGGTAGATATTTTGAAGTAATTTTTGGAAATGTCCCCAAAATCCCCAAATTTAGGAATGGTTTGCGGCTTGGTTCTTTGGAGTACAAAGACATGCATACCCAATTTAGATCCGTGGGAATGTGTACTTTCCGAAAATATATGGTTTTCTGGGGTGAACTTACTTTTTTCTACATTTGCCCCCCTCAAAACAATGTAAATGTGTTGATTTTGCAGTACCTGAAATGACAGACCATATGGGGGTCTTCGTTTTGGGTCCCCTATACGCCACGTGCTTGGGTACACCTATACATATTGGGCATCAAACTGTTCAGAGGACCCCAGGCTTTCATATTTGGGGTGATTTGTCTTGATACCTAAAAGTATGTGGGTAATACAATGCTGCAGGGTCGAAATTTTGAAGTCATTTTTGGAAATGTCCCCAAAATCACCAAATTTAGGAATGGTTTGCGGCTTGGTAATTTGGAGTACAAAGACATGCATACCCAATTTAGATCTGTGGGAATGTGTACTTTACGAAAATATATGGTTTTCTGGGGTGAACTTACTTTTTTCTACATTTGCCCCCCTCAAAACAATGTAAATGTGTTGATTTTGCAGTACCTGAAATGACAGACCATATGGGGGTCTTCGTTTTGGGGCCCCTATACGCCACGTGCTTGGGTACACCTATACATATTGGGCATCAAACTGTTCAGAGGACCCCAGGCTTTCATATTTGGGGTGATTTGTCTTGATACCTAAAAGTATGTGGGTAATACGATGCTGCAGGGTCGGAATTTTGAAGTCATTTTTGGAAATGTCCCCAAAATCACCAAATTTAGGAATGGTTTGCGGCTTGGTACTTTGGAGTACAAAGACATGCATACCCAATTTAGATCCGTGGGAATGTGTACTTTCCGAAAATATATGGTTTTCTGGGGTGAACTTACTTTTTTCTATATTTGCCCCCCTCAAAACAATGTAAATGTGTTGATTTTGCAGTACCTGAAATGACAGACCATATGGGGGTCTTCGTTTTGGGGCCCCTATACGCCACGTGCTTGGGTACACCTATACATATTGGGCATCAAACTGTTCAGAGGACCCCAGGCTTTCATATTTGGGGTGATTTGTCTTGATACCTAAAAGTATGTGGGTAATACGATGCTGCAGGGTCGAAATTTTGAAGTCATTTTTGGAAATGTCCCCAAAATCACCAAATTTAGGAATGGTTTGCGGCTTGGTACTTTGGAGTACAAAGACATGCATACCCAATTTAGATCTGTGGGAATGTGTACTTTCCGAAAATATATGGTTTTCTGGGGTGAACTTACTTTTTTTCTACATTTGCCCCACTCAAAACAATGTAAATGTGTTGATTTTGCAGTACCTGAAATGACAGACCATATGGGGGTCTTCGTTTTGGGGCCCCTATACGCCATGTGCTTGGGTACACCTATACATATTGGGCATCAAACTGTTCAGAGGACCCCAGGCTTTCATATTTTGGGTGATTTGTCTTTATACCTAAAAGTATGTGGGTAATACGATGCTGCAGGGTCGAAATTTTGAAGTCATTTTTGGAAATGTCCCCAAAATCACCAAATTTAGGAATGGTTTGCGGCTAGGTACTTTGTAGTAGAAAGACATGCATACCCAATTTAGATTCGTGGGAATGTGTACTTTCCGAAAATATATGGTTTTCTGGGGTGAACTTACTTTTTTCTACCTTTGCCCCCCCCAAAACGAAGTAAATGTGTTGATTTTGCAATACCTGAAATGACAGAACATACAAGGGGGGGTCTTCATTTTAGGGCCCCTATATGCCACATGCTTGGGTACACCTATACATATTGGGCATCAAACTGTTCAGAGGACCCTAGGCTTTCATATTTGGGGTGATTTCTCTTGATACCTAAAAGTATGTGGGTAATACGATGCTGCAGAGTAGATATTTTGAGGTGATTTTTGGAAATGTCACCAAAATCACCAAATTTAGGAATGATTTGCGGCTTGGTACTTTGTAGTAGAAAGACATGCATACCCAATTTGGATTCGTTGGAATGTGTACTTTCCGAAAATATATGGTTTTCTGGGGTGAACTTACTGTTTTCTACTTTTGCCCCCCCCCAAAACGATGTAAATGTGTTGATTTTGCAGTACCTGAAATGACAGACTATATGGGGGTCTTCCTTTTGGGGCCCCAGTATGCCACGTGCTTGGGTACACCTATACATATCAGGCATCAAACTGTTCAGAGGACCCTAGGCTTTCATATTTGGGGTGATTTGTCTTGATACCTAAAAGTATGTGTGTAATACGATGCTGCAGGGTAGATATTTTGAGGTGATTTTTGGAAATATCACCTAAAGCACCAAATTTAGGAATGATTTGCGGCTTGGTACTTTGGCGTAGAAAGACATGCATACCTAATTTGGATTCGTTGGAATGTGTACTTTCCGAAAATATATGGTTTTCTGGGGTGAACTTACTGTTTTCTACTTTTGCCCCCCCCTAACGATGTAAATGTGTTGATTTTGCAGTACCTGAAATGACAGACTATATGGGGGTCTTCCTTTTGGGGCCCCTGTATGCCACGTGCTTGGGTACACCTATACATATTGGGCATCAAACTGTTCAGAGGACCCTAGGCTTTCATATTTGGGGTGATTTGTCTTGATACCTAAAAGTATGTGTGTAATACGATGCTGCAGGGTAGATATTTTGAGGTGATTTTTGGAAATATCACCTAAAGCACCAAATTTAGGAATGATTTGCGGCTTGGTACTTTGGCGTAGAAAGACATGCATACCCAATTTGGATTCGTTGGAATGTGTACTTTCCGAAAATATATGGTTTTCTGGGGTGAACTTACTGTTTTCTACTTTTGCCCCCCCCCCCTAACGATGTAAATGTGTTGATTTTGCAGTACCTGAAATGACAGACTATATGGGGGTCTTCCTTTTGGGGCCCCTGTATGCCACGTGCTTGGGTACACCTATACATATTGGGCATCAAACTGTTCAGAGGACCATAGGCTTTCATATTTGGGGTGATTTCTCTTGATACCTAAAAGTATGTGGGTAATACGATGCTGCAGGGTAGATATTTTGAGGTGATTTTTGGAAATGTCACCTAAATCACCAAATTTAGGAATGATTTGCGGCTTGGTACTTTGGCGTAGAAAGACATGCATACCCAATTTGAATTCGTGGGAATGTGTACTTTCCGAAAATATATGGTTTTCTGGGGTGAACTTACGGTTTTCTACTTTTGCCCCCCCAAAACAATGTAAATGTGTTGATTTTGCAGTACCTGAAATGACAGACTATATGGGGGTCTTCCTTTTGGGGCCCCTGTATGCCACGTGCTTGGTTACACCTATACATATCGGGCATCAAACTGTTCAGAGGACCCTAGGCTTTCATATTTGGGATGATTTGTCTTGATACCTAAAAGTATGTGGGTAATACGATGCTGCAGGGTAGATATTTTGAGGTGATATTTGGATATGTCACCTAAAGCACCAAATTTAGGAATGATTTGCGGCTTGGTACTTTGGCGTAGAAAGACATGCATACCCAATTTGGATTCGTTGGAATGTGTACTTTCCGAAAATATATGGTTTTCTGGGGTGAACTTACTGTTTTCTACTTTTGCCCCCCCCCCTAACAATGTAAATGTGTTGATTTTGCAGTACCTGAAATGACAGACTATATGGGGGTCTTCCTTTTGGGGCCCCTGTATGCCACGTGCTTGGGTACACCTATACATATTGGGGATCAAACTGTTCAGAGGACCCTAGGCTTTCATATTTGGGGTGATTTCTCTTGATACCTAAAAGTATGTGGGTAATACGATGCTGCAGGGTAGATATTTTGAGGTGATTTTTGGAAATGTCACCTAAATCACAAGATTTAGGAATGATTTGCGGCTTGGTACTTTGGCGTAGAAAGACATGCATACCCAATTTGGATTCGTTGGAATGTGTACTTTCCGAAAATATATGGTTTTCTGGGGTGAACTTACTGTTTTCTACTTTTGCCCCCCCAAAACAATGTAAATGTGTTGATTTTGCAGTACCTGAAATGTCAGACTATATGGGGGTCTTCATTTTAGGGCCTCTATATGCCACATGCTTGGGTACACCTATACATATTGGGCATCAAACTGTTCAGAGGACCCTAGGCTTTCATATTTGGGGTGATTTGTCTTGATACCTAAAAGTATGTGGGTAATACGATGCTACAGAGTAGATATTTTGAGGTGATTTTTGGAAATGTCACCTAAATCACCAAATTTAGGAATGATTTGCGGCTTGGTACTTTGGCGTAGAAAGACATGCATACCCAATTTGGATTCGTTGGAATGTGTACTTTCCGAAAATATATGGTTTTCTGGGGTGAACGTACTTTTTTCTACCTTTGCCGTCCCCCAAAACGATGTAAATGTGTTGATTTTGCAGTATCTGAAATGACAGAACAAACGGGGGGTCTTCCTTTTGGGGCCTCCTATGCCACGTGCTTGGGTACATCTATTCATATTGGGCATCAAACTGTTCAGTGGACCCAGGATTTTATATTTGGGGTGTTTTACATTGATACCTAATGATGTGTGGGAGATATGTTGCTGTAGAGTGGAAGCTTTGAGGTCATTTTTCAAAAAATTCACCAATTTCTATAAAACATTATAACTTTAGGAAACAATTGCAACTTAGTGGTTTGGAGTACAAAGATATTTCTACCCATTTTTGATTCACCAGAATCTGTTCTTTCTAGTAATGGGTAGTTTTCTAGGGTAAACCTACTGTTAGCGGAATGTTTGGCCTTGAAATCAAAAGTATGCCGTTTGGGGAGTGTTGCTTTGGAAATTTGGTTGTGTACTGCTTGTAGATTTTGAGCTATACAAGTGAGAAATCTCCATAAAACTATATATATTTGGTATTGTCGCGTTCAGGAGACATAGACCTTTCTAAATCGGCTGTGTTCTCGTACATAAAATGAATGATGTTTCTGATATATGTGATTGTTCTTCGTGCAACATGATTTTTTTCATTTTATTTGACACTTAGAATCCAATATTTTTTTAGAGAAGTAGAATTACACCAAAATTCTTGCATATTGTGAAAGTTCAGGTTGTCCTGAAAAAAACAATATATTGTTTTCCTGGGTTAACTAAAAGACCACCCCAGGAAAGGCCCTTAAAGTGAAAGAGTGCAAAATATCTAAAAACTGCTTGGCAGTAGATGTTCGCATCTAGGACAAAACGGCTGGCAGGGAAAGGGTTAAAGGGATTCTGTCATGATTATTATTAGATATCATTCCTGAACCAGCAAGTGTATTTTTTTAGTTGTAATATTCAGTTTCAGAAAGAGCCAGCAATTTAGGATGGAACTGCTTTCTGGCAGGCTGTTGTTTCTCCTACTTAATGTAACTGAATTTGTCTCAGTGGGACTTGGCTTTTACTATTGAGTGCTGTTCATAGATCTACCAGGCAGCTGTTATCTTGTGTTAGGGAGCTGTTATCTGGTTACCTTCCCATTGTTCTTTTGTTTGGCTGCTGGGGGTGAAAAGTGAGGGGGTGATATCACTCCAACTTGCAGTACAGCAGTAAAGAGTGACTGAAGTTTATCAGAGCACAAGTCACATGACTGGGGCACTGAGGGAAACAGTCAACATGTCTAGCCCCATCTCAGATTTCAAAATTAAATATTAAAAAATCTGTTTGTTCTTATGAAAAATGTTTTTTAGTGCAGAATTCTGCTGGAGCTGCACTAATAACTTTAGTTTTGAACAAAATATTTTTTCTCATGACCATTTACGTATCCATTTAAAGGAGAATTCAACACTTTAAGAAATAAACCCGTACCCCCCATCCCACGTAGACCCCCCCCCATAGGAAATGCCCAATACTTTATACTTACTCCTCGGCGCAGATTCTGGCATCCGAGTTCCACGCAGCCATCTTCCGGATCTTCGTCTTCTATCGTTGATTCTGCAAATTTTGCGTGTTTCAGCGCATGCACAGTTGTCGCAAACCGGGAAATTGCTCCAACTGCACATGCACCTGCATGCCAATCTCCCACTCAGCTTGTCTAAAGAACTGGAAGATGGCTGCGTCGAACGTGGATGCCAGAAACTGCACTGATGGATAAGTATAAAATATGGGGCATTTTCCCGGAGGGGGGGGCAGTTAGGCTGGGGGGGATGAGGAGTACGGGTTTATTTCTTAAAGAGTTGAATTCTTTTTAAGTTAATGGTTAGCCAGTTACAAATAGCAACAACTGCCATTCATTTTTTATTTTGTCTAATCCTTAAAGGGCACTTTTGTCAAAAAATATTATCCCCAACCAAAGGTGTGGGCTAATAGAGCCTGCACTCTCAGGGATAACGGTAGCTTTTTTTTTTCTTAAACATGCCCCCGCCAGCGCTAGGACACTCACACCGGGAGGGAGCTCCCAGTGCAAGCGCCCATATCGGTCAGAGCACATGTGCATAATGCGCTAATGACGTTCCGCGCATGAGCATAGTGACCCAGTTGCAGCGTCCGCTCATTACGGGCGGGGGACAATTTTTTAAAAAAAAGTAGCTACTGTTACCCCCAACCGGAGTACAGGCTCTTTTAGCCCACCACCTTGGTTTAAATAAAATGCTTTGGTATTCTACTTCTTTCGTGCCTGCAGCCGATAGCTATTGGAATCACAGACCTCAACAATAGGGGTGTAACTACAGAGGAAGCAGACCCTGTGGTTGCAGGGGGGCCCAGGAGGTATAGAGGGCCCCATGAGGCCCTAATTAATCAACCATTTCAATTAGGGATGCACCGAATCCACTATTTTGGATTCGGCCGAATCCCCAAAATCCTTTGTGAAAGATTTGGCTGAATACCGGACTGAAGCCTAATTTGCATATGCAAATTAGGGGTGGGAAGGGAAAAAATGTTTACTTCCTTGTTTTGTCAAAAAGTCACTTTATTTCCCTCCCCGCCCCTAATTTGCTTATGCAAATTAGGATTCCGATTTGGTTCAGCTAGGCAGAAGGATTCGGCCGAATCCTGCAAGAATCCTGAACCGAATCCTGGATTCGGGGCATCCCCTAATTTCAATATATATTGGAAAAAGAGGACAACCCCTGGATTGGGGCCCAATAACATCTAGTTACACCATTGCTCAACAACAAAAGAACCGATTGATTGTAGGGCTTTCATATTATTCTTATATTTATCTTTTTACTACAGCCCTTTTCTATACATCTTTCCAATTGACTGTCTGGTTGCCAGGATAATAAAGCCCTAGCAACCAGTGTCATAGACCAAAAAAAAAAACAAACTTCCTGCATCACAGAATACTACTCACAACATAATACTAAAAGCTTATTTTAGGGTAATTTATGACCACTGCCCACATGCACTGATGCATTTATTTCAAGTAGTTTTTATTACACATCCTTGCTCTGGTGTGCAGCACAGCAGATTTACTTGAAGCTAAACAGTAAAAAAAAATGATAATGATCAAATTAAAATCTAGCATAATAAATTTGTTTTAAAAAGTGTTCCATTGGATTTGTCTTTTATGTTAAACTCTAATTATCATGTTTTATTTCAAACCTATTCTATTTCTACCCTCCTATCCATGGACCAACATGCCAAATTACTCTTTTTTTTTTCTTTTCCTTTTTTTATCTGTTTGGAATTTTTTGTGCCTTCAACGATATCACATTTGTTGGGCAAACACTCCATAAAGAAAAAAAAAACCCAGAACACTACATTAAGAATCCACACCATGGAGATGTCTTGCTTCTGAAAGATAAAACACAAGAGGCCTTGTACAATTAACAGATCGGGTATATGAATCTAGTCAATTAAAACGGGTAAACGAGATGGTCCATTGTGCTGCCATGCTAACCAAACAGAGAAACCCGCTCAAGCGTGGCAGAGAAAATGGGAGACGTGAACGTACATGGTCATCCGATATCTAATTAGTGACTTTGCAGGTTCAGACAGCAAGTAACAGTTTAGGTACCTATTGTTTAACTGTGAATTCTAGACGTATCTTGGTGACTGTTTGGGATTATAAGTGGCACCTGATACTACATATCATGAAGGATCCTGGTCTATAGTCCATTGCCTAATTTGAAAAGCTAAGCAGTGTTCTTTTTGGAGGCTTTGCACTCTGTAAAAGGGGTCACTGAAGATGCTGCGCAGGAACAAGATCAGAGAACGAGCATGAGTTTAGGCTCCTTTAGGTTCGGTATTCAGCATCATGTGAAAACCACTTTTGCTTCCCTCCCTTATACCTTTGTTTGCGGTAATTTTTATATAAAACGGGACATTCTGAACGCCGAATCCTAGAAGAAGACAACTATATACTATCTAGCTTTCAGCTCCTGAAACTTGAATTAGATTGTTTGTCCAAAGTCTCAAGAGACCTTTCAGTGACACAGCCGCAATTAAAGGTTTGTGGGTAGCGGGTCGGGTTGCGGGTCTTCTCAATATCGAGTTCTACTCTTTTTTTCTGAGCACTTCCTTTTTTACTCCTTTTTTCTGATCACGCCTACTTCTAATGATGTTAGGGATGCACAAATATTCGGCCGAATACCAAACCGAATCCTAATTTGCATATTCCCAATCAATATCGTGGCCAGATATCAATCGGGAAGGCCCGTTAATAGTCCCCATACACGGGCAGATAAACTGCCGAATTTAAAGGACTGATTTCGGCAGCTTTAATCTTTAGTGTATGCCAGTGTATGGCTACCATTAGCTCCCCAGCAAAGACAGGTCTGTTAATGAGCTGCTTTGTCATTGTATCAGCAGTCTGAGCCATCAGGGAAGAGAATAGAACGGGACAGACAAACACTGCTTTTAATAACAATACACATACAAATAACTTAAAAACCCTAGAAAAATTGTAAGGAATGTATATTGCAAAGTTGCTTAAAATGATCTATTATACTGTACAACAGTGGTTCCCAACCAGTGCCTCAAAGCAGGTGATTCTTTTGAATTCCAGCCAAGTTTTGGTTTTGGTCACTTCTGGTTTACAATGACAGCACTTCCTGTTTCTTGATGGTCAGCGGATCGGGTTGGATGGTGTTTAGCAAGTGAGGGAATACAGGGATATGGAAGATAGCTCATAGTACAAGTTGATCCAGGGACTGGTCCCATTGCCATTTTGGAGTCAGGAAGGAATTTTTCCCCCTCTGAGGCAAATTGGAGAGGCTTCAGATGGGTTTTTTTTGCCTTCCTCTGGATCAACTGGCAGTTAGGCAGGTTAAAAAAAAATTAAAAGGTTGAACTTGATGGGCGTGTGTCTTTTTTCAACCTAACTTACTACGTTACTATGTATTAAATAAACCCAATAGGCTGGTTTTGCTTCCAATAAGGATTAATTATATCTTAGTTGGGATCAAGTACAAGCTACTGTTCTATTATTACAGGAAAAAAAGTAAATTGTTTCTAAAACTTTGGATTATTTGATTAAAATGGAATCTACAGGAAGGCCTGCTCCCATAATTTGGAGCTTTCTTGATAACGGGTTTCTGGATAAAAGATACCTGTAGGACTAAAACACACATCTTTTATAGAGGCTGGATCCAGGTAACCAATTCATACCGTGTATCTACAGCGCTACGCAATATGTTGGCACTATATAAATACATGTTAATAATAATAATAATAATATCATCTGTGTGTGCCTATTACTATTTTTTTAATCTGAATAATTACGGAGCATAGTTTCTTTGGTCACTAGCACCTCCCATTTAAATATGTGTTTAATAAGAATGTATTTTAATTTAAAAAGAAGTACAGCCCTTGTCTCTTTTAGAAATGGCTTATGGTAAGTAAATGCGGTCATAGTGTTTCATTGTAACATTAGCCATTTCTACTATGGTATATCCCATTACACAGCGCACAGCCCTAATAGTCTTGTCACAGGGAGACAAATTAAACAAGATACCTAAACTGCTACTTACTGTCTAAACATGCAATACCACTAATTAGGTATCATATGGCCATCTCCCTCACATCTCTATTTCCAGCATCATTCACAGTGGAAGTGCGCTTCTCTATCCGTAGGATAATCACAGGGTCCCTTTATCATTACCCAACCTGTCCCACACTATATTGGCATATGATCCCTCATTAAACCTGTCTGTTTTAGCGAGATGCTCCATTGAACAGGAGCAGACATTCACTGCTTGCATCAAAATATGTTTTGTCTGTGAGCTGTGCGGTTCAAAATTAAGGGTAAGTTTGTCCACCACATACAAATAAATACATTTTTGGCACCATTTGGGTTAGCAAAATTTTATCCTACAGGTATGTAAAGAGCCAAGAATCGTTGACAATTACCATTTAATTTAAATACAGGTATGGGAGCTGTTATCCAGAATGCTCGGGGCCTGGGGTTTTCCGGATAACGGATCTTTCCATAATTTGGATCTTCATACCTCAAGTCTAGTAGAAAATCATATAAACATTAAATAAACCCAATATGCTGGTTCTACTTCCAATAAGGGTTAATTATATCTCAGTTGGGATCAAGTACAAGCTACTGTTTTTACAGAGAAAAGGGAAATCATTTAAAATAAAATGGAGTCTATGGAAGACAGCCTTTCCGTAATTCAGATCTTTCTGGATAACAGGTTTCCGGATAACAGATGCCATACCTGTACTAAAACCATTGTAATCTAACAATGTATATATGATGCCAATATGGGCCCTTAACCCCTATTTGATTATTTTGGATAGAAACTTCCATGTCTTGTTTATAAAGTATATTAGCTTCTACCAAAACACACTTTTAAAAGATAGTCTGTGTGTGTACACACACACACTTTTTATTTAGCTCGACGTTTCAGTCCCTCACAGGGATCTTTCTCAAGAGTATACAAACATGCCATTCTTCACCTATATATATATATCTCCCAACTGTCCCGTTTTTCAAGGGACAGTCCCGATTTTGACAGCTCAGCCCGCAGTCCCAGGTTAGTTCCTGAAATGTACTGACTTTCTCTTTGATCTCCTGCACTGAACAGCCAGAAAAATATACAAAGTTTCTAACTTAATTGGCTTGTGGCAGAGAGCACAGAATAGATACTTATATACTTTTGTAACAATCTAAGATAAGGAGGTCTTGTGGGAGAACTCTTAAAGGGCAATTCACCTTCATTAGCTAAAATGTAATACAAGAAAACCACAGAAAATTGTTCAAACTTTCATAACCTGCCATATTTTTTAAAATGAACATGGTGATTAGGGGGTGCGGTCACAAAATGGGCGTGGTCAAGAAATTTGCAGAAACTCTTGTCCCTCTTGCTGTTTCCAAAATGTTGGGAGGAATGGGTTATCCATAACACTCTGTGTCATGGGAAGGCATTCTCCAATTTACTCCATTTTAAATAAATATTTATTTCTGTTTTATTTACTTTTTCTCTGTAATATTATAACAGTGCCTTGTGCTTGATCTCAGCTAAGATATAATTAATCCTTATTAGAGGCAAAACAATTCTGTCTTAAAGGCAGTGAAAGTCAGTGAATTGTTGGCCATGGAACACATGCCATTAACTAGTATAGGAATTCTTCACCCAAGAGCAGGGGTCCTCAAACTTTTTTACCCATGAGCCACATGCAAATATAAGAAGAGTTGGGGAGCAACACAAGCATTAAAAATGTTCCTGGGGTGCCAAATAAGATGGATGATTGGCAATTTGGTAGCCCCTGTGTGAACTGAGGCTCTATTTGGCCATAAATCTGTTTTTTATACAACCAAAACTCACCTCCAAGCCCGGAATTCAAAAATGAGCGCTTGCTTTGAGGCCATTGGGAGCAACATCCAAGGGGTTGGAGAGAAACATGTTACTTATGAGCCACTAGTTGGGGATCACTGCCTTAGAGATTTAAAAGGGGTTTCCAATGCCTATTTACATACATGTCTCTATGCATTGCTGGATGTCAGACTTGCTATACAGGCGTTGTAGAAGTATGCTTTACAACTACAGGAACAGGACCTGTTTTCGAGAATGCTCGGGACCTTGGGTTTTCAGGATAACAGATCTTTCCGTAATTTGGATCTTCATAACTTTAGTCTACTAGAAAAGCATGTAAACATTAAATAAACCAATAGCTTGTTTTGCTTCCAATAAGGATTAACTATCTCTTAGTTAGGCTCAAGTACAAAGTACTTTTTTTTTTATTACAAAGGAAAAGGATTTTGATTATTTGGATAAAATGGAGTCTAAAAGGATCCCATACCTGAACTTACTTTATTAGAGCTACAGGGTAAACACCACAATATAAAATTACAATAGCAAATAATGACTTCCTAATGAATGAATTAAATTGAAGCTTTATATTTAATCCCTTGTGTACAAAGAGGTAGTAAAGAGCTGAAGCATGATTTGCCTATAGTGTACAACAACAGACACTAAAGTCTTGCCAAAAACCAGAACACTTAGTGATCACTCTTAAAATAACAAATCCACTTCCTTCAGGTAATTAGATCCGGGTTTAAGATTTAGGATTACAAAAGATGAATTTAAAAAGCACGTAGCATTAAAGAGGAAGGGTCAAACTTCACAGGAGATTTAAACAAACAAACTAGGGGATGCAACTAATAAAGGGGATGATCCAAAACAAAGGTTGGTGACCCTCGTCTTGTCAAGCAAGAGCCATAAAAAAAAAAATCCCATAATCAATTTGCTTTCTCCAACAGATAACCCTCTTATCAGCAACAAATAACATTTCAACAGCTGTTAGCAACATCTGGGCAGTTTAAGGGCAGAGACACGCGCTGCTATTTCGGGAGATTAGTTGCCCAGTGACAATTTGATTCTTCTTCAGGCAACTAATCTCCCGAAACTTCTCACCGGCTAGAATGTAATTCCCCAGTGGGATGGCACTAGGAACGCTTAGTTTTGCGAAATCACCCAGAAGTTTTTCACAAGGAAACTTTGGGCAACTTCGGAAAGCCGAAGCAATCCAAGTGACATCCCGCCGGTGATTTACATTCTAGCCAGCGGAAAAGCAGTTTGGTGACATTAGTCGCCTGAATACTCATGGACTGGACAGATCTCACTCACACTCACACTCCATCTGACCTTATTGTATAAAGAAATAGCCATTGGATACAGTTGTTCCCTATGAGCACATCTGCACTTTATCATGTTCTTTATCATGTTCTTACTACTGTCATATCATAATTATACACCCATCATGTCTGACGTTTAGCATTATTTACTTAACATATTACATCTGCTGAGTGTGCACTGTCTTGTCCTGTCCCTGCACTGTCCTGTTTTACAGGAGTTTTTTTTATATATTTTTGCACTTGCACTTTTTGTCTGTTGTCCGGTACATCTATGTTGTGTGTAGCACCATGGTCCTAGAGGAACGTTGTTTCGTTTCACTGTGTACTGTACAGACGTATATGGATGAAATGACAATAAACTCACTCTTGACTTGTTGCTGGGCGACTAATCTCCCGTAATAGCAGCGCGTGTCTCTGCCCTTAAACTGCCCAAATGTTGCTAACAGCTGTTGAAATGTTATTTGTTGCTGATAAGAGGGTTATCTGTTGGAGAATGCAAATTGATTATGGGATTTCTATGGGATTCGCTTCGGCTTTCTGAAGTCGCCCGAAGTTTCCTCGTGAGGCAACTTTGGGTGACTTCGGAAAACAAAGTGTTCCGAATGCCATCCCGCCAGCGATTTACATTCTAGCCGGCAGGAAGGCAATTCGGGGAGATTAGTCACCTGAAGAAGCAGCTGTTTGCCACTGGGCGACTAATCTCCCAAAATAGCAGCATGTGTCTCTACCCCAAGTATTTTTCTATATGGTTAAATTATCTTTGGTTTTCACAAAATCCATTACCTACTTATATACAAAATAAAAACAGGAGAAAAAAAAAAAGATTAAAAATAAGGTAATCGGATGACTTCTGCTACAGATATAGCAAGTAGAGAATAGCAACATTTTTCTCACTTGACAAACTAGGGATGGAAAATTGCAAACCTTCCTTAAAGGGGTGGTTCACCGTTGAGGTAACTTTTAGTATGTTATAGAATGTTCAATTCCTAGCAACTTTGTAATTGGCCTTCGTTATTTATATTTTATAGTTTGAGTTATTTGCTTTGCCTCTTATAAGCTTTGAAATGGGGGTCACTAACCCAATATACAAAAACAAATGCTCTGTAAGGCTACAAATTTATTGTTATTGTTACTTTTTATTCACCTTTGCATTACCTTTCAGTATATTATAGAATGGCCAATTCTAAGGAACTTTTCAACTGATCTGTAATATTCGTTTTAGTCTTCTAATTATTTGCCTTACTTTCAAGTAGGGGTCAGTGACCCCCATCAAAAACAAATGCTCTGTAAAGCTACAAATGTATTGTTATTGCAACTTTTGAATACTCCGCTTCCTATTCAGGCCTCTCCTATTCAAATCAGTGCATGGTTGCTAGGGTAATTTTGACCCTAGCAACTAGATTGCTGAAATTGCAAATAACTAAAAACCAATTGGCAGTTCTCCCAGAATATCACTCTCTACATCTTAATTTAAAGGGGAACAACCCTTTTACAGTGCCTATATACTAGCAGATACTGTAAATGGTGACTATTTGAGTTGAAAGCCTATTGGCCTGTGTTATGAAACTATGGGGCATATTTACTAAAGTGCGAAGTGGCCGTCGCCAGACAAATCGCCAGAAATCCCATACGCAGAGTGCAGAGGACCTTCTGTATTTCTCTTATATGTGTATACCATTCTTGTTAACATGTGGGAGAAAAAGTAAAAATGGTCGAGGAAAATCATTACAGTACCCTGACAAGTGAACTGGCTAAACAAACATATAGGCATAAAGGAAAATCACCATAAATAATGATTTATTAGTGACCTTAATGAAAGGACTAAATGGTTCAAAACCAGTACTGAGTGATGTAGTGTCATGACCCCTACCAAAGGCGCATTTGAACCTTACACAGGCTAGTTATTTAAGTGTAAGAACCTGTAGCATTTCCCATGAATGGAGGGGTAATCAAAAACAGAAAAAACAGAATTTGGTAAGAGTAATAGAACGGATTCAAGGTCATTAAAGTAGGCTGATATTCCTGCGTGCTCTTTTGAGCTGGATACCAACAAATATGGATGCAAACATCTAACAAATATATAACTGGTGCTAAATATTATAAAGGCAATATACTGTAATGATTGTTTTAATTGCGGAAAAATAAAATTACAAACACAAGAGAAATGACCCCTCATATGTTCAGATCACAATGTTAAGCATGTGCACCTCTGAATGAGGGAGCGCAGGGTTGCAATACATTTTGGCTGCATATAAAGGAAGGATAAATAGTACCCAAAAAATAGCTGATAGCTGAAATAAAACGGGGAGCACATTTGAAGCTTTACAAATTCAATAATGCAACCGGTTTCTGCTAAAATTTACACCCATTCCTAAAAAGGAGACCTTGCGACGGGATTCTGAGAAAAGCTCAAGCCAGAATGACTCAAAAGTGATATTTAGAACATGAACGTAGAACAACAAATCCAGCATGCAGTAAATGCTTCTTGTTGGATAACAGCCACTGACGTTCTTGAAGGTTTATTTCCCAGATAAAAGGCATTACCTCTCTCGAGTGGGTATTTGTGTGGTATACTCATCTCCAGTGCCATACAAACCCATTAAAATGCAGCATATCACACAGTATATCATCCATAAAGTTCAACAGTAGCTCTGTTATGTACCATAAACATTCCTCTAGATACATACTACACTATATAACATGGATACAGCTGGAAATAATCTCTTAATCTACAGTACTTCACAAAAATGGACAAGAAGGGGATATTAAATCACTAACCTATTCCCCTAGACCAGTACTTCTACTCGAAAAAACTGTGCTGGTCCAAGGATCTTTCCTACTTAGTACCACACCACCATCTTACCTAAATTTCCCACGGCTCCCTGGAAGATTTCTTTAGAATCCCAGACTTCAACAAACTTGGAAAGCTTCAATGGAGCACTAGGAAATACTGTAAAGATGGTGGCACAGTGGTAGGTAAAAAAGATTTAGGGAAAAATTTAGAAATTTAATTCAACAGGCATGTTTTACATATTGGTAGTCCCCAACCAGTGACTCATGAGAAACAGGTTACTCACCAACCCTTTGGATGTTGCCCCAGTGACCTCAAAGCAGGTGCTTATTTTTGAATTCCAGGTTTTGGAGGCAAGTTTTAGTTGCATAAAAACTAGGTTTACTGCCAAACACAGTCTCCTGTAGTCTGCCAGTCCACAAAGGGGCTACCAATAGTCAATCTCAGCCCACAATTGGCACCCAGGAACTTTATGCATGCTTATGTTGCTCTACAACTTTTTTTACATTTGAATGAGGCTCACGGGTAAAAAAAAAAAAAAAAAAAAAAAAAAAAAAAGTTCGGGATCCCTGTCCAAGGGCATTATACTTTCTTTGTAAAAGATTAATTATATTACAGATATGGGGCTAATTATCCAGAAAGCTCTGAATTAAGGGAAGGCCATCTCCTACAGACTACATTTTAATCAAATAATTCAGATTTTTATAATTGATTTCCTTTTTTTCTCTGTAATAAATTGCCTTGTACTTGTTCCAAACAAATATTTAGTTAATCCTTATTGGAGGAAATACAGTTCTAATGAGTTTATTGTTTAAATTATTTTTAGCAGACTTAAGGTATGGAGATGCAAATTATCTAGAAAGCTTTGAATTACAGGAAGGCCATCTCGCATAGACTCCATTTTAAGCAAATTGTTCAAATTTTTAAAAATGATTTCCTTTTTCTTTGTAATGAGAAAACGATACCTTGTGCTGCGTCCCAACCAAGATATAATTGGAGGCAATCAACCCTGTTGGGTTTAATTAATGTTTAAATTATTATTTAGTAAACTTGAGGTTTGGAGATCCAAATTGTGGAAAGATCCCTTATCTGGAAAAAACCCAGGTACTAAGCATTCTGGATAACAGGTCCCATACCTGTTATATTAATAAAAGTGCCAATATATTTTACAGAGCTATACAATAAATGGATGTATACACAGACCACATAAAAAAACAACCAATACCCCAAACAAGAGGAGGAGAATGCCCTGTACAAAAGAGATAAGTATTTTTAAGACAAAATTGGGACATGATTTTCAGTAGAAGGAAAAACAGAGCAGTTGGGACTTACCCATCATTTGAACAGGTCATAAATTCTTCCTTTATTTTGGGATGCCAACATCCTCCATTAAGCATGGCCGTGTGGCCCTGGATAATAACAAAACAACCAAAAAAATACATAAGCTTCACAATTATAATATATATAAATGTACCATTAAAAAAAATATAAAGGAAATGCACAGTAGAAGTAGGATGTGCAGATGTTTTAACGCTCTTCAACCCTAATTAGACTTCACCCAACAGAAGGCTGACCTGCCTTCCTGCAATGATTTTCACTTGAGGGGACGGGTATGTGTATATAAAAAGGATGTGTGTGTGTGTGTGTGTGTGTGTGTGTGTGTGTGTGTGTGTGTGTGTGTGTGTGTGTGTGTGTGTGTGTGTGTGTGTGTGTGTGTGTGTGTGTGTGTGTGTGTGTGTGTGTGTGTGTGTGTGTGTGTGTGTGTGTGTGTGTGTGTGTGTGTGTGTGTGTGTGTGTGTGTGTGTGTGTGTGTGTGTGTGTGTGTGTGTGTGTGTGTGTGTATTTATAACGTGGAGAGGAGTTTTGGCTTGGGAAGGGTGTGGAAATTCCGAGGGGCCGACAAGTTAGGCCTGCTACCTACCCATGATGCACAACAGGGACCTTTGATTAGCCCAAATCCGCCTGGTCCATGCATAGTTTAAAGGAGAACAAACCCCAAAAAATTAATGTGGCTAAAAATTGCATGTTTTATATACTGAACTTGTTGCAAAAGCCTAATGTTTCAGCCTGTCAATAGCAGCAATGATCCAGGACTTCAAACTTATCACAGGGGGTCACCATCTTGGAAAGTGTCTGTGACACTCACATGCTCAGTGGGCTCTGAGCAGCTGTTGAGAAGCTAAGCTTAGGGGTCGTCATTAATTATCAAGCAGAAAATGAGGTTTGTCTGTACTATAAACTGATGCTACAGGAGTGATTATTAAATTCTTATGCTAATTGAACTGGTTTCTGTACTGCCATGTAATTATCTGTATTAATTACTAATCAGCCTCATATTGTGACATTTCTATTCTATGTGTACTGTATATTGTGAGTGGGTCCCTAAGCTCGGTAAGTGACAGCAGCACAGAGCATGTGCAGTAAATCCGCAGAAAAGAAGATGGGGAGCTACTGGGGCATCTTTGGAGACACAGATCTTTACTGCTAAAGGGCTGTGGTTGCCTTGGACTGGTAGAGCCCAAAACATAATGTACAACATGTCTAGCTACTTCTTTAGTTAAGCTTTAGTTCTCCTTTAACATAAGTACCATGAAGGGGTAGCACAGTGGCTCAGTGGATAGTACTTCTGCCTTGTAGCGTTGGGGTCCTGAGTTCAATCTTAGACAGGGCAATCTGCTAGGAGTTTGTATGTTGTCTCAGTGAATAGGATACTACACGGAGACTGTAAGCTCTTCTGGAACTGATATGGGTGATACATAATCTCTGTAAAGCGTAAATGTGTTGGTGTTTTTTTAGGATTTTATTTTGTCATTTCTCGAGTGAAACAGGGCAAACTGGGGAAGAGAAAGTAGTTTCATTTCCCCAATTTCATGGTTCTTGTGACCAAAAGGATGATAAAAAAGTAATCAAATTACCAGTTTAGAGATAAACTCCTGAATAATGAATTCTTGCTTATTGGTAAACCAGACAAGCCCACAACAAAGATGGGAAAGGTGTTTTTTCCAGTTCTCCTTCTCTCTGTTTAAACTAACTCAGCTAATTACAATTAGAATTCATTTTCTGCCGCTCAGGCTGGTGGCACCTCTTGTGGTCATTTCAGGTGTCCCGGACAGGGTGCATATGCAGCAGAGTACATTCAATTCTACTGTGAATAATCACTTTCTAGGACACCTGAAGGGACTGCAAGAAAAGGAAGAAGATAGTGACACAGAGATAAGCATATTCCCCATGACTGTGCATTTTTTTTTATAAAGTAGAGTGCTGGCTAAAAATTGTGTCTTGCTATTAATTCTAAGTCGGTTGTCTGAATTCTGGCAGGAATCCCTTTTCTTACTTACCTTTTCCATCCCTCCCCTAATCAATTTTTGTTTTCCCTCAAGGTTTCAGAGAAAGAACCTCTCCTGCTACAGCAGACAAAACAATATATTTCCTAGCACGTCAATGCTTCACTTTCTGTTTTTCACACTCAAACAGCCATATTTTCAGCATGTTCCTTTCACCTTTATACAAAGCAACCTTTGACTAATCACGTACCACTCGCCACACCCCTATAGCAAGTTCACTATTCTCTCTCATCACAGCTCCCACAGAGCTCAAACATACGGACGACTTGATGGCTTTCCTGGAAGACTTCAAGCAGCAGCAAATCATATTTGCTACAATGAAATGCACTTAATTTGAAAAACTTATTTGAAGGAACCTTTTTGAAACTGAAAAATATACACTAATGAATAGGGTTGTTATTTTTTCAGTTATGAGTGCTTAGTGATGTTACAGTGTCACAAGTGTCATATGAATCATGTAAATGTGTGTATTATACATAATAACGTACCCCTAACTGAGTTACATAGGTCATGGGGGCTATTGTGAGGTAACTTGTAGTCCTAATATTTTAGCCAGTAGCCTTGTGCCTTCATTGACTTCTAATATCCTTATCATTTACAATAGGGGGTACACTATCCCTTATAATACATGAGTGATGCTCAGAGTTCCCTGTATAACTCAGCCTACAGCCTTGTGCCTTTATATGGTCACAGTACAACCCCTCAGTGACTTCTAATATCCTTATCATTTACAGTAGGGGGTACATTATCCCTTATAATACATGAGTGATGCTCAGACTTCCCTGTATAACTAAGCCTGCAGCCCTGTGCCTTTATATGGTCACAGAACAACCCCTCAGTTGGGCTCATTTATCAACAGTGGGCAACTTTGCCCATGGGCAGTTTCCTATAGCAACCAATCAGTGATTAGCTTTTTGAAGCCAGCTGCAAGTAGAACAATGAATGCAGCAATTTGATTGGTTGCCATGAGTTACTGCCCATGGGCAAATGTGTCCAGTGTTGATAAATTACCCCTAGTGACTTTTAATATCCTTATCATTTACAGTAGGGGGTACATTATCCCTTATAATACATCAGTGATACTCAGAGTTCCCTGTATAACTCAGGCTGCAGCCTTGTGCCTTTATATAGTCATAGAACCCCTCAGTAACTTCCAATATCCTCATAATTTACAGTAGGGAGTATATTATCTCTTATAATACCATGAGTAATACTGGATTAGTCAGCCTGCACCCTTGTACTTTATATGATTAGAATTGGAACACCATAATGACTTTCACCATCCTTGGGGTTTACAAAAGTGGATACATCATTTCCTTATATCTTAAGGTATTGATTAACCAGCAGTTACAGGGTCCACTATACACAATTCTTTGTCTCATTTATAAGCTTAAACCCATTCCCAGTCATCGATCAGAAGACAAATGTGGTTCAGGGAAAACAATTTATACATATAAAACAAAGTTGGATATTAGAAGAAACTTTACATGAGTGTGCAAATGCTTAAAACGAGATTTCCAAACCACAGGACTGGTCAAGCTCAGAGGCCCAGTTTAGAAATAATCTCAAGACCCCAGTGCTGCATGCTAAGGGTAATAGCACCTAGAGCTTTTTAGGATAATGGCTGATTTACAAGAGTTTACCCTAGCTGTGCTCATGTCAATCTACAGATTACTGGTAATATTTTAGCCATTTTTTATATTAAATGTGGAGGCATGAAAAACACTAATTAGTAGTTTATTTATCATCCATAATTTATATACAGCCCTTTACAGAGATAAATCCATGCCCCACTGCAGTTCATCCTCTGTGTTTCCTACCTTTCACAAGCACTATGTTATGCCATCAGGAGCCAATTACTGTACCTGGACTTTTTTTTTTTTTTTTAAATGGTGGAGCAAAAACAGAGTAAATGGGGGACCACATAAATAGGGGTCCTTCATGATATATTATATAAAAAAAAAACTGAAAATCTCATATAATATTGACTCACGACAGCAATCCTGTAAAAAGCCAGCACTAATAGTACCTTATATCTGAGCAGAATGGAGGCTTATGCTTTACTTACCTTAGTATTTGCCATGTCCACTATGTACTGGTCTCCTTTAACACACTCCATGACTGGGAATCCATCTCTGTCAAGTACTTTAGCTTGGGAGTTTCCAGCCACCACAAGAATAACATCCCCTGTGTTGCTGTACTGAAGGGACTTTATCTGATGACTGTTAAAATGGAAACAGAGTTAATAAATAGAGATAATAATATAAATGGTTTGTTAATAAGCTACAAAATACTCTAGTTATAACTGACATTAAAGGAGAAGGAAAGTCATCCTGCACTTGGGGTGCCAAATGTTAGGCACCCCTAAGTGATTGTATTGACCTGAAACCACAGGCCAGCGGAATCCTATCAGCGGAAAACTGTACCAGCCTGGGGTTATGTCAGTGAGCACCATGGAGCGATCCTCTTCCGGCTTCTTCTTTCTTCAAATTTCCCGGGGCAAACGCAAGCGCAGTTGAACGAAATAAGACAACTTTTTAGTTAAAATTCAGCTTTTTGTTCTACTGCGCATACACAGCCGTGAAAGCTCTGTGGTGCTCACTGGTTTAACCCTGTGCCGTTCCAGTTTTCTGCTGATAAGAGAACTGGCCCCAAGTTTCAGGTAAGTAAATACAATTACTTGGGGGTGCCTAACATTTGACACCCCCAGGTGCAGGATGGCTTTCCTTCTCCTTTAAAAAAAAAAACCACAATAATAATAATGACATTGTCAATCTGTTTTCCTGTTGTCGGGAACACTGACCATAGCAATTAGAATGATTTTTTTTAAATGTGTCCAGCCTATTGCTTTTATATCAAATTTAGTTATTTTTTAATTTTATTGTCACTACATGCCCTTCTACCTACCCCTGAAATTAATAGCATTAAACTAACTACATAAAGTATGGGTTGATAGAAGCTGTTGAGTTAGCCCTTTTTACATGAATCTGTCTCACGAGGAAACATCGGGCGTCTTCGGAAAAGGAAGCCCTTCAATTATAGCAGGCGGGTGGCAGTTCAGGGAGCTAAGTCGCCCCAAAGAAGAGGCGATTTATCGCTGGCCGACTAAATCTCCCCGAATCTTAGCATGTGTCGTTACCCTTACCTTCTTTTTTCTGTTTTTTCCCCAACCTCCGATTCAAATTACATCTCTTTGGCTTACGGTGAAATCACTTCAGATCAGGCCTGGACTGGCAATCTGTGTGTTCTGGCAAATGGCAGAGGGGCTGCTGTAAAATGCCATAGACAGTCAGTATTTATTGGGTTGGTGGGGGGATGTTTGGGCCTCTATGCAGTTGAAATGCAAGAGCCAGTGGAAAGCTATTGAGGTTGTGGCAAAGACATTTGATGTCAGATAATTAGCATGTCAAAGAAGGTAAAATGTGGATTGCGGAACTGGGTGAGACTTGCAGGTTGGATACAGGGTTCAGAAACAGGTCTCACACAGGACTCTACTGCAGCGTCCGGTCACAATTTTTTGACAATTTTAATGTGTGGACAGAATGGGTTTGTGGAGATGGAAATGGAAGAACCGGACTGGCCTGCAAAAAGCCCTGATCTTAATCAAATTGAACACCAGTGGGATAAACTACAAGCCAGGCTTGATCCCCAACATCAGTGACCGCCCTTACTGATGCTTCTGTAGATAAATGAAAGCAAATCCTACCAACAATGATCAACATCTAGTGGAAAGCCTTCTCAAAATGAGGACCAAATTCATAGTGATCCTTTTTGTTTGGAAATAAGAGAATAGACAGGCAGGTGACTGGATATCTCATTGATGCAATATAGTGTAGGATAATGCAAAAAAAAAAATCTAAAGCAAATTATATTTTTATATTACTTAAAGGAGAATTAAACCGTTAACTAAAAAAACCTCTACCCCCCTACCCTACGTAGACCCCCCTACCCTAGCCCCCACCCCTGGGAAATGCCCCTAACTTTTTACTTACCCATCGGTGCAGATTCAGGGATCGAATTTCACGGCCAGGGTGACACCGGGAAAAAACCTGGTGGGCTGACCCACATGGGCCAGGGCCAGACCCCTCTCCCCATATTGGGATTCCACACAAAAAAAAAATTAGGCACAGCGCGTCTTCATGCATGCGCCTCACAGTAGGGGGCGGACGGGGAGGCCAGAGGGGGGCCCCGGACAGCGTCCCCAGCCCGATCCTGTTCACGGCAGCCATCTTCCAGGTCTTTGTGTATTCTTCCGGTGCGTTGACAATTTGCGTCCATTTCAGCGCATGCACAGTTGTCGCAAACCAGGAAATTGTTCCAACTGCGCATGAGCCTCTTCGCTGGTCTCAGTCTCAGATTACCGAAGACCCGGAAGATGGCTGCCGTGAACTGCGATCCCTGAATCTGCAACGAGGGATCAGTAAAAAGTTAGGGGCATTTCCCCAAGGGGCAGGGTTTTTTTTTAGTTAACGGTTTAATTCTCATTTAAAGGAACAGAAATAATGATGAATGTATATTTACAGCCTCTAAGTTTCACAACTGACAAAAAGATAAAATAGGCAAAAAAGTAAAAAAAATTAAGACCAACTTCTAAGTAGTTTAGAATTCTTACATTTGCAGCATTTTTTAAGAGAAAAGTATCTCCTTTAACTACTTGGATGCCTAAGTTAAACCATTAGGTCCCTATCCTCTGGCAACTAAATAGTTCTGATAAAAGAAAACAAAACATTTATTTCCAACAACCATTTATCTTCCAAATGCAAGCAGGGTGATCACCCAGCATGGATCTAATTAATAGCAGGTTGGGAATATTACACTGGAATTTCAAAAAAAAAAGTATCACATTACCCCCATTTTGCCACCCCTGATCTTAATATTTCTCTATAAATCAGTACTGAAATACAATACTTTAATAGCAGACTGCTCTGTGAGTGTTGAAATGGGGAAAAAATAGGTATTTCTCCAAAATAGAGCTTTCAGAGGAATACATCATTTTGTTTGTTTTGTTTTAAATTCCTTGTGCATTGCAGGACTTGGGTTCTACGTGCTGAACACCAGGAGTGCAGGCTAATGTACTGGCGCAAGACTCAGGCTGGACAGGTCCCCATAGAGCATAGTAGAGGGTCGTGGGATAGAGTAATCTGCTTACAAGGAAATAAAGGATTAAACTATGATTTCAACTCAGATACTCACAACAAGTTTCTGTGTTAGTTTTTATGTTCAGCTTATAGCTTGATACCTGTATAAATTGCTTTAAATTGCTAATAAAGTGAGCATGTACCTTCATATATTACTGGACAATTGTGTTTGGTTATCTATGTATAGGCAATAAAAACAACACCGGAGTTGATCCTGCAGTGGAGAATCCCATTTTGGCCTCTGTCTGCTGGTCACATCCCTAATTATCTTAGTCAGGGGTCCCCAAACTTTTTTACCCATGAGCCACATTCAGATGTAAAAAAGGTTGGAGAGCAGCACAAACATGAAATAAGTTGCTAGGGTGCCAAATATGGGCTGTAATTGGCTATTTGACAATCTGTGGGTTCTGGCAAATGGCAGAGTGGCTGCTGTAAGGTCCCATAGTCACTATTTAGTGGGCTGGTAGAGGACAATTTCGGCCTCTGTGTACTTGGAATGCCAAGGCCTATTTTGACTCCCCCGTCCAGACAATATTTGGTAGCCACTTTGTGACTTGCAGCCTACAGGAGGCTCTGTTTGGCAGTACACATGGCTATTATGCAACTAAAACTTGCCTCCAAGCCAGCACCTGCTTTGAAGGATTCTGCAGTGGAGAATACCATTTTGGCCTCTGTCTGCTGGACACATCGCTATTCATCTTATCCAGGGGTTCCAAAACTTTTTTACCCATGAGCCACATTCAAATGTAAAAAAAGTTGGAGAGCACAAGCATGCAATAAATTGCTGGGGTGCCAAATCTGGGCTTTAATTGGCTATTTTGTAGTCACTATGTGACTTGCAGCCTGCAGGAGGCTCTGTTTGGCAGTACATCTGGTTTTTATACAACCAAAACTTGCCTCCAAGCCTGGAATTAAAAAATAACACATGGTTGGAAGCCACTGGGAGCAACATCCAAGGGGTCAAAGAGCAACATGTTACTCACGAGCCACTGAATGGGGATCACTGATTTAAGTAGAGCTCCTTCTGGTTTCTTATTAGGGGACTACAATGCAAGAGAATAAATGTAAGTATAGAGCATTATCAACCTGTGTCCCAATGCTTCACACTGTGGGCAATGATAATTGCAGAATAGCTTACCAGTAAGATTGCCTCACATAGACGGATGAACATTTGCAGAGAGAACTAGATCTGCAACTATTCTTACTGTCAATAATAGTAAGTGCTTGCAGACTATTCACCCTTATATGTATAACTAAATATCCCTATGCAGAACCCTACAGCACAGTATTGCAACACGGAGTCCCAAATTATCCGGTAAAACTTGATGTTTTTGGTGTAAGACAACATGGATTTGACACCAAAATTCATATTAGAAACTGAACACGTCATCTCTCTTTGTGCACAATCATTTCTGCTGAACATTTATGGAAAATAAACAAAATACATGTGTATACATGCGGAGAGTTCTAATACCCTTCAGGCTGAGTGCTAGTGCCCGTTTAAGTGACTGTATTTGTAATATAAAAAGGCAGGGCTGAACACAGTCAGTGGGTGCAACAAAGTTAAAGGATCAGTAAGACCAAAAAAAATCTAATTGTATCAAAGTAATTAAAATATAATGTATTGTTGCCCTGCACTGGTAAAAATGTTATGTTTGATTCAGAATATCTACTATAGTTTATTTAAATAAGCTGCTGTGTAGCCATGGGGGCAGCCATTCAAAGCTACAAAAGGAGAAAAGGCACAGGATACACAACAGATAAGCTCTGTAGTATACAATGGGATTTTTCAGAACTTATCTGTTATCTACTGTGTATCCTGTGCTTCAATGGCTGCCCCCATGGCTACACAGCAGCTTCTTTATATAAACTACAGTAGAGTTTCTAAAGCAAACATTGTTTTACCAGTGCAATGCCACAGTACATTATATTTTTATAACTTTCAAACACTTTCATTTTTTGGTGTTACTGCTCCTTTAGGAGATAGCTGGACTTTGTCAGTATAGGAGGTTTGGTTGTTGGTTTTAAAAGTATTTTTTTCAAAATACTGTTGTTAATATGGTTAAAAAGTAAAAAAAAAAAAACAAAGAGCACAATAAGGAAGGAAGCTCTAGATCGGAAAACATATTGGAGGAGATGGAGAAAGCAGGACATTTACACCTACCATAGGAACTGGGAGTCAACATAATAGATTTACAGAACGTTGAAGTGGATGGGCTATAATTTAAAGTGACGGAAGGCTTCACAAAAGCAGAGACTGAGAAGTGTGAAATAAGAATAACTCCTTGCTATTATCACATGTGGTGTCCAGACAAAAGTCAGATTACCACCCACTACCACGTATCTAATCACATAGACAAGTTGAAAGAAAAACTTACCATTCACATGGCTGTAGGGATCTAAATGCCTGTAGGGAGGCATCCATTCCTGCAAAATCCCAAAATCGAACGTCATAATCATATCCACCAGTCACCAGACGTGCACCAGATGGATCCAGTCCCAATGCAGAAACCTACGAGAGAAAGAGTATCTTGTAAAAGCTGGATATGATGTGTGTCCAGCAAAAAGCTCACTGTTGCCTCTTGCAAGCAGAAATACTCCCGTTGAGACAACATACATAATAAGCTTGAATTTAGCTACACTTGCACCCAAGCACCTTATAATATGAATGAAAGGCAATGTTTACATTCTAAGGCCAAAAAAAGCCCTTTACCTAACACCTAGGAGCACATTTATCAAGGGTCGGATTGAAAATATGAATTAGAAATTCGAATTTTCCAGGTTTTTTTTTGGCCAAAACTGTCAAATTCGACTAGGCAATTATTCGAATTTGATTCGAGTTTTTTTAAATATTAAATTTTCAAGATTTATCATACTCTGGCCCTCTCGCACTCAAATTCGACTATTCGCCACCTAAAACCTGCTGAATTGCTGTTTAAGTCTGGGAGACGTCCTGGGATCAATTTGGAGCTGTTTGCAGCCTTCCTGACAATCAAGTTTTTAAAACTAAGATCGCATTTGATTTTTCATTTTTCGGGTTGATTTAATTCGTTCGGGTTTAAAAAATTCTATTTTTTTTTTTAAATAAATTTCGATTGGTCGAATTTAGAGCTCATGGGAGTTTATGGGAGTTTTTAAAAACTCACATGAATTCGAAATTAGATAAATCTGCCCCCTAGCAAGAAGTAAGTACTGAAATTAGGGATGCACCGAATCCAGGATTCAGTTCAGGATTTGGCCTTTTACAGTAGGATTCGGACGAATACAAGTGCCTGGCCGAACAGAATGCAAAATATCACATGGCTTTTTGTCACAAAAACAAGAAAGTCAAAAAGATTTTTAGCCGTGTGGTTCTTTTGCCCCCTCATTTCCCTTATTTATATTAGGGAAATTTTGGATTCAGTTCGGTATTCGGCCAAACCTTTCACATGTGCTGCCCCTTATGTCACGGGCTCTAGTCAGATGAATACCACCCGGTAACCAGTGCACAATGTTTCACTGGCATTATATGTGGTTGTTTGTTGCATCCTTAATTACCTTGAAATTCTGGACAAAACACTGCATTATAGGTAGAAAGGACAGAAAGTAATGTAAAGGATTAAGCATGGTCTATAGTTCATTAGTTTTTGGAGGTCCTTAATATCAAATCATAATACAGATACGGGACCTGTTATCCAGAATGCTTGGGACCTGGGGTATTCTGAATAACGGGTCTTTCCATAATTTTGATTTTTACACTTTAAATCTACTAAAAAATAATTTAAACAATTAAAGGGTCCATGAAAATTCAAGTTTCCATGAAAATTCAAGTTTTCAAGGTGATTTTATTTTGTCAAAACTCAAATTTTCAGGTTAAAAAAACGTAAGTTTTTTTTTTTTAAAACTCAAATTTTTCAAGATTTATTATGCCCCAAAGCTGGAAATAGCTTGAATCTGAAAATACATAATCTAAAACCTGTCAAGACCATGTAGGAGTCAATGGCAGAGGTCCCTTGAACCATTCGAAGATGTTAATAGCCTTCATGATGCTTGAGTTTCTTTCGGAGGGTTTTGGCCAAAAACTTGAATAATTCGAACAAGAGCGTTTTTTTTACCGAAAACTCGATCAATTCGAGTTTTTCGGGACTCGCAACTCAAGCTCTCATTCCATTTGAGGTTTTTCTTAAATAAGGAAACCAATCGAGTTGTAAGTTCATTTGAGTTATAAAAACTCTTTCATTAATTATATCTTAGTTGTGGTCAAGTACAAGCTACTGTTTTATTATTAGAGGAAAATGAAATCAATTTGATAAAATTTGGATTAGTTGGATAAAATTAGGTCTATGGGAGACGGCCTTTCCGATAACGGGTTTACGGATAACGGGTCCCATGCCTGTAATAGCATAATCAGAACATAATAATTCGATTGAAGGCTCTAATAAGCTGGGCTCTATTTGTCATTTGTATTGGTGAGTATTTATATGATTTGTATATGTGATGTTTATACCATTCTATGTTGGTACTTTATAAATATGTGTTATTATTATTTTTATAATAATACATAGCATCATAATAAAGCGCCAGAGAGGTAAACATTAAATACAGACTTTTAGATTTTCGAAATTGAGCCTATTGAGCTCTGAAGCGGATGTTTACACTCAATGCTGGTCCATGGGTGAGTGACACCTCCACTGGGTCATAACTGCAATTTTCTTTGGTGAGTAGTGAATTCACTAGGGACACTAGTGAAAGACTTTCTTCTCAAGGGAAAGCCTGGCTCATGAAAAGAGTGCCCTGTATCTCCATTCCTTTTATCTGTGACTAATAGTCAGCACATTAATCATTGGAGAATGTTCAGGTTTCCTTTGCTGGTCAGCTTAAAGGGCCCCTCGCAAAAGGTCACAGCTCTCAGGCACAAGATTTAGGAGCTAATTTAAAGACCCCCAGTTTTTGAGTGCACTTCGTTCTTGACCCGTGCCATCACAAAGTGCCTGTGATCAAAAGGCCAATTGAAGCCTCTCCAGTAGTGAAAGTGAGCAGCATAAATTCACTCACACAGGCAGATGTACTAATCTTCCAAACATAGCACAAAAAGCCTGATTGATTCGGGAATATTGTCATTCCCACCATTTAAGATATTTTTGCACATGTTATGATTTCTACTGTGAACTCCTGAAGCCCCAGCAGCATCATCAGCTAATAATTGTAGAAAAGTCATTGGCAGAACTTAGTAAATGAGCTTTTATAGAATAGTACACCAAACATATTACAAAATAGATTTCTTCTCCTCGACTTGCCCCAATGCAGTGTCGTTTTGGTCTCCAGTGCTCAAAAAGGTTACTGTACAGCCTTGTGTGCACAAAAAGCACCATATAAATGAAAATATAGATACACAGAAAGTCCAAAGAAGAGCCAATTAAGTGTATGTAAAGTCTCAAAACAAAGGTTGGCCAAGTTGGGACTTTGTACACTTGAACGGAGCCCCTTAAGGAGATACTGACACCAGAAATGAAACCTTTTTTACAGCAATTGTCTTTGCATGCTATTTATAATTATGCCAAAAGTATTTGCCCAATGCTTTTACATTACCCATCTGATCCCCCACTTTCCTCTATGAGGGGGCTGCCATATTTGTGAAGCTGAATTCTGAATTAAAAACTCAGGTTGAGAAGTGACGGTCAGGTTTGCAAAACAGTCAGGTTTAGGAAGTTCAAGTAACAATTACTTACAAAAGAAGACTTATCAATGAAAAATGGTCATCATAACCCATAGGTACCTTTTAATGTACATTAATATTTTGAAAAGTAGTTTTTAAGTGTCAGTATCACTTTAAAAGTAGGATTAGATAACAACGTTATGACTAACTTTTGGCAGCCCCAAGTAAAAAGAACTTTCCTTTAAAGGAGAACTAAATCCTAAAGTTAAAAAAAACCCACCCCCCTACCCTACATAGATCCCCCTCCCCCCCAGCCTAGCTGCTAGCCCAGGCAAATGAGTCTTTACTTACGCCTCCGTGCAGATTCTGTCCAGCGGAGTTCACGGCAGCCATCTTCTTCTCTTCGGCAATCTTCGGAATGAGACCAGTGTAGCGGCACATTTTTGTTTTGAGACAACTGCGTATGCGCCGATACTCATGAAAATTGTTTCTACCTGTATATAAGATTTAGCTCTAAATGGCTACTATAAATAAAAAATCTTTTCATTAAACTGGAAGTTTAAAGGTGGTTATTTATCAAAAGAGCAAATTTTTGAGGTTTGTGGGAAAAATTTGAATTGTTCAAATTAATTTTCCGTAGGAAAAACTCGAATTGCTCGAATCGATCGAGTTTTTGAGCAAAACCCACCAAAAAACTCGAATATCATGAAGGCTATTAAAGTGATACTGACACTAAAAAACAACTTTTTAAAATATGAAAGTATATTAAAAGTTGCCTATAGGTCATGTAGATTGTTTTTTGCTGAGAGGTTTATTTTTGTAAGAAATTGTTAGTTGAAGTTTCTAAACCTGACTGTTTTGCCAACCTGACTGTCCCATAGAGTTTCTAATACCAACGGACTCTGCTGCACAAATATGGCAGCCTCCTCATACAAGAACATGGGGAGTCAGACAGGTAATGTAAAAGCATTGTGCAAATACTTTATGGCAAAGTTATAAGATGCTTTCAAAGGCAATATTATGATAGATGTAAAAAAGTTTAATTTCTGGTGTCAGTGTCTCTTTACCATGTTCAAATGTTTCAAGGGACCTTTGCCATGGACTTCTATATGACCTCGACAGGTTTTAACTGGAGTAATTTCAGATTAGAGCAATTTACAGCTTTGGGGTATAATAAATCTTAACAAATTTGAGTTATTTTACGAAACCCCCAAAAATTCAATTTTTTTTAAAGCCCCAAAAATTCTAGTTTTTGACAGAAATACTACCCTTGAAAAAATTTTTCTGGAAAACACAACTCAACCTTTGATAAATCTGCCCCTAAATGTATAAAAGTGATCTACTAGGTAAAGTGCTTATAGAGGGGTTTGCTCCTCTCACTCTTCCATGATACCTCTATTCTAAACTATAATTTATGTAGATTTGGTCAAATTAGTAGCACTCCAGTCTTGGTAGCACTGGTCACTCAGCTTCTAGCACCCCACCCATACAGGGTTAATTGAGTGGGCAATTTAGGCTGGTGTTTAGTTATAGTCTCCAGCAACATAAAAAGGTTGAAAAGGTCTCAATATGAGACACTGTGAGAGAGACGGCTGGAGAGCGTGAATCAGAGGACAGGGTTTGCTTGAGAGAGCGAGGGCTATCAGAGCACACTAACGGCATTGTACTTCGGATATCCCACCCCACCCACACTTCAGAACCTCTGCGTAGGGCTGTAAGTGGAGGGTTCAGAAGAGGCGATCCTGTTTATCGAAGGTTTTTCTTGTCAACAGCTCAGCTCCATTCACCCCACCCTGTGGCCAATTTAGAATGATCCCAGCTAATGTCACTAACACTGTCACATTTCCTGTCCCTGGAAGAATTAGGAAGTCATTAAAATCGACATAAAATTTATAGCAAAGAAATAACTAGGTTATTTCTCCTGACTGAGCCTTAGTGGGGCCCCACTGACGTTGCTGGCTCATAGGTATGAGTTAAAGGATCCTTGTTTATTATCTGTCTCTACCCAGTATTTGGGCATGTACCTATAAGCGGTCAATAATGCATTTGGCAGGGCTTTACAGACACAATAAATCATTTACATTAGTCCTTGCCCCAGGGATCGGGAAGCATACTATCTAGTGTCACTACTGCATTCACACACACTATGGTCAATGTGCTTATTTACTCACCTAGCTGTATATTTTTATAGTGTGGATGGAGTATCCAGAAGAAACACATTTAGACACAGGGAGAACCTGAACATTTCTTAAAAGGGGATTGTTCACCTTAAAATTAACTTTTAGTATGACATAGAGAGTGATATTCTGAGACACTGCAATTGTTTTCATTTTGTATTCTGTGTGGTTTTTGAGTTATTTAGCTTTTTATTCAGCAGCTCTCCAGTTTGCAGTTGCAATCTGGTTGTTAGGATCCAAATTACCCTAGCAACCATGCACTGATTTGAACAAGACACTGAAATATGAATAGGAGAGGGGCTGAATAGAAAGAGGAATAATAAAAAATAATATACTGGTAGCCTTACAGAGCATTTGTTCAGTGACCCACATTCGAAAGCTGGAACAACTTAGAAGAAGAAGGCAAATAATTCAAAAGCTATGTAAAAATAAAAACAAATGCCAATTGAAAAGCTGCTTAGAATGAGCCATTCTATAACAAAAAAAAGTTAACCTAAAAGTGAAATACCCCTTAGATCAGGGGTCCCCAACTTTTTTTACCCATGAGCCACATTCAAATGTAAAAAGAGTTGGGGAGCAACACAAGCATAAACAATGTCCCACAGGGTGCCAAATAAGGGTTCTGGAATTCAAAAATAATCACCTGCTTTGAGGCCACTGGGAGCAACAGCCAAGGGGTTGGAGAGCAACATTTTACTCACAAGCTACTGGTTGGGAATCACGGCCTTAGATATTCCCTGTCTGGATCTGAACGAGCACTCCAGTGTTGCAAAGTAGCCATGCTAACCATTGCACCACCAAACTGCCATCACAAAGGCTCATGGGTAGATTTCCTGAAGAATATAATGTTGTTCCATCTGCCACTGGGCTCCAAGCCTACATTTATTCCACCAACCCTGAGATACATAATGACAGCAAAAGAGCATGCTCTCAATATGTAGCAAAGCATTAACAATAGATAGATTTCTGTCTCTGTAGGCACGTTCAGCTTTTAGTGGCATGGTACAGGTATGGGATCCAGTATCTGGAAACCTGTTATCTAGGAAGCTCTGAATTACAAGAAGGCCATCTCTAATAGACTCCATTTTAAGCAAATTATTCAAATTTTTAAAAAGGATTTCCTTTTTCTCTGTAATGAGATCCCTGGATCCCAACCGAGATATAATTAATCCTTATTGGAGGCAAAACAATCCTGTTGGGTTTAGTTAAAGTTTAATGGAAAACTATACCCCCCAAACAATGTAGGTCTCTATAAAAAGATATTGCATAAAACAGCTCATATGTAAAATCCTGCTTCATGTAAATAAACCATTTTCATAATAATATACTTTTCTAGTAGAATGTGCCATTGGGTAATCCTAAATAGAAAATTGCCATATTAAAAAATAAGGGCCGCCCCCTGAGATCGTAAGATTCACTGTGCACACATACAAACCACATGTTAGGTCACATGAGCCAATTAACAGACAGTGTTGTGTCTTTTGCTTCCTCACTTCTTCCTGTTACAGTTAGAGTTGAAGTATTTCTGGTCAGGTGATCTCTGAGGCATCACACAGACCATCACGAAATGGTGGTTCAAGGCAAGGGATGTAAAAAGGCAATATTTACTTAAATATATATTCCAGTTTGGTGAGATTCTTTAATATGCCACTTAATATGATATGAACTATCTGTTGCTTAAGTGTTCATTTCGGGGGTATAGTTTTCCTTTAAATTATTTTTTAGTAAACTTAAGGTGTGGAGATCCAACTTATGGAAAGATCCCTTATCCAGAAAACTGCAGGTCACGAGCATTCTGGATAACATGTGTAATAATGTCATAAACTACATTTTCTGGCTACTCAGGCCCTAGAGCAAATGTCCCTATCTGTACTAAAACCAGCCTTGTCTTTACCTATTTGAGAGTGACCGGAAATAACTTAGTCAGCGAGAGGGTGGCAGCAAAATGGATATCCTAAGGATGACTTTTATGTACCCAGTTCATGTGCCAGGCAGTTTTATTTCAGCCAACTCAAAAAGCATATAAAAAATAAACAGGCCGATCCAAAGTAATTATGCATTACATCAAGCATTCTAACCATTTTCCTCTGAACCTGAGAATTGTCAGCTGGAGAAGCCACAGTCCCACATCTGGGGCATAAAATGAGGGTCAAGATATGGCAAGTAAACTTACAGTCTTTGTGCCATGCTGCAGAGTAATTTCATGGGAGTCTGGGATGTCCTTAACTGGATTCTGCAAAATAAAATAAAGTATAAACATTAGTTTACCAGCCTTCAATGTGAAGGATCATATTAATATCATACCCTCAGTTATTAGCCGTATGAGAGAATTAAAGGGGTTGTCCCAAACACTTTTTCAGTTCAGTTGTTTTCAGATTGTTCACCAGAAATAAAGATTTTTTTTCCAATTGCTTTCTGTTTTTTTTTAATTTTTTTCCGGTTTTCCAAGATCTCAGTTTAAAATCCCTGTCTCTTGTGTTTAAGTCTGGCAGCTCAATAATTCAGGTGCAGATTCTGAACTGTTACAATTTGCTCCATTAGTTGATCCATTTCTCAGCAGCATCTGTGGAGTATTAGCAACTATTGTATTAATACTAACTCTGATGTTTCAGTCTGGCAGCTCTAGGCACAAACTCTAAACCGTTAAAATTTTTCAACATTTAGTTGATACATTTAGCAACTAACATATTAGCAACTATTGTATCAATTCTAACAGCTGTCTTTAAAGGGGAACTCCGGCTTCCAAACCAAAATTTTATAAAGAGGCTCACGTAACACAGAAACCCGTAATATACCCATCACATTTACCGGTTTCTTCAAAAAGTATGAATAAATGCCATTTTCTATGCTGAAATTCAGCTGTTTAACAGTTCTTCTCTTTCTGCATCATTTGAAATCCTGGCAGGGAAGGAGGGACTAAACACTGATGTTACAAATTGTAACAACTTCTCCACAGCTTACAGACAGCATGCAGGAACTACATAACCCACAATGCATTGCACTGTGATGTTCCTTTCCTTATTGAAATCACGTGTGCGGGGAATTGTGTGGTTTGGAGGATGCAGACTGAGGACAGATGGCTGTTGATACAAAGTAACAGTAGTCAGTCAGCTCAGCAAAGTAGTCAGACAGATCAGCAGGAGAGCAGGGGGCTAGGCTTGGGTAACTGTTCCAAAACATTAAAGATCATGAAAAGTCTGTATATTTTTTAATTGATGTATATTGCAATGTTGCTTGAAATTATGTCTACTTTTCAAAAAGCTTAAGGTATGTTTTGGTGGAGTTCACCTTTAATGAAACTCAGGGATTCTGCTCAGCAGGGACAAAGATGAGAAATCTACTAAATGTATTCATTCAGAACAATTTATATAGTCGGTGACCCCACCTCAGAGCTGCTTTAGAAGGTGAAAAATTAGACTTACACTTCAATATTAGAAAAACAGAAAATAAAAAGTCATTGGAAAAAGTCTTTATTTCTGGTGAACAATCTGAAACCAACTGAACCGGAAAAAGTGTTGGAAGGTGAACAACTCCTTTAGCCAAGGAATATCTGCTCAGCAGGGACAAAGATAAGAAATTTATCAACCAAACGTATCAGAACAGTTACACAGTCGGTGACCCCCCCCCCCCATCTCAGAGCTGCTTTAGAAAGACAAAAGAATGTGAAAAATGAAAGTTTACACTTCAATATTAGAAAAACTCACAAACAGAAAGTAGAAAGGAATTCGAAAAGTCTTTACTTCTGGTGAACTATCTGAAACAAATTGAACTGAAGAAAAGTGTTTGGAAGGTGAACAACCCCTTTAAGTTTCTGTTACTTTATACTCTCCATATATAAAATAGCCCTTGTGCAGATGGTGTCCATGAGCTCTGCCGCGGGGGGTTGAATTCCCCTTTAAAGTCTAAAATAGAATAATGCTAGAAATGCTACAGGGGGACATCATCTTGTAAATTTGTTATACATCTTTGCAAGACCAAGACTATGCACATGCTCAGTATGATGTGGGCTGTTGCATAAGCAGACTGTGTTGTCGTGTAATCTAATGTGGATTTTATCGTTTTTTGTATTGTTTAATAGAAACTTTCTCCAACCCTGCAGCAAAATAATCCTTCAACGAGAATCCCAGTTTATCTGTTTAAATCTAACTCCATGATCTTTGTCCCCGCCACTGGAGTTGGAATCATTAAAGGAAAACTATAGCCCCAAAATGAATACTTAAGCAACAGATAGTTTATATCAAATTGAATGACATATTAAAGAATCTTAGCAAACTGGAATATATATTTACATAAATATTGCCCTTTTACATCTCTTGCCTTGAACCACCATTTCGTGACTCTATCTGTGCTGCCTCAGAGATCACCTGACCAGAAATACTACAACACTAACTGTAACAGGAAGAAGTGAGGAAGCAAAAGGCACAACTCTGTCTGTTAATTGGCTCATGTGACCTTACATGTGGTTTGTATGTGTGCACAGTGAATCTTACGATCTCAGGGGGCGGCCCTTATTTTTTAAAATGGCCATTTTCTATTTATGATTACCCAATGGCACATACTACTAAAAAAGTATATTATTAAGATAATGGTTCATTTACATGAAGTAGGGTTTTACACATGAGCTGTTTTACTCAGTATCTTTCAATAGAGACCTACATTGTTTGGGGGGTATAGTTTTCCTTTAAAGAGAATGTAAAGGCAAAAATAAAATCCAATACGCATCTCTGCACAGTCACCGACTGTTCTACAGGGAAACAAACAAAGCTGCTCGAGTTCTGAAACAGATGGGAAGTAAGGTGGGGATAGGACATTCCCCCCCCCCCCCCGCCGTTCAAAAGTAGGATTGTTTCCCTGCAGAGCAACTAGGGATGTCTGAGGTTTCCTATTCTAAATGAAGGGGGAATTTCACTGTATACAGTCAGGTTTCTAATTAAAAAAACTGTATACTTTTTATAAATAAGTTTAATGGAGATAGATTTCTTTTTCATTAAAGAAAGTAAAAATGGGATTTTATTTTTTTGCCTTTACATCCCCTTTAATAATTAATGTACTGTGTAAAATTAGTAGGGATGCATCAAATTCAAGATTCGGTTCAGGATTTGGTCTTTTTCAGATGGATTCAGATGAATCCTTGTGCCTGGCCCAACTGAATCCTAATTTGCATATGTAATTTAGGGACGGGAAAAGAAATCGCAAGACTTTTTGTCACACAAAAAAAAAAAAAAGTGGAAAAAATGTTTCCACTTTTTCTTTTACCGCCCTAATTTGCACATTCGAGGCTGAATCTTTCATGAAGGATTCGGGGATTCGGAGGAATCCCTGATAGTGGATTTGGTGTACCCCTAAGAATTAGCATTGCTGAATAAGAATAAAATAAAAACAGAAAAGCCATAGCGATGATACATGTAACTACTCCATACAACTAACTAGACGTTCTTTGATCATTCAGCATTCTAGCATTCCAATGCAACAGGACCCACAGAAAATATGAAAGAACTGGTTAATGCCAGAGACTACTCTAAAGACAATAACTGCTAAAAATGGCCCATTTACAGACTGCTGAGGTCATTTCTATTTTTATAACGGTGACCCTTCTTGCTTATTAAAGCAGCCGTAAATATCCTGAACTAATAAAAGGGCTCCCAGGGCTGTTTCCAAGCTGATATATATGACAGCAGGGTATCCGGTCATTCCTGCACTTAAGGAAACATCAGAAGAAGGAAGAGATGGCCACAATCACAAACAAAACGAACAGGAATCCGACTTCCACACTTCAGCCAATAACAGAAATAGTCGCGACAGGGATAGGAGGCAGACCGTGCTACAAGGTTTTTTTGGCCAGTGTTCTAGAATCTTGTTTACCCCCCCCCCCATCACTTGCAGTCCAAGAGGCGTAGAGCAGTGTTCAGACAAATCCATCAGAGACGGCAGGATTAAAACTTGTTGCCTGTTGCATCAATTCTTCTTCTTCGTCTTACACAAAATGTCACTTTCATAATGGGTTGAGATAAGGGTCTTAAAGGAGAAATAAACTCTAAAAATTGATAGGGCTAAAAATGTCATGTTTTATATACTGAACTTATTATTGCACCAGCCTAAAGTTTCAGCTTCACTCGACAACTCCACCATATTTTCCCCAAGCTACGGGTTCGGGGCACAGCACCCAGACCTCAGACGACAAGCGGTGAGTGCTTCTGACTTTTAAAGACTGTATTTGATTGAGCAACAGTTTCGGGGCAGTAGCACCCGAACCACAGCAATTGCTTGGTGAGCGAATTTTAAAAATAGTGAAAACTAAAAAAAAAAATAGCGACCAAGCTCTTAATTAAATTCGCAGCACCTGTAGAATGTTGGTAAAGTTTCAGCTTGTCAATAGCAGCAATGATCCAGGACTTCAAACTTGTCACAAGGGGTCCCCATCTTGGAAAGTGTCTGTGACACTCACATGCTCAGTGGGCTCTGATTGGCTGTTGAGAAGCTAAGCTTAGGGCTCGTCACTAATTATCCATCAGAAAATGAGGTTCCCCTGTAATAAAAGCTGATTCTATAGGGCTGATTATTAAATTTGGATGCTAATTGCACTGGTTTCTGTGCTGCCATGTAGTAATTGTCTGTATTAATTAGTAATCAGCTTCATACTGTGACATTTATAGTCTATGTGCACTGCATATTTTGAGTAGGCACCTAAGCTCAGTAAGTGACAGCATCATGGAGCATGTGCAGTAAATCGGCAGAAAAGAAGATGGGGAGCTACTGGGGCATCTTTGGAGACACAGATCTTCCCTGCTAAAGGGATTTGGTTGCCTCGTGCTGGTACAGAAGCCAAAAACATAATGTACCAATTTCTAGCCACTTGTTTAGTTTACCTTTCCTTGTTCCTTAAAGAGGTTTTTAGCCTTTAAACTAACTTTTAGTATGATGTAGAGCAGGGTTGTCCAAATTTTTGGCTTCACCGGGCCACCTTGGAAAAAGAAAAATTGTCTGGGGCCACACATGAAATACAAAAACCAGTTTGATTTGTAAAAGTAAAGGAAATACACAGAACTACAATGCCAATTGGATAACCAGATGGAGCTATACACTGGAATATGGGACACCCGGATATTAAATAGACTTATTATATTATTATTACTAACTGGACAATGGGCAGAGTCCCCACTCCTCCTATATCCTTTGCAACATGACGTTTCCTCGGGAACCAAGTGTTTCAAGCTGGGCCACATTCATATGCATCCTGGGCCGCATGTGGCCCTCGGGCCACAGTTTGGACACCCCTGATGTAGAGAGTGATATTCTGAGACAATTTGCAAGTGGTTTTCATTTTTTATTATTTGTGGTTTTTCCGTTATTTAGCTTTTTTTTTTTCCAGCAGTTCTCCAGTTTGCAATTTCAGCAGACTGTTTGGTAAGGTCCAAATTACCCTAGCAACCGATGCTGTTACGAATTAAGTTCGTAACAACACGCCACCTGTCGGTCATTTTCCCACCAGTCTGACCACCAAGTAGTCAAGGAAGTTGTCAGGAGAAAGACAGAGGCTGCTCTGATGTTCTTCTGCTTAGGAAAAAAATTAGAAACTTTTCTCAAAATTCAGTCATGATAACAGTACATGTATCCTTTAAATATATATAATGAATTTACATTTCAAAAGTTTTTAAAGGGGTGGTTAACCTTTAAGTTAATTTTTAGTATGTTATGGAGAGGCCAATTCTAAGCAACTTTTTTTTCTTCATAGGTATTGAACCATTTGCCTTCTTTGTCTGACTCTTTCCAGCTTTCAAATAGGTGTCACGACTTCATCTTAAAACAAATGCAATTTCTATTCTATTTGGTGTGCTTATATGTCCATTGCTAAATACAAATGATCTGCCCATTCAGACAAAAATATACTTAAAATATGATGTACATTGTATAATGTGAGAGAACTTTAAGGCCCATATACATTGTAGGAGATAAATATCTCATATACTGTGTATAGGTGTTCATATGTTTGTGGCTTATACAGATATGCAGAAAAATAGACTAGACTTTAAATTGCATGTAGTCATATATACATATACCCCAACTTAGTTCATTGATAAAGAGAAAAGTAATAAATATTTAAGGAACATAAGATATTGTGCTCTGTATGTTTGATGTATGCACCCTTCCATCATACAGCACGGCAGGATATGTTGGTTCAAGTGTTGATATTATTAAGTAAAAGTTGATTTCCTTATGTTAGGGCAGATGAAAGGGTAGCTATACTGGACTTCACAAGTCTTATACAGGTATAGGATGCGTTATCTGGAAGCCCATTATCCAGAAAGCTCTGGATTATAAAAAGGCCATCTCCCATACACCCAGAGTTTTAAAAATGATTTCCTTTTTTCTTGTAGTAATGAAACGACACCTTGTACTTGATCCCAACTAAGATATAATTAATCCTTATTGGATGCAAAACCAGCCTATTGGGTTTATTTCATGTTTAATTGTTGTTTTAGTAGACCTAAGGTATGGAGATCCAAATTATGGAAAGATCCCTTATCCGGAAAACCCCAGGTCCCAAACATTCGGGATAACAGTTCCTATAGCTGTATAATTAACCCATAATTATATTTGGGCACAACCAGGTATAAACAACCATGGAAAATACAGACATTTTTATAACAGTTCACAGTCACTGGCACCACGCGCTACAATTCACTGGGTGGGTTCACAGCGACACCTACTGACCACTAAATCATACAGAACCTGCTCAACTGCTGCTTAATATTTTAACAAGGTCATTACGACAGAAGATTAACCCTTTGAGGAATGGTAAAATGTTAACTACTATGTTTTTTAGATTGGTATATTTCTATATTTATTGCAATTTATATACTGTAGTACTATAACTGCAACTTGCAGGGTGCCTTTAAACCAAAGGGGAATAATACAATAATAGAACATACAGGTATGGGGATCTGTTATCTGAAAGCACATTATCCAGAAAGCTCTGAATTATGGAGTGGACATCTCCCATATACTCCATTTTATCCAAATATTCAACATTTTAAAAAGGATTTCCTTTGTAATAATAAAACAGTAGCTTGTACTTGATCCAAACTAAAATATAATTAATCCTTATTTTCTAGTGAATGTATATAGGTATGAAGAGCAAAATTACGGAAAGATCCATTATTCGGAAAACCTCAGGTCCCAAGCATAATAAATAAAATGAATAGAAGGTTCCATACCTGTATATACAATTGCATGTCAAGAATAAATGCTTAGTTATAAGATGAAGAAGGCCCCTGCCCTATAGAGCTTACAATCTAAGAATGCTCAAAAAGAAACCTGAGGCAAAGACCTGCTGCCACTATAAATTGGAAATTCCATGTTCCCACCCATACAGTACAAAAGCTGCCTTGAGCAGTTGATACATATAGAAATAATCCTGCAATTTTTGCTTCCACGTGCTGCATTTTGCAACATTACAATTGCACGCAAAGGACATATAAAATAAACAGCCATGCCTGCTCATGTGCCACCTTTTATGTTGTGGGGTACACACTAATGCACAAAATGCACATCAGCTCAAAATTCTATGTTGGCAATATCTGGGCCAATTTGAGTCTCTGGAAGTCAAAGTATTGGTGGTAGAAATTATGGCAAATTGCTCTGAATTTATTCACTTTTGTAAATAATGTTTGCAACGTTTTTCGAATACAGGTTTGGGACCGGTTATCCAGAATGTTCGGGACCTGGATTTTCCAGATAATGGATCTTTCCATAATTTGGATCTTCATACCTTAAATGTACTAGACAATCATGTAAACATAAGATAAACCCGACAAGCGGATTTTGCTTCCAATAAGGATTAATTATATCTTAGTTGGGATCAAGTACAAGGTTCTGTTTTATTATTACAGAGAAAAAGGAAATCATTTCTAAAAATGTGGATTATTTAATTATAAAGGAGTCTAAGGGAGACTAACTTTTCATAATAAGGAGCTTTCTGGATAATGGGTTTCAGGATAACAGGTCCCATACCTGTACTTCTCATATTCTCATGGTGTGTATTAGAACACCTGTCTTGTAACTGCTGCAGCAACTCAGTGAATACAAACTGGTTGGTTTGTTCAGTCAGTCTGCTCACGAACAGCAAAATACTATGTGACACGCATGCAACATCAAATAAACACTGGTTAAAAGAAATTAACAGCGAATTCTTAAGGTGGCCATACACGGGCCGATAAAAGCTGCCGACAGACCGTGTCGGCACCTTATTGGCCCGTGTATGGGGGCCCCCGACGGGCTTCCCCGATCGAGATCTGGCCGAAAGTCGGCCAGATCTCGATCGGATGGGTTTAAAAACCCATCGCATCTGTTCGTTGATGCGGTCCCGCGATCCGACCGCCCGTTTGTGAATGCTAGGATCCGATCGTTGGGCCCTAGGGACCATGATCGGATCTGCCCGATATTGCCCACCTCAAGGTGGGCATATCGGAGGGAGATCCGCTCGTTTGGCGACATCGCCAAACGAGCGGATCTATCCGTGTATGGCCACCTTTATTCAGAGAGGGCTTCCCTTTCTTGGGAAAGGTCAATGAACCCAAACAATGGTAAAAACAGAAGCTGATGGCAGATAAGGCAGAGCAAGCCCAGAACTTGTAGAAAGCAGACTCAGCACAATAAAAAAAAATAAAGAATATTTTATGAACAGAAACCTATAGGATAAGCCACACAAGTTTGCAAGCAGCCCAGCTACTCTGTGGATTCTGTGCTAGAATTAGGGGTTCTGTGCCAATGAGAAGAGTTGAGAAACTTGCCTCAGGTGGCATCCCACTGGTTACCACTGGAAATTAGGCTCTTCTAGTGCAGAGAGAACAATTGTGCTTCTCTGCGCTAGCACTCTGGACACCTCAGGCCTCCCTGGACCCCCTCCAGCACCAAAAAATGTGAGAGTGGAGACGAGGATGGTCTTCACAAATCTTTTCGAATATTTTGGTGATCCCGCACTCACTGTATATAGGGTATCTCAGACAGAGTAGCAGCCCCATCAAGTCACAAATCTTCCAAATCAGCTTCAATTAAGCTCTGGAGAACCACAGCAATTCAAGGTGTCTTTATTTTTCACACAACTTGTGCTTGTTGCACCTGATGAAGGGTATCTATATCCGAAAGATGTTGTGTGAAAAATAAAGACACATTGAATTGCTGTGGTTACCAGAGTTTAATTGAAGCTGATTTGGAGGGGAGGGTGGGCGGTAGCCGCAAGCTGGCTTGGGCGGCAAAGGGGCTAGAATCTCCCCTGACTAGAATTTCAGATCAATGGAAAGCTATGGGGGCAAGCCATACAAGTTTGCAATGTGGGGCGATTGCTTGTGAAGCTGAAGAACAATATTTCACACTGAGGGGCATATTTATCATGTTGTGTAAAAAAAAAAAAAATGAAAAGTGAAGTATTGATGTTGCCCAGAGCAACCAACCAGCAATTAGATTTCAACAGTTAAGCCCCCCTTAGACGCGACGATTCTTCTTGCCAAACGACCAATTTTAGGGAAGCCCGACCGATCCTTTGAAATTATCGTGCGGTTAGTGGGATTCTTACGATTTTTCGGCCGACATCTGTCAGGAAATTGATCGGCCAGGTCAAAAAATCTTTGTCAGTCCCAGTGCAATCTATCTATGTTTGCAGGGCCAAGCAGGCAGCTCCCCTTTGTTTTCCTGGCAAATTGGGTCTTTTTAGTTGATGGTAAATTCGTACGATCTTACGATCGTTCTGAGAAGATCGGGGTCTCACGATCAGGATCTGATCTTTTAAAAATCTCAACATCTATGGCCAGCTTTAGAAAACAAAAGCAAAGGTCTGATTGGTTGCTAAGAGCAACATTGCTGCTTTTTACACAGCATGGTAAATAGACCCCTGAATGTAAATGATTCTGTAAGGCTGCAGTCTATCACAGAGTCTTTGTGGCATCTTTGGACTTATTTGATTCCTTGGCCCTTGGACATTTACAGCTACTTCACTGCTCCTTTGAGGAGTTTGCTTTTTCCAGCAGATATAGCAGCCTTGGGCCTTTGCTACTCCCAGCAGGAAGTGACATCAGATATGGCCTCCTCAGGCCACTGTACCTCATGGCAGGAAGTGGCATCAGCTATGGCCATCTCTTACTAACTGCTAATGCTCGTTACAATTTGACACCTATTACAATAAAAGTACCAAATGAGTGATATTATTCTTGAGCTTTTCCCTGTGAGATATTACAGGCAGATGAACAGTACATCTTTATACAGATAATAATTACTGAGCAACACAATCGGTTGTATCAACATTAGCCTGGACTTTTTTTTAACCCTTCATGGGCTAGACATTTAGTGACAAAGAGAAACAGTGCCATTTTTAACAGTGTGGCACGGAATACACGCTCCTTCTATGAAATGTCCATGTAAACAGCAAGTGAGAAAAGGAATTCACAATGTGCTGAAGCCCATCCGTTTCAGCAAAATCCCACTTCACTATTCATCTCCCTGACTCCTGCTAATTCCTTCCAATAGAGGTAAACAATGGCTTCCAAAAGCCCAGCATGTATTGAAGCGGAGTTATATAAACACTTTTGTACTCGTGTAAACACGGACTAGACACTTTAACGTAAGGCATATGCTTCCCTGACCACGGAAGCTTCATCTACTGACCCGCAATGCTCTAAGATTTACAGCATCAAGGCCCATCTCATTCATTCAGATTCAAGCTATAAGCCCACACAATGCATATTCCTGTTGTCTTGGGGGTTCCCACTGTTCTTGCCATTTGTCATTCCCCTATTCTCAATCCAACTGGCAATTTCTAAATACATAGGAGTGACACCAGTTCCATTTATGGGGAAGCCATGTGAATAGATATACCCCCACTAGAGTGAAGAATTTAAAGAATTACAATTTTAGCGCTTCTCCAACAACCAAGTTGTGTTCGCCGCAGGGGTGCAACTACTGTTTCAAACTTTATGTGGCTCAAGCACAGGCACAGTCTAAAAAGGGCTATAGGATCTTAAATGGGTGGGTCAACTTAAAGTTAACTTTTTGTATGTTATAGAATGTCTAATTCTAAGCAACTTTCCAATTGGCCTTCTTCTTTTGACCCTTTCGAGCTTCAAATGGGGGTCACTGACCGTCATTTCGAGAAGCAAAACAGGTCAGATTCGCCCATCACTAATGATGAGCAAACAACTAAATGACAGCAAAGAAGGAAATTGGTCCATTGAACCTCTACACATCTGAAAGTAACAGCAATCCACATAGATCCTACCCTAACATAAGTCTTTTTGGCTTGTTAGTAAATAGTCTATTCTTACTGAGGTTCTACTACTGAACTGAATATGAACCCTAATTTGCATATGCAAATCAGGGAGGAAGGAAGGAAAAATAATTGTTTTTCCTTCCTTATTTTGTGATGAAAAGTCACATCATTTAAGGATTCAGATTTGGTTCGGCCAGACGGGAAGATTCCAAATCCTGCTGAAAAATGCTGAATACCGAACCAAATCCTGGATTCGGTGCATCCCTGGTGCATATTTTTAAAAATTCTGATATAACAAAAAGCCATCACATAAAAACTTGTAGCAATTTTTATTCTAGACACTCCTAGGACTAAGCGCCGGAGGGTGCGAAACGCGTAAGGTGGGATATGTGGGGTAGTATGTACTGAATACTTTTTTAAATGTGATTATCAATAAATTATTTTTGTTTTTACGCTAAGAGGCCTTGGGACATATATCTTTTTTGATATAAACCTTTTTGCAGTTTGATTGCCTTTGTAACTGGGGCGGGTCCCTTCGGCCAGGTTGAATAGTTATATGGACTCCTGATCCCTCAATTGATATATGCAATTTTTATTCTACTCCAATGGGTCTGCCAACTCTCAAAAAAAAATGGTTTAGATTTTGCTTAGGTCAACTCCCATTGACTTCTACATTAATTTGCCAGCTTTTAGATGCCACATTTTTACACAAAAAAAACTTGAGTTCTGAATTTGAATTTGTGAGTTTTAGCACACAAAAAAAGAAATCAAATTTTAACATTGATAAATCAGTCCATTTTTGCTCTCTTTTTTGTGCTTCTTCCAGCTTGTACTGTTCATGTTGTTGTGGAAATCAGATCTCCTCTAGACAGTACAGGTCTAGAGTCCTAGACTCCTGCTACAGCTTGCCAAAAGTCAGAACCTCAAGTGCAGAGAATAGCAAGGAACAGACAGTATACTGCTTTCAGCAGAATTACATCTACAAATAACTTTAAAGGCATTGAAACATTTCGAATGGAGGAATATTGTAAAAGTTATTATGAAGTATCTCCTTAAATGCGATGGCCTAAAAGAGTTTAGAACTTTTGGTGGTGACCATGGAGCGTGAAATTCAAATTGATCAGTTTCACCCCTTGGATCAATTCATAGCATAATTAAGGGACTACCATACATATTAATAACAAGACATTGGCCACCCTCCAAAGGGGAACAGCAGAACTCATGTCAATTCAAGTTGCTTTTTGAGAAGGGATAAAGCTCAGATTGGACACAATGGCAACAGATTCTGACACAAATGTACTAATGGGTGAACACTTAAAAGTTCACAAATTGACATGACCATTGCACCCACATCAGTGTGTTTCACTAATGAATAAATCATGGCTGTGTACTGGTCCCCACCAGCAGATGTTTGGGGAGGAATTAATTCCATTTAGCAAACACATCTGCTTCCAATTCTACTACTGATTTGATTGGTTAATTTCTCAGGCCGCATGCAATTTCAAATATTAATGTATTAGCTGGAGAACATTTATGTGCTTGCACAGGTCTGCCCCATATCCAGTGTCAAAACACACAAATCATTGGATCTGAAGCAGCCTATCAAGTATTGGATTCTCACATAACCAAAAACTAATTTACCCGATGACACTACAGTGTAACCCAAGCCAAGTTTTCTCATGAACAAAAGCCCCAGAGTCTGTTTGTATGCTGGTTTGATTCCAAGCAGAGCCTTACAAGTGCCATTTATTATGGACTGGAAAGAGGTGACAGTTTCAGAGAGTTACAGTGGTCAACATGTGATATGATCAGAGAAAACAACAGTTACTTGGATTTTTAATTATAAAATCTTACATTACATCCTGCTCTCTCTCTCTCTATCTATCTGGACAGGTACATACCTGCATAACAAAAGGCCAAGATAAACAGAATCATGAGTGAAATCCCACATCTCCCAAAAAAACACAAGGACTTCCAAATTTCCTGTCCTGCAAACTTGGCGGGAGGATGAACCTAAATATTTTATCATTTCCCTTCTCTGCTGAGTATTCTGTTTAACGGAACACAATAGAATCTAAACAAAGGGCCATTTTTCACTGTGATAGAATCAGTTTAGGAGCGGGTGCTACACAGTGCAAGAGTACAGAAGGGAACGCCCTGCTCTATGGCTATGGTATTTTTAAAACAGAGAAAAGGGTTTTTTCCAATTGTGTTTCTAAATGAGGATGGGAAAAGCTTTGGCCCACTGTAAGGTCATTTCCTGGGGATGGGTCATGAAGTGCTGCGTTTATGGCAGGTCAAGTAGATCAACCAAGAAATTCTTTGGAATCTGCATTTCTGTAGATCTGAAATACAGAGAATTGCTTTCCTATACTGAAGGAAATGTAAAGCCTCAAAATAAATGAATGTAAAATGTAAGTACTTCCACATCTGACACGTTCATTTTTTTTTTCTCGTTTTCACACTTCTAATATAATGATTCTGAAATAACAGCACCACCTGCTGTTCATTTTGGCACACCGAACATGGCTGGCAGAAAATTAAGTTAGCGAGAAGAGAAAGTCTCATGATGTTGCTCTACTCAGAACATTATGGTTGTGAATAGAGAAGAATCGTCTGAGCAGGGCAACATCACAAGACTTTCCTCTGTTCGCTAACTTTACTTTCTGCTGTCCAATCAGCTGACATGAACAGCAGGTGTTGCGGTCGGTCTAAATTCGTTATATTAGCAGTGTAAAATATCTTGAGAGCACTGTGAGCAGTTTTATATTTAATTGTTTTACGGATGCACCAAATCCACTACAGTGGAACTTACATTTTACATCCCCTGATTTTAAGTTTCCCCTGATTTTACATTTTTTTGTGGTTCCACCTTTATATTATGCAGAATAAATTTCCCTGATTTTACATTTTCCTGGATTTTACGTCCCCTAAAAAATGTAAAATGGGTATTTTGGGATTTCTGACGAAAGATTCAGCTGATTACTGAACTGAATCCAGACTCTAATTTGCAAAACAATGTGCAAAGGGAAAAAAAGTTTTGTTTTTTTTTTAAACTTCCTTGTTTTGTGATGAAAAGTCATGTGATTTTAAGGATTTGCTTCGGCCAGGCAAGATGATTTGGCCGAATCCTGCTGAAAAAGGCTGAATCCTTGCCAAATACCGAACCAAATCCTGGATTCTGTGCATCCATAATTTGTTTAAAAGGTTTACGCTTCCATTAAGGTTATACATAGACAAAATGATTTATTCTACAGAATAAATACATTTATTTGGTGACCAAACCTAGCCATGCATGGCAGGATACATTTGGTAAAATGCACACGTGCAGGTTTCTAAGTAAAACTGCATATTTATCAATTAAAAATACACACACACACACACACACACACTTTTCTAAAAAAAAAAAAAAAAAACCCAATACCAAACAAAAACCTCCAAGCTCCTTTACTGACATCTAGTGGGCACTCCAATTCTGGAAAAAATGTTTTTTGTTTTTTTTTTATTATTATGTTAATGTGTGAATAAGCCTGCTTCATTTGTCTACATTCGACCAGTTTTGTGTTTAAGGCAACAGTAATGGTTAAAAAGAGATTCTTTGAATCAGTAATAAAAATACCTATATAACTAAGAACAACAGCAAACATAAAACAGCAGACCCGGATTTTACCAGGTTTGGAACGATTCTTTTTCCCAGTGCCATATGAACAAACTATGATTCTTTTATTCTACAGTTTTTTACGCAGACCCCTGGAAAACATAAAATTGGGGTTCTACTATAATTCTGGGCTATCTGTTGGCGAGGTAATAGCTCCATTGCTTCAAGACAAAATGCTTGGAACCCCTATTTCATTCCCATTCATCTGAACGACAATTGGCATTAATCGCTGAGAACTCATGAGTTTGTGGGTACCAAATACTGACAGCAGTGCACCCGTGACTGTAGGTTATTACCACTCAAATGGGGAGCAATTCTGAGCAAAACAGGCAGACTAATGGACTAGTTACCTGCAGCAGACAGAATCTAACTGAATGCAGAATATGAATACATATTCAAGAGGCCCTATACTTAGTTTTTATGCAATTAAAACTGCATCCAAGCCTTGAATTCAAAAATAAGCACCTGCTTTGTGGCCACTGAGAGCAGCATCCAAGGGTTTTCGAGAGCAACTTGTTGTTCATGAGCTACTGGTTGGGGATCACTGCTCTACATCCTACTAAAATTAAAGGGATACTGTCATGGGGGGGGGGGGAAAGATTATTTTATATTCAATTTTAAAATCTGACATGGGGCTAGACATATTGTCAATTTCCCAGCTGCCCCAGGTCATGTGACTTGTGCTCTGATAAACTTCAATCACTCTTTACTCCCCTCTCCCCCCAGCAGCCAAACAAAAGAACAATGGGAAGGTAACAGCTCCCTAACACAAGATAACAGCTGCCTGGTAGATCTAAGAACAACACTCAATAGTAAAAACCCATGTCCCACTGAGACACATTCAGTTACATTGAGAAGGAAAGACAGCAGCCTGCCAGAAAGCATTTCTCTCCTAAAGTGCAGGCACATGTCACATGACCAGGGGCAGCTGGGAAATTGACAAAATGTCTAGCCCTATGTCAGATTTTAAAATTGAATATGAAAAAAACTGTTTGCTCTTTTGAGAAATGGATTTCAGTGCAGAATTCTGCTGGAGTAGTACTATTAACTGATGTGTTTTGAAAAAAAACATGTTTTCCCATGACAGTATCTCTTTAAGCTCAAAGGTGAACAACCCCTTTAAGTTTCCATTTGGGAAAGTTTAAGCAAAACTGGAGAAACAAATGACAAATATGTAAAACAGAGACTTATATCGTGTCATCTGCTTAATTAAACATTTTCTTTAAAAATTTCCACTCACATTTTTGTCATTCTTTACAAGCGTTGCCCAGTTGTATCCAGGATAGGAGTAAAAAGGCCGGCTTTTACTCCTATCCTGGGTACAAATTTTTAATAAAGCAGATTACACAATACAAGTCTCTGTTTTATATGTGGGATCACATGGAGTGACGGAGGAAGAGAGGAGCACAGATATTATTATGTGCAAGTTAAAGACTACTGTCTTATATGTAGGCAATTTAGCATGCTGAGAGAAACTAACAGTCACTTTAAAGGGGAATCAAGCGTGAAAAAGGAATATAAAGGGGAAGGAATTTAGGACACCATAAATTCCCCATAAGAACACCTGGGGGCCCATTTACTTAGTTCGAGTGAAGGAATAGAGGAAAAAGTTTGAATTTGGAATGGTCGAATATGGCTACTTCGACCTTCAACTTTGAATCGAACGATTCGAACTAAAAATCGTTCGACTATTCTATAGTCGAAGTACTGTCTCTTTAAAAAAATCTTGGACCCTCTAGTTCGCCACCTAAAACCTACTGAGGCTAATGTTAGCCTATGGGGAAGGTCCCCACAGGCTTCCTAACAATTTTCTGATCGAAGGAATATCCTTCGATCGATGAATTAAAATCCTTTGAATCCTTCGATCGTAGGAATAGCGCCAAATCCTTCGACTTCGATATTCGAAGTCAAAGGATTTTATTTTGACGGTCGAATATCGACGGTTAATTAACCCTCAATATTCAACCCTAGGTAAATGTGCCCCCTGGTGTTTAATTACCTATTTGGAAATACTACACTACATATTTTTTCTTTTATTTCTGGTGTTTGTTTGTCTCTGTGGCCAGACGCGCTGATCCATTTTGTATATATATGTGAAGCATTCTATAGTTGAGAAGCAGGATCGGCAGGAGTAAATTAGACTAAAGGATTTAACTTTTTTCCACCTATTTGCATTATGGCATTTATTAGATCAAATGACAAATATGGCAGTTTCTTTATTAATTAAAACTTCCCTTTTTAATGAAACTTAGGTCACAACAAAAATACATAGCCTGCAGTGCAGGATTCATGTCCTTGTAATATAGCATACATAGAAAATATATCAAGTCATCCCTTTACATAACGTTAAAGGGATCTGGGAGCTAACAGTCTCTACAGAGCAGATCTCTTGAAGAGTAGCGCATAAGTTATAATGGCGCTGCTGCAGTTTAAAGACTGATAGAGCCTTTTGGAAAAACATAATGTACTATTACATAAGATAATTACAAAATAAATCAGAGCAGGAAAGGGTTTTCCTAGTGTATAGCTGAATACAAAAATATATACATCTCCAGGCACAAGAGCCAGCGTTACTGTGTGTGGGCAAGAGAGCAGACATAATATTATGGTGCCCCATCATTTATATACTAGCGCTATGTTTGGAAAAGCAAAAAAATGTCAGCTATTGAGTAGGCAGATCTCATAAACGTGGCTCTGTCTGCACTGGACTCACATAAAAGCTTTACACTTGGCACAAGCCAATTACCACCCGCACTGCAAATATTTTATAGGGTTTCTCTTCCTGTGTGTTATGAATTCTATACATGGGCAGATAATTAGGGTGATTTATTATCATCGCTATAACGGTTATTACACTTTAAAGACTACAAAACTGTAGAAAATACACCATGTCCCTCGGAAGAAAAAAAAAAAAAAGTTAGGGAGGTCATATTTTATTCATTTTATTATTGAAAAAAAAATTAACTTTTATGAGGACTGGCCCAATTAACCCCTTAGGATACACGCCACTGACAAAGAACAGAGGGGACACTTCGGGCAGATTTATCAAGGGTCAAACTGTCAAATTCGACTAGGGAGTTATTCAAATTCAATTTGAGTTTTTCCAAACTTTTTTAAATTAGATTTTCAAGATTTATCATACTCTGGACTTTTAAAGGGGGACCCATCACCCAAAAAAATATTCCAAATCCTATTTTATCACATTAGCCAAAATTACTTTAATTACACTGTATAAATGATTTGAATTTTGTTTCCTTCAGTCTAGGATGTCCTAATTACAGCAAGTAAGTAGGATCCATATTATGGATGCAGTTATTAAGACAAGCCTTGTATCATCTCAGAATCTTGTTTGTGCACCAGAATGGGGGACCTGATGTCCATCCCCATGCCCTGGTTACACAATTGAATGGTTAAGAGAATGGGAGGAATGTGGGGACTGCAGTTAAATCTAGTAAGTGCTGAATGGAAAGAGAAAGTTGACAGTTGAGATTTTTCAATGAGTTTACAATGGCTATAAATGCGATTCCATGTTTAATTTAAAAAGGACATTTATTATACAGTTTTTTACGTCTGGGTGACAGGTTCAATTTAAAAACTCGAATTCGACTATTTGCCACCTAAAACCTGACGAGTTTTAAAAAGTCGTTTTTTTTTTTAAATACATTTCGATTGGTCGAATTTCGAATTTATGGGAGTTTAGGGGAGTTTTTAGAAAAAAACTCATGAATTCGAAATTCAACCTTTGATAAATGTGCCTCCTAGAGGAGGTTAAACGGCCTTGTCCAGGTGTGGGACACTATGCATGCGCTTCACTCTAGAAGAACAAGAGACAGATCATACTTGGGGAACCGTAAGTGTAGTGGGAACTAAATCAAACAACAGCCTGCCAGAAAGCAGTTCCATCCTAAAGTGCTGGCTCTTTCTGAAAGCACATGACCAGACAAAATAACTTGAGATGCACCTACACACCAATATTACAACTAAAAATAAATAGACTTGCTGATTCAGGAAGGACATTTTATATGGTAGAGTGAATTATGTGAAGTGTAAACAGTGTAATTTAGAAAGAAAAAAATCATAAAAATCATGACAGAATCCCTTTAAAGGAGAACTAAACCCTAAACATCAATATGGCTAAAAATGCCATGCTTTATATAATGCACTTATTGTACCAGCCTAAAGTTTCAGCATCTTAATAGTAGCAATGATCCAGGACTTCAAACTTGTCCCAGGGGGGGTCACCATCTTGGAAAGTGTCTGTGACACTCACATGCTCAGTGGGCTCTGAGCAGCTGTTGAGAAGCTAAGCGTAGGGCTCGTCACTAATTATCCAGCAGAAAATAAGGTTTGTCTGTAATATAAGCTGAAGCTACAGGGCTGATTATTAAATTCTGATGCTAATTGCACTGGTTTCTGTGCTGCCATGTAGTAATTATCTGTATTAATTACTAATCAGCCTTATATTGTGACATTTCTATTCTATGTGTACTGTATATTGTGAGTGGGTCCCTAAGCTCAGTAAGTGACAGCAGCACAGAGCATGTGCAGCGAATCAGCAGAAAAGAAGATGGGGAGCTACTGGGGCATCTTTGGAGACACAGATCTTTACTGCTAAAGGACTGTGGTTGCCTTGGGCTGGTACAGAAGCACAAAACATAATGTACAACATGTCTAGCCTACTTCTTTAGTTAAGCTTTAGTTCTCCTTTAACATAAGTTCCATGAAGGGATAGCACTTCTGCCTTGTAGCGTTGGGGTCACCTTTTATAAAAAAAACAAATTACCAGCCAGGGGTGGGGGCGGAAACTAAAGGGACGGACCATGAAGCAAAAGGGGCAGAGCAGGCGGGTTGTGCCGCAAAAGGGGCGGAGACACAGGGTAGTGCGGCAAAAGGGACGGACCACATTGCCAGAGTCCGAAAAAAATGTGAGTTTTCACCGGTGGGCAAGGGCTTTTATAAATGCTATTACAAATTATCGGCAGCTACATTGCCAGTAAATTTGCAATACGGCCCTGGCAGATCTTAGACACAGATCTTTACTGTTAAAGGGCTGCGGTTGCCTTGGGCTGGTACATGAGCACAAAACATAATGTACAACATTTCTAGCTACTTCTTTAGTTTAACTTTCCTTGCCCTATAATACCTTTCTTAAAGTTCTGTGCTTAAATATGTGCTTTACTAAGTATCCTGCTTCCTCCATCTGTTCTTCAGTCTAGTAAGCTAACCACTATGCCACACACACACAGTGGGGCTCATTTTAAACGCTGGCAGTAACCAATAGCAATCAATCAGTAACTTTTATTCAGGAAGGTTGAAGATTTTATTTGGCTGCCATGTGTTACTGCACAGGTGCCAAGTGTTTACAAATGAGCCCCAGTACTTTTAAATGGGAAGCTCTCTGGGGCTTTAAAAACAAATATGTAGTACTACTAAATGCCATAAAAAACATTATATCCATTAAACAAGCAGTTAACCTCTCAACATATGTCTCAACAGATTTGAAATAGGTAAAGGGATATTTTCCAATAGATGGCACCTCTGTGGTTCTTGCTCTTTGTTACATGATAGAGAAATCAAATTGCTCTACTTTAGCTGAATGAATGAGCTGCACAAATACTGGCTTAAAGTGGCCAACTGGCCTTACAAGTGCAAAAGAGGAATGCGTTGATGTGCTCCTTTTTCGATGCGTCATTGTAGGTTCCAAGGGATAATCTGACTATTGGCCCTAGTGTGTCAGGTGGTATGGCTGTAGGGGGGATCAAGGCATTGGGGTATATTTATTAAAGAGTGAAGTTAGAGATGGTTGAAATCCACTAGAGTGAAATTCCGCCAGTCTCCATTCATTTCTATGGGCTTTTGAAAGGCATATTTATAAAAGGATGAACCTTCACTTTCACCCACTGAAATATTCTTTTAAAAATCCTATAGAAATGAAAGGAGAGTGGTGGAATTTCAAAGACTGTGGCGATCTCTAACTTCTCTAACTCTTTTATAAATATACCCCAATGATGGGGCCCTGAAACCCAATATTTATTATTGTTCAACTATCCTACAAGAGGACCAGAAATTGCATCACTGATGGTAACCCTGTGTTTCAATGCCTCGAATGAAATTCGTTCAGGTTTGAAAAACCCCTGGAAATAGGAGCACACTGGCATGTTGATGCTGTCCTGTCACTGTAGGCCCAATGGATGATCTGTTCATTGGCCCGAGGATGTCAGGTGGTACAGCTGTAGGAAGGGTCAAGGCAACGAAGGGGCCCTGAAAACCAATATTTAGCATTCTTCAGCTATCAGAAGGGGGAAGACCGAATTTTGCAATTGCACCCCTGATGTAACCCTGCATTTCAATGAAACCCTGAGCCAGTGCTCCTATCAGCAGAAAACTGCACTGGCCCAGGGTTCTTCCAGCGAGCACCACGGAGCGATCCTCTTCCGGCTTCGTCTTTCCTAAAATTTCCCGGGGCAGACGCATGCAAAGTAGAATGAAATAACCGCATTTTTAGTTAGTTTGGCTTTTCATTCTACTAGGCATGCACAGCCGCGAGAAGAAAGAAGAAGCCAGAAGAGGATCGATTTGAGGTGCTTGCTGGAAGAACCCCGGGCCGGTGCAGTTTTCTGCTGACAGTAGCACCGGCCCGGGGTTTCAGGTAAGTCTATACAATCACTTGGGGGTGACTAACATTTGGCACACCAGGTGGAAGAAGACTTTCCTTCAAGGTGGCCATAGACACACCGATAATACCGTGCATACAAATTTTAGTAGCATATTCAGTGCATGTATGGTGGGAGATGAGCCAACCGATATCGGCAGAAGACTTGGATATTGGTTGGCTTGTTGATCGAAAATTTTGACCGGGCACCTTTGAAGGCACCTGAACATTGGCCATTGTTAGTGCTGAAACGGCAGATACAGGTAGAATTCTATTGTTCCTACCTGTATAGCTGATGATTCAGCTCTACACATTGTTTCTTGGAGAGATCTTTTCCATGAAAGATCGTGATTGTAACGTCTACGGCCACCTTTATCGATATGTCATTTATGTATTTAGCTTAGGCCCTCTCTATATTTAATTCTTTAAATAAAAATGCCATATTGGAAAAATAAGTTGGTTATATAGTAATGACAAAAAGAACAAATATTTATTCATAAAAATAGAGTAGAACTTTTCCTGATACTTACATCATCGTCTTCATGCACTTCATCATCCTCGTCATCACTGTCCTTGTACCCAGGAGGGAGTGGAGGGCCAATGAGCTCATCCCCATGATCTCCAGTGACATTAGGAGGTAGAGGAGGACCAATTAACTCATCATCTGAGCTGTCCTCAGAACCACTACTAAACAGAACAAAGAAATTAATAAAGTCAGTTCTGGAAATGTAATAGTCTTTTGTCTATACACATTGTACCTGATATGGTTCATAACAATCTATTTACCTATTTAAACCTGGTTTGGTGATGTGCAGGTTGAGAAAACCTGGACCCGCAGCCGCTTCCCCCCGCTCCATTTATACCCGCGCAGCCCTGCCAATGACATCACAAAAGAGGCGGGGCAGAAGCAAGTCTATAAAACAGGAAGTCGGCAGTCTAAGGTCGTGGACGGGGAGAGCAGGCAGAAGAGCTGAACCCACCCATGACCTGCAAAACTGCCCAACCCACGGGTTAACCTGCGGGTATTGGGCCAGCCCGAACATCACTAACCTGGTAAGCAGGCCCGGACTGGCAATCTGTGGGTTCTGGCAAATGCCAGAGGGGCTGCTGTAAGGTCCCATAGAAAGTCAGTATTTATTGGGCTGGTGGGGGCTGTTTGGGCCTCTATGTGGGCTGATTGGGCCTCTGTGTACCTGAAATGCCAGGGTCTATTTTAATTCTCAGTCCGGACCTGCTGGTAAGTAAACAACCAATAGAAGGTATTGCCTTAACACTGCAGAAGAAACATGAAACCCTAATAAATGCTACTTTTAAATATATATATTCATTATTACAGTTGTAAAGATACAGTTACTGGTTCCCACTAATGCCTCAGACAGTCCTGCCAATGATGCTCAAGAGATCAAGGCAGCTGCCACACTGTTTCTCAGTGTAGAAGAAACCAATAGGAACAGAGTATACATGGCACCTTAGAGTGATATCATGCTTAGGCACCATGTATATTCACTTCTGATTGGCTCATGTAGCACTGAGAAAATAGTGTGGCCTGAGACCAGTTCAATTTCTTGAAAATTGTACTCAGGCCTGCCTAAGGCAGTGGAGGAAACGTACCCTGTATCTTTATAAAAGCAATAAAAAAATATAATTAATAAATATTGGAAACTGGGTTTTTTCGTGTTTGTTCGGGTGGCTCGCCAATTGAAATTTTTGATCGGGCAACTTTGAAGGCACCTGAACATCGGCCATTGTTAGTGCTGAAACAGATACAGGTAGCATTGTTCCTACTTGTATATCGGACGATTCAGCTCTACGCGTTCTTTCTTGGAGAGATCTTTTCCAGAAAAGATCATTATTGTAGAGTCAATGGAAACTGGCTTTTTTTTAGGGATCCTAGTAGAAACCATCAACTCAATGGGATGACAGCAGAATTGCACTTCACAGCTGTCAAGAACCATATCCCATTTTCTATAGAAAACACCAAAAAAATTAATGTGTTTTAAAGCAATGAAAATATAATGTAGTGTTGCCCTGCACTGGTAAAACTGATTGTGTTTGCATCAGAAACACTACTATAGTTCATATAAACAAGCTGCTGTGTAGCAATGGTGGAAATTGAAAAAAAAGTATATTGTTCAGTTTAAATAGTAGATATCAGATAACACCATTATGTTCTACAGAGCTTATCTGCTGTGTAAGCTTTGCCTTTTCTCCTTTGAATGGCTGCCCCCATTGCTACACAGCAGCTTATTTATATAAACATACCAGTGTTGCTGATTGGTTGCAATGGGTTACTGCTGCTGGGCAAATTTAGTGCCTTTAATTACACAACCCCCATGGAGCTTCCAATCAATACAATAACACTTGGTTGTGCAGGAAACAGCAGGAAATAAACAGCAGAAAATGGAAATTTCCCTGTAAAAAATCAATCATTGCAAAAAATGTGTATGAACATATGCACCAATAATTACTCTACATAATACAGAAGTATTTTGGTTTAATTAACATCATCTTATATGAACACTGTATCCATGGAAGGTTCCTACCTCCAGCACTTGTAACCAGAGGTCATTTGATGGTTTGATTCACTTGATAAGATGGGAAATAAGTATAAGCAAGGTTACCAGGCAGTAACCAATCAGAGGCTTGGGGATGCACATGGGTCATAGCTGTTTGCTTTTGAATCTGAGCTGTATGCTGAGGATCAATTAGAAACAGTAATGTCCCATGTGGCCCCCCTTATAGTCGCTGACTAACTCAGAGTTAGAGAGCTGAAAAGCAGGAAATAGTGTTCTGGCTATTATATTACACATCCAGTCACTCCAGCTAACTATATTAGAATTTTTTTCATTTTGTCGATTTACTCAGTTTTTATTTTTACACTGAATTGTTCCTTTAAGGACTGCACAACATTTAAAAGGACATGTCAACCCAAAAAAAAAAGAAAAAAGAAAACACAATTCTAAGCCAACTTTCCAATGCGAATTTATTAAAAATGTTTAGTTCTTTATTTGTAAATGTATTTGCTGTTGAAAGCAGCATTTTGACTCCTGGTTGTTACTTTAAAAAATATTGCAAAAGCCAGCAAGACAGGTCTGTCAATCTGCTGTTTTGTGTTACATAGTTTAAAAAACCAGAGCCACCAGGGCAAAAAATAAAAAGGACAAACACTGCTTTTAATAACAATAATATATACAAATAACTTTTTAAAAACAATTAGAAATTTGTAATTAATGTATATTTAGAACTAGGTTTTCTTTGATTTGGGAAACAACTATTTTTGGGTTGACGTGAATGACTACCTTTTGCAAAGTCTTACCAAAGTGACAAAACACTTATATTTATATATAAATGATTACAATCTGTGCTTCCATGATCGTCCTGTTTGGGTTACCCCACTTGAGAAGCTGGTCCATGATGCACACAAAGAGATCAGTAGCAAAGAAGATTAAGGACAGCATGGGGTTAAAGGAGAGCTAAACCCTAAAAATGAACACAGCTAGAAATGCCGCATTTTATATACTGATCTGAATGAACCAGCCTAAAGTTGATTAGTGGGCTCTGAGCAGCTGGGGTCGTTACAAATTATCAAGCCGAAACTGAAGATGGCCTGTAATATTAACTGATGTTACAAGACCGATTATTCATTTCTGATGGTAATTGTGCTGGTTTCTGTGCTGCCATGTACTAATGATCTGAATTATATTTTAATCAGCCTTATATTGTGACATTTCTATTCTATGTGTACTGTATATTGTGAGTAGGTCCCTAAGCTCAGTAAGTGACAGCAGCACAGAGCATGTACAGTGAATCAGCAGATAAGAAGATGGGGAGCTACTGGGGCATCTTTGGAGACACAGATCTTTACTGCTAAAGGGCTGTGGTTGCCTTGGGCCGGTACAGAAGACCAAACCATAATGTACAACATTTCTAACCTATTTCTTTAGTCAACCTTTAGTTCTACTTTAAATGCATTTACTTGGGGGTGCCAAACGTTGGAGGATCCATAATCCCCAGGTCACCTAACTCTCCAACACCATATAGGCAAATTAATTGGCTCATGAAAAAAAATGCCAATAGTGTGTGTGACAGTGACTTTAGATTGCAATTTACTAAAACAGGTATCAAATATTTAATCAACTGAGAAGCTGCTAAAATCTGGCATCATTAATGTGAACTATTCCCATCATAGCATATTTGTTAACCTTGTTACATTCAGTACATAGTTATAAAATATGGTTCCACTAAAAAGCATGTGGCGGACACTAGGGGGCTGATTTATTAAGGATGATTTTTTTTTTGGTCAAAACTCTCAAATTCGAATTGTGAGTTATCCAAACTCCATTCAAGTTTTAATTCGAATTTCAAGGTTATCATACTCTGGCCCTTTAAGAACTCAAATTCGACTATTCGCCACCTTAAACCTGATGAATTGCTGTATAAGTCAATGGGAGAGGCCATGGGGTCATTTTGGTGATGTTTGCAGCCTTCCTGACACACTCAAATCTAGTTTTGATGATTCAATTCGTCTGACCTGAGAAAATTCGATTTTATTACTACATTTCAATCGGTCGAATTTCAAGTTAATGGGAGTTTTAAAAAACTCAGATGAATTCGAAATCCGACCCTTGATAAATGTGCCTCTAAGGATAACAGGCAAAGAGTGCTTGGTAATGCACGTGGATGGATAAAGTAGACCATACAAACTATTTCAATCTTAAACATACGTGATCAATTTAAATTTTCTATTACCTGGAACCTGAAGCCTTGGTTTTTTTCTGCCCAGAACTGGAAGGTGCACCTTTAATGACTTGACTTTTATTGGAGAGCTGCTCTTCTTTCTCTCTTGCTTCTGCAATGAGTCAAAAATAGATGGATTGATATTCTTTTCAAGGCAGCCCTGGTACTGGGATTCCAAAACAAATCAGTGCTTCAGTCAATGTAATTTCCATAACCTTTTTAAATAATAATTTATTTGAATTAATCTGATTGAATTATTATTTAATCATCCAACCATAAGAACACAAACAAGTCAGCAATCATTATCTAGGTTGCTACTGGGGATGCACCGAATCCACTATTTTGGATTCGGCCGAACCCCCGAATCCTTCGTGAAAGATTTGGCCGAATACTAAACCAAATCCTAATTTGTATATGCAAATTAGGGGTGGGAAGGGGAAAACATTTTTTACTTCCTTGTTTTGTGACAAAAAGTCATGCGATTTCCCTCCCCGCTCATAATTTGCATATGCAAATAAGGATTCGGATTTGGTTCGGCCAGGCAGAAGGATTTGCCCGAATCCTGCTGAAAAAGGCCGAATCCCGAACTGAATCCTGGATTCAGTGCATCCCTAGTTGCTACACTGGACAAAATGAATGAATGAATGAATTAATAAAGCAAGCAGAGGATTCTGGGTCATTCCAAGCAGTAACTATATTCAAGTTCCATGATAAGCAGATCGTCACTATTTAGCCATTAGTCACTAGTGTTGATATGGCTATTGACATAAGGGGTAAGTGGCTGACTTTCTGCCAAAACGTTCACATTGAAAAAAAAACAAAAAAAAAAAAAAAGCAAAAATCTTCAATGCCACACCATATGCAAGAAGAAAAAGCTCATAAATACAATTGCAAACAACTTACCCAATGTTTGTTTACTTCTCTCGACTGCCGTTCTGCGTGTTTGCTCAAACATAGCTTCCAAGTCAAATGTGCGTGCCTTTTTACCTAAATAAACAGACAGTCATTGTATAAAAGAAAAAGTCACTTTCGCTCACAACAGAATTATCATCCTTTGCATCTATAACTATTGCTAAGCAGAGCAACTTATCTACGGTTACCTGGTTATGTGCCAATCCAGAGATTTTTGCTCATTTCAAAAAACTATGTTTGGCATATCACCAACACTTAGCACATTAGAACTTTATTTATCCAGACTAAGCGGGGCGATTCCAATGCAGAATGTTTACACATATTACCGAACAGACAAAATTCCATAGATATTCATGGACTACTCGATATTGATATACAGGTATGGGAGCCATTATCCAAAATGCTAGGGATCTGGGGTTTTCCAGATATCGGATCTTTCCGTAATTTGCATCTCAATACCTTAAGTCTACTAGAAAACCATGTAAACATTAAATAAATCCAATAGGCTGGTTTTACCTCCAATAAGGATTAATAATATCTTAGTTTGGATCAAGTACAAGGTACTGTTTTATTATTACAGAGAAAATGCAAATAATTTTTAAAAATTGGGATTATTTGGATTAAATGGAGTCGATGGAAGAAGGCCTTTCCATATTTCAGAGCTTTCTGGATAATGGGTTTCAGGATAACCAATGTTATACCTGTATAGGGGAAAAAATTACTTGCCCTAGAATTCCCAACATCTTCCAATAACCCATTTAGGGGCAGATTTATTATGTGGTGTAAAAAACGACAATATAATTCACCACACCAGGTTTCACCGTGTATAAAAACAGCGTAAATTCTTTATGAGTTTTTTCTTAGAGTGATTTCTGACGGAACTTACTTACAAAGGTCTGAAACAATGTAAAATAATGGCAGGCATTTACACCGTTATTTTTTGACGATTTTCATTTTTACACAGCATAGTAAATAAGCCCCTATATTTGTAGTTTTTGTAAATAGCAGTTTGAGCTGTGCCACAAATGAATGCTAGTGCAGCGTTTATACAATTGTAACATACCAAATCCAGAGAAGCCCATGGTCGCAGCTATACTGGAATCTTCGTTTTCATCCATTTTGGTTTCTGACATACAACTAAAATAGCCTTTAAATATGAAGAACAATGGTTTAGTAATGCAGACAATAATAAACAGCAAATGAAATAATGATATTCAAGGTTTATTTAAAAATCTGGATGACCTAGGACTTTGGATTAGTGCACTGTTCACTAAAAGAATAAAAATGTGTATTTTTTCCTCTCAGAAAAAGTATGGTCTTATGTAAAACAGGCTGAAAACACTGGTCTGCCTCAGACACAAAAAGATAATGAGAGAGAGTTTGTGATGGTTTATAATAGTGGAAAAAGATGACATATGAATTAGCAGCTGCATGACTGTCCCAAATGGTAACAGGTTACTATTAAACCTGCAGATACAGAGGTAATAAACCAACTATAATAGGTGTCCACGACCGTTAAAGGACCCTGATAAAAAATTATATCTGGTGCTTGACCCAATGCATCTCCAGCAGAAGCTTTACAACATGTTATTGGTGTGCTTTGTAGTATTGCCCCAGGTTAATAGTTGATGACCTCCAGACACTTACCATCAGATGTATATATGGGTGGTTCCAAACAACTTTTGAAACCAACAGAATAGCCAGAGCAGCATTTGAGCCTGCTGTGGTCATCCTCCCCATTAGTTAAAAGAAGGAGACAACATAATCCTATAAACCAATATAGTAATGCATTTATTGCTGCTGATGTGCTCTGGCTTTAGATCTAGGTTACAAACAGATTTTTTTAAGGCATAAAACACTTGTTTTGTTACTATAGGGCAAAATAAGTGACTTTCCATTATACTAGGGATGCACTGAATCCAGGATTCGGCTGAATCCAGAGTAATGGATTTGGTGCATCCCTACATTATACCATATTTTTCTCCAGTGATTTTAAAGGAGAAGAAAAACTCCAACCCAAAAGGGATACCAAATGTTAGAGCATCACCCAAAGGATTGTAATGACTTACCTGATAGCCCGGGTCGCTGCTCCTATTAGCAGAAAACTGCACCAGCCTGGAGCACTTGCGAGTGAGCAATCCTCTTCCTCCCTTCTTTGCACGTGCGAGCACAGTAGAATTAAAAGCAGGAGTTTAACAAAAAATCTGGCTTTTATGCTCTACTGCAGATGCGTTGGCAACTGGCCCAAGCCAAGCCAGTGCAGTTTTCTGCCAACAGAAGCACTGGTGTAGGATATCAGGTAAATCATTACAATCCTTTGGGTGCCCAAACATTTGACACCCCCTTGGATTACCGCTTTCCCTCTCCTTTAAAAGGCAAAACATTGTTCTCTGTCTCTGGTTTAAAACAAGAATGACCCTCTAATCCTCTTGCAAGTGAGTTGCAAAGGTACAGGAATTGGAAATGAGCAGGCATTTAATGTGCATGATTATTTCACTTCTAATACACTGTATGTCCCCCTTATTAATATACTTTGGTTTGCTGAATCAGAGCACACACTTAAAGCTAGGAGCATAACACATATTCTTCGCCATCGTTTTTTTAGCCAGTTAAGAGATGGCTGGATGTGCCTACAAAACCTGGCAGTGTCACATGCATTCCATTTGATTATATAAGGCACTTGGGCACCTCTCCACTAACTGAGCTGCAAATTATCCCCTGTACTGTCTACTCATTAACTCACTGACATGGCTTTGAACAGTTGGTCAGTTTTATTTAAACACCTGACACTTCCAATGGCAAGAGCATAAAAACTAGGAACATGTTCAGGGACTAAAACACGTTCTGAGGCAGACAGTCAACCTCTCAGTCCATGGCAAATAGGAACTGTTGTCAGCTCCCAATTTAAACGTTCATTTAAAGGAATTGTACAGTCTAAAAATAAAAACTGGGTAAATAGATAGGCTGTGCAAAATAAAAAATGTTTCTAATATAGTTAGTTAACCAAAAATGTAACGTATAAAGGCTGGAGTGATTTGATGTATAACATATCAGTCTGAACACTACTTTCTGCTTTTCAGCTCTCTTGGTTTCAGTGGCGTAACTAGATGTTACTGGGCCCCACAGCAAATTCATTTTAGGGCCCCAAACATATCCAGAGTTTGTCCGGTATTACCAAAATGTATTGAAATTGTATATGAATTTGAGCCTCATGGGGCCCCCTATACCTCCTGGGCCCCCTGCAGCCGCAGGGTCTGCTTCCTCTGTAGTTACGCCTCTGCTTGGTTTACACTGACTGGTAACCCTGGCTACCAGGCAGTAACCAATCAGAGACTTGAGGGGGGACACATGGGTCCTATCTGTTGCTTTTGAATCTGAGCTGAATACTGAGGATTAATTACAAACTCACTGAACAGTTATGTCCCATGTGGCCTGACTAACTCAGAGTTATAGAGCTGGAAAGCAGGAAGTTGGATTCTGGCTGTTTTATTAGACATCTGTTCACTCCAGCCTTTATACATAACATTTTTTGCCTAACTAACTATATTAGATACATTTTTTTATTTTGCACAGCCTATTTACACAGTTTTTATTTTCACACTGAACTGTTCCTTTAAAGTAAAGAAAAACCTAGTGACATAAGAAACTGCAGTTGCCCTCATAAGACACAATACAGTGTGTAGAATTGTAGCTCTTTTCCAGATCCATTCCATCTGGAAGGTCCAAGCTTTGTTTAGGGCCCTAACCCTTAGTTCATAAGAAGATATGGGGAACATCAGTGATCCCTGGCAGTCATTCAGCAATAGTTTCTAGAGCGTATAGCACAGAAAATACATATTCACCCCAAATCTCACCCTCATTGAACAGCAGAACAGCAAAAGCTCACCCTAAACTAACCTTCTGGCGGAGCCCTTCTCCCCCAAACAACGTAGCCCCACAGTTTGCAAACCACTGCTGCAGAGAAGCAGTTTACCTTCAGCGTGATGCTCAGATATTCCCTCCAGCACAAACTTCCGGGCCGGGCTACGGGTCGCCTTAAAGGACAAGCTTCCTGCTTCCACTAAACACTAAAACTATCGGCAATAAACAAGCGATTGACTTGACCACTGGTATACAATGTGTAGTGATACTAATGAGTGTGCAATTCTATTCAGTACTGTCATTTGTTCTGTCAATAAATTAAGGATTTCCCTTTGCCCTCAAGCAAGATGGACGTCTGGCGTTCCTGTCACAAGGCAGCAGCGGAATGGCGTATATTGCGATCGCCAATGGGAAAGCCTGACATTGCACAGGAAGCGTGTGGAATGACGTCAGTCCGGCGCCCAACGTGCCTGCCATTCTCAGTTTGCGCGGGTCGCGTGTGTGTTTGAACAGGGTCTCTCGCGCCTTCGATTCGAGGTTCGGCCCCGCTGCTTAGTTAGAGGCCGCCATGCCCAGTGCAACACCTGGGGCCCCGGCAGCCTCTGCCGCCATGCAGGAGGCTTTGGAAGGAGCGGGAAGGATCATAGACAGGCTACTGCAAGAGGACCGAGCCTACCCGGACCTGTCCGAGCTGCTCAACGTGCCCGTGCATAGTAAGAGCGCGTACCCCTAGATGCGAGGGACGGGACAGTCTGGGGGTTCTTTGTAGAATGTTTCCAAGTTCAGCAGCAGGCGCTGTCGGCTTCTTTACCTGCTCAATAACAAACCCTACTGTCCCGCTGTCTGTGTATCTGTGTGGGCGGAGGGAGGAAGAGGAATTAGTTTCCTGGGGTTCCCTGTGTCCCCTTTATATTGGGGAGCGTTTCATTTCCTTAGCGTCACGTGACTAGACAGATATGAGCTCTAGCCAATTTAGTTATAGGCACATTCATTTATTTATATATATATATATATATATATATATATATATATATACACACACATTTTAATAGTAACTTTGTTGCATTAAATCTCAATAGATCGTGTTTATTTTAATTTACATAGGGCTTCTTACTAGTAGGGATGCACCGAATTCAGGATTTGGCCTTTTTCAGCAGGATTTGGACAAAACATTCTGGCTGAACCGAATCTGAATTTGCATATGCAAATTAAGGGTGGAAATCGTGTGACTTTGTCACAAAACAAAGAAGTAAAAAATCTTTTCCCCTTCCCGCCCCTAATTGGCATATGCAAATGAGGGTTCGGTATTCGGCCGCATCTTTCGCAACGGATGCACGAAATTCAATATTTTGGATTCTGCCAAATCCTTCGCGAAAGATTCGGCCGAATACAGAACCGAATCAGAGTCCTGATTTGCACATGCAAATGCAAATTAGGGATGGGGAAACATTTTTTACTTCCTTGTTTTGTGACAAAAAGTCATGTGATTTCCCTCCCCACCTCTAACTTGCTTATTTGGATTCGATTCGGCCAAATCTGAATCCTGCTGAAAAAGGGCAAATCCGGAACTGCATCCTGAATTCAGTGCATTCCTACTTCTTGTACAGCAGAACAGTACATTAATAGAACAAACGGGGGGCAATAGAAAAATAAACACAAAGCACAGTTACACATTAAAGAGCAAAGTGTCAAAGAAACAAGAAGCTTTATGACTTGAGTTGTGAGGAGAAGTTTGTATGTTCTCCCTGCATCAGCTTCAATTTTGTCCTGGTACCCTGCTTTTTCTCCCATACACCAAAAACATGCAGGCAGGTGGCAGTTATTATCTCTTTGTCTCCGTCTGCTTTGGCTTCTTCTGTCTTCTCTATGTTCCATTTGTGCTTAGGTCAGATATTGGCAAAATTCCAGCAGCACATTATCTGTTGCAAAACTCAGTCCTCAAAGTAACATATAAGAAACATTCAGGCTTGAAAAAGGGCCCAGTTGGGTCCTGAAACGCAATCTCTGTTACTTTGAGGGCTGAATACATTTTTACTGGATCTATAACTAGGGAGGCCAAATCCTTCTTCCCAGCCGAACCAAAGTCAAATTTTTATTTTCATATGTAAATTAGGGGCGGAGAGGGAAATCGCAAGACTTTTTGTCACAAAAAAAGAAAGTAAAAAATGTTTTCGCCTTCCCACTCCTAATTTTCATATGCAAATTAGGATTTGGTTCAGTATTCGACCAAATCTTTCTCGAAGGGTTCTTTCTCGAATCCAAAACAGTGGATTCAATCCCTATCCCTCACCCCTATCTATAACTGGTTCCAATGCAGGCAGGACACCTGTAGCGAGCATTTACCATCTCAACTGTGCAGCACTCCAACTATATATAAAGTGAAACCTCAATTTTACATCCCCCTGATTTTAAGTTTTCCCTCATTTTACATTGTTGTTTTATGGTCCCACCTCTATATTATGTATAATACATTTCCCTGATTTTACACCATTTTTTTCTAGTCCCTTGGAAAACATAATATGGGGGTTCTACCGTACTTTAGCTATTGCTACGACCGGCCTTTCCAAAGGCCCACTCACATACCAATAAGTTGTCTGGAGGGACTTTTATCAGCATTCTCCTTAAAGCACTGCATATTTTGTATTATAATCAGGGATGCACTGAATCCACTATTTTGGATTTGGCCGAACCCCAGAATCCTTTTGCGAAAGATTCGGCCTAACCGAATCCTAAATTGCATATGCAAATTAGCGATGGCAAGGGTAAAAAAAATTTTACTTCCTTCTTTTGTGACAAAAGTCATGCAATTTCCGTCCCACCCCGAATTTGCATATGCTGAAAAAGTTAGAATCATGAACTAAATCCTAGGGCTTCTTACCTACTGCAGCCTTGTACAGCAGAAAAGTATATTAATAGAACAAACAGGGGGCAATAGAATAATAAACACAAAGCACAAGAAAGCTTTATGACTTGGGTTGTGAGGATAAGTTTGTATGTTCTCCCTGCATCGGCTTCAATTATGTCCTGGTACCCTGCTTTTCTCTCACACACCAAAAACATGCAGGCAGGTGGCAGTTATAATCTCTTACTTGATAATCTCTTCGTCTCCATCTGCTTCAGTTTCTTCTGTCTTCTCTATGTTCCATTTGTGCTTAGGTCAGATATTGGCAAAATTCCAGCAGCTCATTATCTGTTGCAAAACTCAGTCCTCAAAGTAACATATAAGAAACATTCAGGCTTGAAAAAGGGCTCAGTTGGGTCCGAAACGTCATCTCTGTTACTTTGAGGGCTGAATAAATTTTATCCATAACTGTTTCCAATGCAGGCAGGACATCTGTAATGGACATCTACCATCACAACTGTGAAGCACTCCAACTATATGTACAGCGAAACTTCAATTTTACATCCCCTGATTTTGTTTTTCCTCATTTTACATTGTTGTTTTATGCATAATACATTTTTTTCTGGTTCTCTTGAAAACATAAAATGGGGGTTCTACTGTACTCTAGATATTGCTACAACCAGCCTTTCCAAAGGCCCAAACACATACCAATAAGCTGTCTGGATGGACTTTTATCAGCATTCTCCTTAAAGCACTGCATATTTTGTATTATAATTAGGGATGCACCGAATCCACTATTTTGGATTCAGCCGAACCCCCAAATCCTTCGCAAAAGATTTGGCCGAAAACGGAACCAAATCAAAATCCTAATTTGCATATGAAAATTAGGGGTGGGAAGGGTAAAACAATTTTTTACGTTTTTTGTTTTGTGGCAAAAAGTCATGTGATTCCCGTCCTCACCCCTGATTTGCATATGCAAATTAGGATTTGGTTTGGCCGAATCCTGCCGAAAAAAGGCAGAATTCTTAACTGAATCCTGGATTCAGCGCATCCTTTATTAAAATCATCTATTCGTTAAGTGTTGTCTGGTATGTGCCAGCCCTTATTGATTTGCAATATTTGCCTCCCTGAGCTGAAGGTCTGGGGCTTGAGCACCTGGACCTCCTAATATTAACATTTTTTTTATTTAAATTTAGCAGACCTTGTATGGAAGATCTCTGCACCATGTGATCTATGGAAAAACCAAATCCTAAAATGCAGAACCATTCCTTTTATTTTACCATAGTTTCATTTAGCTGCAGTGTTTTCTTGAGATACATGTCCAGATCTATAATTTCGCTAATGGCTGTTAAAATGATGATGGAATATACTCCTTGTAATTTTGCTTCTGCCAGTCCCAACTGTTTTGTCCAAATGGGTAAGATTTTGTTTCTGTGCAAGTGTATTATAGAGCATATGTATAATAAACCTCTTACATCCTTACAGTCGGATGAAGGTTCACCTAAAGCGCAAATTATATTGCCATACAGTATATTGGGTGTTGCTTAGAAATGCAGCACTTGTGATACATATAATGGTAACACAAGTGCAATAATGGTTGCCTGTTTCCCCAATATTATGCAGGGAAGAGCATTATGATTGTTGGTATAACAGCAGCACCCACGAGCCTTTGCACTTGCTGTCATACAGATTGTGAAAACATTTATGCAACAGTTATTACACATCAAAATCATTTGTATTGTAGCTTGTCCTACAATATCTGGTGTATCTGAAATGGACTATCCTCTGCAAAGCCCTGGCCTGCTGACCATTCCCAGCCTTCCGGAGATCAGCGCTATCCGACGGGTTCCTCTCCCTCCAGAACTGATAGAGCAATTTGGACGTATCCTCTTATCGCTTTTATTTCGCCGCTTCATTACCTAGCTCTTCAGAAGAGCAAATAAAAAGGGCATTTGTTTAAAGGAATAGTAACATCAAAAAATGTAGTTGCCCTGCACTGGTAAAACTGATGTTTGCTTCAGAAACACTACTATAGTGTAAGGGAAACTACTCACCAATGCTATTCTTTTCACCATTCCTCGATCCAAAATAGCGGCGCCCAGTCCTCCCATGTGGTTCCTCCTGGTCGCAGCGATGAGAAGCCAGCACCTTCATGACGCCACTGCGTCCGTTTTGGCGCCAAAGGAGGCCTATTTATGGAGCCTGAGGACTACAAACATCGACCAATTATAGGTTCTACTTTGTGTGTACCTGGGTGTGTTATTGTGTATTGATTCTGATCTTCACCCTTGCCTGTTTATCGTCTATTGAACCCTTGCCGTCTGAACTGACCTATTTGCCTGGACTTTGACAATTATTTTGCCTAATCCTATTGTACCTCGAACTGTGCTGGTCTACAGCTTCCTCTTTGGTCCGCTACTCCAGTCTAAGCCTTCGGGCCCTTACATATAGTTCATATAAACAAGCTGCTGTGTAGCAATGGTGGAAATTGAAAAAAGGCTATATGGCACAGGTTAAATAGCGGATAACAGATAACACCATTATGTTCTACAGAGCTTATCTGCTGTGTAACCTGAGACTTTTCTGCTTTGAATGGCTGCCCCCATTGCTACTCAGCAGCTGATTTATATAAACAATAGTAGTCTTTCTGAAGCAAACACAGCAGTTTTACCAGTGCAGGGCAACACTTCATTATATTTTTATTACTTTAGAACACTTTAATTTTTTGATGTTCCTGTTCCTTTAACTTCAGTTGGCCTAGCGTATTTCGTGCAACCTAGCTCTGGCTTCACAGTTGTGTCTATTATGCAACTGCAGCCACAACCTATTGTTTTATTTATCAAGGAAAAGGGATCATACATAGCGGAGCTCTCCCATCTGTGGGTGTGGTAGAGCGTCTCCTGTCTGGCAGCACTCGCGAGAATACAGTGAGCCCGCCGCTCCAATTACTCCATCCTACACATCAAATCTCCAAGTTTGCGCTCACTGGATAAACTCCACAGAGACCATCATCCACCTTCAACTGTGATTATTTATTTTATTGTTGCAAATATTGTGCAAAAAGTTTACGCGTTTTCTGCCCTTACTATCTAGCATAAGTGGTACATTTAAATAATGCTTCTTATCGACACACAGGATTTAAAGATACATATCACACATTTCCCCTTTCGATATAGCTATGTAAGCAAAGTGCTGCAATATTATGATAAAAAAATGTATAAAAGTGATTAATCACACATTTAAGTCAAAAACGTGTATACATAAAATGTGCCAATGATAAATATCATTGAATAGATATAAATAATCATATTAACATCGATCAAAGAACCTATACATCACAAACCATTACAACTTGAACATTTATACCTCAGAAGATTCCTCAAAGTGCACTTTAAGGGGTGTACACGTGCGTACCCCCCCAAAAAGACAGTGTATGCCAAAATATTGCACCTCTTTAGTTACACATAAATAAAAAACAATTGTGGATCATAGAGCAAGTTGCAAAGGGCTATCTCATTCAATATCAATATCCTATTACACACACACACACACACAACCTGTTATCCAGAATGCTCGGGACCTGGTGTTTTCTGGATAACTGATCTTTCCGTAGTTTCAAAAAATTTATTTAAACATTAAATAAACCCAATAAGCTGGTTTTGCTTCCAATAAGGATTAATTATATCTTAGTTGGGATCAAGTACAAGCTACTGTTTTATTATTACAGAAAAAAAGGAAATCATTTTTAAAAACTTGGATTATTTGGATAAAATAGTCTATGGGAGACCTTTCCGTAATTCGGAGCTTTCTGGATATCGGGTTTCCAGATAAGGGAATATATACCTGTATCTATATATTTGTATTTTTTTATTTTCATGTTGTAACAATAAAAAAAAATAAAAGGTAATCTAGAAGTGTTCCAATATCTCCTGCTCTGTTCAAACCATTTTTATTATTACATCTAGTCTATAAATGTTCTGATATCCCATTCACGTTCTGCGTCGATGAGAAGCTCTATTTAAATGTATCACGTGATTCTCACTTCGCTCAGAGGAAGTGCCGGATAGTGAGGCCATGAAACGCGTAAGCTTTTTGCACAATATTTGCCACAATATTACTATGTGTGCATAAATAATGGCACAGTTGAAGGTGGATGATGGTCTCCGTGGAGTTATCCAGTGAGCGCAATCTTGGAGATTTGATGGAGCATAACAATGTATATCCTGGCTCCTGAATCTCCTCCTTATTGGCTTCCTTTGAGTTCAAGATTCTTCTACAGTTTATTTGGAAGATCTAGTGGTTTTGGTTGAATGAATGATTATATCAAGGTCAAATAACTGCTGTGCCAACCTTTCTCGCGTCCTAAAAGTCCTTTAATGTGTACATTTTTGCATTCCTGTTTACCCTTACATTACTAGAATTTCAGACATGCAGTGTAACTGTATGATGGGAGTGTTCCCGGAGATCAGCAGGGCATGGCTGACCATCGACAGTGACATATTCATGTGGAACTATGAGGATGGGTATGTGCTCATTTTGTATTTTGTGTTTTACAGTGTTTCTGGGTTGCAATTGGTAAGATCTTGTTTGATATTGTGCAGTAGGAGAGAGAATAAGTGTTTGATTGCAATGTGCCTTGTATTATTTTAGATCTATTATCCAGGAAACTGGAAGCAATATAAATTCACATTTTACTTTTTTACTTTTTGTTTTTTGTTTTTAATTGCACAATGAAAAAAAATCTAATTCTAAGCAACTTTTCATCATACATTGATTCTTATTTGTCGGTGGTTTTAAAGTTCTTTGTAAGGGTAGAGACACACACTGCTATTTGGGGGAGATTAGTCACCCAGTGACAAATCGCTTCTTCGGGCGACTAATCCGCAATACCTTCCTGACAGCTAAAATCTAAATCACTGCCAGGATGGCATGAGGAAACTTCGGAAAAGAGACTAGAAAGAGACGGGCAAGCTTTCAGTAGCAATTAAATTTACAGATAACTGTAAATCCACTAAACATTTTTAATGAGCATCTTTTGAAAAATTGCTTACAATTAAAAAAAAATAATAATAATTTAAAGGGGCTGTTCAACTGTCAACACTTTTTTCAGTTTAGTTGTTTTCAAATTTTTCAAAATTAATAAGCAAATGGAAAGGAATTAAAAAAAAAAAAAAAGGCTTTGGCCATTTTTCTAATACAGATATGTGACCTTTTATCCAGAATGCCGGGACCAGGGATCTTCTGGATAACGCCTCTTTCCTTAATTTTGATTTTCATACCTTGTCTACTAGAAAATAATGTTAATTAAACCCAATAGGCTGGGTTTGCTTCCAATAAGGATTAATTATATCTTAGTTTGGATCATGTACAAGATACTGTTTTATTATTACAGAGAAAAAGGAAATATTTTTTTAAATTTTCCATTATTTGGATAATATGGAGTCTATGGAAGACGTCTTTCCGTAATTTGGAGCTTTCTGGATAATGGGTTTCCGAATAACGAATCCCATACCTGTGGAGTTTAAAGCTAAATTATTAACCTTTTGTTTCTAAAGCATCTCTGGAAGGGGGAGTCACTAATCCTGTAAACTGTGCTAAATTGATACATTTAATTGATGTATTTCTCATCTTTGTCCCTGCTGAGCAGAATCCCTGAATTTCATTACAGGCAGCTGTTAGAATTGATACAATACGCCAGAGAAAAATGAGAAATGTATCAACTAATAAAGTTGTAACCATTCAGAATCTGCCCCTTGATCACTGAACTTTCCCTGAATTACTGAACTTTCCCTGAATTCCTGAACTGCCAGACTCAAACACTAGAGGCACAAACATTCAAGTATCCAATCTTTAGCAACTTTGCAATTGATAATTTTTTATTTATTTTTTTTAATAGTTTTTCAGTCATTTGTTGGCTTTTTCTGCCTCTTTCCAGCTTTCAAACGGGAGTCACTGTCAACGGCAGCTAAAAAAATTTGTTCTGTGAAGCTACAAGTTTATTATGACGGTTACTTTTCTTACTTACTGTATCTACCTCTTCAGACCCTCATTCAAGCCACTGCCTGGTTATCAAGGGAAATAAGTCCCTAGCAACTAGTTAGCTGCGCAAAAGCTAAATAGCCAATAAAATAAATTAAGGCCAATTGCAGATTGTCTAAGAATATCACTAGAAGTTAAATGAACTACCCCTTTAACTTCAGTTCTGGAAAATCAAAAGCAACTGAAAAAAAGTCTTTATTTCTGATGAATATTCTGAAAACAGCTGAATTGAAAAACGTTAGGAAGGTAAACAACCCCTTTATGTACATTAAAGGCATGCTTCTCCAGAGTATTAGGAAAGAAACGGTCCTATCTAGATAAAAGATCCCTTTGCCATGTAGACGTTTAAAAAAGAAAAAAAAAAAGTGAAACTTGTGCCGTTTAATACATTTAGTAATACATGTAATAATTATAGCTTTCTCTGATTCTGTATGAGTTTCATGTGTGTAACTAAGGACAATATGCTACTAATATGCTCAAGTGGATGTTCAGACAAAATAAAATACTAATTGTATTCTTTTTCACTCCTGTAAATAGCGGTGACCTTGCTTACTATGATGGGCTCAGTGAAACAATCCTTTCTGTGGGGCTGGTGAAACCCAAGACTGGTGAGTGGGTTTTTTTCCCAGTAAGCAGTCAGTCTGCTAAATACAGGGAGCAGTTGGGACCAATTGAATATTTGCAACTGGTGTGTGAGAAGTTTCTAGCAATTAGATTTTCTTTCTCTGCATTGCATAATGTTTTCTAATATGTATTTAAATTTTTTTCCAGGAATTTTTCAGCCTCACATCCGCTTTCTGCTTGTTCTTTCTACTCCTGTTGATATTGTGATCCTGGGACTGAGTTTTGCCAATTTACAACCAGGTCCGTATTCTAAATGTAAAATACGCATGTGTCATAACGTATCCCGTTCTTCGTCTATAAGAAGTTATTTTATGTTTACCTTTAAATTCATCCTATATAATAAAGTTCAAGTGTCTCTGCGTCCAGTCCCTGTGTCCGTGGGATTGCGCTACTGCACATGTGCTCCACGGACCGTCTCCTAGCGACGTAGATAGATGCGCAACGGACTACATATGTTCTAGAGCCCGTTAATTTAACGGGCTTAATGTCTAGTTTGTAATAAGATGCAAACGGTGATATTCTAAGATTTACTACTGTTTTTGTGTGTGTGTTTTTGAATTGGTTAAATTTTTATCAGCTCTCCTGCTTGCTATAGTTTACCCAGCAACCAGTTAGTCATTTAATTATGAGTCTGGAAGAAAAAAATATGAGAGCCTGAATAGACGGTTAATAAAAACTTCTGATGAAATACAACAGCAGTCACCTGACACTTGTCTTTACGTCTTGAAGGCTGGCAAAGTTTGATTTATATACATGTACGTAGATTGGAAACTTTAGACGTTTTGTCACCTGCTGTAGGGCTGATTTATCACAGGTGACAGAATGTTCTTTGTGCCAGTACACTAATCGTTTATTCTGAAGAGCTTTCATACACACATACACAATTCAAGTGTCTGGAAGTGATGCTACACAATTAACACAGATCTCATGCCATTAAATGTCGCCAGGTAATCTTAATGACAGCATTTCTGGTGGAATGCAGCTGCTTCCGGACCCGCTATATTCCTTGCCTACGGACAACACCTATCTTCTGTCCATAACCTCAACTGACAATGGCCGCATATTCCTATCTGGAAAGGACGGCTGTCTGTATGAAGTTGAATATCAAGTAAGTTTTAGCTTAATAGAAAATAGTGTGTCCTTTGTTTGCTAAGTGCAGGCAAATGCAGATGTGTGAATTTATTGCTTATGTAAATGCATAGTATAAATAGCTATGAGCGACTTAATAGTGTTTTTATATGGCAACTCTAAAGTGAATGGTTCCTTTTCTGCCAGCCCAGACCTCATATACTGGGTTACCCCTATAGCTGTTATGCATTTTAACATACAGAGCATCGTCAATTGAAGGGCTGTAGGCTGGGCTACACTGATTATTACTCTTGCCATGTTGCCTAACAATCCCTGTTGTGAATGAGATGCTTTGCTACCTTCACATTTAAGAAGTGAATATGTTGTGCACTGTTATGATTAGTCACACACTACCTATATTTTCTGCTGCTTTATATTATGTGATAGGTAGTCACCCCAGTTGCATCCCATCTACCAAAAACGTTTGTGTTGACCATGGATTTCGCTACTATCCCCTTAAAACTGGCCTAGGCTTTGTCACTATCGGTATTGGTCAGTGACACATCTCTGGATACAGTGCCTGTATGCCTGTATAGGTATGGGACCTGTTATCCAGAATGCTTGCGACCTGGGGTCTTCTTATAATTATCTCCATACCCTAAGTGTACTAATATAAATTTATATATATATATATATATATATATATGTGTGTGTATATATATATATATATATATATATCATTATTAATATAAATTATATCAATATTAATAATATACCTCAACCCACTTACTAGGGTTTCTGGTTCTTTTGAGCAAGCAGACAATGAATCCACACCAATGAGAGTATAATAAAGTGATGTATTGTAAAATAAATCAATTGATTGTTCTACATAAATCATTACACTTAGACGAAACAAAAATTACATTATTTACAGTTACACATTACACAAGTCTACATAGTTGTTACCGAAAAGGCAGGGGAATAGAGTTCGGCTTCATCTCTGGCTTCCCCTTTGGTCTTCATTCCTCACATGTCTTGTCCCCGGCTCCTCTGGCTTCTCCCGCTCTCTAGCTGCCTCCTCTCAGCTGCCCAGCTCCCTCTCTGCTGCCCACCTCCTTTCACATTTGTCCAGCGTTCTTTTATCCTGGGTTCTCACCTGCCCCCACAGAAACCCTCCCAACTGCCAAGATGCTGTGATAAACCCCCAATTTGCCTACATCCTTTTGAGCAAGTTTTCTCACATACAAAATCAGTTTTATGGTCCCCACAGCAGACATAGGCCTTAGTAGTCACAGTAAAACCTTTGTTATGATAATCAGGGCTTCATGTAAGTTCCCTGAACAACAGCTTTCATATGAAATAACTAAATCAAGATGGCAATTTCTTACACTAAAATATTAAACATTAAACCCAATATGATTGTTTTGTCTTAAGTAAGTATTAATTATATCTTTGTTGGGATCAAGATTGTTGACTTTCTTTCTCCTTTAAAATGTTCTAATCATGGGCTGATTATTGCTTTTTGAAATTTATATAGTAAATAAAGTACCCCCTATTGTAAAATATAAGGATATTATAAGTCACCGAGGAGTTCCTTGACCATATAAAAGCACAAGGCCGAAGGCCCAGTGTTTGTATACAGGTCATGGAACTCTGAGGTTACTTCTAATATCCTCTTATATTCCAACAGGGTGTACTTTATTTATTATAATACACAAGTTTTAGTGAGTCGTGTGACAGATTACATCACTACTTACTGTTTATAACTGAAGACATCACTAGTCACCATTTATAAGGATATAATTTACAAGATAGTCATGACTTTTTGTGTAATATATATATATATATATATATATATATATATATATATATATATATATATATATATATATCTCCCCCTCTTTCAGTAGGGCAGCACACCGCTTCTTTGTATGTATCCCGGATGCAAGGTAAAATCATTGCATATGCAATAAATCAGACCAGCAACACCGGGTTTTCTTATTCAAGATAACTGTATTAAAAGGTGCATGTACAGCCAGGCTGTACATGCACCTTTTAATACAGTTATCTTGAATAAGAAAAGTCTGCTTTCAGGTTATTGTCTCTGGGTGAATGTTCTTCTAAAGGTAACATCTTGTTTGTTTGAAGGCTGAAGCGGGCTGGTTTAGCCAGAGATGCAGAAAAATCAATCACTCCAAGAGTTCCCTTTCCTTCCTTGTGCCTTCTGTGCTGCAGTTTGCTTTCTCCGAAGATGGTGAGTTTTTGTTTATTCCAACAGATTTCTAGCTTTCTGCACATTTAGTTAGTGGCAAAAGGTGCGGTGCATTGTAGTTGCTGCTATCTGAAAGCTATAAATTAGCTTGTGAATAATGCTGTGTTTTCAGAAACAAAACGTCTCTCTTAATGGTTTTTAAAAATGTGTACTTTTAGATCCCATTGTACAAATCGCTATTGACAACTCGAGAAATATCTTGTATACCCGCTCTGAGAAAGGTGTCATACAGGTAATTATTTTAATGCAAATTGTGCTGGCTCTGTGAAACAGTATAAGTATAGCTTCACTGAGCAAGTGCCAAGGCCAGTAATAATGGGGGTGGGGGGTGGCGGCATTTATCAACACTGAGTAAATGGACAGCAATTCAATGGCAACCAATCAAGTTTGCTTTTATTGTTCTACCTGCAGCCACCTGCAAAAAAAAAAAAACTGGGTACTATGAGTTACTGCCCAGATGCAAATTTGCCCAATATTGATAAATAATCCCTATTATCTTCTATTACTGTATCTTCTAACAGAAACATGCCCTATCTGTTTTTAATCTAATTGTGATGGCATGATGTGCTGTACACAGAAATTTCCCTGCATCTTTTCATTTCCACACATGGGCGAGTGCTACCATACTGCTTGTCTCAGCTGATATGTTATGTAGTACTGCTGAATAGTGTTTACAGATCTGGTGATGAAATGTACTGCTTGTATCTATCAAGGTGTGATCTTTAGTCATATGCTAACCTGCTTCTTACTCTTTCTGGAACAGGTGTATGACTTGGGTGTTGATGGGCATGGCATGAGCAGAGTGGCATCAGTATCTCAGAACTCCCTTGTTTCAGCTGCTGGAAACATTGCCAGGTAAACCCTGTAACTAGTCATCCTGAGAAATCCATTTTTAGACAATTTGTTTTTTTGGTTATTCCTTTTTAGATGTGTAGTCCAGTTTGATATTAAAAGATAGGTAAACCTTAAAAATAAATGAGTGTAAAATTAATGAGGGCGCTATTCTAGGCAGTTTTGCAATGTACATTCTTTGTTTAATATCTTGGAATTTCAAAAAATAAAGGATACATATATGAATTTTGTTACAACAGTGCCACCTGCTGGTCATTTTCCCACCAGTCTGACCACCAAGTAGTCAAGGAAGTTGTCAGGAGAAAGAAAGAGGCTGCTCTGATGTTCTTCTACTTAGGAAAGATTTGAGAAAGGTTTCTAATTTTTTCTAAGCAGAAGAACATCAGAGCAGCCTCTTTCTCTTCCTTGAATACTTAGTGGTCAAATTGGTGGGAAAATAACAAAATTCATTCATAAGCAGAAGAACATCAGAGCAATCTCTTTCTCTGCTGTCTCCAGGGGACACAGGAACCAGTTGGGTAAAGCTCATCCCTCCAGGAGGCAGGGCAGCTTTACCCCTAGTACTTCCTCTATGTACTTCAGTTTTTCAAGTGTCCTGCCTCAGGAGTTGGACTCATATTGAAAGGACTTCGGTCAGTGAATAGCACTGACACCCGGGGAAAAACTTGGGACACGAATAGTTGTACTCAGAGAGTTAACCCCCAACGCGGGAGAAAGGAATCCCAGGGCAAAGTATACATCCCCTTAGGGGGAAAATAGCCACCCAGAACTTATCCTGTCTCAGTCTGGAGACAAGGGATTCTGGCCGGGAAATCCGCCTGCACACCAATCCCCCCCGCCCGCGACCATTACTGGTAAAAGGACAAGAGTAGCTTGGGCTGCGGCAGCTGCACACTCTCAGGCTAACTATGAGAGAGAGGGAATTTCCGCTATGCTACAGAAGAGGCCGAGCTGGGTGAAGCCATGCCAGCGTATCTCCGATAGCGAGTGGTGAAGTGACATCACCGGCTATCGCGAGAATTGGCACAAGCGGCCATTTTCTTTACCTACTGTGCACTACAAACAGCAAACAGGGGAGCCGCTGTCCGCAACAGAGGGGGCAAGTAAAAACCAGGCAACTTGCACTTCATCCCCAGTACTTCCCTGAGGCCATGGCGGAAGGTAAGGCAGGGGCATTATTCCCTCGGGGTGGACAAGCCTCAAAAACAAAAGGTCAAATTACGTATTTGGCTTGTACAAAATGTAGCGCATAATTTATTAGTGGCCAGACCACCCTCTCTGTCAGACCTGTTCTTCTGGGCAGACTATAGTCTCAGGAAGGGGCTTCTCACAGTTCTGCAACCATTACCTCAGGAGAAACCCCAGCACCACTGTGGGCTATTCAATTATCCCAATCACTTGCATCTCTTCAACAAATGCTGTCAATAGCTGATGCTATTGCAGGGACCATTGCAGAATTGATTGGCAAGGTTATGTCCAAGATGGGCAAGCTTCAACAGAGAAGCGTAGACGCACAGCCACTAAAAGAGCAGTGTCACCAAATTCTACACCATTACCATCTGATGTGTCAGAAACTTCAGAATTCAAAGGAGAAGTTATTTCCTCACCTCTGAATTCAGGAGAGGAAGAAGAGGAGGAGAGCGATAGTCACTCAGAGAAGAATTAGAAAAAAGCTTATCTTAAGCAACAGGGGGTGAGAGTACCTTCCTCCCCCAAGTCCCGCTCAGCAAATACATTTTGGCGTGGAAGATTTTTTCGGGACCACAGCAACAGATCCATGAGACATTCGAATTTGCCTCGAAGAACATTCTTTTGTAATAAGCCAAATGACAAATCTAGGGCAAACTGGAGACCAAATAAGCCCCAAGGCAAGACGGGCCAGGACAAGCCCACCTCTACATGACGGGGCACCCCCTCCTGTTCAAAGCACTCCCATTTGGACTGTCTTCTGCCCCCAGAGTGTTTACAAAATTGATGGCGGTTACAGCAGCAACCCTAAGACTCCAAGGAATATCCGTGACGCCTTATCTAGACTATCTTCTAATCAAGGCAAGGTCAGAGCAACAAGCACTAGCCAGTCTAAGAATTAGTGTCTCTAATTCAACAATTCGGCTGGAAGATCAATTGGGCCAAGTCTCTGCTTCGGCCAACCAAAAGGATGATCTTCTTGGGATTGGAGTTTGACACACAAGAACAGAGAGTTTTCCTCCCATCAGAAAAGCAAATCCAGGTGAGGAAGTAAGTATGGAATCTCATATTATCTCACAGACCAACGGTTCACCAAGCAATGAGAGTATTCCTCGTCTTCTTTGACTACCGTACTTGTTGGTCAGACTGGTCAGAAAATGACCAGCAGGTGACAATGTTGTAATAAAATACATTCATATTAACAGTACATGTATCCTTTAATATCTTGGAATTAAAAATAAATAAAACAATGAGTGTACATAGATAAGCACCCTCATCAATTTTACATTCACTTATTTTTAAGGTTTACTTATCCTTTAAATATGTCACCCACTAACTCCTTGATGCCCTCCAGCGGTGGCCTCTGTTAGGCATTTTACCAAGTCTTTCCTGGCCACCTAAACAGGTTATATGTAATCCTTTGTAATGTTTGTATTCACATAAAGCCATAACACTACTTCTTTTTCCACTATATTTCTATTCCATTCCAAGGGAAAATATGAGAACATTATTCAGATTTTTTTATTTTATATATGTAAGAGAGGTGCCCAATTACTTTCCGGAAACTGAGGTTAATTGAAAATTGGCTACATTCTTTTTAAACGTCATCTTTTGTTATTTTCAAAATAAACAATAACAAAAAAACAAACATTTTTTGGAAAAAAAAAACATTTGAATACAACTGAAAGAGAATTTGAAGTTTCTGGGTCACATGGAAAATTGGCAAAATTTTTATGGTTTTAGAAAGTATCTTTAAGATTACCCCTTCTTTGAGAACTGAGCAGTCATAAAGCACTGGGAATTCTTGAGAAAGCGGATTAATAGATTTTCATTCAAACACTTGTGCCCATTCTTTCAAATGGATCTTACCCATCAGAGCTCCGTATTGGAAGCAAAACCAGCCTATTGGGTTTATTTCATGTTTACATGATTTTCTAGTAGACTTAAGGTATGAAGATCCAAATTACAGAAAGATCTATTATATGGAAAACCCCAGGTCCCGAGCATTCTGGAAAACAGGTCCCATAGCCGTTCCATATCTTTGTAGTAAAATGAAAGGGACAAGAAACTCTACCTAAACCAGCATTTCAGTGAAAAAAAATTTAATGAAAAATGAAGTTGTTTTTTTTCTTATATATTTAAATGTTTTTGTATTTTGACTTGTAACTGGTACATAAAGCCTAATTACCCTATCAACAAAGCAGCAGTTTTGAAGTCTTAATGTGAGATACATAGAAGAGAAACCTAAGCATTAAAGAAATAAGAATATAGGTAAAATGGAAACATCAAATTATCTTTTTTTCCTGGGGCGCAGTGTCCTAATGACATAGATAACATTTTGATTTGCTTGCTAAGAATATGCAAAGCAGGGCAGCTAATTATTCCAAAATCGTTCCAAAGGAAATCATATCAACCAGATGAAGTTTTACAATATGTCCATTTAGAACATACTAAAAGTAAACGTCCCCTTTGAAGAAGCAATGAGACTAAGGGGCTTATTTACTAAACTCTGAATGCAAAAATCACATAATTCATGATTTATTTATTTTTTTCATATAAAATCGGACTTTTAAAAAATCACGAATTTTTCGGAATTTATTAAACCCAGAGGATGGAAAAGTCAGAATCTGAAAATCCAGCATCTCAGACCTGTCGAGGTTGCATATAAGTCCATGGGAGAAGTCCCAATGATTTTTTTGGTGTGCGCTCGGTTTCCTGAAATACCCCGAAGTTTTCAGGAAAAAAACATAAGAAATCAATTTTCAGGCTGAAAAATCCGAAAAAATTGCGAAAATCGGATTTTCCAAAAAAAAAAAATTGCCATTTTTACCCGCAAACAAAATTTTCAGGAAAGTATATTAATAAATAAGATGAAAAAACCCATGCAGATTTGGTCGGAGTTTTTTTCAGAAAATATTGAGACAATTTCAACTTTGTGCAGCTTGTTTTCCGAGATCTTCTGTGCACAAGTATTTGACACTGTTCCATCGTGTCTTTATGGGTGCAGCCTGCTCTAGATTTGTGAAACTAGGAAAGGAGAGGCGCCTTTGGTGCCAGCTCTTTTATATATGGGATATATTGCACTCTTTGCTTTCTCTTTAAGGTGAACATATGTATTTGAGTCTACAATAAACATCTACTTTACATTAAAGGTGGCCATACACAGGCAGATAAAGCTGCCGATATCGGTCGTTTGGACCGATTTGACAGCTTATCTGCCCGTGTATGGGGGCTTCCGACGGGTCTTCCAGATCGATATCTGGCCACGATATCGATCTAGAAGGTTGGATTTTTACCCGACCGACCCATCGGAGCCGCTTAGCGCATCGTAATTCGATCGTTCGGCCATACGGCTGAACGCTCAAATTACCCCCGATATAGCCACGCAGTTTAGTGGCATATCGGGGAAAGATCCGCTCGTTTGGCGATGTCGCCAAACGAGCGGATCTTTAAGTCTATGGCCACCTTAACTTTTTAGCTTTTGTTTGGGTACATGTTATTGTTTAAATGGGCAGATCCTCCCAGCAGCACAAGTCTTAAATTTTTTTCCCCCTCTGCAGAACAATAGATCGGAATGTTTTCAAACCCATCATTCACATCTCCGTCATAGAGATGTCCGAATCTGTGAATTGTCATTTGCTGGCTGTCACGCATACAGGTGAGATATTTGTGTATGTTTCTTATAAATAGAAGATTGACTTGCATTTTTAAATTGTGCATGTTGTTGTGGCTGTGGTGTTTCTTGTGTGAGCAAGCAATAGCCACAGCAAAGACTATTGGGGTAATAAAAGGGGAAAAGTGTGCTACAAGTCTAGCCAACGATAGCAACCAATCAGTTTGCTGGTCACCTGTTTAAATGCAAGCATCTGGTTTTATGGAAGACTATACCTGGGAAGCTGCACATTTTATTACGTTCCCATACATACCTTGGCAGCACATTAGCACCCAGGATGCCACAGCTAAAAAATTAAAGGGGACCCATCACCTAAAAAAGTATTCAAAATCTTATTTTATCACATTAATCAAGCAAAATGAACTTTAATTACTCAATATAAATTATTTGAATCTTGTTTCCTTCATTCTGTGAACTCATAATTACAGCAAGCTGGCAGGAGCCATTTTGTGGACCTTGTTATTAAGACAAGCCTTGTATCATCTCAGAATCTTGTTTGTGAACCAGAATGGGGGACCTGATGTCCATCCCCATGCCCTGGTTACACAATTAAATAGTTAACAGAACAGGGGAATGTGGGGAGAGCAGTGACATCTAGGAAGTGCTGAATGGAAAGTGAAAATAATTGTCTGCCCCGCCTCTGCCCACGGCATAGAGGAGGGACAGACAATATTTGATTGACAGCGTGATTTTTAAAGGAGTTTACAATAGCTATGAATGCTTTAAAAAAATAAAAAATAGAAATTGTATTTCATGTTTAATTTGAAAAGGACTTTTATTATACAGCTTTGTGTGTCTGGATGACAGGATGGTGAGATCACCATCGAACATGAATAGTCTATTCTGCAGAGGCAGCATTATTTATTGTCATCATTTTTATAGAAAGGTTATCTGAAAATACTGTTGAGAATTATGTCATAATTTAGTATATGGTCCTGTGTTCTTAAGTAGTAATTATTTTAAAGGAATATATTTGTTTACACACACACACACACATACTGTTCTCCTCTTCTAGGTGTTCGGCTCTACTTTAGCACTGTGCCTTTTAAACAGCCGACGGCCCGGCCCTGCATGTTGGCTTTGGTGCATGTTCGCTTACCCCCAGGATTTTCTGCTTCCTCAAACGTGGAAAAGCCATCAAAGGTGCACAAAGCTCTATACAATAATGGTAAGTGTCATAGGAAATAGAATGTAATCCTTTAGCAATAGAAAGTGTGTGTGTCAGGATGCAGTCCCTTACACTTGTAATTCCAACTGTCTACCCTAAGGCCTTTTCTGGAATGGGATCTGAATAGTTTATTTTCTTTGTTAATCACTGAACTGTATAGCAACAAGTTGTTGGACAACATACCGTACTACCATAGCTAGTGTGCATGCAGGTTTTTGCTTTGTAGCAGGACATCCGTAGAAAGCTGGCACATTAAAAATATTATAATTGCCCAGATGTTGAGGCTCCCAGCATCCCCAATAGCATTTTACATGTGCTAATAATGTTGCACTTATCCTTACCTACGAACAACTATCTCTTAAATGCCAAGATGATAAACCACATTTTTATAGCTACTTCCAGCTCAGACATGCATTTCAGGCATAGTTTACCGGTGATGATTCCGTTGGCGCAGCTTCCAAGATGGCAACGCCTATAGCCGCCGCCTAGGTAGCGATGCCTTGTCGCTGGCACGATGAGGTCACACGTGCAGCAGAAAAATTTGATATAAAAAGACGCAGAGATCACTGATTCAATGCCCGATAATAGGAATTCCTCACTTGTGTTCCTGGGTTCCCTAAATTCCTGTTTCCTGGATTCCTGTCTTCTGCTTTGACCCTGATTCTTGCTGCCTGCCTTTTGAACCTTTGCCTGAATTTGGCTACGCTTTCGCCTGACCTCTTTTGGATACCGCTCAACTTGGACTTTTACCCGAAGCTTCCTCCTTGGTCCGGACTTCTCCCGATGGGAGCCGATGGGCCACCTGACAACCACTCCACGCATACGTTCCCTAACCCCATGACATATTCTGCATACACCTGACAACTCCAAACTAGTTTCACAATTATATCAAACCATTCTATCCACGGGATACAAGCCCTTTGAGACATCAAAAGCCCGTTTGCCAACGGATATTCCTCAACTAACTCAAGAGGACTAGGAGGAAGCTACTGACAACAGCCATAACCACTTAATCTCAACAAGCGATAGGATGGTCCAATACAAGATAATTCACCAACTGTATACAACCTCAAGCAAGTTACATGCCATGGGAAGGTGACCTGACCCTTCTTGTCCCCGGTGCAACACCTCCCCAGCAACCTTCTACCACAATGTGGTCCTGTCTCCCAATAACAAGATAACAATGGTAATAGCCGAGCATTTAGACTCCCCTGCCATTGTGTCTCCTCTTACATGCCTCCTGGGAGTTCTAGATGATATGTCCAAATATGCTAGAAATAGAAGTTGCTCATTACTATTCTATACAGGGAAAAACATGCAGTGCATGGGGCCCCGACCTCAAACGGTCAAGACTTGAAAACAATTGGTTCACAAAGCTATCCCCCTAATAAAACTGACCTATGAATCTAGAGGGACGCACTCTAGCTCTGTCAATTGCTCCTTACTGTACCCAAATACTGTGTGTTACTGGTGTATCGCTCACTGTTTGCTTCCACTTGCTGCTTCCTGAACTGTAATGGTCTTGGCTGAATGTATGTTATTAAATATCAATAAAAAAAAGTTACCTTTAAAAAATGTTACTTATATACAGTATAATTTAGCTAGAGACATATTAGGTACTTACTCTCGATTTGCAAGTAAGTATGAATGCCCTAAATAGCTTCCTAATATTTGTCCCGTTACATGTAATTTAAATGTAATAATGCCGCTTGTTTTCTGCTAAGGTGTATTGCTGATGGCAGCATCTGAAAACGAAGACAATGATATGCTGTGGTGCATCAATCGCGACTCTTTTCCATTTCAAAAACCAATGATGGAAACACAGGTAATATAAGTGTTTTATATATAAAAAAAAAGTTTTTTTGATCTCATAATATTCAATGTTGGAAAATACTTAATTCAATTCAGAGTCTGCCTAATATTTATTATTATGTATTTATATAGCGCCAACATATTGTGCAGTACTGTAAAGTAAATGTGATTATACAACTAAATCACATGAATTATATACATAAAACATATGGAGTTGCATACATCACAATCAATACAGGTACAAAAGGTGAGGAAGGCCCTATGCATAGGCATACAGTCTAAAGGGAGGGGAGTAATACACAAGGTGTGGGAGTGGGCAAGAACGAATTAAGTGGGTGAGAAATGTGGTGTTGCGTTTGGTAGTTAAGCAGAGTGAGGGTAGGCTTCTCGAAAGAAGTGCGTTTTAAGAGATTTCTTGAAAGCAGAAAGGTTGGGAGAAAGTCGGACAGACTGTTGGAGAGAGTTCCAGAGGAGGGGTGCAGCCCTTGCAAAGTCTTGAATGCGAGCATGTGAGGAGGTAATGAGAGAAGAGTTGAGTAGTAGGTCAGTAGAGGAGCGTAGTAAGCGGTTGGGTGAGTATATAGAGATGAGTTCAGAGATGTAGGGTGGGGCAGAGTTATGAAGTGCTTAGAAAGTCAGTGTCATTAATTTGAATTTGATTCTGAAAGGTAACGGAAGCCAGTGCAGGGATTGACAGAATGAGGTGTATGAGCCTCGCAGCAGTGTTCATTATGGACTGGAGAGGTGACAGTCTCTGGAGGGGAAGGCCAATTAAAAGGGGACCAGTCATTCAGACATCAAATCTGTATAATTAAAGTTCTCTTCAAATTAAACATGAAATCGAATTTTTTTTTATTAAAGCATTTATAGCTATTGTAAACTCATTTAAAAAATTCAGCTGTCAATCAAATATTGTCTGCCCCTCCTCTATCCCTTAAGCAATTACTATCACTTTCCATTCAGCACTTCCTAGATGTCACTGCTCTCCCCACATTCCCCCTCTCTCTTTACCATTTAATTGTGTAACCAGGGCATGGGGATGGACATCAGGTTCCCCATTCTGGTGCACAAACAAAATTCTGAGATGATGCAAGGCTTGTTTTAATAAGTGTCCACAAAATGGCGCCTGCTTGCTCTAATTATGAATTCCCAGACTGAAGGAAACAAGATACTTTATATACAAGTATGGGATCCATTATCCGGAAACCCATTATCCAGAAAGTTCCAAAGTATGGAATGAACATCTCCCATAGACTCCATTATAATCAAATAATCCAATTTTTAAAAAAAGGTTTTCTTTTTTCTCTGTAATAATTAGGGATACATTGAATCCACTATTTTGGATTCAGCCGAATCCTTCGCGAAAGATTCGGCCAAATTCCGAACCAAATACCAATTTGCATATGCAAATTAGGGGGTGGGAAGCTGAAAACATTTTTACTTGTTTTGTGACGATTTCCCCGAATTCGAATCCTGCTGAAAAAGACCGAATCCTGGATTCGGTGCATCCCTAATAAAACAAACTAAGATATAATTAATCCTTATTGTAAGCAAAACCAGCCTATTGGGTTTATTTAATGTTTACATGATTTTCTAGTAGACTTAAGGTATGAAGATCCAAATTACGGAAATGTCCATTATCCTGAAAACCCCTAGGTCCCGAGCATTCTAGATAACTGGTCCTATACCTGTAGTATAATTAAAGTTTATTTTGCTTGACTAACATGATAAAATAGGATTTGGAATAATTTTTTCGGATGAAAGGTCCCCTTTGATTCAACATTTTGGAAATATAAATGATTTGCCTCAGAAGGGAAAGAAAAACCTAGTCCCTAGACCACTTTTCTACCAAGAATGTCAGTTTTGATAACTTTGTACCTTGTTGCTCTCAAATGACATCCAACTCTTCGTTGCTCTAATGTATCTGCCAGTATAACTGCTTTAGGGGCTGAATTCCTACATATCTTGGTGTAAAATCCTTTTTACACCTTAAAATTAAATTTCCTTCAAATATCAGGGGACGCTACTTTGATGCCTTATTCTGATGTAGATCCTATGTAGTGCACAAAAAGTATTTCTCTTGCCTATATTGGGGAACACGGGCATCACGGGGAAGAAGATCCTGCAGCTGGAGAGCGGACACTAATATGTTAAAACTGACTCCTCCTGCTGTGGTCTTCATCCCCTGCTCTCCTCCTACTGACTAAAGTTTCTCTTAGTGTCCTCAGAAGGAAAGACACAGACAATGGTGGCTGGGGCTAATGATAAAGCACCACAGTTTTGAGGTCATGCCACTGGAGGCCAGTGAACTACACATTCCAGAGCCTCACCAACTAGCAAGGTTTTTTTTTTGATACCTTGAGATCTATGCCATCTGCCTTCCCGCTCCACGGAGGACCGCATGCTCTACTCGCTCCCGCTCTTCTCACACGCTCCCGTCCATCACATAGAGTGAGTAGATACCGGCGTACAACTGGAAGAACATTCAGACACATGGGAAATCCTGAAGCACACCGTTTCACAGAGTACCCTAACTGCTCATCCTTTGCTCCCCAGCAAGGTCTATTCCCTCATAAATAGGGGGAACAAAGATGACAGACTGAACAGAGGAGTCAGGCACCTCAAACCCCTCAGCACCTGCACGCCAGACACCCCTGGTGTCCTATTTTGCTTGTACAGTCTGCAAAACGAAATCCAATATCACACATCAGACACAGAGCTGGTACGTCCACTCTCTCTCTTTAGCTCGCTTACAAAACCTGGCCCGCATTCCAGAGACACTTGATAGAATGCTTCAGCATCTGTCAACCCCCAGCCCAAGCACAGGACATCCATCCAGCTGCTTCTAAGTGCCCCACCACTGTCTCTGTGCTTGCTGGGGGCCAATTCAGGGACAGGTCATGACAGAGAATGACTCTGATCAGGAACCTGATCCAGACCCAGAGACTCAAAGAACACAAAGGGAGATTGAGGAACTCATTCAGGTAGTACTAAAAACACTAAATCTGGAAGACCCGACCACTGTGATAGAACCAGGAAAGAATATCTTCAAATGGCAAAAGAAGAATTCTTGTATATTCCCTGCTTACAAGCAGTTGGATAAGATTATTAAATCCCAGTGGAAAACTGCTCATAGAGTAAAGGTGTCCAAATGGTTCTCTCAAGCATAGACTTGGAGCAATATCCAAGGGGTTGGAGCAACATCCAAGGGGCTGGACAGCAACATGTTGCTCACGAGCTACTGGTTAGGATCACTGGCCTAGAGGAATTCTTCAGGGGTAGGCACATCCTCATGCGGACGTTGTTTTGTCCTGGGAACGCTTGGTCGATCCCTTGGATGAGGACCAAGTAGCTCCCAGTTTGTTGTGGTATCTGGAGCGGGCATGCAAGTAAGTCTTTTCAGTCTGTGATTTCCTGGCCTCAAAGCAGGAGCTTATTTTTGAATTCCAGGTTTGGATGCAAGTTTTGGTTGTATAAAAACCAGTTGGACTGCCAAACAGAGTCTCAATGTAGGTTTACAATCCACATAGGGGCTACCAAATAACTAATCACATCACTTATTTGGCAGCCCAAGAACATTTTTAATGCATGTCTTGCTCCCCAACTCATTTTACTTCTGAATGTTACTCACAGGTTAATGCATGTCTTGCTCCCCAACTCATTTTACTTCTGAATGTTACTCACAGGTTCAAAAGGTTGGGATCCCTGCTCTAGGCAGCCTCCTCAGATGTTTTCGGGAGGTGTGGAAAAGTCGAGTATAGGACCAATGGGTTAAAAAGAATTATCCCACGGATTTTTGATTGACTTGGCACCATATCCACCTTGCAGATTTTTCATTTCCCGGCTCCCCAGAAAAAATACCAAGAGGGAAGCGTTCCTAGAAATTGTCCAAGACCGAGAGGCTTCAAGGGTTATCCAGCCAGTCCCCAGGACAGGGAAAGGATACTATTTAAACCTTTTTATGGTCCCCAAAAAGGATGGCTTTTACAGACGAGGCCCGTGCACCCAAGGTGATGGCAGCTCTAGCAAAGGTCAGGCCAAGTGGCATAACGGTCATCCATTATTTAGACGACCTGCTTGTCAAGGCCCCATCAGTGGACTCGGCCAACGACCACACTTCGCAAGTACTTCAAACCCTACACCAGTTAGGATGGTTGATCAACTACAACAAATCCAAACTCAAACCGACACAGACAATAGAATAGGAGAGGAAGGACACAAGAAAAAGTTAACCAGCTACAGAAGCCTATCTGGACAATGAAATCGGCCAACACAACGCCACTTCGGACGTCCATGGGGACAATGGTGGCCTCATTCCAAGCCTATGCCCAGCTACACACCAGACCCCTTCAACACCTGATACTTTCGGCATCAGAAAAGGGATCGAAAATACCTCGATTGGCAGATAGCAATACCAGAACAGGTCAAACTCTCCCTAGACTTGTGGCTTCACCCAGACCTGATGAAGACAGGGAAACACTTCTTCAATCACCAATGGACCATAGTTACAATTGATGCCAGCCTAAAGGGATGGGGTGGAGTACTGGGACAAAAGACAGTACAGGGTTGTTGGAACCAGGAAGAGAGGCTACTCCCAATGAATCTTAAAACTAGGATGACACGTCTCTCACTAGAACACTGGACACCACTCTTCCACGGGAGTGAAGTGAGAATACAGTCAGACAACGTGACTGTATCAAGGAGGCACCCGCAGCCCAGTTGTCGCTAAGGGACGCAAGCTGAATACTAACGTGGGCAGAGAACAATATATCTGCAATCTGCCGTATACATTCCAGTAGTAGACAATTGGATGGCAGACTACTTAAGCAGGGAAACCCTGGACCACGGCGAGTGGAGCCTACACCAGGAAGTTTTTCAGTTGATGGTGGAAAGGTGGAGACTCCCAGAGGTGAACCTGATGGCGTTACGTTACAACCACAAAGTTCCAAGATTCGTGGCAAGAAGCCTAGACCCACAAGTCACGCAGTAGACACATTAGTACTTCCTTGGGACTTCACGATGGCCTACATCTCCCCCCCCGCGCGCACGCTAGCTTTCTTAACATGAGTTATCAAGAGTGGCTCCTAGTGGCTCAGAAGGTCAAGGTTCGCAGAGTTAGCAGGCATTGCAATAGACACACCTCTCCACCTCCCTCATAGAGAAGACCTACTAACTTAAGGGCTTTAATGGCGTGTCTCTTGAAACCCTAGTCATGAGGAGGACAGGAGCACCATTAGATGCCATTCCTACAATGCTACGTGCACGAAAACCGGTATCGGGCAAAATCTACCATAGGGTGTGGAAGACCAAACACAGGGACACTCAGTAGGCAAAAGAGACAGACGTACTTTTCTTCAAGATAGCTTAGCCAAAGGTTTAGCTCTCAGTTCACTGAAGGTGCAGGTATCGGCTCACTCCATTCTCTACCAAGAGAAACTAGCAGTAATGCAGTAATGTAAAAACATTCCTACAAGGTGCAACTAGACTAGTTCCCCCCATACAGATGTCTGGTTTCACCCTGGGACCTGAATTTGGTGCTGTCAATCTTACAGGAGGATCCATACAAACCATTAGACACTGTTCTGCTATCTACACTCACGGAAAAGGTGGCATTTCTCCTAGCTTACATCAGCTTGTAGAGTGTCAGAACTTGCAGCACTCTCATGCAAGTCTCCATTCACTATTGTTCACCAGGATAAAGTGGTCTCATAGTTCCTTCTTAATCAGGATTTGATGGTACCCTCACTCTGCCCGGGCCCTAAAGGTCCAATAGAAAATAAACTGAACAAGTAGGATGTGGTCCAAAACTTACAGAAGGTTGATGCCCTGTTCATTCTTCCAAGCGGTCCAAGAAGAGGAACTAGAGCATCTAAGACAACCATTGCAAAGTGGATCTGTTCCACTATCACCAGAGCCTATGCAATGAAGGGAAAAGCACCTCCATTCAAGATCAGAGATCATTCCATGTGATCTCTCAGCACGTCATGGGCAGTGCAACATCAAGCCTCGGCCGAACAGGTCAGCAGAGCAGCTAATTGGGCCTCCATACACACCTTCACACACTTCTACAAGCTCCATGTTCAGGTGTCCATGTCAGCCAAAGCCAGCTTCGGGAGGAAGCTGTCACAGACTGTGATTAACTGAGCACCTTAGGGATTTGTGTCCTGCCCTCAGGGCTTGCCTGTGTCCCCCAATATAGGCAAGAGAAAGAGAGAGATCTCTCTGTTAAATCTTCTTCTCTTGACCTACACTGGGGGACATGGGTCTTCCCTCCCTGAATCAAATACAACCAGACAACTTAATCAAGTTCAAGTTACTCCAGGTTGGGAGTTTTTTTACTGTTACGGCAGTTCCGAGGGGGTTGAGGGACTCCTCTGTTATGGGTTATATGTTGTTTCTTCTTCGGTGAAACTGAAGCCGGAAGGAAAGAGCAGTGGATGAAGCCCACAGCAGGAGGAGGTCCGTTTTAAAATCTTAGTGTCCGCTCTCCAGCTGCAGGATCTTCATCCCCATGGTGCCTATGTCCCCCAATGTAGGTCAAGAGAAAAAGATTTAACGGTAAATACAAAAATCTCTCTATTATTCACTACAACAATTATTCCATACAAACCGCTTAGTTGTTTTTTCTTTCTCAAAATTGTTTTGCTGCAGACTGGCATTGCTTGCTATAATTCAATGGATGTACCTGTCTTGATCCTATTGAGGGTATAAATAGCCTGCATATTTTTAAAAACTGTACAAAGCAAATGGCTATTTCCTCGTCCTGTTAAATGTTGACCAATGACAATGTAACAATGAGAATGCATGGCTTATTTCTCTCTGTAGGTGACTACTCAGGTGGATGGTCATTCCTGGGCTCTGTCTGCAGTAGATGAACAGAAGGCAGATAAAATTGTGACCCCTTTAAACAAAGATCTTATCCCTCTCACTGACTCTCCGGTTATTATTCAGCAACATATGATTCCTCCCAAACGCTTTGTGCTCTTGTCTGCCCAGGTATGTTTGTGTTTATTGAACTTTTCAGTTGGTCCTCATTATTAATTTTTATATAGGTTTTCTTCTGACTCTTTCCTGCTTTCAAATGGGGGTCACTGACCCCATCGAAAAACATATGCCCTGTAAGGCTTCAAATTTATTTTTATTGTTACTTTGTATTATTTATCTTTCTATTCATCAGACCTTCTATTCATATTCTAGACTCGTAGTCAAAGCAATGCATGGTTGCTAGGGAAATTTGTACACTAGCAACCAGATGACCGAAATTGCAAACTGCAAATACCACTAATAATTAAACCTGAAAGTTAATTGGCTGACTTACTCTCTACATCAAACTAAATGTTAGCTCAATGGTTAACCCTTTTGTACATATTCACGTTTCCTGCACACAGGCACAGTCAAAGATATATTTTTATTTTTTTTTTTAATATCTTATCCAAGTTCATTGCATTAATCTTTACTTTGTTAATAAATATTAGATGTTGTTATGCTTACAGTTAGTTTACAATAGGCATACCTAATAAAAGCAAGGTGGTGTGAGCTGGGTTCTTGAGGAATTTTAGCAACCATAGGCCTGGATAATCGGACTGTATTTTCTCGATCACCTTGTAGGGAAGCCATATTTTCTACAAACTTAGACCAGTGGATCAGCTACGACACCTTCTCGTTAGCAATTCAGGAGGAGATGGGGAGGAAATAGAGCGATTTTTCAAGTTACATCAGGTAATTGTTTGTTTATATGTTCTTTAAAAGTTTGGTAACCTTATTGTTGTGCATGAACCAGGCAGATTTTTATTTTGTAAACCTGTTTTTGCTTTATTTAGGAGAATCAGGCTTGTGCAACCTGCTTGATTCTTGCATGTTCATCTGCTGCTTCTGACAGAGAAGTTTCTTCCTGGGCTGCACGTGCATTTTTCAGGTAATATCATCGTTTCTATGCAAAGAGCCACATGCCTACATGAAATTACATGAAATTCTGTGTCTATGGCTGAACCGGCATGTAAACTTTTAAAGAGGAGAGATTTAATGGCATTCTGTGTTTGTATGTATGGAGATATGGATCTGAAAGTTTTATGTCCTCTAACCCATGAGAGGCGCAACTCGCAAAACATGAAACATGTTATATATATATATATTAGAACCATTTGAAAGGGATGCTTTGTATTTAAAGGGATTGCTTATCTATGTTTGGCCATATTTTTAGTATTGAAGTTTAAAGTTTCAATTTTCACCCTTATGTCTTTCTAAGGGTCAGGGCACACGCTTGGATTCGGGAAGATTATTTGCCCGGTGAGAAATCTCTTCTTAGGGGCGTCTAATCTTCCACAACTGCCTCCCGCCAGCTAGAATGTAAATTGCCAGCGGGATGGCACTCGTGGGGCTTTGTTTTCCGAAGTCGCCCCAAAGTTTCCACGTGAGGCAACTTCGGAAAATGAAGTGATCAGAATGCCCTTAGACTTCAATGGGAGAAAAAAAATGTAGCATGGCAAAAATTTTCGCTGCCCGTCAATCAAAATTTATTGGCCATAGACTAATGCATTCTGGTGGCAAATTTTTGGCAAAGCAAAACACCATCCCTAGTATCCTCTAAATGTGCAAATTTAAAACTGTTTACTGAGTCGGCGACATCATTCCCAGGGCTGCTTTAGGGTCACAACACACAATCAGATTCGGCGAGATTAGTTGCCTGGCGACACATCTCTTTTTCGTGGCACCTAATCTCCCCAAACTGCCTCCCTCCGGCTAGAATGTAAATCGCCAGCGGGAGGCAGTTTGGGGAGATTAGTTGCCCCAAATCTGATTGTGTGCACTAACCCTAAAGTAGCCCTGGGAAGGGTGTCGCTGACTCTGTAAACTGTTTTAAATTTGCACATTTAGTTGATACTAGGGATGGTGAACTTAACCTGTTTGGCTTTGCCAAAAATTTGCCACCGGTGAAAATTCGCCATAATGCAGTAGTCTGTGGCCAATAAATTTTGATTGACGCGCAGCCTATATTTTTTTTTTCTCTGAATTGAAGTCTACGGGTGTCATTTATACTGTGAAACACGGTGAAAAAAAATCTCTCATCCCTAGTTGATACATTTGTTATCTTTATCCCTGCGGAGCAGAATCCCTGAGTTTCATTACAGGCAGCTGTTAGAATTGAAACAATAGTTGCTAATACTCCAGATGCTGCTGAGAAATGGATCAACTAAATTCTGCAAAATTGTAACAGTTCAGAATCTGCACTTGAATCACTGTGCTGCCAGACTCAAACACCAGAGACAGGGACGTTAAACTTTAGACTTCAATTTTGGAAAAACCGTTAAAAAATAAATTTATTCATTTAAAAAAAAATGGAACAGTTGAACAATCTGAAAACAACTGAACTGAAAGTGTTTGGAAAGTGAACAGCCCCTTTAATACATTCATTTATTGGATGTTTTTTATTAACTATTACATTTTTTTTTTTTGTAGTTACTGCTGTTTAGAGGACTATCGTCTTCAAATAATTCCCCTGAACTATACTGCTTTTACGCAATATGACCCATTGCAGGCATTAATTATTAGGGATGCACCGAATCTTGGATTCTTCACAAAAGATTTGGCCGAATACCGAACCGAACCCTAATTTGCATATGTTAATTAGGGGGGAGGGGTAAACATTTTTTACTTCCTTGTTTTGTGACACAACGTCACACAATTTCCCTCCCCGCCCCTAATTTGCATATGCAAATTAGGTTTCAGATTCGGTTCGGCCAGGCAGAAGGATTCGGCCGAATCCTGCTGAAAAAGGCAGAATCCTGGCCGAATCCCGAACCGAATCCTGGATTCGGTGCATCCCTATTAATTATAGCAATATGTAATAATAAAGTGCATAGGCTAAACTCCATGCAGATTGTGTGTGTGTGTGTTTAGGCAAGCAGAAGTTTAATTTTGGACTTTTTTCTTCCTTTCTAGGTATGGTGGGGAGGCTCAGTTGCGTGTACAGTCAGCACTACATGCACCCAGTAATGTTGGGCCTATCTTTGGTTCTCCTCTGCCAGTAGGTAGGTGAATCTTCGCTGGTATTAATATGGGGATTAATAGCTAATATTTACTGCCAATGTCTAGTCTTTCTATAAAGGATTATAATTAACCACGTCCAGTTTTATCTGTATTTAAAAGAACAGTTCATTGTACTAATAAAAAATGAGTAGATTGTATGTGCAAAACAAAACATGTTTCTAATATACCGTAGTTAGTTAGCCAATAATGTAATGTATAAAGGCTGGAGTGACTGGGTGTCTAACATAATAACACTACTTCCTGCTTTACAGCTCTCTAACTCTGAGTTAGTCAGTGATTTGAAGGGGACAACATGGGACATAATTGTTCAGTGAGTTTGCAATTGATCCTCCGTATTCAGCTCAGATTCAAAAGCAACAGTTATTACCCATGTGGCCCTACCTCAAATCACTGATTGGTTACGGCCTGGTAACCAATCAGTGGAAACCAAGAGAGCTGAAAAGCAGGAAGTAGTGTTCTGGCTATTATGTTACACATCCAGTCACTCCAGCCTTTATACATTACATTTTTGGCTAACTAACTATATTAGAAACATTTTTTTATTTTGCACAGCCTATCTATTTACCCAGCTTTATTTTTACACTGAACAATTCCTTTAATGTTATTAACTGGGCATGTTTAGATCAGTTAACTCGTATGTTGCCTGGTTGAACACACAAATTAAAAGTCTGAATTTCATTTAAAGGCTTTGTGTTTATTAAGTAGAGCCTTACACCACATATCCTTCACTTTGGTACCTAATTATTTTTTTTTTTTTAAATCTCTTCTTTATTTTAAGCTTCACCTATTCCTATAGGCAGTCCAATGCCAAATCCTAGCTTCCTGGGAACCCCAACACAAGGTATGTTTTGCTTGAAGTCAGTGCTCATTTAAAATTTTAAATGTATGTGTAAGTTTGAACTACTTGCGTTTCTCCCCTATTAGGAGCCTGCCCTCCAAATGTTTCTACTCCAGCATATGGCGTTGCAACCCCTGCGCCTCAGCCTCCTGCTGTACCTGGCATGATGGGAACAGAAATTGTCTTTTCAGGAAAGCACAATGGTATTTGCATCTACTTCTGCCGCATTATCAGGTGAGATTTACTACAATTATTGATACCTTTTTGTCCCTTTTATGCCTGAAAAATACTTAGCCCGAAACTTGCAAAAAAATCTAGGGGTCATCCCCAAATTTTTATTTAAAATATATATATGATTCATAAACTTCTACCCTGTGGAATATTAATGAAATGACTGACCTGCAAATATATGAATGCCAAGTAAATAAGAGAAGTGCTAAAATGTCATTCTGAAAGTGTCAGTTTGTCCGATGGTCATACTCCAGCAGTAGTAAGAGATTATAGGGACACTTTTGAGTAATCCTATTGAGGTGTATGAATAAAAAGCCGTTGCGTAACATTAATACCTCTCCCCTTATATTGGTGTATGCAATATTGACCAGAAAGTATCTGCTTTTGGTCTGAACCATGCCTCCTTTATGTGGGCAAACTCACAGATGAAGCATCTCTGGAAAGGAGAAAGGGGCAGTCTGTACAAAGCAGATGACCTGTTGAAATTAAAGGACACATATAGGCTAAATGAAAAAAACCCTAATTGTGTAGGCAATTTTAAATAATATATAGTGTTGCTTTTACATGGTGCTAAAAATTAATATTATCTTAAAAAATAGCCCCTTTATTAGAGCTCTCTATAGATGTTTACTGGTCTCTGTTTCAAATGAGGGGTGGGCGTGTCCTAACAGTCCCTGCCAGAAGCACAGTAGGAGGGGGACAGGCAATCACAGCCCTGCAGTCACATAAGCAAAGACATGCTTTAGTTCCCTATCAGGTCCTGCTAGCTGCTGATTGGTTACTGTCCTACAGTTCAGTGAGCTGAATGCCACTGGCTCCCCTACTAAGGATGCACCGAATCCACTATTTTGGATTCGGCAGAACCCCCCGAAATCCTTTGTGAAAGATTCAGCCGAATCCGAATGCTAATTTGCATATGCAAATTAGGGGTGGGGAGGGGAATTTTTTGTCAGTCACATGATTTCCCTCCCCGTCCCTAATTTGCATATGCAAATTTGGATTCGTTTCGGCTGAATCCTGCTGAAAAAGGCCCAATCCCGAACCGAATCCTGGATTTGGTGCATCTCTATACCCAACACAGCCTCTGAATTCAGAGAGCAGGAAGTGAAAGAGAAGGGAGGGATTATTAGGGTTTTTGCCGAAATATTCAATAAATCAGTCTGAAACACTACTTTTTAAAGCACAATTCTTCTATATCTAAATGAGTATAACGCACTGCTACGTTCTTGTTGGTTTTTTTTTTTTTTTACACAAAATGTCTCCTTTAAATGTGAAATATTAATTGGGATATTATTGCTTTCCAGTAATATTTGGGATGGAAGCGTAGCAGTGGAAAACACCTTCCAGAGCGGGAACAGAGAAGTGACAGCGGTAATATTTTGACTATACCATATATTAAGTCTAGCACTATCAAGAGTTGTTCCAGCCCTTTAGGTTTCTAGGTATAAATGTTCTTCTGAAGGCACACTTTATATTTCAGCAGTTTGCCATAGTCGGCAATTTGGGTGAGGGTTCAATTTTGGGCCTGCTGTCATTAAACTGCTTGATATTGTTCTTTCAGACACTATTGCAGTGAGCATCCATTCAACAATTGTAATTTAGCCATAGATGGAAAGTGTTGTAGTGCAAAAAGGGTTAATACCCTTCAAACTTTTTACCAAATTGTGCTTACTCCAGGGAAATAATTATGATGCCATTGTTTATGGCGTCCCTCTTTACAGGCAATGAGAGAGGATATAGAGTTGCCACTGTTGTAGCGTTCCATCACCCTTTGTGCCGCAGTGTTGTTTCCCCAGATCTCGACCATGATTGTGCAAATGTAGTTTATATCTTATTGCTGTGTTTTCTTTTAAGTTAAAATTCAAATCACAGCCTATTTTACCCCCTTTTTAGATTGACAGCAGTGTCACGCCACAGCATCTGGAGTCTGTTCTTAAAGAGCTCAAAGGGTTACTGGAGTTTCTTGATCGTTACTCCCAGTTTACTGCTGGATCTCTTGGTAACCCCGGGTATGTATTTTAAATGAATTATAAATGCACCGAATCCACTATTTTGGCCAAAATGAAATTATGATTTGGCCAAATCATAATTTGCATTTGCAAATTAGGGGTGGGAAGGGAAAGTTGTGGTCACCACTAATTTTTTAAAACCATTAATCAGGGTCGCAATGAGGCTGTGACCACAAAATACATATAGACAAATACAAGAGTCCTCAGCACTCAACCCATTATCAATATATTTAAGACAGAGACATTTTGTGCATACTGCTACTGAAAAATGCCTTACCCTTTAAACAAAACAGGGATTGTTTGTCCATATATTGCAATATATTTAAGCTGGCCAACTACGTCAAAGTCATCCCATATCTGGCCAGTCCTACGCTCAATTTTCAACTCATTCATTAAGAATTCTATTGCTTCATTATACATTTTACAAAGGGACTAAGTTTTACCTGCAACTTACTTGCTGCTTTCAAAGTAAAACTCTCAAACTAGGCTGCCCTTTTATTAGCCACAAGTGGTATCACCTGACTATAGTTGGGAAGGGTGGGAGCTACAACATGGAGCTGGTCACTGATTCTGTATAACAAACAAGGGAAAGTTGTGCTCACCACTAATTTTTTTAAAAAAAAACATATATGATACAAGTATTTGTGTATAATAGGTGACAGCGCAGCCATGGCTGTTTCATGTAGGTACATTTTTTTTTTTTTTTTTTTTTACTATACATTTTTAGTTAAAGGGGTTGTTCACCTTTAAATTAACTTTTGGTTTGATGTAGACAGTGATATTCTGAGACGATTTGCAATTGGTTTTCATTTTTTATTTGTGTTTTTTGAGTTATTCAGCTCTTTATTTAGGTGCTCTCCTGTTTGCAATTTCAGCAATCTGGTAACTATGGTCAAAATTACCCTAGCAACCATGTATTGATTTGAATAAGAAACTAAAATATGAATAGGCGAGGCATTACTAAAAAGTAGCAATAACAATAAATGTGTAGCCTTACAGAGCATTTGTATTTAGATGGGGTCAGTGACCCATATTTGAAAGCTGGAAAGGGTCAAAAAAACTAAAAATGTAAAACGTATAAATAATGAAGAGCAATTGCTAAGAATTGGACATTCTATAACATACTAAAGTTTACCTTAAGGTGAACCACCTCATTTACTGATTTAGTGAGACTTGTAAGTCTAAATACATTTTTGTATATATCAAAGGCATATATTAGAAGTTACCAGGGTTCTTTGACAGTGTAAATGCCGGGGGTTCTGTAGTTTTGTGTGGCTCCTGATATCTGTATAATGTGTTACATACCCCTCCCTGCAAAAAAAACTTCAGAGGGTACTGGCGCACTATGATCCCCATCCTCCCGCCCACTTCCTGTCCCGCCCACTCCCGTCTGACATGCTTTCCCCCTTCCTTTCCGGTAAAAGAGATCGGCTGAGGAGGAGGGTTTTTTTATTCGCTATAGAGGATGCAGACCCCACAGTCCGGCCCCCGTGTGACTGCCGGGTCTGCTTCCTCTATAGTTCCACCGCTGTTTATGGCTATACGAAATATATAGCTATGTAGATAAAGAAAAGGAACACTAATATAATGTGTTGATCCCCCATTGATGCAGCTTTGGTACACCTGCAAATCGCCAGCAGCGACTTGTAAGCCTGGGACGTCCTGACATTGGAAGTTCACAACAAGCCCAACAGGAACTGCAAAGGAAATACCATAGTAAGTTGCTTGAGATGCTGAAATAAGTGTGAAAGTGTCTTGCCACCAGCATGCATGTAAAAAGTGTATATCCCTGCTGCTGAATCCTGGTGTTGATATGCAGACAGGGTAGCACATTTTCTCATAGTTTCAAGGGGAACTATTGTGAATTTTAGAATTGGAAATGTTTAGAAAAAATAATTTTTCCCAATTAAGATTAAAGGGGACCTGTCACCCCAAAAAAATATTCATAATCCTATTTTATTACATCAGTCAAGCAAAATGAACTTTAATTACACCATATGAATTATTTGAATCTTGTTTCCTCCAGTCTGGGAATTCATAATTATAACAAGCAGACAGGAGCCATTTTGTGGACACTGTTATTAAGACAAGCCTTGTATCATCTCAGAATCTTGTTTGTGCACCAGAATGGGGGACCTGATGTCCATCCCCATGCCCTGGCTACACAATTAAATGGTAAAGAGAACGGGGGAATGTGGGGAGAGCAGCGATTTCAAGGAAGTGCTGAATGGAAAGTGAAAGTAATTGTCTGCCCTGCCTCTATGCCCAGGGCATAAAGGAGGGGCAGACAATATTTGATTGACAGCTGAGATTTTTAAATAAGCTTACAACAGCTATGAATGCTTTCATAAAAAACTGTGTTTGTCATGTTTAATTTAAAAAGGACTTTTGTTATACAGATTTTTGTGTCTGGGTGACCGGTCCACTGTATCAATTTCCTGCTTGTCAATGTTTATGCAGCATTTGCACTGATGTCTCATGATGTTGCTGGGCACAGGCCCGCCATTAGAAATCACGGGCCCCCGTACAAAAAGTTTTGGGGCCAACCCCAGATCCCTCCCACTCCACACCACCTTTAAAAGACCACACAGACATTGACGCTAAAAATGGTAAGCCCCACACACACACGCGTTATAAAAAGCTATTGCTGGTTAGGACCCCCTTATAAGTTAAAGAAAAAACTGGTGCCGGGGCCAGTAATAAGTTTTTTGTTTTTTTTTTTTTTTTGTTTTTTTTAAATTGGTGGTCAGGGCTCCCCTACAAGTTAAAAAAAAAATTGGTGACAGGGCCCCCCATAAGTTAAAAAAAACATTGGTGTCGTGCCCCAACACCCCCCCCCCTTACAAGTTGAAAAACAATTTGTGGCCCCAGAGAATAGTTTAAAAAAAAAATATTGGTGGCAGGGGCCTAAAGAGTATTAAAATACATTAGTGACCAGAGGATTAAAAAGATTTAAAAACACACATTGGTGTTCAGTAGAATTGAACTTGTGGCTTCAGGACTTCAACTTTGCCTCCTTTCGTGACTTTGGGTCTTTTCGCCACTTCGGCTGTTCGGGTCTTCAGTAGAGGTGATGCGGGACGGCTTTGGCGCTTTCAAGGGGGCCCGGCTATTTTAAAAATGCAGCACAGCCGCTTTTCAGTTGTACGCCTTGTGCCCCCTGATGGCGACCCTGGCTGGTCATACTGGATTTCAAACATTGGCACATATCTTCCTTGTAGAGTGTTTATTTTAGCAGGAAGCACTCTGTATCGGACAAAAGTGCCGGTTTTTGAAATCTAACATGAGCAGCAGCCCCACAAAACAGTAGTGGGAATGCTACGTAGACCAGAGGTCAGCAAACTTTACTATCAAGAGTCATTTTGCCCCTCTGCCACTAAAGAAAAATAGTCTGGAGCCGCAAAACATAACACAGCTTATAAACTTTTAAAAGTTTTCACGCTTGAGATCCTGCCAATCCGCCTCGAATATTGGCAGAGGGATCTGACAAGACAAGCCGTCACGGTCCAATCTGATAATTCCACAGCAGTAACCTGCATAAACCACCAGGGGGAAACAAGAATCAGAGGGGCACTGAACGAGGTCAAGCTTATATTTCAAATACTGCTGTCTGCCATATACATCCCAGGAATCCAGAACTCACTGGATCCAGGCAACGGACCTCCTCAACCCCTCGATAGAGCAACCCTGGAGTCTCCCTCTTTTGCTGGACCTTCTTTCACCATCCAAAGCCGAAAAATCTCAACTTGACGGCATGGCTCTTAAGACCCAGATTCTGAAGCTCAAGGGGTTTTCTGACAAGGAGGTGAAGACAATGCGGGCAGCCTGCAATCCCGTCTCTGCAAAGACTTATCACAGGGTATGGAACACATACCAGCGCTGGTGTACTTGGCATGACAGGGAGTTCGTAAGTCTTTCCATCCCCAGTTTCCGCAAATTCTTACAGGAAGGGCTATCTTTGCACAGGATGGGCATACACTGCACTGCGGCAAACGCCCCCACACGGGCTCAAGGCATACTCCACCAGCGGGATGAGCACTACGTGGGCCTTCCGAAACCAAGCCTCGGCAAGGCAGCTACGTGAACATCTATCCACTCTTTTGCAAAATTCTACCATTTCAATACCGTTGCGGCTTCTGACTCATGTTTTGGCAGGTACTTTAAGCCGCAGTGGTTTACTGCCCCCCCCCCCCCACTGTCCAGAATCTTACTTACCTCATCGTAAAAAGCAGTCAAATTTGTCTGACATGACCTATCCTTCATAAAGCCATGCTGATTGCTGCTCATAATGTCATTCACTTGGACAAAATTTTAAATGGTGATCCCTTAACAAGCCTTCAATAATTTGCTCACCAAAGATGTCAAGCTTACTGGCCTATAATTTAGTTCGTAATTCCTTTTTAAATATTGGAATGACATCCGCTTTTTTTATTGGTTAATAATTATGCATATTCTTTTCAACAGCTGAAGCTCAGCTGGCAGAACAATTCTCTCTCCAGGGGATCCATCAGCTGGTTAGAAAAATGTGCCAAGCTCTTGCTTTGTGGAAGCTACTCTGCGAACATCAGTTTAGCGTTGTCGTGTCAGATCTCCAAAAGGTTTGTGTATATTTTGTGTTGCTTTGAGTCCCTGTTTGAAGATTGGAGCCAAGCATCATCTAGGGAACCAAAGTTAAACCAGCTTAAATGTTGACTTGTGGGCATGGAATGTCTGAATGCCTGGCTGTCTTACAAATGTTGTCCAGATTCATCTAACAACATGGTGTTTAGTTCCTTGTACAGAAGCTAAATGTCATTGTCCTTCCACACAGGAGCTACAGGAGCAGCTGAAGATTACCACTTTTAAAGATCTTGTGATCAGAGACAAAGAGTTGACTGGGGCTCTTACGGCATCTTTGATCAGTTGCTACATCCGAGACAATGCATCAGTAGATGGAATTAGTTACCGACTCCAAGAAGTGTGTCCTCTTCTGTACAGCACAGATGATGCAGTGTGCTCAAAGGTAAAACTTAGCTCATGCAGTTTTTGCAGAGAGTAAGGCCTATAAATATGTGCTACAGTCAAATCATTTGGCATCTAACAATATAAAGTGAAATTCCACACAAATGTAATTTTTTCTTCTTCTAGGCAAATGAACTTTTGCAAAGATCACGGCATGTTCCAAACAAACAGGAAAAGGAAAGAATGCTACGAGAGTCATTAAAGGAGTACCAAAAAATAAGCCAACAGGTTGACCTTCCAAATGTGTGTGCTCAGTACAGACAAGGTAATTTTGCAAACATCTCCCTAAATCTGGGGGAAGGATAGACTGAATAGTCAGGCAAGGCTAAACATTTGCAACAAATCAGCATGTAATAAAAGCAAACTTCTGATTGGTTGTTATGAATAATAAGACATGGGGCAAACTCTGCACCTGTTAATAACTAGCCCTTTAAAATATGACTCCAATTGCCATCAGGTATTATCCCTGTCATCCAGAAATTATAGTTTCAAATATTACATTAATGGAGCCTGTGTCTCCTTAGACCCCCAGATTAACAGCTCGATAGTGGTTCAATGCTGCCAAAAAGACTGGTGAATGTAAATTATAGTTTTGAGAGCTTTATAAATAGTTAATTAGGATGCCAGGAAAGTTTTGACAGAATAACAAGATGGTTCCCAGAAGAATGGTAAACATTACACTTCTAAATTAAAATACTGCTTATGTGTTCATTGAAGTCTAAACCATCTGTGGGGTCTCCAAAGAAACTAAGAGGACTGAAAGGTCAGAAAGTGCATTAAATAATGGGAATTATATTCTCCTGGGTTCCCATTCATGCTGTGAGGAAGTGTTGTCTGTACGTGAACTGACAGCTTAAATACTAGCTGGGGCTTGGGTATTTCATATATCTTTGGAGAACTAGGTTCAAGAGCAAAACCTCATCCTAACACTGCCCTTCTTTTTAGTACGCTTCTATGAGGGAGTGGTGGAGCTTTGCCTTTCCGCTGCAGAGAAAAAAGATCCACAGGGTCTAGGCCTCCACTTCCACAAGAACGGAGAACCTGAAGAGGACATGGCTGGCCTGCAGGCATTTCAGGAGAGGTAAAGTGCAATGTGATGCCATAGTTTTTTCTGGAGGGGCAGGTATTTGATCTAAGGGAAGTCTCTCTTGACAGTATACCCAATTATGCATGTAGGTGTGCCTTTATCTCTCCTCTTGCGAGAACGGCAACCCTTAATGTTGTGCCATGTTTCCTTTTAGGTTAAATAGCTACAAGTGTATCACAGATACACTCCAGGAGCTGGTAAACCAAAGTAAAGCTGCACCACAATCACCCAGTGTTCCCAAAAAACCAGGCCCACCTGTCCTGTCATCAGACCCCAACATGCTCAGCAACGAAGAGGCTGGAATACATGTAAGAAAGTGATGTTCAAGGTTTTTTTTTTTTATTATAGTTTCTGTATCAGGAAAATTATACTGTTTCTGACAATTAAATAGATTTTTTTTTTTCTTTTAAGTTTGAGCAAATGCTTAAGTTGGCTCAGCGTTCTGCAGATGAGCTCTTCAACATAGCGCTTTTCAACTGGCTCATACAGGCGGACCTCACTGACAAACTGCTGGAGGTAAGAAGTCTGAAGAACAGAATGCTGCATTGGGTTGTCTTTAGTGTGGTATGGCTGCATTATTTATATTAAAAAAATTCAGCAAAATGTGGCCCTCCAGCTGCTGTACTAAAGTTCCTATCGCTCTGGATGCTGCTAGTCGTACTTTGACAATGGCTGAAGGGCCAGTGGTGCTTGCAAAGACTGAAATAGCCTGATGATTCAGGTCTATACTGACCAGACTGTGGCCCTAAAATATATTGTTACTTTGGGTCAGTAAAGTAGTTTGATCTTGGTTGTCACAACAGAAATATCCTGCCTGTGTCCATCCAATTCCTGTTAAACTTCCAGCATCTACCAACAGCTTTAATACCCTTGCTGCACTCAAATCTGCACTGTCTAGCAATCCCATATATAAGTACAATATTTAAGAGTCAATTTTATTTTTTATCATGTATTAAATATGTCTTTGCAGCTGAATTCACCATTTCTGGAGCCACATTTGGTGCGTATGGCAAAGCTGGATCAGAACAAAGTGCGATACATGGATTTGCTTTGGCGATACTATGAGAAAAACAGAAATTTCAGCAATGCTGCTCGTGTTGTGGCCAAACTTGCAGACATGCACAGGTACTACTCTCCCCAGAAGTGTGTGTTTTGTTTTTGTAGCCATTGCTTCATATAACATTATAAAACTATAAATAGTTACTGGGTTAAATTAATGTCCATCTAAAGCAGCACCAATTGCTTCATAACATTACTGCTGCAGTTTTAATATACCAATAGAAGCATGAGTAAATAAAGGACATGCACTTGTGAGATTCATATTCCTAACAAGGTTATTATATTCTGAGAAAATCATCTAGCACCACCAGTTCTCTTGGCAATTTAGTCTAATAATAATGCATAATTCTGTGGGCTGAGGGTACTGTTCATCAGCGCAATGTAGATCTTTACTAGGGATGCACCCAATCCAGGATTCGGTTCAAGGTTGAGACAGAATTTGGCCTTTTTCAGCAGGATTCGGCCGAATCCTTGTGTGTGTGACCGAACCAAATCCTAATTTGCATATGCAAATTAGGGACAGGAAGGGAAATCATGTGACTTCTTGTTACAAAACAAGGAAGTAAAACATTTTTTCCACTTTTTCCCCTTCCTGCCCCTAATTTGCATACACAAGTTAGGATTTGGTTCATTATTCGGCCAAATCTTTCACAAAGGATTTGGTGCAAATAGTTAGGGATGCACCAAATCCACTATTTTGGATTTGGTGGACCCACCGAATCCTTCGCAAAAGATTCGGCCGAATACCAAACCGAATCTTAATTTGCATATGCAAATTAGGGGTGGGAAGGGAAAAATTTTTTACTTGTTTTGAGACAGTCACACGATTTCCTACTCGCCCCTAACTGGCATATGCAATTTTAGGATTCGGTTCGGCCAGGAGGAAGGATTCGGCCGAATCCTGAACCATATCCTGGATTCTGTGCATCCCTACAAATAGTGGATTCATCCCTTAATCTGTACAGTACTGCTGTCCTACCATACTACTATCCCCTACAATGTACCACTGAAGTTACCTCTTCAATTCTTTCATCCCTCCCAGCCCAGAGATTTCACTGAAGCAACGACTTGAATACATCTCCAGAGCCATTCTTAGTGCCAAGAGCTCCACTACTATGTCCACCCTTGCTGCTGACGGCGAGTTCTTGCATGAGCTGGAAGAAAAGTTGGAGGTGATGCCATTTATTTTTACAATTTATTTGCTGTAATGTGTAAGTGAAACTGAAAATGGACACACGTACATCATGTTCAGCCTTTTTGTTGAAACCTGCTTAACTGCTAGTTGATCCAGTGCTCTCCTGGCTTATTCTTGCCCCACAGATTGTAAGAGGGCAGTCTGCTCTGTTTGCACTGCTTGTTGCAAGAATTTACTTCAATGTGACCATGAATGTTGTTTCTGCCATCTTCTTTCAGGTAGCAAGAATTCAGCTGCAAATACAAGAGACCTTAACAAGACAATATTCCCACCATTCAACTGTGGGGGATGCAGTGTCACAGCTTGATTCTCAGCTAATGGACATAACAAAGGTATAGAATATTTCCCCCATGTTGTTGCTTTTAGATACAGTTACTAAATGCTGTGTTCCCTCCACCACTTATTAAATGCAAAGATGTTTCTTGGCATTGGCTGGAACCAGCACACCACTAATTTTCTTTTGATCAAAACTTGTTTTTCCTTTCCCCAGATGTTTGGACAATATGCAGATCCTTTCAGGCTTTCAGAATGCAAACTGGCAATCATACACTGCGCTGGACATTCAGATCCTATATTGGTACAGACGCTCTGGCAAGATATAATTGACAAAGGTAAGACTGTCCATCTTGCCCCACAGAATGGAGCGCAGTGATGTCAAAACTGTGGTGCTCTCACCCCTAGAGAGGCTTAATATTTTTTTTGAGAACACTTACTTTCTCTCAGATACTCCTGGAGTCTGGTCTGAAGGGTAACATTTAGGCTGAATGCATAAAGAAACTCTCTGGGCTGGTGGGACCGGGGGGAAAAAACATGGTAGGCCCCGACCTTCATTGGCTCCAATGACCCATGTCCACTTTACGTGGCACAACAGACACTCCACACCGTCTTGTCCAAGGGGCAGGGTGTTGGGGACTTGAGGTCGGAGCCCCGTTGGTCCATGGAACCCCAGTCCAATGCAAATGATGCTTTAAAAACTATTAATTACTGACAGCAGTGTTTTCATTTGTGCATAGCTATGGGGGATCAAATGATCAGGGGGCAGGCTTGAATTGAAAAGGCCTGCAAACCTCTTGTCTAGTTTGACTTTACTGATACCCCTGAAAGCACAAAGGAGGAAATAAAAGAGCACAGGCTATCAAGTGTTCTCACTGAAGCCTTTCTTGGACTTTCTAGGGATCTCTCTGAGTGTTATCCCTCTACCCCTTCCCAGTTACACTGACTGACTCTGCTAGTGCTTTGTATCTTACATTGCCATTATTAAAGGGGACCTTTCACCCGAAAAATATTTTCCAAATCCTATTTTATCACGTTAGTCAAGCATATTAAACTTTAATTATACTATATAAATTATTTGAATCTGGTTTCCGTCTGGGAATTCATAATTATAGCAAGCAGGCAGGAGCCATTTTGTGGACACTGTTATTAAGGCAAGTCTTGCATCATCTCAGAATCTTGTTTGTGCACCAGAATGGGGGACCTGATGTCCATCCCCATGCCCTGGTTACACAATTAAATGGTGAAGAGAACTGGGGAATGTGGGAGAGCAGTGACATGTAGGAAGTGCTGAATGGAAAGTGAAAGTAAATGTCTGCCTAAGGCATAGAGGAGGGGCAGACAATATTTGACTGACAGCTGAGATTTTTAAATGAGTTTACAACAGCTATAAAAGCTTCAATAAAGATAAGAATTTGGATTTCATGTTTAATTTGAAAAGTACTTTTATTATACAGGTTTTATGTCTTGGTGACAGGTCTACTTTAAGAGAATATTATGCACCCTCCATCTAAAAAACTCATGTTCTGGATAGCAGTATATGCCAGTTTAGCTGTACAAGGATTCATCTCGCTAATTTAATTTAGGAAAACACATTGGAAGTAAATTTTCTACCCCAGCTTATTAAAGTGAGTGACCATGCAAGCAGCAAAGCAAGTGCCATTCAACAGAGTTTCAGACACCTTGCTTGCATTTTGAAATGTCAAGTCTTCTTAGTTCTTGCATCTTTAATCCGGATCATATGTATTTATCTGTTTCCCAGAACTGAGTGACAGCATGGGCAATAGCTCAGTAGATCGAATGCAGTCGCTTCATCTAAAAATTACCTCTCTTGGGAAAATCTATGCCAGTACACCTCGCTATTTTCCTTTAGGTAAGTAATAAATATATGCTAACATGCCAGTCTGCTTTAAAAAAGGATTTTATTCTTTAAGGGGTTGTTCACCTTTCAAGCCTTTTTTTCAGTTGTTTTAAAAAAATTTACTAAACGTAAAGACTTTTTTTCAGTTGCTTTCCATTTTTTCTTTTTTACAGTTTTTTTCCAAAATTGAAATTGAAGCTCAGTAATCTAGAACTGTTAGTCTGCTCAACAGGGACAAAGATAAGAAATGTAACAACTAATATACCAAGTTAGGGTCAGATTAGGGGAGATTAGTCACCCCGCGACAAATCTCTTCTTCTGTGGGGGACTAATCTCCCAGAACTGCCTTCCCGTCGGCTAGAATGTAAATTTCTGGTGGGATGACACTCGGATCACTTTGGCTTTCCAAAGTTGCACAAAGTTTCCTCATGAGGCAACTTTGGAAAACGAAGCTTTCCAAGTGCCATCCCGCCGGCGATTTACATTCTAGCCGGCGGTAAGGCAGTTCAGGGAGATCAGTTGCCAGAAGAAGAAGCAATTTGCCGCTGTGCGACTAATCTCCAGAAATAGCAGTGTGTGTCTCTGCCCTTAGAGTTTGTACCCCCTCCCAGAGATGCTTCAGAAATACATAAGAGGAAAGATGAAACTTTACACTTCAGTTAGGGTTGCACCGAATCCAGGATTCAGCCTTTTTCAGCCGAAACCATGTGCCTTGACGAACCGAATCCAACTTCAATTCACCCGAATCGTTCACAAAGGATTCGGCAGAATTCTTAAATAGTGGATAGAAAAGTACAGTTATTGGGATCAGTTATCCAGAAAGCTCCAAATTATAGGAAGCCCATATCCCATAGACTCATTTTTAATCAAATAATTCAGATTTTTTTTTTTCTTTTTCTCTGTAATAATAACAGTACCTTGTACTTGATCACCAACTAAGATATAACGAATCCTTATTGGAGGTAAAACAACCCTATTAGGTAAATTTAATGTTTAAATGATTTTTTAGCAGACTTAAGGTATAGTTGATCCAAATTACAAAAAGATCCATTATCTGGAAACCTCCAGATCTCCGGCATTCTGGATAACGGGTCCTATACCCGTTATTGAAAAAAATTGTTTATTTCTGGTGAACTGTCTGAAACCAACTTAACTGAAAAGGTTAGCAAGATGAACAACCCCTTTAGTTACCATGTTGTATAGAGTTACTTATTAATGTGCTTTTCACAGCATTAGTAAGTAACATTAAAATTCTGTTCTTTACATCCCGGATTTAAACCTCGTAGGTCCCTAAGCCATTAAGCATGGGCCTCCGTGTTTTTCTTTAATTAGGTGAAATTTTATCATAGTTTTGGAATTTCATAATTGTAATACATGAGTGTGCACCTCTAAAAATAGACGGCAATACCCATGGTGTCTTTAAACTCACACGCAGTGGAGCTGAAGCGGAGTTCACCCTGGAGATGCCTTCTTTCACATTTGGGCTGACCACTACTTCAGCTGTGTGCCCTTCATTTGCATAATAACATCACCAGCTGGGGACAAGATAGAGAAATCTCGTGATGCTTCTAGTGGAGGAGTTTACTAAAGCTAGGCATTCTGGGTAGAATACTCAAGGCAGTGCTACAATCTGAGCATGCGCCTGAAATTTGCATGTTATGGTCTGTGTTATAGTCTCAGTATGGCCTCCCTCAGTGAAAGAACTCATTTGACAAAGTAAGGGATTTTTTAAAACAACTTCAAAAAACTATATATGTAGTTTGATTAAACGTGTTTAGCTTGTACTGGTCAGATTGTTAATATGTGCTTGATTTTGGATGTGGTCGGTTTAAGTTAACTTTTAGTATGTTAGACTGGCCAATTCTAAGAAACTTTTCAATTGGCCTTTATTTTTATTTTTTTTATAGATTGTGAGCCAAGCGATACACTATTGATTAGAAACTTTTTATGCAGAGAGATGCATGTTTATATCCCACACAGGTCTCTATTATCCAGAAACCCATTATACAGAAACCTTTGGCCCATTATAAGGCGTCATTGTTTTTTTTTTTTGTCACTGGTGTGTTTAGTCTGACCAACTGGAAAGACCTGGAATAAATCTGTCTGAGAATAGGCCAGAATAACTCAACCACAGACTAGTCAATTGGCAGCCTGAATACCTTGCAAGCCTCGTTTTATCAGTGCCTCACCCACTAAAATTAATTCAGGAAACTTAAAACTTTTACATAGTCTTTAGGATTGCCGGAAAAGTGCAGTAATGTATTCCCTCCTTAATTTCCTGGTGTCGTGGAATTCCACAGTTTCATATATTGTTACAAATACTTCTTTGTCTATAGAATTTTTGGTGAAATACCTGGAACAGCAGGTGTGTAACTTCAGCTGGGATACCGGGTTTGTAACGTACACAATGCAAGAGATCAACGTGCCTGTTCCCAAGTTACTTGAAGTGTACGATCACTTGTTTAAAGCAAGGGTAAGTCCTTTGTTCCTTTTTTTTTTCTGGTAAAAACGAATTGCCGTTGTATACTTTCTTTACCTGGCACAGGTAACCCTGGTCACTGGTCATCGTCATGCCTCCTGAGCTGCTAGACCACAACCTACAAGATTTGCATCCTTGCTTTGCTTGCATTGCTCCATCTTTCTATACATTTGCTCCATCTTTCCATACATGCGACAGAGCACTTTAACCACATGCAGTAATGCTGCCGTGAATCAAATCTTTATCTGGTTCCATTTCACTGGGGACAGACAGGTTCCCAAAATTGTTGTCTTTTTTTTCCCTACAGTTCCCATGGTTATTAATAAGCAATTCTTTCACAGGATCCCTGGTGGAGTAGGATGAAGAAACCCCTGCACTTGCTTGAAAGCATTTATATCTTGCTCTCAGGGTATGTACAGGAGCCAAGCAAAGTGCCTTCCTATGAAAGGTTAGTGCCATTCTCTAGTGCAGACCAGCAATTGCTTACTACATAGCTTGTATTTAATCGAGGGATGCACCGAATCCACTATTTTGGATTCAGTCGAACCCCTGAATCCTTGTATTCATTTGTATAAGCAAATTAGGGGTCGGTTAGGCCGGACAGAATGATTCTGCCGAGTCCTGCTTAAAAAGGCTGAATCCCAAACCGAATCCTGGATTCGCTGCATCCCTAATTTACTAATTTACCTCACTTAATCTCAGACACAATGGATCTGTGACTTTTGTAATTCTAATAATCCTTGGGAATCATATGTATGTATATATTTTTTTTTTTGTATAGCGCTCCTTGAGGGCAAAGCACTGTACAGCAAAACAATAAGTTAGTAGTGACAAACAAGGGGTCATTGAAGTAAAAAATGACAATAGGTGCATTATTAGAAATAAATTTCACATAAAAAAGGCTAGCGGACCCTACCCCGTAGGGCTTACAGTCTAAATGGGAGGGTCACATACAGACACAATTCAGAGGGGTATTAAAGTGCTGTAGGTTACAGTTTGTTACGCTATATTTGCCAGTTCCATTTTCAGGTGTTATCCAGGTGCTCCCAGAGGTAGTCTTTCAGTTTCATTTTAAAAACACTGAATATTAATATCCCATGTGTTGTTCGCCCTCCAAACGCACTTTTTTCAGTTGAGTTGTTTTCAGATTGCTCCCAGGAAATAGACTTTTTGCGGTTTGTCACTGCCCCCCACCTGGGCTGTTTCAGAAAGACATAAGGTGAAAACTTAAATTTAACCTTTATTAGAATAGAACAGTCACAAATAGAAAGTAAATCAAAATAGTCTTCAATTTTGTTGTCTGTCTGAAAACGACTTAACTAAAAAAAGTTTTGGAAGCTGAACAAACCCTTTACAAGATAAGCAAGCCTTAAAAATAAGTGAATGTAAAATTGATGAGGGTGTTATTCTAAGCACTTTTGCAATGTACATTCATTATTTATTTATTTTTAATTCCAAGATATTAAAAGATACATGTACTGTTAAATGAATGAATTTTGTTACAACAGAATAGCACCGTCATTAATTTTACATTCACTTATTTTAAGTTTTACTTGTCCTATAAAGGAAAGGTTAAAACTAAGTAAGCCTTATCAGAAAGGTCGATGTAAATATACCAGTAAACCCCAAAAGTAATGTTGCTCTGAGTCCCCTGTCAAAAGAAACACAGAATTTCTTTCCTTCTATTGTGTACTCATGGGCTTCTGTATCAGACTTCCTGCCTTCAGCTTAAAGGGGAAGGAAACCTAGTCTGCGCAAACCCCCCACCCTCCCTCCTGGCCTACCCGTCCCGCTGGGCAAATGCCCCTAACTTGTTACTTACCCTTCTGCGCAGGTCCAGTCCAGGGAGTTCACAGACGCCATCTTCTGCCACGTGATCTTCTTCCTGCTTTGACCGGCGCATTAGGAGCATTTGCCGGTACGATCTACTGCGCATGCTTCGTGACTTTTGGCGCATGCGCAGTAGATCCGTACCAGTGAAATGCTCCTATTGCGCATGCGCCAAAACGCCGTTCAAAGCAGGAAGAAGATGGCGTGGAAGAAGATGTCCACCCCTCCCTTCTGTACTGTAATCTGAGCCCAGAGCAGGGAGAGACTTAGGCAGGAAGTGATGTCACACCACATTAATACTGCAGCTCCTATTCTAAACAAACAGAGTTTCTAGAGCTGATTACTCAGGTATGGTAAAACATTCTACAGAATAAATAGTTATATCTTGCACTATTGCAGCTAATCTATTGGCAATAAAATGCCTCCGTATCTTTCCTTCTCCTTTAAAGAAAATATTTTGCTCTCAGACACTGAAACTTGTACCAGTAACATGCATTTGATTGATTGCGTTGCAGAGGCAGTGAACCACCTTGGGGGGGTGCAAACTGCAATTTGGGAACTTATCTAAAGTAACAAAAGTTGCTTCTCTGTGCTTAAACACTATCTGCACAACTGCGTTTTATAAGGGGTGTTTTCTCGTTTTAATTGGGCCTGTTTTACCAAACGCTTAAGCCACAAGCAACAGTAGTTATAGATTGGGGTGCTAGCTGGCAGTACTGGGGAGAGTCCATCACGTGATGCAAATTAAAACTGCATGATATTCTTTGATTAGAATTAAAGAATGTAACTGAATGTCCCCAATGTTGCCAAACTAACTCTCACTACCCTTGACCATTAAACAAGGATCAAATTATGCTTGGAATTCATCCAACATCTGGGGATGCAAGATAAAAGGAAAACTTAAAATGCAGCAGAATTTATTTTAGGTAATCCAGTATTGTTTGCACCATATTAGCACTTCTGATCACTTGTTTAAATTTCAGGCGCCGGTTTACCACTCTGTGCCTGGATGCAATTTCCTGCTACCTAGTGGAACTCCAATCAATGGATCCGGCTCCGGCGTTGTTAAATACTGTATCAAACTTCAAGTCTTTGCAAGCCAAATTGGAGAGGTTGAGCTAGTCAATCACTGATCCTTAACGCAATGGAGCTAAAGTAATGGACAGTTGTACATGCACTTGGACGGGCTTTGGAGACCATTCCATTGCTCTCAACTTGTTTCTAGTCATTTCTCTGTGTATCCTGATTGAAACTCGCAATTAGGGATGCGCCGAATTTGAGATTCTGACTTTTTCAGCAGGATTCAGATTTGGCTGAATCCTTGTGCCTGGCCAAACCGAATCCTAATTTGCATATGTAAAATAGGGGCAGGTAGGGAAATCACGTGGCTTTTCGTCACAAGATTTTTTTCCTTTCCTGTCCCTAATTTGCATATGTAAATTAAGGGTGGGTAGGGAAATCACGTTACTTCATCACAACAGAAGAATCTTTTCCATTTTTTCCTTTCCTGACCCGATTCAGTTCAGTATTCTGCCAAATCTTTCACCAAGGATTCGGCAGAATCCCAAAGAGTGGATTCGGTGCATCCCCCACCCGCAATACAAATGTTTTATTCCTCAACAATCGCCAATGACACATAGCAATGTTGCATTTTGGTCTGTTTCGAACACACACAGACATTTTCATCTCCTGCATTAAATTTGTAGACTTGGTTAAAATGCATATTTTCTTCCTTACATATTCCGACTGCCAAACGGGGTTTTGCAAAAAAAAAAAAAAGATTATAAATTAATTTTACAAAACAATTCTAATGGCTGAATGCAGTTTTTTTTTTTTTTTTAAATTTTGATATTTTTAGCAGTTTATTAATATCCAATATCTTTGTATACTGCCTTAAACAAAAACTTTACACTGCACTTGTTTACTTATTTCCATGATTTTTTCTGAATGTTGAAGGGGAATGCTAGTGATCATTTTAAATCTGCCCTTTGCAGTGTATGAGTGTATGCTACCAAAAAAAAATTGTTTTTTTTTGTTTTACTTGATTGCATTTAATATAGTGATATGTATTTAATATACTGAATGTACTGTACCAGCCCAGAAAGGTTTGTAGTTTCAGAATAGTAATGATCCAGTTTATCAGTGTAGGGATGAGGCAAATCCACTTTTTCTGGATTTGGACAATTACTGAATCCGGAATCAAAATTATAATTTGCAAATGCAAATTATCTTAATCTGGCGGCAATGACATTTGCTATTTCCATAATCACATGATCTAAAGTCACATAATTGCAAGGGTTTGGATTTGGTTTGAACAGCCACTTGGATTTTGGCAAATCCTGGTTCTGATGCAGCTAAATCCCAAAGTCAACGCATCCCTACTTTCAAAGATTCCCACAACAGCTCCCCCATTTTGGATCTTATTGGGCCATAACATTGGGAGACACATTTATCAAAGGTCGATTTTGAATTCATGTGAATTTTTTTTTTAACTCTAATAAATTTGAATATACTCAAAATTGGATTGGGGGATTATTTAATAAAAAAAAAAGTAGAATATCTAAAACTCACGAATATTACTAAACTCAAATCTAGTTTCTTCTCTTGAAAAAAACTCAAAATGTCGAATGTCTTCAAATTGGTCACTGGGCCTCTCACATTGATTTATACATGAACGCGGCAGGTTTTAGGTGGCAAACTCGAATGGGGGGCATGGTTTGATAAATCTCGAAATTAAAATTCAAATCGAGTTTGGATTATTCACAATTCGAATTTGAGTTTTAACAATTAAAAAAAAAAAAAGACTTCTAAATTTCAATTCAACCCTTAAAAAATCTGCCCGTGAGTGTCAATGACACTGTACATACGCTTTGGGCTTTTGATTTTTTTAGGAGTTATGGAAAATCATCGATATATTAGCACAAATTAGGGTTTTAAAATATGGTCTGACTAAGCTCAGGTAAGCGACAACCGACTTTATGAGGAAGAACTGAATAAGGTTAGTGGTGTTCAGCAGGTCGAGAGATAAGACGAGACAAGACTGGCCGGTGGAAAAACTTTTTTCTGTATAGTAATAATAGTAATGAGTCAAATCAACTGGAATTGCTGTATTTTTTCTTTTTATAAACCGCTCCGTAAAAATGCATGTGTCCATCCCCTTAGCATGACTGGAGCTATGAGGTGTTATTAAACTATCCAGGTAGAGGTGCTACAACAGCATTGTATGTGACACATAGTTGTCACACACCCCTCCCCCCCCCTCCATTCCTGTTTTCACATATATGGTTTCTTTGACCCCGCTTTTGAACCAAGCCTCCTCCCTGTCCAGAATGTGAGCTTGCCAGCCTTCAAACGTGTGTCATCTTTAGTTGTAGGTACAGAGCGGAGTCCAGACAAGAGGAGCTTGCTCTTTTGTACTGTGCCATACTTTTGTGAAACGGTAGTTTAATATCTCCTACATACAAGCACTCCTCACTGAACTGCATGGTGTTGCTCCTCTTATGCTTTGTATTGAGTCTTTTGGATGAACCAGCTGTAGCCTCAGTGTGTAAAGCAGACCGGGATGCGGTGTTTATTAAAGCAGCTCCAGTTGTCTGCTGTTTTAGCACCTCCCTCTGAACAGTTTAATAACTCCTCATTGCATCAACACCTTGCCTCTATGAGATCTCTGACCCCATGCTGGTTACACTAAACAGATGATGCTGATTGGAGTAAGAGTCCAGGGGTCCCCAACCTTTTTCACCCATGAGCAACATTCAGATGTAAAAAGAGTTGGGGAGCAAAACAAGCATAGGTTCCTGGGGTGCACTGCCAAATAAGGGCTGTGATTGGCTATTGGTAGCCCCTATGTGGATTGACAGCCTACAGGAGACTCTATTTGGCAGTACACCTGGTTTTTATACAACCAAAACTTGCCTCCAAACCTGGAATTCAAAAATAAGCACCTGCTTTGAGGCCACTGGGTTGCTCACAATCTACTGGTTGGGGATCACTGGTCCAGGGTATATAAACACAAATATGTTTGTACAGTTCATTCAGAATTGAGAAAGCCAATCGGACGACTAGCGAAACACCTTCAAGGAAAAAGAAAAAAAAAAATTCAGCAAATCCAGTTGATTTGACTTTTCACTATAAATACGGTATATAATGACCTGGATGAATGACAACCTTTACAGACATATTTCCTCAAGTTTCCTAAAAGCCGTAATGACCCACCAGCTTGGATTCTAAGAGAATTCTTGTTAAAGGAGAACTAAAGCTTAAATAAAGAAGTAGCTAGAAATGTACATTATGTTTTGTGCTTCTGGACCAGCCCAAGGCAACCACAGCCCTTCAGCAGTAAAGATCTGTGTCTCCAAAGATGCCCCAGTAGCTCCCCATCTTCTTTTCTGCTGACTCACTGCACATGCTCTGTGCTGCTGTCACTTACTGAGCTTAATGACCCACTCACAATATACAGTACACATAGAATAGAAATGTCACAATATAAGGCTAATTAGTAATTGATACAGATAATTACTACATGGCAGCACAGAAACCAGTGCAATTGGCATCAGTGTTTAATAATCAGCCCTGTAGCATCAGCTTACATTACAGACCAAACTCATGTTCTGCTGGATAATTAGTGACGAGCCCTAAGCTTAGCTTCTCAACAGCCAATCAGAGCCCACTGAGCATGTGAGTGTCACAGACACTTTCCAAGATGGTGACCCCCTGTGACAAGTTTGAAGTCCTGGATCATTGCTGCTATTGACAAGCTGAAACTTTAGGCTGGTGCAATAAGTTCATTGTATAAAACATGACATTTGTAGCCATATTCATTTTTAGGGTTTAGTTCTCCTTTAAGACAAATGTGGAGAAGCCGCATGGAGACAGAATTTAAGAAGTTTTACATGTTCCCAGAGAAGGTTCTTGAGGACTTCAGCTTAAGCTCTAATTTTGTCTACATGGATCTTTGGATTTTGCTCATTATTCAGCTCGCTGAGAGCCTCAAATTAATGGTTTGGAGATTGAGAAGTGGATCTTCGTATTTAGTGACTCACACCCTTATCAAAGCTTGTAAGAGTAACACAATTTCTAAATACCACAAGGTTTGGGAGTCTGTTTTTGGGCTTCATCCCTTATCTGCTTCTGTGGCAGATATTTTGGAGTTGCTGTAGACGGCAACCCAAAAAAAGATTACGCCTAAGTACTCTTAAAGGAGAACTAAATCTTAAAGTTAAAAACCCCTTACCCTAAATAGAACCCCCCGACTAGCTAATGTCCATAAGTCTTTACTTACCCCTCCGTAGAGATTCTGTCCAGTGGAGTTCATGGGAGCCATCTTCAGCCGATTTGGTTATCTTCGGAATGAGCCCAGCGCTTCGGCAATTTTCACGAGTTTTGGCACATGTTCAGTTGTCGTGAGACAGAAGGGTAGCAGTTAGGCTGGAGGAGGGAGGGGGTCTATGTTGGGGGGTATGGGGGTATTTTAACTTTAGGGTAGAATTCTCCTTTAAAGGCCAAGTTTTGGCGTTGTCTGCCATTTTGGTGAAGCGGTGGTCTAGGAATTTACTAATAGAGAGATTCTTCCAACCAGTTGTTCAAATTTGACCTCCAACAGTAATTATCAAATTTGGAATCTTCCACATTTTGAATATTTCCTTCTGCCACACCCTTTGAGCCATTGCATCAAATGTTTCTATGGTTACTTACATTTATGACTTCCTTCCTGGTGAAATTACATCAGCTCAATGGATATGTGAAGTCCTGGTTTGGTGGATTTGTTTTTATGAGAAGAAAGTAATATTTACACAAATTCTCCGCTTCCTTCCAAAAGTTATTTCTAAGTTTTACATTAAAGGATAAGCAAACCTTAAAAATGTGTGAATTTAAAGTTTACAATGTTAGTATCTTCCCCATCTAGTATATCCTTTTTGCCTATTTAGTATCTCCATATATATAGTGTCTTCCCTTAGCCTATTTAGTATCTTCCCATCTATTATATCTACTTTGCCCATTTAGTATTTTCCATTGAGTATCTTTCCATCTAGTACCTCGCTATTTAGTATCTCCCCAACTAGTATCTCCCATTTGCTCATTTAGTATTTCCCCTTTACCTGTTTGTATCTTCCTATTTAATATCTCCAGCTTGCCCATTTAGTATCTCCCCTTTTTCATTTAGTATTTCCCCATTTACCTATTTTATATGTCCCAATTTAGTATCTCCAGCTTGCCCATTAACTGTCTTTCCATCTATTATCTCCCATTTAACCATTTAGTGTCTATCCATCTAGTATCTACCAATGTAGTAACTCCCCATTTAGTGATGTTTGACACAAAACGTTGTGCTTCCACATTAATAATTTCAAGTGTCCGCCCTGCATTTACAAGATTTGTGTGCTTCTACACATTAAGTATCTCCCTATTTAGTAACTCCGTATTTAGTATCCCCCTTTGCCCATTTAGTATCTACCCACTGAATACCTCCCTATTTAGTAACTCCTTATTTATTACCTGCTTTTTGTCCATTTAGTATCTTCCAATTTAGTATATCCTTTTTGCTCATTTATGTATCTCCCAATTTAGTATAAACTTATTGCCCATTTAGTATCTTGCCATACAGTATCTCCCCATTTAGTATAAACTTATTGCTTATTTAGTATCTCACCATACAGTATCTCCCCATTTAGTATAAACTTATTGCTTATTTAGTATCTCACCATACATTATCTCCCCATTTAGTATAAACATTGCTTATTTAGTATCTCCCCATTTAGTATAACCACCTTGTCCATTAGTATCTCCCTATCTACAAAAGGACTGGAGAAGGTTAAATGGGTTGTTCACCTTCAAACAACTAGTTGCTTCAGATAGTTCATCAGAAATAACTTTTCTATGTGTCACTGTTTTTCTAATATTGAAGTGTAAAGTGTCATTTTTCACGTTCTAAAGCAGCTCTGGTAGGGGGGTCGCCGACCCTGTAACAATCGATACATTTAGTTGATCCATTTCTTATCTTTGTCCCTGCTGAGCAGACTCTCTGGGTTTCATTACAGGCAGCTGTTAGAAATAATACAATAGTTGCTAATACTCCAGAGACGCTGCTAAAAATGTATCAACTAAATGTTACAAAATTGTAACAGTTCAGAATCTGCACCTGAATTACTGAGCTGCCAGACTCAAACACCAGAGACAGGAACATTCAACTTTAAACTTAGATTTTGGAAAAACAGTAAAAAAAAATAAATAATGTAAAATGTAATTGAAAAAAGTCTTTATTTCTGGGGAACAACTGAAAAAAGTGTTTGGAAGGTGAACAACCCCTTTAATACTCATGTCAGACTCCACCTATATCAGCCATACCGGTCTCCTCAGGAGCACAAGTGACAAGCCTGATGATACCCCCATCATATTTTCATATTTAAATTGGATATAAAAGAAAAAAAACCTGTACCACTGATTTATAAAGAGGAGTAGCCATATGTGTTGCCTCTGTCTTTATATTTGTGTATTAAATATATATCCCCCACACACACACACACGCGTAACACAGGCGTTGCACAAACAAATGATGTCTGTGTGTGGGCAGAGAGTGGGAGGCCCAGAATAAATACTCAGTGATGTTTCTATATTCATATGTGAACATGACACTTTCTAGTATACATTGGCGTCACAATGTGTAAGTACAAGTGAGACTTGTCACACTGCTGACTATCTGCTCTCAGTGATGTACCACAGATCATTATGTACTGCCGGCCTTTCCACACACCCTCCACCTCTGACACAGAGACCAATAAGAGGCAATATCCGCTTCACAAGTGAACTACAACTAGGATTGTCACCTGATCGGTTTTGACCAGAACAGTTCAGTTTTGTAAGGCCCGTTCGGGTCTGGACTTTCTTTTTGGATTTCAGCCTTATGAAACCTGAAAAATAATCTGGCCAATACTGTACATGAAAAGCATTTAAATACTAAAATATTCACCTTTCGTATTATAAAAATTAAGATTTTTTTCTAAATTAGCATTGCTGTACTTCAGAGCTTTCTGGATAACTAATTACAGGTATGAGATCTATTATACAGAAATCAAAGGATTGGGCTTAATCATCAAGCAGAATATAGGGTTGCCACCTGTGTGGTTTTGAACTGGGCATCAACACCTTAAAACATTGGATAGAAATCCAGCCAGTTGTATCTAAGTGATGCAATAACCTGCCCTGATGTCATAACTCCACCAACATCATTGTGCCACCTCTGATGTCATTATGCCTGTTCCTACATCACTGCCTCACCCCCGATATTATCTGCTCTGCCCTCCATGTTGGGGGGCCGCCATCAGGGGGGAAAAGTGTCCCAGGCCCGGGCATCAAGGGGGCCCGGCAGTGCTGCAGTTTTGCCCCCCTTGCGAGCGCCGAAGATCTGTGGCCAGCCTGAACAGCCAAAAATGCGGAAGTGCCGAACAGCCGAAGTCCTGAAGCGGCGAAAAGACCCAAAGTCATGAAAGGAGGCGAAGTTGAAGTCCTGAAGCCACGAGTTCAATTATACTGAACAACAATTTGTGGGGTTTTTTTCCCATCTCCTGACCACCAATTTTAATATTCTATAGGCCCCTGCCACCAATGTTTTTTTTTTTTAAATATTTTTTTGGGGCACCAATTTTTTTTACTTGTAAGGGGGGCCCTGGCACCAGTTGTCATGATACAGGCCTGTAATAGTTAATAAAACAGGCCAAGGTATCATGAGAAATATTTCTGCCAACATCTAAATCAGACACATAACAGGCCTCTTTTCACTATGGTCAGAGGGGTCAGAGCTGTAATGCCCTCCTCCATGCCCTGGCTGATAAGAGCCATTCCACGGGGAGGGGGGAAGCCCAAGGAGTTATGGTCATTATATTCTTGGTTCAGTTCCTACTCACAGGAGGTCATGAAAACTCAATCTGTGTCCTGCTAGGCCACGCCCCCTCACATTCTTGAGGGAGGGGGGGAGTGTGCAGTTACCTGATGCCCTGAAATCACTAATAAATAGTCAGCTCTTCTGACTAAACTTTGGATTTACTTTGGAGGACCAATTGCGATTGGAAGTTATCCCGTTTGTTTCCCCTTGCCTCCAGGACCAGGAATTCTATATCTTTGGAGTTAAGTATAGGTTTTCCATGTTTTCCCTTTTTATTTTACAACTGTTTGTACTTGTATTATTGAATTTATGTCTCTTTTTGTAACATCTTTTTGTATATTGCACTGTTATACCTTTTATAATATTAAAGAGAATTTAATAAGATTGTCTTTGGTGCTCTAAACGAACCTAGCCTGAAAGAGTGTAACTGTGAGCCTTAACCCTCTGCATACTGAAGTACTTGTTGAGTCAGTAGGAACTAACTGACTATAGTGAGAGAGTGTTGAATGAATTGGTGTATTGTGAATTATTACCTGTTAGAGAGAACAGGGGAATAGTCACACTAGGTTTCTATCGCCTGTGAATGATAGATGGTGGCAGCGAATGAGTTTTGTGGGTGTTGGTTGGTGTTTGGGGTGCTTTTGTGTTAGTCTCACCTGTGTTCAAGGTGGGTGAGAGACTGAGTGAGTGACCCCTGATAGCCACACCTAAAGTCACGTGCGGTTGGATGTACTGTGTTCGTGACACCAGTGCTTTTATAAAAAAAGCTTTTATGGGGGCCCTGGCGCCAATGTTTTTTTTTAAAAACTTATAAGAAGGCCCTGACCTTCAATAGGTTTTCATAACTTGTGTGTGGGGGTTACTTTTTTAGGACTGATGTCTGTGTGGTCTTTTAGCTGTGATGTGGAGTGGGTGGGGTCTGGGACGGGGCTTGGTCGCCAGGGTGGGCGGGCAAAATATTGTAAGGGCCCGTGATTTCTAATGGCGGCCCTGGGTTTAGCCATCAGTAAAGGTGGCCACCATCAGAAATCACGGGGCTCCGTACAGCAAAATTTTCTGGGCCCCCTGGTCCCCCACCATCCCAGATCCTGCCCCCAAGCCCTGCCCCCAGATCCCGCCCACACCACAGTAAAAAGTCCACAAAGACACAACCGCTAAAAACTGTAAACCCCCTCTCTCACAAGTTTTAAAAAGCCATTGGTTGTCAGGGCCCCCTTATAATTTAAATTGGTGGCAGGGGTCCCACATAAAAGTTTTTTAAAAAAAACATTGGTGGTCAGGGCCCCCCCTATAAGTTAAAAAAAAACTATTGGTGCCAGGGGCCCCCTACAAAAAAAACCATTGTATAAGTGCATACCTCCCAACATTTTGGAAGTAACAAGAGGGACAAAAAAATTTTTCCTGCACGTAGCACAGCAAATTTTTGACCACACCCCTTTCTGTGGCCACACCCCCTAATTACCATGTTTTTTTACAAAATTTGGCAGGTTATGAAAGTTTGAAAATATTTCTCCTTATCTAAACTGTGTTTTTGTGTCTCAAAATTGTTACAAAGTATCTTATTTGCACCTGTTAGCTGTTCTGGGCTCTCTGCTAAAAGCCAATTAAGTGAGAAACAGTTTATTTTTCTGGCTGTTCAGTGCATAGAAAAGAGGGACTTTCCAGTACAAATGAGGGACTGCGGGTTGAGCTGTCAAAAGAGGGACTTTCCCTCCGAAAAAGGGACAGTTGGGAGGTATGTAAGTGGCCATTGCACACACTGTACATAACAAGAACTGTGTGCTTACAGGGGCGGTACATAAGAGAGAAGCTGCCATTGGCTGAAAAGCAGGATTGCAGAGTTAGGGGATCGTCTGCCAAGTTCACACAATGATAATGAAAACTCCAGTCGTGCGTTGTGTCACAGTTTGAATTACTGATCGTGGAACTTGCAGATAATCCCTAACTTTGCACTTCTCCTCCACATACAATTTTCTGCGCGTCTTCAGCACAGCCTAACTACAACTCCCAGCATCCCAGCTGCAATCCCTGTGGAATTCCCTAGCAATGGCCGCCAGTCAGAGTCATTGGTCTCCAGGCAGCCGGCCGATAACCAGGCTGGAGCGCGTTGTGGGCTGACTTTCCTTAGTCCCCTCCCTGGTAGGTGTGTTTGTGTCTCTCCCAACCGCGTCCCTAGGCCTGGCTCTTATTTTCCTTTACTGCCGCGCCAATTCCCGGGCTTGAGGCTGGCACACTACAGAAAGGGAAAGCGGAGGGATACCGAATAAGGAAGTGAGAAGAATCACACGACTGTATCGTTCCGCGACGGAAACGACGGTATGTACTTTATTGCTCCCCGCTATCTGCGCTGTATTGAGCCTCTCAGAGAGATGTCACCTAAGCCCTTGTTATTGGACTGATAATGAGCCACTCTGAGCACCAGACGCTTCATGTTTATATTTAGTGGGAGACATTTAAACAGCCCTGCACTAGATTATTCTATCTCTGTGTGTGTTGGGCAGAGCTGCAACACTGGAGGTTTCTGACAGGTCTTTCATACATCAAACAGCACAAGATTTAGTAGTGAGAGGCCGCACAAGCTGATCCTCAAAACAGCAGTGTGAGCATATGTAATGTGTGCAAAGGCCTTGTTCACCTTTAGTAGGACGTAGAGCGGGATATTCTGAGACAACTTGCAATTGGTTTGCTTTTTTTTTGTTATTTTAGCTATTTAACTTTTTATTCAGCAGCTCTCCAGTTTGCAAGTTCAGCAATCTGGTTGCTAGGGTCCAAATGCCCCTAGCAACCATGCATTGATTTGAACGAGAGACTGGAATATGAATAGGAGAGGCCTGAATAGAGAGAGGAGTAATAAAAAGTAGCAATAACAATACATTTGAAGCCTTACAGAGTATTTGTTTTTTTTAGACGGGGTCGGTGACCCCATTTGAAAGCTGAAAATGGTCAGACGAAGAAGGAAAATAATTCAAAAACTACAAAAAAGAAAAGTTGCTAAGAATTAGCCACTCTATAACATACTAATAGTTAATGTAAAGATGAACCACCCCTTTAAATTAACGTTTAGTATGATGTAGAGAGGGACCATTTGCATTTGGTTTTCATTTTATATTATTTGTGTTTTTTGAGTTATTTAGCTTTTTATTCAGCAGCTCTCCAGTTTACAATGTCAGCAATCTTGTTGCTAGGGTCCAAATTACCCTAGCAACCATTCATTGATTTGAATAAAGTGGTTATTTTCCAATAGATCACCAGAAATAACGACTTTTTCCACTTACTTTCTATTTTCTATAAGTGCAAAGTGTCATTTTTCATTTTCTAAAGCAGCTCTTGGAGGGGGGGAGGTCGCCGACCCTGTAAACTGTTCTAAATTGATACATTTAGTTGATACATTTCTTATCCTTGTCCCTGCTGAGCTGAATCCCTGAGTTTCATTAAAGGCGGCTGTTAGGGCAGAGACACACTCAGATTTGGGGAGATTAGTCGCCCAGCAACAAATCTCCTCTTCTTAGGGGCGACCAATCTCCCTGAATTGCCACCTGTAAATCGCCAGCGGGATGGCTATCGGTGCACTTTGTTTTTTCTAAATCGCCCGAAGTTTCCTCACGAGGAAACTTCAGGTGACTTCAGAAACCGAAGCTCTCAGAGTGCCATCCCGCCGGGAAAATTAGTCGCCCGAAGAAGAGGAGATTTATCGCCGGGCGACTAAATCTCCCGGAATCTGAGCGTGTCTCTGCTCTTACAATTGATACAATAGTTGCTAATACTCCAGAGATGCTGCTGAGAAATGTATCAACTCAATGTTGAAAAATTGTATTATAAAATTACTGAGCTGCCAGACTCAAACACCAGAGACAGGGACATTCAACTTAAACTTAGATTTTGGAAAAACAGTAAAAAATAATGGAAAGTGATTTTAAAAATCTTTTTTTATTTCTGGGGAACAATCTGAAAACAACTGAAAAAAGTGTTTGGAAGGTGAACAACCCCTTTAAAATAAATGCTATGAATGTATTGTTACTTTTTAATACTCCTCTTTCTATTCAGTCCCTCTCCTATTCATATTCCAGTCTCTTATTCAAATCAATACATGGTTGCTAGGGTAATAACAACCCTAGCAACCAGATTGCTGAAATTGCAAACTGGAGAGCTGCTGAATAAAAAGCTAAATAACTTAAAAACCCCAAATAATAAAAAATGAAAACCAATTGCAAATTGTCTCAGAATATCCCTCTCTACATCATACTAACAGTTAATTTAAAGGTGAACAACCCCTTTGATCCGCCCTTGCGGGTGATCTGATGTGTTGTGTATTGTATTGTGCCCCAAACATTCCAGATAATAGATCCTATACATGTATTAAATGCTCTGTTGAACCCAATAAAATGGATGGGCCCCAGCTGAACACAGAAGAGCTGCACTTATAAATCAAGGTGTCTATGTCATAGAAAACATTTCAGCATGTAGAGTAGAGTAATGCATATGATATCAAGTGAAACCATGTACCTTTAAATACTGGTTTTAATATTGTGATTTTCTACCTAGGAAGGATGATGTCCCATATAACACAGTCTGGGGTATTTGGTGAGATATTTCCATAACCATGGAGGTCTCTCTTGAAGTTCTTGTATCTACTAACATCAAGAGGAAGAAGCCTTCCCCAAAACTCTGCTGGCTGGGAAAAGTAAGTGGATCAAGAAGAATGGTAATTGGCCAATGGCAAGGGAACTCCTGGGCTTGATGGTGCCTGCCGTTGAAGATCTGGTGCCACCTTTTCCTAAATTTTTTACCGGCTGTGGGGGCGGGAACAAAAAGGGGCGGAGCGTGATGTAAAAGGGGGCGTGGCCACATCAACGAGATTTCAAGACGGGGAACAAAAGTTAAGTTTCCGGGGGATTGAGGGCGGGACGAGGGGGTCTTTTTAAGGGTATTACAAATTTACCAGCAGTTACATTGCTGGTAAATTTGTAATACCGGCCCCGGCCTTGGCAGGTGTTTTACCGCACCCTCCCGTGCTAGATCCAGAGCTAGCATGGGAGCAATTGGGTGCAGGATTTCTAGGGGGACATTTATCAAAGATCAAGTTGATTTTTACCTGAAGAATTTGAGTTTCCAAGGGTATTTTTCAGTCAAATCTAGAATTTTCTGGCAAAAAAAAAAAAAACTCAAATTTTTTTAGATTTATTTTAACCCGAAGCTGGAAATAGCTTGAATCTGAAAATTCTCCAGCTAAAAGCTGTCGAGGTCATGTAGAAGTCAATGGCAGAGGTACCTTCAACCATTTGAAGATTTTTGTTGCCTTCATGATGTTCAGGGTTTTTTGGTGGGTTTCGATCGAAAACTCAATTTCAATCGAAATCATACTCTGGCCCTTTAAGAAGTCAAATATGACTATTCACTACTTAAAACCAGCCGAATAGTCAGATGCGATTCTTTCCATTTTGCCGTCTGAGACGGCCTTCTTTCGCCGCCACCACCCCTCCCCACGGCACTAACCTTTACAGCGCCGGAGAGGGCAGGGGTGGTCCGCGTTGCTTAGTGCAGAGAGTGTAATTGTGCTCTCTGCAGTAGAAGAGCCAAATTTCTGGTTTGAAAACAGGAAATTCGGCTCTTAGTTACCAGCAATGGCATTTTTGCCGCCCCTGGCAACCAGGGGGGAGCTGCCGCCTGAGGCGAGTGTCTCAACTCGCCTCATTGGTGGAGCGCCCCTGCAAATAGTTGTCAATGGGAGAGGTCCAGGGATCAATTTGGAATTGTTTGATGCAGCCTTCCTGACATTCAAGTTTTTTTGGAGAAAAAACTCGAATCAAGTTTTTTAACTTCAAATTGATTTGAATTAGATTCAAGTTTTGGGATCAATTTAATTCATCAAAGTTTGAAAAATGTAATTTTTTAAATAAATTCCAATTGATGGAATTTCAAATGTATGCGAGTTAGGGGAGTTTTTAAAAACTTGCGTGAATTCGAAGTTCGGCCTTTGATAAAGTGCCTCTAAAGGAAATGAACGATACCCAGGGAACACGTCAGCATAAAATATTTCTGCAACTGGCTTTTCTGCGGCAAGAGATCCGCTCGCTGGGACGAGCTGCAGAGGCACCTGCAAACCCACTCCGGGGAGAAGTGATTTGCCTGCCCTGTCTCATTGGCTCAGAGTCCGCATGAGGTGTAGGAAGGTAGAGGAGGGCAGCGCGTCCATTGAGCACCTTGTGGTCCAGCCGATAGGGAGGCAGAAAAAAAGTCATCAAAGTTGCCAAATAAAGGACCCATTCAAAAGCACTGGTTCGGCCTCGGCTGGGAGGAGGATGAAGAAGAGCTGGACACATCTCCTTACACAGGGGCCACAGCTGGAAATCGGACTCCTTCACATGCTGTCACCACAATAGCCAGGAGGAGAAATCGAGCGCCGCAGGATGGATGGTCGCCCTGTCGTCTTTTCTTAATAAAGGCTTTGCTATTTTAAAGCTTAATTTGTGTTGGTGTTTTTTTTTCGATGTATACTATCAAATTTTTTAAAAAACATTTTTGATGTTACTGGCCCTTTAAGGCTCAGTTACTATTTATTTGATGAATTTGTCAGTCTGAAAAAAACAAGTAAATGAATCTTAAAATGTGGCAAAAATGTGGCTACCTCAAAGGTCAGTAAAAATTTACAAACGCACAAAGTATTGCTCCACAATCCTCACCGCTTTTTGTAGCGTCAGGTGCCGACTGTGACTCAGGTCAGGTCCGATCCATACTTCCAAACATATTTCAGCAGCACTCTGATATAGTGAAAATTCTATTTATTTGTGCAACAAAAGCTTCACTTGTTGCGCAAATACATAGAATTTTTACTATATCGGAGTGCTGCTGAAATATGTTTGGAAGGATGCAAAATACTTTTAGTTCAGAAATATTCTCTGGTCGTTTCACATGCACTACGGGTTTTAGGTTCCACCCACAGAGTTTCGGTTACTTTCAAGTCTTTAGTCTGGGGTAGTCATTCCAAAACCACCATCATTTGTTTCTTGAAGTCATTGTTTTGGTTTTGAGTTATGTTCAACTTCAGATTCTTCACTGTCTGCGGGACATTAGCTTCCAGTACTTGTTGAGTTTTAGCAGAATATATTCTTCTCTGTACCCACACAATAAAGTGTTGATTTTAACACTGAACTATTAAAGGGGTTATTCACCTTTGAGATAACTTTTAATATGACGCAGACAGTGATATACTGAGCTAATTGACAATTTATTTTAATTTTTTTATTATTAAAGGTTTTTGAGTTATTTAGCTTTTTATTCAGCAGCGCTTCAATTTGCATTTAATGGTAACTAGGGCCCAAAATACCCTAGCAACCATGCATTTATTTGAATAAGAGACTGGAATATGAATAGGAGAGGGACTGAATAGAAGGATCATTAATTAAAAAGTAACAATACATTTGTAGCCTTGCAGAGCATTTATGTTTAGAAGGGAGTCAGCGACGCCCATTTGAAAGCTGCAAAGAATCAGAAGAAAAAGACAAATAACTATAAAACTATAAAAAATTAAAACCAATTGAAAAGTTGCTTAGAATTGGATGTTCTATAACATACTAAAGTTATTTTAAAGGTGAACCATCCCTTAAAGTGCATGACAGAGCTCAAATAAATTGCACAACCCTCTTTTTTTGTTTGTTATGCATAGAACATAAACCTAAAGGAAAAGCTAACCCAAAAGTTAAAAACCCCCTACCCTACATAGACCCTCCCCCCCCCCAGCCTAAGTTTTACCCCGGGCAAATGCCCCTAAATTTTTACTTTCCATCGGTGCAGATTCAGGCATCGGAGTTCACGGGTGCCATCTTCTTCTCTTCGGTAATCTTCGGAACGAGACCGCGGAGCGGCGTATGTGCAGTTGGAGCAATTTTCTGTTTTGCAACAACTGCGCATGCGCCGAAACTCACAAAAATTGTCGAAGCGCCAGTCTCATTCCGATGTCACCCATGAACTCCGATTTCTGAATCTGCTCCAAGGAGTAAGTAAAAAGTAAGGGGCTTTTGCCCGGTGTGGCAGCTAGGCTGGGGGTAGGAGGAAGGGAGATCTATGTAGGGTAGGGGGGTAGGTTTTTTTCTTTTTTAACTTTTGGGTTTGCTTCTCCTTTAAGGTATATTTTTGCATATAGCTCCATTTCTTTTGCTCTAAATCTAAGGAAGCATGATCTCATTCTACTAAAATGATGCAGCTTTAGTGGTGTTGTTTTGAGTGGTATTGTTGTTATCCATGTATTTATATACTGTCTACAGGTTCCACAATTTTAGATGATACATCATTCACACTAGTCCCATTACTGATATTATTGGCAATGGGACTGATCTGGATGTCCTAGTGGCCTGAAATGTTGCTCTATTTGATCAGAAGAACTTACAGTCCAAGTGGGTGGGTAACATACAGGAAAATTGGAGGGGAAAAGTACACAAAGTTTGGGCACTGGCCCTTAAAGGATAAGTAAACCTTTAAAATAAGTGTAAAATTCAGGAGGGTGCTATTCTAAGAACTTTTGTAATTTACATTCATTATTTATTTTCTTTTTATTCCAATATATTAAAGCAGTGCTGTCCAATTTATATGGTACATAGGGCCGATAATGGAAACCAGTGTTAGCCACTCCCTGTTTTTAGACCACACCCACTTTAAACCACACCCATGTTACCGCAAGACCATGTCAACATTAATAGCACACCAAAAAAACAGATGGTTGGTGCAGGGATCAGGGCCGGAATTAGGGGTAGGCAGAGTAGGCGGCTGTCTAGGATGCCATTATTGAGGGGCGCACTTTTAATGGGTTTTTTTTTGTTTTGTTATTTTTTTTAAAGCGTTTATTTAATAATTAGTTTCAGTAATCATGGTCACTCAGTCGGGTGGAATCCCCCTCCTTCGCTTTCTCCCTCTTGCCAGCAAGTAATAGGTCCTTCTGTGTGGTCCGGCAGTGCAGCGCGTTGTGCGTATTGAGGTTGTGGAATGCACTGCCGGGTGATGTTGTGATGGCTGATTCAGTTAATGACTATAAGAATGACTTGGATGATTTCTTGGAAAGACATAATATCAAAGGCTATTGTGATATTAAACTCTATAGTTAGTATAGATATGGGTATATAGAATTTATGTGAAATATGGAGGGGTGTGTGTATGGATGCTGGGTTTTCATTTGGAGGGGGTTGAACTTTGTCTTTTTTCAACCCGATTTAACTATGTAAATGTAAAAAATTAGGGTCATTCTATTTCTTGCAATATTAAAAAAATATTTTTGATAAACATGGAAATAGCAAAATAACTTGTGGGCGAGATGTATTAAAAAGTGGGTGTGGTCTATAATTGTGGGCGTGGCACATATGCCATCCCTCCACCTTTTTGAACCCAATTCAAGCACTGACTGTACTACATACAGTGATACAGTGCTGGTGCCCCATTAGTATTTTGTATAAAGTGTGAACAGGTGAACAATGTGGGCAGTTTCAGTCTGGGTCTCAGGTGTGAACAGTACAGGCTTTAGGGTGTGAACAATAGAGGTAACAGGTGGGAACAATGCAGGAGGATTAAATGTGTGAACAATACAGGGGATTACAGTGTGAATTTGAGGTTCAAATTATGCAGAGGCCAATTAATCTCTCTAGTGATACCTTTTAAAATTTAAACATGGTAAAGAGACACAGCTGGCAGACTTTGATGTGCAGGGCCACATGGGGGGGGGGGTGTTGAGGGCCGCCAGTTGGGCAGCCCTGTATTAAAGGATACATGTACCGTTAATATGAATCAATTTTGCTACAATATCACCACCTGCTGTTCATTTTCCCACTAGTCTGACCACCAAATAGTCAAGGAAGTTGTCAGGAGAAAGAAAGAGGCTGCTCTGATGTTCTGCTTAGGAAAGATTTGATAAAGGTTTCTAATTTTATTCCTAAGCAGAAGAACATCAGAGGAGCCTCTTTCTTTCTCCTGACAACTTCCTTGACTACTTGCTGGTCAGACTGGTGGGAAAATGACCAGCAGGTGGCGATGTTGTAACAAAATTCATATTAACAGTATATGTATCCCTTGATATCTTGGAATAAAACATAAATAATGAATGTACATTACAAAAGTTCTTAGAATGGCACCCTCATCATTTTTACATTCACTTATTTTAAAGGTTTACTTGCCCTTTAAGTGCCTAGATTATATTAAATAATGTTCTAATGCTCCAAAAGTTTGGATCTAATTATGAAAAAAAAAATGTTTTTGCATCAGGTCAAATAGCTTGTGTTTTTTTTGCTCATCTCTGTTTCCATTCTTGTGGCTTTTAGCAAAAAGAAGCAGTGTTTCTTCATGATGATAAGTATCTAAGTGAGCTTAACCTCCAATCAGGAAGAGTGAAGAAGGCACCACCTCGACTGCAGGCCGTGCTCAAGAAGAAGAGCATTGTGACTCTCAGTACTTCTCTAAATGGTAAAGTCCTATATCCTATACTCCTTTCTGGGAACTGATTTTTACTAATACAAGTATGGGACCCGTTATCCAGAATGCTTGAATAGAACGATAAGGAATAAAAAGTAGCAATGTTAAATAATTGGAAGCTCACTGGGGTCAGTGACCCGAGCAAAAGCAAATCATAATTTAAGTGCTGGTTTAACATTTAAACAAATTAATTTAACTCTGCCTTAAATGGTTTTGAAAATAAACTAAGAACCAGAGGACCGATGTTATGCATTACATTAGCCTAATGCTGGGACATTGTTCTCATATCTTCAGGTACCAATAATGTCTATTTTGAGGAGAGTTTCTCTTTTTGGTTTTGAATTTTTTACAATTAAACACGTACAATTACACAAATGTATCCCTGTGCTGTAATTAAGAGCATCCAATCAGCATATTTCAGTCTAGAGCAGTTGTTTTCCATAGTATTAAACTGGGATGAAGAATTCCTACCATGACACTAAAGGGGCAACTAATGGCACAATTCACTTTATCTCTTAGTTTATTTTGTCTTTTACCTTCTATAATTGTATCCACGTTGCTCTTCCCCTTTATTCTACCCTGTATTTCCCCCTTTTTACAGATAAAAATTCACCAATGGTACTGATTAAAAAATAGGCACTGCAACTGCTAGAGGCACCAGAACTTATAGGGGACCCTGTGGGACTTATAATTAGCTGCAATAAATGTTAGAAAATAGATAATGTTTTGTTCCCAGATTTGAGTGCCTCAGTGATTTTAGTGTGAGGCCCAATAACTAGTCATTCCAGTTAATGTAGGAGACACTCATATCATTTAGTAAATAGATCCCAAAATAAACAACTGATATTGCTCTATAATACATAGTTCATATCAATAGTTAAAATCTTAATTAATGTGCTAATAATCAGTCAGTTCAATGGGGGCAGTTGAATTTACCTTAGTTTTTAATTAATAGTGGTCAGTGAAATGTGCCCCTGTTATGCTTCTCTGTATTGCCATTGCTTGATATTCAAGTTACATAAACGTTAAACCAACATCTGTAAGTTACGTTAAGTTTCTGGGCAAGTAAGTCATTTCACCGCAACAGCCCCACCAATTGCGGCCTTGTTACCAAGTGTAACCAACTGTGCTTTTTAAATGTTTCATTTCAGAGCAAAACCTTTATCAGTTTCCCTCCCAGTGATTCTACAGCATAAACCAATCAGAGATTAAATGAAAAACTCCGAAAATGAAAAGTCAGATCTAAATTTATATTTTTAATTGTTTATTTGAAAACTTTATGAAAAATAATAACAATCATTATTATTATGATGATTAAAAAAATAAAGTTCTATTTCGTTTCAGAATTATTTATAAAGCTCAAGTCAAGTTCAGGTCTCTCCTCTTCAAAGTCCTTTTTTGCAGTCTAAATTCTTCAAACTAATGTTCTCAGCCTAAGAATAGTAACTCAGGTCTCCTCCTCACATACAGTATCTCTTTGGATGCTTTGGCGGATGAAATTTAGGAAGAGACGGCTTAATTCCTTCTGCTCTTTTCTGTAACCTGTTCCATTTTTCTTGGTTTTATATTGAGAGCGGCAGAAACTCTTTCTCACATTAAAGTAGAGACGTTTCTTTTTGGAGTTGGATTCTTGGGGTTCATGTTGGAAGTAATAACAGTCTGTAGGCAAACTCAATGCGCTTTCTCTTATTACTTCTGCTTCCTCATACTCAATCTCTTTATCACTTTGGTGCTGTCTCAGCAGAGGTGGAATCTTTCTTCTTTTTTGAGGTTGTTCTGTAGTACCAACAGAGGCACAAGAGGTCCAATAGAACAACTAACTTTTTTAATGACAAGTCCTATGAAAGAGAAGAGACTTGTCATAAAGAACATCATTTTCCTAATAATGTTAATATTATAGTATTCATATAGTATATTGTAAGATTACAGAGTTAAACACTGATAAGCAACATGCCTTAGATAAAAAAAATATTTGCTAATTATCATATATATCCCTAGGCAGTTTCTAAGTATCATCTATTATAGCTTACCATCATTTCTTCTTTAAGACTAGATGTATTCTCAGTAGGAGCCATGAGGAGCTTAATATATGGGTCAATCCACAGGAAATCCTACAAGAGACAGATATCAGTTAGTTAGACAATTGGACACAATAAATCAGTGATAGTAGTAAAAGCCAACTGTCAGTCAAACATCGTGGGCTACTTGAAACCAATTAGGTCAAACACAGGAGCAAATTATACTTCAGTTTTATTGCTGGGCATATGGAATGTAATTCATCAAACAATGAATCCCATCCTAATCATTTTATCTCAGTACAAGATATGCTTTCTTAATGATTCCATCTTACCCAAATGATGACTTTGTACAGCTCTGGATCTGGTCTTTTGAGCTGACTCTCTATCGGAGGAATGGGACACAGCAAGCCCTGCAATAGGAGATAATCAATTACTCACTCAGTAAAACACATATTAGTAAATCCTATAACAATCTGCCTTGTATAGTGTCAATTCACATGTGTTTAAACACTTGGTTTATGTGTTAATTGCTATGCTTTATACAGCTGATTTTTGCAGTGTGTTTCTATAAATCAGAATTTCATACATCTGTGATTATTCTGTGATGAAAGAAATATTCAGAGCCATTAACCTCTATGGAAATGAAACTCGGTCATTTAAACTTATCAAGTCGCACCATGTTAACTTTCTCTTCTCTGCAATGTGCATTAGTAACCCAGAAATAAACATCTGAATAAAAGGCAAATACTGACTTACATCACATTTTATATCTTCAGGGATTAGTAGAACAATTGGCTTGGGCTTCTCCTGTACAAACAGGGCATCGCTGGTCTCTACATCTCTGTCCTTTTCAACTGACACAGGGCAAACTGGCCTGTATGAGAATATTTCCTTTGTATATGAATATTTATTGTAATCTTCTTTGATATTTTGTTCCTGTAAGAGAAACATGCATGGATTAGATGTTTGGCACAGGGTGCTGTACATTGCATAGAAAACACATAATTTATTGGTACATTAACAGATAACACTAATAATAGGCACCCACAATGACTCCGATACAATTCCCATATATGAATCCATTAACAAGAATACAACTTACTCTTAAAATTCCAGTAAATATCATCAGAGTGAAGATTAGTGACTTCATGGTGGCATGCAATCACTAATCTGACAGTCTCTGCTTTAATTTGCTCTTATACCAGCTTGTTTCAGGTGCACCATTATGATGTCATCACTAATAACCATGGCGGCCATTGTGATGTCGTCACTAACAATCATTGTCATATGACATTAAACACCACAGGCCAAGTCAGATTTTATGGGGGATGTTTAGATAGAGATAAACGGTGCATAACTGCCCAGATAAAAAAAGCTCTAATATAAAGTGTTGGTGAAATATAGAATAACTGCTAATGGGGCATTAAAAAGCCCCTTATATAATTTTCATAGCAGGAAGTTATTTTCTTTATCTATGTCATATTATTATTATGTTTATTGCATTGCTTTCCATTACTAATGTTAAACAAACGACTGTATGAACCTGGGATTTAGGTTTGAGGGATAAGACTGGTGTACACAGAATAGAAATCTTTAAATCAAATAAGATACTACAAAAAAATACAGCAACCGAAAACATGCTATAAGAAACAGTTACAGAGCAAATACAAAGCAAACATTTCTATGTAGCAAATGTTATTAGAACTTACTTGTAAAAATCCGGTTAAAATCAGTAGAGTGAAGATTAGTGACTTCATGGTGGCATGCAATCACTGATCTGACGATCCCAGCTGTGAGCAGCTTTTATACTGTTGTGTCAGGTGACCACTGTGATGTCATCGCTAACAGCCATGATGACCATTGTGATGTAATCACTAACAATCATGGTCATGTGACATCAGCTCTGTGGGGAGCATCAACCTTCAGTTGTATATTGCAACTGTAATTATAATAATGAAGTCACAGCAGGGTGAAAATTAAAGGGCTGCAGCTCCTTGTAAATAAGGGGATATATCTGAAGGGTTGTAACTATAAAGGAAACATACACTACAATTGGCTTTGGGGGGGGGGGGGCGGTGGAACTGATAAGCTGCTGCAATATATGATATATATAAAAATATTTTGTTGGTAAGTTTTGGGGCTCAGTAATCTTGCTGTTGGCCCAATGAAGTCATTCTACTTCATATAGGAAAGACTCATATCATTCAATAAATAGATCCCAATAGAGACAACTGAAGTTAATCTAGAATAAGCAGTTCATATAAACAGTTCCATTAATTCATTTGCTAATTAAAAGTCATTTATTGGGGGGAAAGTGGAATTTGGCCTAAGTTTGATCTGTACCCACCTACCTACTCCTGTCACACTGTTCTGCACTGTCATTGCTGGATATACATTACATACGTTTCTTTGAAAATAACAACTTATTGCATAAGTTACATACGTTGCGTATGAGAGGGCCCAGTTATCTTGCTGTGGGCCCAATAACTGCTCGTTATAATTCTGGAAGTTCATTATATAAATTAGCAAATGGATCCTAAAATAAACAGCTGATGTTAATCTAAAAATGAGCAGGTCGGATAAACAGTTAATAAAACAGTCTACTAAAACAATTGAAACATTAAATAAACCAATAGGCTGGGTTTGCTTCCTATTAAGGATTAATTATAACTTAGTTTAGATCAAGTACAAGCTACTGTTTTATTATTACAGAGAAAAAGGAAATATTTTCTTAAAAAATGTGGATTATTTGGTTAAAATGGAGTTTATGGGAGACGGCTTTTCCTTAATTCGGAAATTTCCTTAATTTAGGCTGTATCTTCCGGCCTAATTTTTGTGGGTTGGATGAACTTAGCTCATACAGGGTCATACATTTCACATAGTTGGTTGCTGTGTCTTATAGAGTCAACTATTGACATTTCAGATGATTCACATTGTACAATGAAGTATAGGCTGGTAATAGCCTGGGCCCCTTCAAAGTTGTGTGCATCCAAATCAAAGAAACTGTGAAAATAGGCACTCACATTAAAGAGACATAGTTATACAAATGGTAAGCAGCATCACACATAAAAGTTTTTTGGTGCACAAAGCAATTATAAATGTATCTAAAATTGCGGGGGGAAATTGTTTTAAATTCTTTGAAAATAAAGGTTTCATTTGTATTACTATCTACATGTTTCAGGTGTAATAATTAGTCATTATGTCATGCAATGTATGTTTTATGACAATAATGTATGCAATTTGACATTGCATACCTTATTTTTGCAATATGAAGATGGCCACAAATGGAAAATTCTACTCGTCTGATAAGGTTGCCAAGAAAGAGCATCTTTCCATAATATGGCTACTCCAGTTGAAGGCCAGTATGGGCCATTGGATCACAGTAGGGGCCTATGCAAACCAATCAGGAGAGGCATGCATCCAAGGCTTGATGGTGGTTTTCAAAACTGACCAATAGGTACTGGCTGAACAGATATCAGTTAGGTAGGCTGGTCCAATACAAGGCCAATAAGCTGTTGCCTTAGTCTTGAGTTGGCAGCCAATGACGGCAAATGCATGTCCTTATAGAGGATTATTTGCATACGATTGTCATGTGACCTAATTGAGATCAGTGTGATCCATTTGTCTAATTAGCTTAAAGGAACAGTAACATAAAATTTTTTCTATAAAAAAATCTGTTTGCCCTTACCGGAAAAAAAACACCAGCACACATTTAACTTTACATTCGCAAAGACTTTATTAAGAAATATCTTACTGATACTCCTCTTGCGCTCCTCTTCTGAAAAGGCGACATGTTGACGATCCATCTGGCGGCGCTCGATTTCTCCTCCCTGGCGATCTCCTATAGAATAAACAAGGGAAAGTTGTGCTCACCACTATTTTTTAAAACCATTAGGCGGGGGTGCAATGAGGCTGTGACCACAAAATACATATAGTCCAATACAAGAGTCCTCTGCACTCAACCCATTATCAATATATTTAAGACAGCGACATTTTGTGCATACTGCTACTGAAAAATGCCTTACCCTTTAAACAAAACAGGGATTGTTTGGCCATATATTACAATATATTGCAATATATTTAAGCTGGCCAACTACGTCAAAGTCATCCCATATCTGGCCAGTCCTATGCTCAATTTTCATCTGATTCATTAAGAATTCTATTGCTTCATTAAACATTTTACAAAGGGACAAAGTTTTACATGCAACTTACTAGTTGCTTTCTAAATACAAGAGTCCTCTCCTATAAAAGGCAGGGAGGAGAAAACTGAGCGCCGCCAGATGGATTGTCGCCATGCCGCCTTTTCAGAAGAGAAGCACAAGCGGAGTATCGGTAAGATATTTCTTAATAAAATCTTTGTGAATGTAAAGTTAAATGTGTGCTAGTGTTTTTTTTTCGTTAAGTACAAACATTTTTTATAGAAAAAATTTCATGTTACTGTTCCTTTAAATTAACAGTGTTTTAAAGTAACAAAAGCATACTGTCCTGTTATGCTGCACTGGTGCAACTGGTGTGTTTGCTTCAGAAACTCTGTTATAGGGGCAGCCATTCAAAGCTGAAAAGGCACAAGATAACAGAAAAGCTTTGTGGTATACAATATTATTTTTCAGAACTTATCTGTTATCTATTGAGTATCCTGTGCTGGAATGCCTGCCCCCATGGCTACACTGCAGCTTGTTTATATAAACTATAGTAGTACCTATGTTATCTACTGTGTATCCTGTGCTTGAATGGCTGCCCCCATGGCTACACAGCAGCTTGTTTAAATAAACTATAGTAGTACTTATGTTATCTACTGTGTATCCTGTGCTTGAATGGCTGCCCCCATGGCTACACAGCAGTTTGTTTATATAAACTATGGTAATATTGCTGAAGCAAACACACCAGTTTTATCTGTTGTCTAAAGGGGAACACAGGGACTCTTGGGGTTAAGCTCCACCCTCTAGGAGGCAGGACACTTAAAATAAAATTCCAAGCGGAAGTTCCAAGCTACACGGAAATTTTCGAAATCATACCCATTTCCCAAAGACTTGGTGGAAAAAATGGTACATGCCCCAACAGTAGACGCACCAGTCTCGAGGCTATCCAAATCCACAGCGTTACCAGTCACTGACGCCGCAGCCTTCAAAGACCCATCCGACAGACGTCTAGAAGGATTCTTAAAGGGGACCTGTCACCCAAAAAAATTATTCAAAATCCTATTTTATTAGATTAGTCAAGGAATATGAACTTTAACTACACTATATAAATTATTTGAATCTTGTTTCATTCAGTCTGGGATTTCAAAATTATAGCAAGCAGGCAGCAGCCATTTTGTGGACACTGTAATCAAGAAAAGCCTTGTATCATCTCAGAATCTTGTTTGTGCACAAGAATGGGGGACCCGATGTCCATCCCCATGCCCTGACCACACAGTTATATGGTAAAGAGAACTGGGGGAATGTGGTGAGAGCAGTGACATCTAAGAAGTGCTGAATTGAAAGTGAAAGTAATTGTCTGCCCCGCCTCTATGCCACGGGCATAGAGCAGGGGCAGACAATATTTGATTGACAGCTGAGATTTTTAAAGGAGTTTACAACAGCTATGAACGCTTTAATAAAAAATAGAAATCGGATTTCATGTTTAATTTTAAAAGGACTTTTATTATACAGATTTTTGTGTCTGGGTGACAGGTCCACTTTAAGGGCAGTCTACTCATCCGCCGGGTCAACCCTTCGACCAGCACTGGCTTCGGCCTGTGTAGCTAGAGCCATACAGGCATGGGCAGAATCTCTCATTGCAGATATTCAAGATGGCGTTCCCAGAACAGACCTCATGTCTTCCGCACACAGTCCCTCGCGGAGGTGGCATCCTATCTGTGCGAATGACCGGGGTCATTTTTCTATCCATCCAGGCTATATTCGACCTGCACAGAAAATTCCTGCAACCCATTAGGGACAGCAGATGTTCTGACCGGTGAGGAACCATCAGCGAGTATGATTCCTTATTCATGCTCTATTTCCCCGTCTTGCTCTTCCCCCCACCTCAGCCCAATTCCTACCATGACACTAAAGGGGCAACTAATGGCACAATTCACTTTATCTCTTCGTTTATTTTGTCTTTTACCTTCTAAAATTGTATCCACGTTGCTCTTCCCCTTTATTCTACCCTGTATTTCCCCCTTTTTACAGATACAAATTCACCAATGGTACTGATTGGGAAATAGGCACTGCAACTGCTAGAGGCACCAGAACCTATAGGGGACCCTGTGGGACTTCTAATTAGCTGCAATAAATGTTAGAAAATAGATAATGTTTTGTTCCCAGATTTGAGTGCCTCAGTGATTTTAGTGTGAGGCCCAATAACTAGTCATTCCAGTTAATGTAGGAGACACTCATATCATTTAGTAAATAGATCCCAAAATAAACAACTGATATTGCTCTATAATACATAGTTCATATCAATAGTTAAAATGTTAATTAATGTGCTAATAATCAGTCAGTTCAATGGGGGCAGTTGAATTTACCTTAGTTTTTAATTAATAGTGGTCAGTGAAATGTGCCCCTGTTATGCTTCTCTGTATTGCCATTGCTTGATATTCAAGTTACATAAACGTCAAACCAACATCTGTAAGTTACGTTAAGTTTCTGGGCAAGTAAGTCATTTCACCGCAACAGCCCCCACCAATTGTGGCCTTGTTACCAAGTGTAACCAACTGTGCTTTTTAAATGTTTCATTTCAGAGTAAAACCTTTATCAGTTTCCCTCCCAGTGATTCTACAGCATAAACCAATCAGAGATTAAATGAAAAACTCAGAAAATGAAAAGTCAGATCTAAATTTATATTTTTAATTGTTTATTTGAAAACGTTATGAAAAATAATAACAATCATTATTATTATGATGATTAAAAATATAAAGTTCTATTTAGTTTCAGAATTATTTATAAAGCTCAAGTCAAGTTCAGGTCTCTCCTCTTCAAAGTCCTTTTTTGCAGTCTAAATTCTTCAAACTAATGTTCTCAGCCTAAGAATTGTAACTCAGGTCTCCTCCTCACATACAGTATCTCTTTGGATACTTTAGCGAATGAAATTTAGGAAGAGACGGCTTAATTCCTTCTGCTGTTTTCTGTAACCTGTTCCATTTTTCTTGGTTTTTATATTGAGAGCGGCAGAAACTCTTTCTCACATTAAAGCTGAGACATTTCTTTTTGGACTTGGATTCTTGGGGTTCATGTTGGAAGTAATAACAGTCTGTAGGCAAACTCAATGCGCTTTCTCTTATTTCTTCGGCTTCCTCATACTCAATCCCTTTATCACTTTGGTGCTGTCTCAGCAGAGGCGGAATCTTTCTTCTTTTTTGAGGTTGTTCTGTAGTACCAACAGAGGCACAAGAGGTCCAATAGAACAACTAACTTTTTTAATGACAAGTCCTATGAAAGAGAAGAGACTTGTCATAAAGAACATAATTTTCCTAATAATGTTAATATTATAGTATTCATATAGTATATTGTAAGATTACAGAGTTAAACACTGATAAGCAACATGCCTTAGATAAAAAAATATTTGCTAATTATCATATATATCCCTAGGCAGTTTCTAAGTATCATCTATTATAGCTTACCATAATTTCTTCTTTAAGACTAGATGTATTCTCAGTAGGAGCCATGAGGAGCTTAATATATGGGTCAATCCACAAGAAATCCTACAAGAGACGGATATCAGTTAGTTAGACAATTGGACACAATAAATCAGTGATGGTAGTAAAAGCCAACTGTCAGTCAAACATCTTGGGCTACTTGAAACCAATTAGGTAAAACACAGGAGCAAATTATACTTCAGTTTTATTGCTGGGCATATGGAATGTAATTCATCAAACAATGAATCCCATCCTAATCATTTTATCTCTGTACAAGATATGCTTTCTTAATGATTCCATCTTACCCAAATGATGACTTTGTACAGCTCTTGATCTGGTCTTTTGAGCTGACTCTCTATTGGAGGAATGGGACACAGCAAGCCCTGCAATAGGAAATAATCAATTACTCACTCAGTAAAACACATATTAGTAAATCCTATAACAATCTGCCTTGTATAGTGTCAATTCACATGTGTTTAAACACTTGGTTTATGTGTTAATTGCTATGCTTTATACAGCTGATTTTTGCAGTGTGTTTCTATAAATCAGAATTTCATACATCTGTGATTATTCTGTGATGACAGAAATATTCAGAGCCATTAACCTCTATGGAAATGAAACTCGGTCATTTAAACTTATCAAGTCGCACCATGTTAACTTTCTCTTCTCTGCAATGTGCATTAGTAACCCAGAAATAAACATTTGAATAAAAGGCAAATACTGACTTACATCACATCTTATATCTTCAGGGATTAGTAGAACAATTGGCTTGGGCTTCTCCTGTACAAACAGGGCATCGCTGGTCTCTACAGCTCTGTCCTTTTCAACTGACACAGGGCAAACTGGCCTGTATGAGAATATTTCCTTTGTATATGAATATTTATTGTAATCTTCTTTGATATTTTGTTCCTGTAAGAGAAACATGCATGGATTAGATGTTTGGCACAGGGTGCTGTACATTGCATAGAAAACACATAATTTATTGGTACATTAACAGATAACACTAATAATAGGCACCCACAATGACTACGATACAATTCCCATATATGAATCCATTAACAAGAATACAACTTACTCTTAAAATTCCAGTAAATATCAGCAGAGTGAAGATTAGTGACTTCATAGTGGCATGCAATCACTAATCTGACAGTCTCTGCTTTAATTTGCTCTTATACCAGCTTGTTTCAGGTGCACCATTATGATGTCATCACTAATAACCATGGCGGCCATTGTGATGTCGTCACTAACAATCATTGTCATATGACATTAAACACCACAGGCCAAGTTGGATTTTATGGGGGATATTTAGATAGAGATAAACGGTGCATAACTGGCCAAATAAAAAAAGCTCTAATATAAAGTGTTGGTGAAATATAGAATAACTGCTAATGGGGCATTAAAAAGCCCCTTATATAATTTTCATAGAAGGAAGTTATTTTCTTTATCTATGTCATATTATTATTATGTTTATTGCATTACTTTCCATTACTAATGTTAAATAAACGACTGTATAAACCTGGGATTTAGGTTTGAGGGATAAGACTGGTGTACAAAGAATAGAAATCTTTAAATCAAATAAGATACTACAAAAAAATACAACAACCGAAAACATGCTATAAGAAACAGTTACAGAGCAAATACAAAGCAAACATTTCTATGTAGCAAATGTTATTAGAACTTACTTGTAAAAATCCGGTTAAAATCAGTAGAGTGAAGATAAGTGACTTCATGGTGGCATGCAATCACTGATCTGACGATCCCAGCTGTGAGCAGCTTTTATACTGTTGTGTCAGATGACCACTGTGATGTCATCGCTAACAGCCATGATGACCATTGTGATGTAATCACTAAAAATCATGGTCATGTGACATCAGCTCTGTGGGGAGCATCAAACTTCAGTTGTATATTGCAACTGTAATTATAATAATGAAGTCACAGCAGGGTGAAAATTAAAGGGCTGCAGCTCCTTGTAAATAAGGGGATATATCTGAAGGGCTGTAACTATAAAGGAAACATACACTACAATTGGCTTTGGGGGGGGGGCAGTGGAACTGATAAGCTGCTGCAATATATGATATATATAAAAATATATTGTTGGTAAGTTTTGGGGCTCAATAATCTTGCTGTTGGCCCAATGAAGTCATTCTACTTCATATAGGAAAGACTCATATCATTCAATAAATAGATCGAAATAGAGACAACTGAAGTTAATCTAGAATAAGCAGTTCATATAAACAGTTCCATTAATTCATTTGCTAATTAAAAGTCATTTATTGGGGGGAAAGTGGAATTTGGCCTAAGTTTGATCTGTACCCACCTACCTACTCCTGTCACACTGTTCTGCACTGTCATTGCTGGATATACATTACATACGTTTCTTTGAAAATAACAAGTTTTTGCATAAGTTACATACGTTGCGTATGAGAGGGCCCAGTTATCTTGCTGTGGGCCAAATAACTGCTCGTTATAATTCTGGAAGTCCAGAATTAATAAATTAGCAAATGGATCCTAAAATAAACAGCTGATGTTAATCTAAAAATGAGCAGTTCGGATAAACAGTTAATAAAACAGTCTACTAAAACAATTGAAACATTAAATAAACCAATAGGCTGGGTTTGCTTCCAATGAGGATTAATTATAACTTAGTTTAGATCAAGTACAAGCTACTGTTTTATTATTACAGAGCAAAAGGAAATATTATGGACAGTATGGGCCATTGGATCACAGTAGGGGCCTATGCAAACCAATCAGGAGAGGCATGCATCCAAGGCTTGATGGTGGTTTTCAAAACTGACCAATAGGTACTGGCTGAACAGATATCAGTTAGGTAGGCTGGTCCAATACAAGGCCAATAAGCTGTTGCCTTGGTCTTGAGTTGGCAGCCAATGACGGCAAATGCATGTCCGTATAGAGGATTATTTGCATACGATTGTCATGTGACCTAATTGAAATCAGTGTGATCCATTTGTCTAATTAGCTTAAAGGAACAGTAACATGAAATTTTTTCTATAAAAAAAACTGTTTGCCCTTACCGGAAAAAAAACACCAGCACACATTTAACTTTACATTCGCAAAGACTTTATTAAGAAATATCTTACTGATACTCCGCTTGCGCTCCTCTTCTGAAAAGGCGACATGGCGACGATCCATCTGGCGGCGCTCGATTTCTCCTCCCTGGCGATCTCCTATAGAACAAACAAGGGAAAGTTGTGCTCACCACTATTTTTTAAAACCATTAGGCGGGGGTGCAATGAGGCTGTGACCACAAAATACATATAGTCAAATACAAGAGTCCTCTGCACTCAACCCATTATCAAAATATTTAAAACAGCGACATTTTGTACATACTGCTACTGAAAAATGCCTTACCCTTTAAACAAAACAGGGATTGTTTGTCCATATATTGCAATATATTTAAGCTGGCCAACTACGTCAAAGTCATCCCATATCTGGCCAGTCCTACGCTAAATTTTCATCCGATTCATTAAGAATTCTATTGCTTCATTATACATTTTACAAAGGGACAAAGTTTTACATGCAACTTACTAGTTGCTTTCTAAATACAAGAGTCCTCTCCTATAAAAGGCAGGGAGGAGAAAACTGAGCGCCGCCAGATGGATTGTCGCCATGCCGCCTTTTCAGAAGAGAAGCACAAGTGGAGTATCGGTAAGATATTTCTTAATAAAATCTTTGTGAATGTAAAGTTAAATGTGTGCTAGTGTATTTTTTTCGTTAAGGGCAAACATTTTTTATAGAAAAAATTTCATGTTACTTTTCCTTTAAATTAACAGTGTTTTAAAGTAACAAAAGCATACTGTCCTGTTGTGCTGCACTGGTGCAACTGGTGTGTTTGCTTCAGAAACTCTGTTATAGGGGCAGCCATTCAAAGCTGAAAAGGCACAAGATAACAGATACGCTTTGTGGTATACAATATTATTTTTCAGAACTTATCTGTTATCTATTGAGTATCCTGTGCTGGAATGCCTGCCCCCATGGCTACACTGCAGCTTGTTTATATAAACTATAGTAGTACTTATCTGTTATGTACTGTGTATCCTGTGCTTGAATGGCTGCCCCCATGGCTACATAGCAGCTTGTTTAAATAATTTATAGTAGTACTTATGTTATCTACTGTGTATCCTGTGCTTGAATGGCTGCCCCCATGGCTACTCAGCAGCTTGTTTAAATAAACTATGGTAATATTGCTGAAGCAAACACACCAGTTTTCTCTGTTGTCTAAAGGGGGACACAGGGACTCTTGGGGTTAAGCTCCACCCTCTAGGAGGCAGGACACTTAAAATAAAATTCCAAGCTACACGGAAATTTTCGAAATCATACCCATTTCCCAAAGACTTGGTGGAAAAATGGTACATGCCCCAACTGTAGACGCACCAGTCTCGAGGCTATCCAAATCCACAGCATTACCAGTCACTGACGCCGCAGCCTTCAAAGACCCATCCGACAGACGTCTAGAAGGATTCTTAAGGGCAGTCTACTCATCCGCCGGGTCGACCCTTAGACCAGCACTGGCTTCGGCCTGTGTAGCTAGAGCCATACAGGCATGGGCAGAATCTCTCATTGCAGATATTCAAGATGGCGTTCCCAGAACAGACCTCATGTCTTCCGCACACAGTCCCTCGCGGTGGCGGCATCCTATCCTATCACCCTGGACACAGCACAGATTACCGCGTGCACTTCAGCGCTGTCCATCGCAGCCGTAGAACACTCTGGCTGAAGAACTGGTCAGCGGATATCAGTTCCAAGAAATCCCTAACCTCAATTCCCTTCAAGGGACAACGGGTCGTCTAATAAATCATGCAAAGAAGCTATAAGGCAAGCTAAAATTGCTATAGAAAAGGATATTGCAGTAAGCAGTAAAAAAAATCCAAAATTATTTTTTAAATATGTTAATAGTAAAAAAAATGAAGCAGGAAGGGGTGGGTCCCTTACTATCAGAGGGGGGTCAGCTGGTTGATGAAAACAAATTAAAAGCGCAGATTCTGAATTCATATTTTTCATCTGTCTACACAAATGAGGAATCAGTAAGTGAAGGTTTCCTTCTTAACAGTCCCAATTCTAGTAATACAACTAATGATGCATGGTTCACACATGATGAAATTCAAAAGAGACTAGAACATGTTAAGATTAACAAAGGTCCAGGGCCAGATGGTATTCATCCCAGGGTAATTAGCGAGCTTAGCTCTGTGATTGCCAAACCTCTTTACTTAATTTTTCAGGATTCATTGAGATCTGGCATAGTGCCGAGAGACTGGCGAATTGCTAATGTGGTGCCTCTATTCAAAAAAGGATCCCGTTCTCAGCCTCAAAACTATAGGCCAGTTAGTCTGACGTCAGTGGTAGGAAAGCTTTTCGAAGGGTTAATAAAGGATAAGATACTGGACTTCATAGCAAATCATAATACTATGAGTTTGTGCCAGCATGGTTTTATGCGTAATAGATCTTGCCAGACTAACTTAATTTCTTTTTATGAGAATGTAAGTAGAGACCTCGATTCTGGGATGGCAGTGGATGTGATTTACTTAGATTTTGCTAAAGCATTTGATACAGTGCCACACAAAAGGTTACTGGTTAAATTAAGGAATGTTGGCCTGGAACATAGTATTTGTACCTGGATAGAGAACTGGCTAAAAGATAGACTACAAAGAGTGGTGGTAAATGGAACATTTTCTAATTGGACCAATGTTGTTAGTGGAGTACCGCAGGGCTCTGTACTAGGTCCCTTGCTTTTCAACTTGTTTATTAATGACCTGGAGGTGGTCATTGAAAGTACTGTTTCTATTTTTGCAGATGATACTAAATTGTGCAGAACTATAGGTTCCATGCAGGATGCTGCCACTTTGCAGAGTGATTTGTCTAAACTGGAAAACTGGGCAGAAAACTGGAAAATGAGGTTCAGTGTTGATAAATGCAAGGTTATGCACTTTGGCAAAAATAATATAAATGCAAGTTATACACTAAATGGCAGTGTGTTGGGAGTTTCCTTAAATGAGAAGGATCTAGGGGTCTTTGTAGATAACACGTTGTCTAATTCTGGGCAGTGTCATTCTGTGGCTACTAAAGCAAATAAAGTTCTGTCTTGCATAAAAAAGGGCATTAACTCAAGGGATGAAAACATAATTATGCCTCTTTATAGGTCCCTGGTAAGGCCTCATCTGGAGTATGCAGTGCAGTTTTGGACTCCAGTCCTTAAGAGGGATATAAATGAGCTGGAGAGAGTGCAGAGACGTGCAACTAAATTGGTTAGAGGGACGGAAGACTTAAATTATGAGGGTAGACTGTCAAGGTTGGGGTTGTTTTCTCTGGAAAAAAGGCGCTTGCGAGGGGACATGATTACACTTTACAAGTACATTAGAGGACATTATAGACAAATGGCAGGGGACCTTTTTACCCATAAAGTGGATGACCGTACCAGAGGCCACCCGTTTAGACTAGAAGAAAAGAACTTTCATTTGAAGCAACGTAGGGGGTTCTTCACAGTCAGGACAGTGAGGTTGTGGAATGCACTGCCGGGTGATGTTGTGATGGCTGATTCAGTTAATGCCTTTAAGAATGGCTTGGATGATTTTTTGGACAAACATAATATCAAAGGCTATTGTGATACTAAGCTCTATAGTTAGTATGGGTATATAGAATTTAATTAAAAGTAGAGGGGTGTATGTATGGATGCTGGGTTTTCATTTGGAGGGGTTGAACTTGATGGACTTTGTCTTTTTTCAACCCAATTTAACTATGTAACTATGTAACTATGTAAAGGGGGACACAGGGACTCTTGGGGTTAAGCTCCACCCTCTAGGAGGCAGGCACTTAAAGACACTTAAAATAAAATTAAAATTCAGGGGGCGTGCCCAGATACAGTACTGTAGAAATCCCTCAGTTTTTTAAGTGTCCTGCTTCAAGGAGGATGGACACCGTCTTCAAGACAGAAGCATTTCTATGGGGTGTCACCAGGGCAGGACTGCCTGCTACTTGGAGTGAACCCCCCCCCGAGGGATGCCTCACCGGGGTAATTTTTCTATCCATCCAGGCTATATCCGACCTGCACAGAAAATTCCTGCAACCCATTAGGGACAGCAGATGTTCTGACCGGTGAGGAACCATCAGCGAGTATGATTCCTTATTCATGCTCTATTTCCCCGTGTTGCTCTTCCCCCCACCTCAGCCCAAGTCATGCAGTCTGGAATACAGCCGCCCCTCAGCTTGTTTCCCTGTGTACTCCTTCTCCCCCATGCAGGCTCTATGCGACACACGCTTATTCTCCTGTGCGCAGTGGAACGCATTGCGCTGATGCGTTCCAGGAACCATTTTATTTTTCTGATGAAGAGACTACTTCTTCACGAAGTAGATGGGTTCAAGGGGGTGATGGACATGCTAAAAATCGCACCAACACCAGAACAAAAGGCTTCATCAACGAACCTGTTCAAGAGGAAGCACAAATCCTCCGCATGCTTTCCATCGCATGACCAGCTACTCAACATAATACATGAAGAATGGAACTCACCGGAGCAAAAGTTACATGCTACACGGAAATTTTCGAAATCATACCCATTTCCCAAAGACTTGGTGGATAAATGGTACATGCCCCAACAGTAGACACACCAGTCTCGAGGCTATCCAAATCCACAGCGTTACCAGACACTTACGCCGCAGCCTTCAAATACCCATCCAACAGACGTCTAGAAGGATTCTTAAGGGCAGTCTACTCATCCGCCGGGTCGACCCCTTGACCAGCACTGGCTTCGGCCTGTGTAACTAGAGCCATACAGGCATGGGCAGAATCTCTCATTGCAGATATTCAAGATGGCGTTCCCAGAACAGACCTCATGTCTTCCGCACAGTCCCTCATCCTATCTGTGCGACGCCACCCTGGACACAGCACAGATTACCGCGTGCTCTTCAGCACTGTCCGTCGCAGCCGCAGAACACTCTGGCTGAACCTCACTTCCCTTCAAGGGACAACGACTATTTGGTGAAGAGCTTGAAAAGATAATTTCACAGGCCACTGGGGGGGAAAGTACCTTTCTTCCCCAAAACAAAGCCACATCCGCAACTTCGTCCAGGAGAGGAAAGTTTTTTTTCGTGGCCACAGTGGAAGTTTTTCCAGACGAAACAGTCCCCCCAACGTTCCCAGTTTCGATCCAAGCAAAGCGATAAGGGGCGCGCATCATGGAAGACCAACAAGTTTCACAACAAATCCCCTTCAGGCTGACTGGTCACCCCCTTCGGGGTCACAGCAACCAATAGGGGGAAGATTGCTAAGATTCCGAGAGGTGAGGAACCAATACTTGTCAGACGCTTGGGTAAACGAAATTATTTCCGAAGGCTATGACCTGGATTTCGCATCTCCCCCTCCAAGAAAATTCCTTATGTACAGGGTTCCGTCCAATCCAACCAGGGCTCGAGTCTTCTTGGACTGCATTGCAAGCATGGAACCTGCGTAGCCAGAAACGTTGCCTAAGGCATTTTGAGTTTTTCACTTTTGCCAATAATACCGAGTGCTGCTGTTTTCATTGGATTTATCCAGAGTTTACCCTGGCAGGGGGTACGGCTTGCACACGGGGCTGCAAGGAGCCTGGTCCGGTTTTGAAGCACACTTGAACTAAATTTCGTTAAAATAATGAAAATATCACATACTTTGGTTTTACTGTTCCTTTAAGTCCATTCCATACTTGTCTGCTATGCAGCTGCCAGGGGACTACAGTGATTTACTTGAAAACACAGTTGTTCATGAGACCTTTACCACTTTTCCTTTTCAGGATCACAATGTATTTGAAGTTCGACATAATCACTAGATAACCGGTTATTCTACAGCTCACTAGTTTGAATTTTTTTTGAAAGTTTATCTGGTTACTATGGTGACGCCTATCCATGTGTGAGTTATAAGCAGGCCCGGATTTGTGGAAAGGCCCGGGGCTAGGGCGGCAGGATTTTAGGGGGCGGCATGCTGCCTAACCACACCCACATTGGTTCAGAAATAGTGGGGAAGCGCAGGAGATAAAATCGTTTTTTAAATTTCCCATTGCTCTAGTCTTGATGAGGAAAATTTGTCAGTGGGCCTAGGGGTGCCGCTATGTAAATCCAGCCCTGGTTATAAGCCAAACTAGAACTGCACGGACCTACCATTCCTGGTCCGTAGTACCAGGCCTGTAGTAGAGTTAGCCTTCCTTACAAATAAGTGCCCATAGAATACTAACAAGTGATTTTATGGTCCAGGGGTCCCCAACCTTTTTTACCTTTGAGCCAAATGTAAAAAAAAAAGTTGGCGAGCAACAGAAGCATGAAGAAAGTCCTTGGGGTGCCAAATAAGGGCTGTGATTGGCTATTTGGTAGCTCCTATATGGACTGGCAGCCCACAGGAGACTCTGTGTGGCAATACATCTACTTATCAATTAAAACTTGCCTCCAAGCCTGGAATTCAAAAATAAGCACCTGATTTGAGGCCACTGGGAGCAACATCCAAGGGGTTGGGGAGGAAAATATTGCTCACAGGCCACTGGTTGGGGATCACTGTTATGGACTAATAGGTTTGAGATCCGGAGAACTGTCCATGTGTGGCTTGTTGGAAGGATTAAGGGAGTTTATTAAAGGTTGAGTTGCGTTTTCTCAAAAATTTTTAGATTTTTGAGGGTAGTTTCACTAAAAACTAACATTTTGCAGAAAAAAACCTTGAATCTTTCGAGCTTTATTATGACCCAAAGCTGCTAAAAGCCCAAATTCAAAAACACTCCAGCCAAAACCTGTCAAGGTCATGTAAAAGTCAACGACAGAGGTCCCTTTAACCATTTGAAGATGTTTTTTGCCTTCATGATTTTCGGGTGGTTTGCTATTGAAAACTCAATAAATTCAAGTTATTTGAGGTTTTGTAGCCTGTAAACTTGATAAATTTAATGTATTCAATTGAGTTTTTTACATTTGGATTTTTCATAAATAAGCAAACATTTGAGTTGTGAGTTTATTTGAGGTAGAAAGAAATCTCACAAACCTCACAAACTCGACCTTTGATAAATAAGCAAAGGAGAAAACAGACGGCTCTCACATTTTTTACCTTACAGACGGCTCTCACAGATCCCACAAACAGGCTTGTAAAAGAACTGAGAACCTTATTTTAGGCCACAAAGTAAATTAATATGTAGGCTATGTATTCATTCACTTTGTGGTCTAAAATAAAGTTCTCAGTTCTTTTACAAGCCTGTTTGTGGGATCTGTGAGTGCCTCCGTTTTTTCTTTTGGTTGGATACCTCCACCTCGAGCTGTAAGTCTGAGGTATGAGCACCCAGACCCCACGTACTACTGGTGAGATAAACTTATTGGTTTTACACTGGGATTTTTTCTTTAAATGCATTTTATAAATAAGCGACTTAGGGCAGGGGCACACGGAGAGATTTATTCGCCTGGCGACTAATAGTCTCTTCTTCGGGGCGACCATCTCCCTGAACTGCCTTCCGCCTGCTATAATGAGAAAATGCCAGTGCAATGGCACTCGCGGCACTTCGATTTCTGTAGTCGCCGGAAGTTGCCCCACGAAGAAACTTCAGGCGACTTCGGAAATCGAAGTGCCGCGAGTGCATTGCCGCAGGCGATTTTTCATTTTAGCAGGCAGAAGGCAGGGGAAAGGCAGTTCGGGGGAAATTGTTGCCCCGAAGAAGAGGCGATTAGTCTCCAGGCGACTAAATCTCCCCGAATCTGCCCGTGTGCCCCTGCCCTTAGTGTATGTTCAGCGCCGGATTTCCCTTCTGGGCGCCCCTAGGCCGCGCGGTCCGACCAGGCGGCCGCGCGGTCCTAGCACCCGCCTTCCCAGCGCGCCGGCGAAAAAACGCCGGCGCAGCTGGTGAAGTTGAACGGCGGCTGGGCGGCATGCCGCCCCTATTTCTTTGCCGCCCTAGGCCCGGGCCTATGCGGCCTTGCCGCAAATCCGGGCCTGTGTATGTTGCTTTAGCTTTAGGAAGTGACTATATACTTTTATACTTGGATCAACTTCACTTATTTTGCATTGCAGGGATCTATGTGGCAGGCTTGCTTTTATCTGGGGAATTATTTATTTGGAACAAAGATCTCGATAGCCTCCAGACAGTCCCAGCTAATGAAGATGTAACCAACCTAATTGCAGCTGTACAAGGTAAATATTTTAGATCTGTCCCTTCCTACCGTTCCTCTTCCTACCAACATTTTTTAAATAGTTTGGCCTCTGGTGATAATTTGCAGTATATTGTTTAGTAGATTGTAGATTTAATTAGCAGTTATTCTGCTCTCAGCCTGTGATTCTCATATTATGTATTTGCACTTCAAGCATTTGACCAACATCTCTAATAAAGACATATATTTAACCTATATGTACCCGCCCTATTCAAATTGACTTAAGCGTAAGAGTACTAGTGAAGTTTCGCTCAGCAGAATTGACCGCTAGCGAAAGATCACTATGAAATGCTCCCACTGACAAATTAATGCTAGAGAAACTTCGCCAGCATTTGGATGCTGAGACGCAACTTCGCATTTTAGTGAATTGCCGTACTGGTAACAAATTTGCGTCTGGCGAACTAGAAGTGTGGCGGAGCCTTCACAGGCGAAAATTCGCCCTTAAGTGAATTTGCCCCAATGTGTCTATATGTTTCATATTCAAAAGCTAAGCCTTCTGTGTGCTAAGGAACTTTTTGTTCTCTTGATCAGTCAAAGAAAATTACCTCTGGGGACAAATATTGCCCCAAATGGCTAACTGAGGCCAATTTAACACATACTGTATAAACCTCTCTTTGAGCATGAACATCAACAGAACAATTCAACACTCTCTCTGTGTAATACCAGTAGAACATGACTATGAAGATTTTCATTCATCCAAATGGATTAGTGGAAGAGTTTATATGCCGAGAACTTCCCACACCAGTCAGTTGAACTGAAGAAGCTGCTCGGATGAGTAGTGAAACGTCTTCATTGATTACTCAGCAAGTCCAGTTGTTTTTAGATTGACCTATACTAGATACCAGTAGAACATGTGACCCTTACCCCCCACCATCCATCTATAAACTCCAAGAATATGTACATGTAGTAAGTATGGCATACATTGTGCAGCAAGGGAAATTGATAAATACAAGTAAAAAATATGTTGTTTTCCTTTTTTTCTTTGCGTGAGATGTCTGTTATTTGCACGACAACTTCAAAAATCTGCATCTTTGTCACCACGTTTCAGAACTTTCCTCGAAGCTCTATCTGTTTATATCGGGAGATGGCAAGAAAGTTCTTCTCGTTACCCTCACTGGTTCTGTGTTCCTGTGGGAAAGCACTGAAAGGGACACGCTGCTTATTTCTTCCAAATGTCCAACGTTAAGCAGATGGACAAAGATTAAACCCTGTGACTCTGCACTGTTTCCCAGCACAACAGATAAAGACGCTACAGTGAATGCAATTTTTGTGAAGAATGAGGTAAAGGAAATGTTCCATTGACTAACACAAAAATCATTTTTTGATTACAGATAAGGAATATTTTGGATTTTTGTCAGTTCTCCTTTATTATATACAGGTGTGGGACCTGTTATCCAGAATGCTCGGGACCTGGGGCTTTCCATAATTTGGATCTTCATACCTTAAGTCTACTAGAATATCATGAATGCATTAAATAAGCCAAATGGGATAATTCTGTTATTAAAGGAGAACTAAACCCTAAAAATTAATAGGGCTAAAAATGCCATATTTTATATACTGGACGTATTGCACCAGCCTAAAGTTTCAGCTTGTCAATAGCAGCAATGATCCAGGACTTCAAACTTGTCACAGGGGGTCACCATCTTGGAAAGTGTCTGTGACACTCACATGCTCAGTGGGCTCTGAGCAGCTGTTGAGAAGCTAAGCTTAGGGCTCGTCACTAATTATCCAGCAAAAAAATAGGTTGGCCTGTAATATAAGATGATGCTACATGGCTGATTATTAAACTCTGATGCTAATTGCACTGGGTTCTGTGCTGCCATGTAGTAATTATCTGTATTAATTACTAATCAGCCTCATACTGTGAAATTTCTATTCTATATGTACTGTATATTGTGAGTGGGTCCCTAAGCTCAGTAAGTGACAGCAGCACAGAGCATGTGCAATGAATCAGCCAAAAAGAAGATGGGGCGCTACTGGGGCATCTTCAGAGGCACAGATCTTTACTGCTGAAGGGCCTTGGGTTGGTACAGAATCCCAAAACATAATATACAACATTTTTAGTTACTTCTTTAGTTTAACTTTCCTTGTCCTTTCAATTATACAAGCACCAATTCTGCAGAAAAAAGTATTACATTAATCACTTGGTAGCAGAATCCCCGTTGTCATTCAATTCGGCCAACAGCCATATCCTCCTAAAAAAGCCTCCAAGTCTAAATCAATCTGGAAAAAATCAGGAAATGTCGTTATAGCAAAGCCCAACCCTTTAAAAAGTACCTTAGACTATAAAAGTAAGGCTGCCAATGGTTTCATATATGTATATTTTGCAAAGAAATGTCAATCCAAATGCTGTATTCTGCTGACTTTCTGTAGCGTATGATAGCTCCTTACTGAAATAATTTCTATTTAACTGTAAATGTGTTGCTTACATTCTTCTCTGGATCTATTGCTTTTGCAGATTCTTGGTGATAGCCTTCTATGCTCATTTGCCTTTTATTCTGGCCAGCGGCTCGTGCTGACTTTTCTGACTTTGCGCTGGTATGAAGACGATCAGCGGTGCATTAGGTATATTTGCTCATATAAATATATTATACTTCACGTTTTTACATCTCCTTTCTCGACACTTGGACACGATGCATACTCTTGTTTGAGTAGTTGCTTATATATACAAGAAGTCTATTAAACGATAAAACCGTAGCATGGGAATGTAAGGCATAAACAGGGAACAAGCAGAACATGCTCTGTGTTTTGTGTCGCAAACACAATATGGGCTGTGGCACCTAAGGTGTTCCAAGGTTGAACTGGCCTATCAGAGGATCTCCCAAAGGACTCCAGCCTTGAACAATGCCCATCACCTCATCCTTATTCCCTATGAGCCTATATAACGGTAACCAATTCCTATTGGTACTATCTATATCCAATCACTGTGAGATTGGGCCCAGGGTGTCTGGTTCTCTGATGATCCCCAGTAAAACCAGTCCAACACTGATTACTGTGCTTAGATTTCAATCTGAATTTGCACCCTGTTGACTACACCAAGTAGCCTGTAGGATGAATACAGTGTTACTCCTAGGATATACCAGAGAACTTGACATCAAGGGCCCACAATAATGAGATGCAGACACTACTAAACATAATAGATTTCATATAGGCCTGAAATTAAGAAAGGCCCGATGGAAACTGTCCTTGTTGGGGCCCACAGTTAGATTCTCTGGTACTCTGGCTAACCCATGTTCCTCTGTGGAAATTGAGTAATAAAACAAGTTTGTTGCTTATTATATCCAACTGGTCAGCAGAAATGACAAAAAAGGAAAGTTCATGGAAGCAATGGTAGCACACACTTAAGTGTACTTTTGCTGTGTATTATTAAGGCTGTGTGTGACCAGGCTAAAACTGCTTGTAATGTGCCCCGGACCCCAGTGTACCCGTGCAACTCCCTGCAACTCCTGGTACCTGGTGTAGGTCAATGTAGCAGGATAATCAGTCAGACACAGTTCTTTGCAGCAAACTTTAACTGATTGATTGAACTGAACAGAGTAGTAGAGTACTTTGATATTCCCTCCAGTGGGATAACGTATGTTCTAGGATAGAAGATATGCGATACAAATAGCCAGCAGAAATGATTCACACTTCAAAGGATAGTTACCCTTTCACTAGGTAATACCCCCTCTCAGGTGGATGGCACTAGTTCCTGGACTTCCCAACCTGGGGTCTTGTTTCTTGGCACCCGATTTGGTCCTCATCTCACCTACTGTATTCAGCCTGGGGTCTTGGATCTTGGTACCCTATCTGGTCCTCAACTCACCCACTGGTGTTCCTGATCTAGTGGTTCACACACTATTGCTCCTCCTTGGAGCCACAACTGCTCTCTAGCTACTATAAACTCTCTTTCACTCCTAGACGACTATGACAGTGACTACTACAGCTGTCTTAAAACTTAACTTTCAAGGAACCAGAGCCCTGGTCCTGTAACACCTCACTGGGAGGCACGATTCCAGGGGATAGATCCTGAGCACATGGTGCTAACCCCCTTTATATTATCAAACAGTTTCTCCTAGTGGACAAACTCTGTATAGAATAATCCCAAGGGACCCAGGAAGGGAGACCTAGCTGGGCATACTAAAGGACCACCTAGGTGTCCAAATACTAAAGGGGAACTGCCCGAGTAAATTAACCCAAATCTCATGGTCCTTACACAATTATCAGTGGTTAATTTACAACGGTTTTGCCATGCATACTGTCAGGATCAACATATTCCTTGCACATTTTCCTGAACACTGTTTGTATAATACAGGTTTAACTGGACATCCTACTAATGAATGAAGTGTTTCTAACACCTTACAGTTCATTACCGTACCATATTCGATGGGCACAACACGAGTGCTCTGTCCAGAACCTTGTCCCATCCTGTCAAGCAGTGAAGTCAAGAGGAGCACTGGTAGCCACATTCTCCAGGGATGGACTAGTTTTAGCCCTAACCGTTAATCAAAGGGACCCTAAGGTAAGCAATCTCCTGCAGCAGGGCAATATAAATGAATGTTTAACAAACCAGATTCTCAAAACTACACTGTGTCGGCATTTTCATTCAATTAGGACACCCAAATCTTGTTTATCAATTCAATGAATTTTACCACCATTTCTGGGCACCTGAGGGGCTGCAGCAGCAAGGATCAGAATATTCCATCCAAACTTTTAAGGTAATTAAAAATTGTGAATTTAGAAATTACTTTATGTTTCACAGAGGGGATAATTGACTCCTTTTCTTCTGCTGTTCCTAGGTCCTACTGGGTTGGGGATATGTCTTGGACAGCCGACAGTCTTTTTCTGGCTTGTTTGTTAAAACGCGGAACCCTTGTCTTGCTCACTCGATTAGGGGAGATCCTGACGCTGACAACTTTTGGTTGTTCTGTTGAATTCGGTCCTGCAGAGTTCATTCCACTTCACCCCTTGATTACATACAGGTTAGTTTGCTCATAGATTTAAGAAGGGTACTGTATCTGCAGTTTTCATTTGCTGCGTAATGTACATACATAGAGCCAATCTCACAGTTTACACAGACTATAACCCTGTTTATTAAAGGGCTTCATTTGTTACAAATACATCAATTTCAAGTATGGATACTGTAAATGGGTACCATCTTCTATATTGTTATTTGCATTCATTAAGTGGGTGGTTCACCTTTGATTAACTTTTAGTATGTTATAGAATTGCTAATTCTAAGTAACTTTTTAAGTGACCTTAATTTATTCTTTTTTTTTATAATTATTGAATTATGTGCCTTCTTCTGACTCTGTCCAGCTGTCAGTTAGGGCCCCATATAAAAACAAATGCTCTGTAAGGCTACAAATCTATTGTTATTGCTACTTTTTATTACTCATTTCTATTCAGTTCCTCTCCTATTCCTATTCCAGTCGTATCTATATCAGTGCATGGTTACTAGGGTAATTTGGACCCTAGCAACCAGATTGCAAACTGGAGAGCTGCTGAATAAAAAGCTAAATAACTCAAAAACCACAAATATTGTTGCAGAATATTGCTCTACATCATATGAAAAGTTAATTTGAAGGGGAACAATCCCTTTAATCCGCAGCCATGATAAAGGGGTTGTTCTCCATTAAACTTCGGAAGCAGACCATTATTTTCGGCTCATGCACAGTTGTTCGGGACTGGAAGATTACTTCATCTGCACATGCGCCGAAACTCTGCGCTGCTTTCGAACTTTTAACGAAGAAAAGAAGATGGCTGCTGTGAACTCCCGAGGACAGAATCTGCACCGAGGGGCAAGTAAAAAGTTAGGGGCATTTGCCCGGGGGAACAGCTAGGCTGGAGGGATGGAGGGAGGGGGGTCTACGAAGGGTTTTTTTTTATTTTATGGGTTGAATTCTCCTTTAAGTTACACTTTAGTGTGGTAGACTGTTCACAAATAGTCTTCATTTTCAAATATTTGATGAGTCATTTGCTGCCAGCCCAAATGAATTGGCGCCTGAAGCAAGTCCTCTGCCTCTTGCTGTGCAAGGATACGAAAAATTCACCCACTCCCTCAACCAGCTGCCTTCAAAGTAACAGAACAGCTGGAAGTAGGGTAATGCTACTAGCACCCCCCCATGCATCCTTTCTCAATTTAGCTGTCAATTTCCCTCTTGATGCACATGCCCAGGGCTAACCAATATAACTGAAGAAATGTAGGAGTGTGAAATCTTAAAGGACCAGTAACATCAATTTTTTGTTAAAAACAATTAGTTTGTATAGAATGAAAAAAAGCACAAAGACAAATTCAACTTTTAAATCTCTAAGTCTTTATTAAGAAATAACTTACCGAAACTCCAGGTTGCACTCCTCTTCAGAAAAGGCAAAACAGTGATGATCCATCGTGCGGCCTCCCTGGCTATCTCCTCTAAGGAAGGCAGGGAGGAGAAATCGAGCGCCGCACAATGGATCACCTTTTCTGAAGAGGAGCGCAAGCGGAGTGTTGGTAAGTTATTTCTTAATAAAGACTTAGCAATTTAAAAGTCTAATTTGTCTTTTGTCGTTTTTTTTTCGTTCTATACTAATGAATTTTTTTTTAAAAAAAATTGATGTTTCTGGTCTCTAAAGCTGGCCATAAACGCAACGATCCGATCGTACGAATCATGGATCCGTACGATTTTCAGACCGTGGGTGGAGACCCAGGACATTTTTCGTCCCGCGGAGATCGGTCGTTTGGTCGATCGGACAGGTTAAAAGATTTCTGTCGCCTGCCGATAATATCTCTGCGTGTATTGCCGATCGTACGATTTTCAGTGGGAGACTGTCACCAGCTTTGTCAGACATAACTATCGTAGGATTGCTGTCAGGGGCAGAACATCAGCTGATCTGTTCTTTTACTACTTTATTTGATCGGAATGGTAAGACTTTGATCTGAATGGTTAGTGGAGGGTCTGGAGATGGGAAAGTCCGATCGTACATTGATTCGTACGATCGGATCTTTGCATCTATGGCCAGCTTTAGTCTATTAAGTCTCTAATGGAATAAGAGAACCATAGATCATGGTTCTTGGAGAGCTTCAACTCTGTGTGTGTCTGTCTTTTCCATTCTGTTTTTTCATTCCTCCTTTTCTCATTCTAGCTTTCTTCTTTAACTTGTTTTGTCATGCCGACATAAATCTCATTGTGACCATGTGAGTACAAACGTATCGTGCACGCTGCGTGCCACCTTTATCACTGTTACATAGGGATGCATCTTGCATCAGTTGAGTTTTGGGCTCTTTGCACTAATCAAATCTTAAATCTGTTTTGTTACTGCCTTGTATATAGATTTAATTTAAATAACTGTATGCGACTTGTTCTATTTATCTTATGTTATGAATTACATCAACTGATTAATAGAAACCATAGGCCTCGGATCTAAAACATCCACTGTTTGCATGAGAGAGGCATGAGGTTACTATGAATTCAATCTGGGTTGATCTAAGAATAATACACTAATAAAAGGGTGTGTCACCTTTTTCTTAAAAAAATCAAGGTATGCTGTAGAACAGTCACTGCTTATTAAAACCAGTAAGTTGTCATTTTGTGGTGATGCTTAAAGATTGTATCATTAGAAGGATAAAGTTAATGTATACCTGGACTGTAAATATATTTTAATCATACTAATGAACGAATAGTTTTGGGTTACAGAAATTCATTTTTTTTCCAATGTTAAACTGTCTAGTATTTCATTGTGTCGGGATCATTATAACAAGCAATCAGCTAATATGTGGCAAAAAGGGCTTCTGGCACCATGGCATATGATAATGACAGAGGTTCCTAGAGTGCAGGCAGCCTTAGGGTAGAGGCAGATGGGGAGATTAGTCACCCAACAACAAATCATCTCTACTTCGGCCGACTAATCTCCATGAAATGCCTTTCCGCCGGCATGCCATACAAATCGCTTCGGATTTCCGAAGTCGCCCGTAGTTTCCTTGTGAGGCATTTCGGGTGATTAGTCCCGAAATTAGTAGAGAAGATTTGTTGCTGGGCGACTAATCTCCCCATCTGCCACCACCCTTAAGGTTCGGTTTGAGGTTAAAGGAGAACTAAACCCTTAAAATGAATATGGCTAAAAATGCCATGTTTTATATACTGAACTTATTGCACCAGCCTAAAGTTTCAGCTTGTCAATAGCAGCAATGATCCAGGACTTCAAACTTGTCACAGGGGGTCACCATCTTGGAAAGTGTCTGTGACACTCACATGCTCAGTGGGCTCTGAGCAGCTGTTGAGAAGCTAAGCTTAGGGCTCGTCACTAATTATCCAGCAGAAAATGAGCTTCCCCTGTAATATAAGTTGATGCTACAGGGCTGATTATTAAATTCTGATGCTAATTGCACTGGTTTCTGTGCTGCCATGTAGTAATTATCTGTATTAATTACTAATCAGCCATATATTGTGACATTTCTATTCTATGTGTACTGTATATTGTGAGTGGGTCCCTAAGCTCAGTAAGTGACATCAGCACAGAGCATGTGCAGTTAATCAGCAGAAAAGAAGATGGAGAGCTACTGGGGCATCTTTGGAGACACAGATCTTTACTGCTAAAGGACTGTGGTTGCCTTGGGCTGGTACAGAAGCACAAAACATAATATACAAAGTTTCTAGCCTATTTCTTTAGTTTAACTTTCCTTGTCCTTTAATAGTAACCAGCTGTTATGGATATTCCAAGAATTTTTATCTTTATTATTGTCCCAAACCTGACTAAATCTTGGTTTCAAAAAGGGAAGGGGGAGGTTTATTTATCCAGTAATGATTATTGTTGATAGTAAGGTTAACTTACCAATAGTAACAGGGGGTCCACGTGCTCAAGCCCCAGACCTTCAGCTTTGGGAGGCAATTTTGCAAATTTGTGTTTAGTAGTAGGCTGGCACAAGCCGGACTTCACTCCAATACTTGTTGCAGATAAAAAGTAATTTATTTAACAAAAGGAAACATCTCAAAAAAATAGCCTTATGCGTTTCGTGCCTTGTAGGCTGAAATTATACTGTACATGCTATTGTATTTAAATGAAAGCTAACCAATCAAAAGCGTGCTTAGGACAGCCAATCAGAGAGGTTAATCCAAATGAAATTGGACTTTCCAGAAGTACAAAGTTATACATAAACATAGACACCTACAATTACATAATATAATAATAATCTATTATGTAATTTGAAGCTTCTAGTGTTTGTACTTTTATGTATAACTTTGTACTTCTGGACAGTCCAATTTCATTTGGATTAACCTCTCTGATTGGCTGTCCTAAGCACGCTTTTGATTGGTTAGCTTTCACTTAAACACAATAGCATGTACAGTATACTTTCAGCCTACAAGGCACGAAGCGCGTATTTTTTTTTTTTTTAAATAAATTACTTTTTATCTGCATCAAGTATTGTCAAGTCTTGTTTGTGCCAGCCTACTACTAAACACGAAACTCAAAGAGAAATCTTTATCCCAAAAGTCACAAATCATTTAGTCTAAGGGCCTACAGTCCAGTGATTAATTGAAAACATCTAAACATTTGCCAGACCAATAAACTATCAGAAAAGTTTTCTTCCCTTTGCTTTGACTTAACCATTAACTTTAATTCTGTTAGATCTCCATGGACTCTACTGGATTCCCAGGATGCCAATAATTCTCTTGGTTCATGTGCGTCCGATGCTGACATAATGAGACAGAGATATTCCGTCACCTGCCACCCACGCTTGCCCTACCTCATTGTTTCCGATGGATACATGGTTACTGCACTTCAGATTGCAAATAATCTCACGCCATATTCCTTTGTTAAATCACTACTGCTGGATTCAGCTCAAAGACTGGAGAACATGAGGCAAACGATGGAGCTAGGGAAGGTAGTGTATGCAGCTTTTCTTATTTATACAAGTTATGGCAGTGAGTTGCAGCACACATATTTTAGTCATTGTTGACATACAGTAGGTTCCTAAAATTATATCTCAAAATGCCTAGTGCTTTGGATTCTAGAGATCAAATTTTGGCAATTACTAATTAAAGGGAAACTCCACCAACAAAAATGTTGCTTTAATTCTAAGCAGCTTTCCACTATTATTGCTATTGAATGCAGTATGTGTCTTTCTGACTTCTTCGCAGCTTGTCCTGACTGTTGAAACAGTGTCAGCTGTGCTCCAGGCAAGACTCGTATTGCCGCAGTGCCTTGAATGCTCCTTCATTGATTTGTTCACGGAACATTGGGGGAACTGTCTGGAAAAGATGTAACTTCTGTTACATTGTTTCAACAGGAATAAGAAATATAGAGGGGCAGGAATAAGGAATAAAAAGGAAGGACATATATTTTGTTTTCAATAGCAGTTATATTTACAAATAGCTGGTAAATTGCGTAGGCTAAGGGTAATTGCCAGCAGAATGACACTCGCGGTACTTCATTTCTGAACTCACCCAAAGCTGCCTCATGAGGAAACTTTGGGCGACTTTGGAAAATGAAGCGCCGCGAGTGCCATCCCGCTGGCGATTTTTCATTCCATCTGGTGGGACGGCAATTCCGGGAGATTGTCGCCCCAGAGAAAAGGTGGTTTGTCGCCGGGCCGACTAATCTGCCCGAATCTGCCCGTGTGCCCTGACCCTAAAGGCACATGGAGCTGTTTGTCTTTTTTCTCTGCCTACGTTTGTGCACCGGATACAGCCCTGTTTGCCAGTAGCCTTATTGTTGCATTCTATCAATATGTATTTTTGCATTATTTGGGTGTCATTTACCTTTAAAACAACCTGAAAGTCACAATTAATATTTGCTTAATCGATTTAACTTGATTCATATTTATCATTTTGTATTTCACAGCCAAAAAACAATGGCATTAAACTTAGGCCGCTGTCCTCATTAAAAGCACATTTACTGAAAGATCATGGAACTGCATGCGCTGCATCGTCTACCATTCCAGGCTTTTTGCAAGCAGAGGAGGAAAACTTACAATCTGTTGAATTATCAACAATACAGGTACCATATTGCTTTTTTCTCTACATCCCTAACACCATAAGGGAAAATTAATTGACATCAACTTGTTACCAACCTGTACATATAAGATTTTAAAGGGGTGGCTCACCTTTTGGTTAACCTTTTAATATGTTATATAATGACCAGTTCTAAACAACTTTTTATTTACGGTAATTTAATTTTTTTTTTTTTTGTAGTTTTTTTTAATTATTTGCCGGCTTCTGACTCCTTCCAGCTTTCACATTGGGGTTGCTCAACTAATCTAAAAAGAAATGCTCTAAAAATGTATTGTTATTGCTACTTTTTATTACCTTTCTATTCAGGTCTCTCCTATTCACATTCCATTGTTTTATTCAAATCAATACATGGTTGCTAGGGTAATTTGGACAATAGCAACTAGATTGCTGAAACGACAAACTGGAGAGACGCTGAATAAAAAGCTAACGCCAAAAAACACAAATGAAAATTTAAAGCCAATTGTCTCAGAATATCACTATCCTACTAAAAGTTAATTTAAAGGTGAAGAACTCCTGTAAAAGCAGACCTGTTTTCCGGATAAGGGGTCTTTCTGTAATTTGGATCACCATAACCTAAGTCTACTAAAACAATCATTTAAACATTTATTAAACCCAATAAGATTGCTTTGCCACCAATATGGATTCATGGAGCTTAGTTAGGATCAAGTACAAGGTACCGTACTGTTTTATTATTTCAGAGAAAAGGGAAATCATTTTTAAATATTTTAATTATTTGTAGGGATGCACCGAATCCAAGGTTCGGATTCGGCCAGGATTCTGCTTTTTTCAGCAGGATTCAGCCAAATCCTTCTGGCTTGCTGAACCAAATCTGAATCCTAATTGGCCGTGGAGGGAAATCGCGTGACTATTACAAGGAAGTAAAAAAAAATTCCCCATCATATCCCTAATTTGCATATGCAAATTAGGATTCCGTTCGGTATTTGGCGGAATCTTTTGTGAAGGATTCAGGGCTTCAGCCAAATCTAAAATAGTGGATTTGGTGCATCCCTAATTATTTGATTCAAATTGAATGAGAGATGGCCCTTCCAGATAATGGATCCTATACCTGTATTAGCTTTGTTGAAACTGCTTGTATCATAAAATCTACAATATTGCATATACGGAGGGTCCCTTTCTAGTATCTTCAGCAACATTTCATGATTGAAATTAATTGGGAAGATTTGAATCAATTTTGGAAGGTTGAACTACTCATTTTCACTTGCCTTTCCGATCATTTGGACTTTCAGCAGCAGCCAGTGGATTGATAGATCAAATAGCATTTGGGACTGATCTGTGCGTGGCTGATTTAAGGACTTTTTTTGCAAACTCTTAATATGTGGTTGTATATTCTTTTGTAAATATTTTCCTCTATATACTTTTTTTTTAGGACGAGGAAGAAGACTCAGATGATGATTTCCCAAGATATTCTGCTCCCTGTGAGTCCTTTGGACATGCTGAGCGGGGCAAGCTCGAGTTTGCCTCTATGTTTGACACTATTCATGCCAGAGAAATGAGTGATGGACAGAATGCCATATCCAGTGAAATTCATCTCATTCAGAGAAGCCTCCTCACTGCTTGGACAGTGTGTGTGACCATAAGACACCTTGAGGAGAAGGAATCATTGTTACAGTATACAGTCGGGTGCCTATCACATTTCTTGTCTGTTCTTCAGAGTTTCTACTGTACTTGTGTCAAATCCGATACATTATCAAAACGGAAGGGAAATGTCTGTATTGTGTTTCTCCGTGTTTTCCAGCAGTGCCTGACAGTGTTGCACTGGGATGTGATATCACCAATGTCATTTAAACACATCGTAAAACTTACTACTGAAACCACCAAGATGATCCTTGCACAGCAAGACCAGCTCTATACCAGGAGGCTGCTTCAAAGTGTGTGTTTGCTAAAGATGGTTTCCCAGCAATTAAACGCTATATATCATCATCAGTATGAGACGCTCTCTATCTCACCTACGGGGAGCAATAAGGCAATCCTTGATATATTATACACTCCAGTTTTTGAAATGGTTGATGAGCCCCGTAAAGGCTTTTCTGCATGTTCTGTAGTCACACAACCACCGGAATCTGTAAAACTCAACATGAAGTCAGAGAAAAGGTACAGAGCATTTATATTGATATATCCTTTTATGATTCTATTCTACATAGTGAAGCATACCTGAAATTAACTGTAAAGATGGCCCTTACCAATTTAACCTTTCTTGCCCTTGTTACTATAACTAAAAAATGCAAGTTGGAGTCATTTTATCCCCCTCGCTTCCTCCACAGCAGCCCATCAGCAGAACGATGGGAAGGTAACCAGATAGCAGCTCCCTAGTAGATCTAAGTATAAGCACTCAATAGTAAAAATCCAAGTCCCACTGAGACACGTTCAGTTACATTGAGTAGGAGAAACAACAGCCTGCCAGAAAGCAGTTCCATCCTAAAGTGCAGGCTCTTTCTGAAAGCACATGACCAGGCAAAATGACCTGAGATGCACCTACACACCAATATTATAATAAAAAAAATACACTTGTTGGTACACAAAATAAATGTTGTATGGTAGAGTGAATTATTTGCAGTGTCAACAGTGTAATTTAGAAATAAAATGAACCCATAAAAATCATGACAGAATCCCTTTAACCTTTTGCTCTGGCCCAAGAAAAACCCCACTCTGACCCAGGGTACTTTATTTTAGAGAACTAGGGTGCCATGATTCATGGCTTAATTTGCTGCCCTAGTTTGGGTGCATGTGCAGTATTCAATCTGCACAGGGGATACTTGGTAAGAATATAGAACAATATGTTATTTTTCTGGAAGAGGTGCACCAAGTCAGGCCAGGAGGTTAATGCCCTGCCTCATGGTGGATTGGGTTTGTCAGTGTTTTAACACTTAATTCTTCTTTAAGTTGCCCATTGTGTGGTAGTTGTATACAAGCTGTAGTTCTGAAAATCCAGAAATGCAAGGGAAGGTCTGTATTGATCAGTGATGCCTGTTTATCCTGAACTGCAGTTGATTGGACAGCAAGGTAAACAGAGCAGAACCATAGCAGATTAAAACCACTTTTATGGGACCCCTCACAATATACAGTACACATAGAATATAAATGTCACAATACAAGACTGATTAGTAATTACTACATGGCAGCACAGAAACCAGTGCAATTAGCATCAGAATTTAATAATCAGCCCTGTAGCATCAGCTTATATTACAGACCAACCTCATTTTCTGCTGGATAATTAGTGACGAGCCCTAAGCTTAGCTTCTCAACAGCTGCTCAGAGCCCACTGAGCATGTGAGTGTCACAGACACTTTCCAAGATGGTGACCCCCTGTGACAAGTTTGAAGTCCTGGATCATTGCTGCTATTGACAAGCTGAAACTTTAGACTGGTGCAATTAGTTCAGTATATAAAATATGGCATTTTTAGCCACATTCATTTTTAGGGTTTAGCTTAATACTGATAAGAACTGAATGCATTTGCAGTTGTCCATTGGGCCCTTAGTAGACACTTCCTTTACAAGAATATAGGCAATTGTATTTTGCTGTATCCTAAGTTGAACTAAGTGCATTCTTGTTCTGTGTTTCAGACTGGCAGTCTTATGGAGGCTTCTATATAACAGATCTCTTTGTTATCAGAGCTATTTGAGACAACACATCAGCTCAAATCCAACAGAGAAAATCACCAGCAAAGTTAACTGTGAGCAACAAGCAGTAACATCGCTGATCTGTCATATCCAGGCTGAACTTCAGGCTGCAGGACAGCGGCTGGACCAAAGCCTTCATCTTCTGCCTGTGACTGGTACTAGCAATGATTGCAGTTTTTTTATCTGACCTATATAGTGTGGGCAGGATTAAGCATACAGGCATAGCTACTGTATGTACAGTTTATTAAAATAATAAGGCATTATTAGACATACCAGGAAAACTCCCAATGTGCACTTGTGTCGGTTGTCCCTCCTGCTCACCCACCATTTGCCTTGTTGCCCATAGTATGGCCATTCCACATTTCTAGTTAAGAACTAAATTAGTTTGAAGAGTTGGCCTGTTGTCTAAGGTTTTCTGATAGGCCCCTGGCTTTGCCCTTCTTGGGCACAACCCAAACATAGGGTTTTAGACCCTCACTAGTCCCAGACTCCAGCAAAGAAACCAAAATATAAGTCCAATGATTCACTCTATCTTTGTGGGCACAACAATTACCTTTAGAGCATCCTTTTCTGGTAGCCAGTAGCCCTTCATACTCTTTCTTCATGTTAGTGCAAGAATGTGTATGAATGATGTATGCTTCCACATTTACAGTAGCCCTATGCAATAAAGCATGATTGCAATATGTGGTGGTGGGGTCATGAGGGTTGAGTCCTGAGGGCACAAAAAGTGAGGATTGCTGTTTGGGAGAAATATCGGAATTGAATGGATGTCAGGACATCGTCTGCAGCTGATCATTGCATATAGCTTACACCACTTTTTTATATTTTGCATAGGGGAAGAATGTTTCCTGCTTGGGTCATACAAAGAATCAGTGGACTACTGGAGAAGAGCATTAGTAGACATCAGTACCCAAGGTATCATTGCGTGTTTCCATTTGTAGGGGTAAGATAAATACATCTCCATTAATAGAGCAACCCCCTAAGGACTGGCCACCAAGTGGACCCATAGTAATACAGGGAGTAATTCTCCACTTCCTGGGTGTATAGAATGACTCATAGCTGTCCCTGCTTTGGCCACAAGGTGGCATTGTGAATCTAAAAGCATGAGTCATATGGCTCTGGGTGCTTTTTGGCCAGTAACTTCCCCAAGGGAGAAGCTGGGAATAAGTAGAACCCCAGGACAGGGTTAAGTGAGTATCAAAAATCTAGGGGGGGGGGTGGAAGCACTCTTAAGGCTAATACAAAATATATTTAAGTATAAGGGAAGTGCTACTTACAATGCACTTCCCTGGGCCCCTGTCTCATAAGTAATTCAATATAAATGCAAATGCATATGTTTACAAAACAAGGGTTTTTAGTTACAAAGTTATGATCATAAGGTTGAAAAGCCACCATACCACGTCAAGGTAAACCCCATATGGCGGTCCCTAACTTAGTTAACTCAGGTCACAATATAAAAAGATACTTCTCTGCATAATAGCATTACCTGTACACAATATGTGTTATGCATTGGTTTCAATCTGAAAGCTAAATCTTATGAGACAGGGGCCCAGGGAAATGCATTGTAAGTAGCACTTCCATTATACTTAAATATATTTTGTATTAGCCCTAAGAGTGCTTCCACCACCACCCCTAGATTTTTTTAAGTGAGTATCAGTTAGAACTTTTAATAGTCTCTCTAGGAGAGCTAGTCAGGAGTAGGGTTTCCTATATTGAGCAGCTCTGGGCTCCACCAAGGACATTAGCAGGGATTAGAATCCCAAGGGAATTGTGGCCTAGACAGGGAACAAGAGCAATTTTATAGGGATTTAGCTAGATTCCCACCTGGATTCCATGTCAGAGTTGTCCTCCGTGGAAACCAGAGAGGCTCTGGGAGGACAATGTGATATTCCCATCTTAAGTGATTCTAGAGGGGAGACTCTTCTATTGTTCTGTATTGTGAGTTTGTTCGATCATCCATTGTTTCTGTTCATTATAACTGCTCGTCCTTGTGGATTTGTTATAATAAACTAGTTCAGCTATTGTTCAAGATCCATTGGCACCCATTCTTTTGCTGTTACTGATTCTGTGATGGCTGATTTTGTTAATGCTTTTACGAGTGACTTGGATGATTTCTTGGACAGACATAATATCAAAGGCTATTGTGATACTAAACTCTATAGTTAGTATAGATATGGGTATATAGAATTTATGTGACAGTAGGGAGGGGTGTGTGTATGGATGCTGGGTTTTCATTTGGAGGGGTTGAACTTGATGGACTTTTTCAACCCAATTTAACTATGTTACAGTAATTTTGCACCCAGCCTCCACACCATTGCAAGGGCTCACCCCTGAAGATAAAAGGTCTCATCTAGAGCACAGTGGGGTACAGCTATTAGTGTAGAGTAATGGGGCCGCTCATTTCGATATAAGATTAGACACTCATGTAACACATGTTGAATAGAAACCATGCAGCTTCTTTCTTTCATGGAACGTAGTAAACAGGTGTTTGGTATAAGCCCAATATCCATTTGCAAACACGCTCAAATTACTATTTAAATGTATAAAATTAAAGCTTACACTGTTTAAGGGGTTTAACTGGAATGTATCTTCTTTCAACCTCAGCAGTTATGTTGCCATATAGGTTACTCTTTCAGTACTCTGGCATGATAAGTGAGGGGGGCAACAATGAATCTATAAAGAATCTGCATTCTATAAAGCAGAACACATTGATCACAAAGAATGGCATTACTGAAAAGTAAACAATTTGAACACAGGATGCTGAGGCACTCATTTTTATTATAAAACAGTTTATAATGTAAAGTTGTTGTGCACAGGGGGGAGGAGAGCCAGTTTACTACAGACGCGATATTACCTATCACTACTCTACTGCCACCTCTATAACTACAATCTAAATGATGCCCAAGGCATGTGTGACCAGCTTGTGGGAGAACTACTGAGGAAATCCAATCTACTTACAGAGGCACCTGGTGAGCTCATCCCTTCTTATAGATAAAGATTATTAAGACTATTCCTGTGCTGAGTCACATGGACTATTTGTGATGCATTCTTGCATTTTGCAGTTAAAGGAGAAGGAAAGGCTAAACTAAGTAAGCTTTATCAGAAAGGTCTATATAAATACACCAGTAAACCCTCAAAGTAATGCTGCTCCCATTTCAAAAGAAACACCACATTTCTTTCTTTGTGTTGTGTACACATGGGCTTCTGTATCAGACTTCCTGTTTGCAACATCAAACTCCAGGGCTAGGGCTTGAGCATGCTCAGTTTGCTCCTCTCTCACTTCCTTTTCCCTCCTCCCTTCCCTGCTGTAATCTGAACCCAGAGCTATGAGTGAGCAGGAAGTTATGTCACACCAAGCTTATATGGCAGCTGCTATCCTAAACAAACAGAGAGAGCTTCTAGAGCTGTTTTCTCAGGTATGATTCTGCAGAATAAATATAGTGTTATACAGTAGCTTGCATACTTTTGCTAATCTATTGGCAATAAACTGCATTGGTAGCTTTCCTACTCCTTTAACAGAACTCTAGGTATCCATTTATCTTCTGAGCCTGCTTGGTCATGTTGGTATTTCATTTACATAATACAAAACCGTGTTTATAGGGTAGCCTAACCTGTTGCTGCAGTGATGTAGAACTTATTATAAAAACACATGCTGACTGTAGCTATTAAAATTGCTGTAATAATTAAACTGGCTTTGGAAAACATGTCCAGATTTATTAACATTACAAGGCATCCTTCTATCTACAAAAACACTTAAATCCACATTCTGATCAGATTTATATGTTAAGAGCAAGTCCTACATTAGGATTTGTAGGTTTCTTTGACTCATCTTTGGGCTGCTGCGTTGGTATGGAGATACAACAGCCCTGTGTCAATAAAAGAATCCTCTTGCCCCTCCTTCTAATACTCTGGCTCTGAGCACATGGAAACCTTCAGCTTGGGCATTTCAGATGACATTCCCTTACTTTTCAGTGGGATACACACACAAGCGCAGGTGTCAGTGCTTTTTGCCTGAAACTTCAAAACACCAAAAACTCACTCACAGCTTAGCTTCTGCGTGTGTTCCATGCAGCTCGTAAAGAGTGACTGAAGTTTATCAGAGCACAAGTCACATGACCAGGGGCAGCTGGGAAACTGACAATATGTCTAGCCCCATGTCAGATTTCAAAATTAAATATAAAAAGATCAGTTTGCTCTTTTGAGAAATGGATTTCAGTGCAGAACTCTGCAGGAGCAGCACTATTAACTGATGTGCAGCTGTTTTACGGAAATGATGTTTGTCCAGGGTACATTGTGTAGGGCTGCCAACCCACAGGAAGAGACGATGTTGGACTCCTGAAAACCGAGGTACCAGTCATTGGACAATGTCTTTATTTTCATAGGACCTTTGTACCTTCAGACACAGCAGCCTCATAACATGGCCCACGATTATCTTTCTTAGTGGCTCATCCCCACTGTGTAGTCTCCCCAAGATCATTTTCCTTTATGAAGAACTGTGGATAGCTTTAATTACTGTGCAATCTCCCTAAAACTTTTTTGCTTTACGTTTACATTATCTTTAAAGACAAATAACCAGGCAATGTGTTGTACTACAGAGGCTGATTGATACCCCAGAACAACAGGAGATTTTTTTTGTGTTTCCCCTTTCCCCACAGAGGACCTTGAGCAACAGCTATTGGATGATCTTCACCCTGAAGCGGCATTGGCTGTGATCCAGTCTATGGGCAGATTCATGGCTGCATATTTCACTAACCAGCAGCTCTATGTCTTTCCTCCACACAACGTCCACATATTGCTCCCTCTTTATGGTGCTTCAGGTACAACCAATACCTATAATATAATATCCAGATCTGTTCTTCTAAATATGGAAATATCAACACTATATAGCTTATATGAAATTGGAATCATTATCATATTTTTAAATGTTCTTTCTGTATTTGGAAAAATTTAGGTGAAAATGTAAATAATTTACTTTTGTTTTTTTATTACTTCAATTCCTCCGATGTATACTGTTACACTCCCCTTAGGGGGTTTGGCCAAGCAGCCCCAAAATGAAGTAGCATTGGGGATGTGGCCAGCCAGTCAATATGTCCATATCTGCAAACAGCTATACAAAGTTATACTGTCACTTTGTCTGTTGATCCAGTTTGACCTTACATTGTTATTTATATAGAACGGCATCCTCGAGTAGTCTCTCTGCAGCACAGCATGGTTGCCAGTGTGGTTAGAGACCAGAATCTGTCTTGCGTCTGGACGGTGGAATATGCTCTTGACTTGCTTCTGGTTGGTGGATTGGTGCCAGAGGCTGTGTGGCTAGCAAACAAACTCGGAGACTGGAAGATGTCCGTTTCTATGGCGGTAGCTTATAACCTGTACATCGAAAGCATTCCTGATGAGTAAGTCATTCCACTTATAATGTAACCATATCACAGTATTTGTATTGCTGCTTCTCTGCTAACCAATAATCTAAAAAGTACGGTTCTTGTAAGTTCTACAACTTCTCTTCTTTACAAATTGGTCTCTTAAAACATGTTAAATCAACTATAATACTGTCTGTTTCCAGGTCTGAAAGAAAAGAGTTGTCCTTACCACCGACCCTAACTCCAGCACATATATTTCAGGAAAAATTACAGGCGTTCCTGGGGAGACCTCCGAGTCTCACCGCTGCGCCTAAAGATGACAACATATCAAAAGAATTTACTGGTAGTCTTATTGTTTCTTCTCTTTTTCTATATAGGCCAATTCTCCTTTTTCAAAACCTGTCTAAAAATGTAAAAAACAGGAAAGGTTGCTAACACTTAACTAAACGCATGAAAAATACACGAAGGGCGTAGAATTGCCAGCAACTAATGTCTCAAATTGTTATTGACAATAGCAAAGCTTTTAAGAGGGGAAGCATCTATTTGGTAGGGATGTGCTTTCAGCTAATGCATCAAATGTTTTAATAATGTCAAGCGAGCAACAGGAAAAGGGACAAAGGAAAATCGTTAATTTCTGAGATGTGACTGTAGGAAGACAATAAAAACTAAAGTGATTAAGAGTAAGGCATTATTTGATGACAGTACTTTTTGGTAAACAACTAGGGATGGGCGAATTTGAGAGCACCTGCTCTATCTTGTTCCATGGGTGAATTTGACCCGTTTAGTTTCGCCAAAAATTTTTGACGCACATTTTTTATTTTGACGCAACCCGCCACACAAGTCTATGGGCGTAATTTTTTTCGTCGAAACTAGGCAAACAAATTCGCCCATCCCCATAAACAACCACGTCAATATCCAAATATAGATGAAAGGTATGCAGTGATGCTCTGTAAAATGTAAATCTATGTATTTTCCATAGATCCAATTGAGGAAGAAGATGCTGATCTGCTCTTCAGCTCAGTACAAGAGATGTTAAAGGCAGCTGTAATGGCTGATGCGGAAATCCTTACAGAAACGCTCCATCAGCTGATGGACTCTGCCAAGGAGCTTAGCAGAAGGCTAGCAGATTTAGTTCCAGATAAGCTTTACCTTCCAGCACCACCTCTGTACTGTCCGCAGCCAGCTTCAGTCAGTGAAGTATGAATATACAATAAAAGCATTTTTATATGTTCAGACAGATTTATTCCTATATATACTGTAGTCTCACTTTCCATTTCTTCCTCACTTTTGCAAAGCTTTTTTTTTAACATGAACCATTCTGCTTCCTCTGTTTTTACAACTTCTTCCCCCAACTTTATTTTTCCCACACTTTCATAGTCCTTTTTTCTAAATAATTTGCTGCCGGCCTGCAGCACTGAAAACAGATGGGCATTAGATGGGCAATTCTATCCCCTAGAATGCCTGCTAGTGCATTAGGTACAGTGCTCCCTTTCATATGTGCTATGTACCCTGCACTGCATTTTTTATTTCAACTCTTTATTTCAGAGAGAAAAGGAAAGAAAGGCACAATAAAAAAAAAATCAAAATAGACAAATTTGTGGAAGCAGTTATCTAGGTGCAATAGAATTTAGCAATAGTCAAGTGTATTACAGCTTCATTTTTCAACATGGAATGGGGGCACAAGATGGCTTTTCCTGTTATTAATATCAATTTAGTGGGCGTAGGACTGAAATGATTTGGGGTAGATAAATTAGGGCTTTAGCCAGGGGGTGTGTAAAGCATTCTACTATTCGCATTTTTGTACAGACCATGTCTTAAAGGAGAAGGAAAGCTACAGAGGCATTTTATTGCCAATAGATTAGCTGCAATAGTACAAGCTAGAATGCTATATTTATTCTGTAGAATGTTTTACCATACCTGGGTAAAAAGCTCTAGAAACTCTCTGTTTGTTAAGAATAGGAGCTGCAGTATTAATGTGGTGTGACATCACTTCCTGCCTGAGTCTCTCCCTGCTCTGGGCTCAGGTAACAGTAGAGAAGGGAGGGGTGGGGGGAGAGGAGCAAACTGAGCATGCTCTTGCCCAGGGCAATGAGGTTTAAGCTGAAGGCAGGAAGTCTGATACAGAAGTCCATGTGTACACAATAGAAGGAAAGAAATGCAGTATTTCTTTTGACAGGGGACTCAGAGCAGCATTACTTTGGGGGTTTACTGGTATATTTATATGGGCCTTTCTGATAAGGCTTACTTAGTTTTAACCTTTCCTTCTCCTTTAAGAAAAAAATAAATATTTTGCATCTCTCGCGGGGGGGCCAGAGTGATAGGGAAATGGTATATCCAGTTAATCCATATCTTTTCATAAGCTGGCATGGTGTTATGTATAGCTGACATGTATGCCATTCTCCGTATCTCTTCCACTTTATCTTGGGGGTTATTCTTTGTTTCCACTTTGAGCATATAAGTCTTCTAGCTGCTGTGAGAATATGATTCAACAGCCTTTGATCTGCCTTGGTACTGTCAATGAGGGGTTTGCCTAAGACATATATCCAAGGGTCCAGTGATATGTCCCGGAAGAGTACTTTACTCAAGAGTGCTGAAATGTTCTCCCAAAAAGGGACTATTATCGGGCAGTACCACATCAGGTGGGCTAGTGTGCCTCGTTGCTTACAGTTTCTCCAACAAAGGTCTGTTGTCTGTGGGAATATGGCGTGGAGCTTATCCGGGGTGTAGTACCAGGGAGGCAAAATTTTATATACGTTTTCCCTATACCGGATACATGAGGAGGATTTTTGACCGTTCTCCCATATTTCTTACCAATCTTCATATGGTAAGGTGGTTGATAAGTTCCTTTCCCAGTAATGCATATATGGATGCTTCGGAAAGGGATCTGTGGGTAAGGTGACCAATAGTTGATAAATGTTAGTGATCAGTTTTCTTTGTGGGCCCTTCTTTGGCAAGTTTTTCAAAGGGTCAAAGTGTTGTGTTGGTTTCTCCTTTAGATGCCTTTCCGATATAATTTGTGATTTGTATATACTGATAGTACGGTATTACAAAATACCTTCTCCTGTATTTGAGACAGTAATTTATTCTTGCCTGTATCAGGAGTTATGATGTCCCAGATGTGAAAGCTTTCTGGATTATGCCTAATCCGTTGAAGGGACATAGATAGTCCTGGTGGAAATTGCGGATTGCCCGTGATGGACTGCAACAGGTGCGATCCAGACAGGAGAGGGTATTGTTTGATAGCCCTTTTCCAAAGCGATATCGTAAACTTAATGGAGTGTAAGGGGCATCTGGTCTGTATTGACGGGCAGTTCTGTCCCCAGATCACATTGTTCAGGTGTATCGGATGCGTCACTAAAGTTTCAAGTAAAGCCCATTTGCTAAATGGATTACAGGTAGTCCAATAAGTAATATGTCTAAGATAATCTGCTAGGTAGTATTTTTTGACATCTGGCACAGACAAACCACCCTGCATCAATTTTGTCATAAGTATCCCTTTCGCCACTCGTGTTTTTTTATTTGCCCAGATGAATCGGAGAAGTTTGGATTGGAGAGAAGTGAGAATTGTGTTACGTACTAAGATGGGAAGCGTTTTGAACAAATACAGTAGTCGCGGGAGAACATTCATTTTAACTGCACTTATCCTGCCGGACCATGCCAGCGTGCCTTGATTCCATGTGTCCATTTCGATTTTAAATGTTTTTATTTGGCTCGGATAGTTATACTCATAGAGAGGGTCATATTCTTTTGTTAATGAAATTCCCAGGTAGCCGATAGAGTGAGTTCACCAGCTATAGTTAAAATTGAGTTTTAAAGTTTTAAGCCGATGAGGGGATATATGCAATGGAAGCGCCTCTGTTTTATGTTCATTAACCTTGTATCCCAAAAGAAGTCCGTACTCCTGTATCACTTTATGGAGGTTGGGCAGAGAAATTGCGGGTTTGGTCAACGTTAGAAGCAAGTCATCGGCAAAGAGTGTGATTTTAAACTCAGTATGACCGTAATAGCAGTATTCTCGCAGATGGCAATGGCCAATGGTTTGATACACAGGATATAAAGTAACGGGGAAAGTGGGCAGCCTTGTACCGTTATGTATGTGAAAAGATGAAGACAAAGTACCAGATACAGATACAGCCTATCTATTTACCCAGTTTTTTTTTTCACACTGAACTGTTCCTTTAAGGTGGACAGCTGCCGTAGGATTGGCATATAAGGCCTTCACCGCCTGCAGGAATTGGCCTCGAAATCCCATCAGTTCTAGAAGTGCTAGCATGTAAATCCAATCCAGTGCAGGTTCCTTTTTGGCATTAATGATGTCTATCAGATCAATTTATTTCCTCGTATTATCCCCTGCTTGCCTTGCACGTTCAAAACCAACTGTGATGATGATATTGGCCTGTAGTTGGCACACTCGAGGGGGTCTTTCCTTTGTTTTGGGATGACTGTGATATGGGAGGTGTTCATACATCTCGGGACCGCTTCCCCTTTTAGAAAATCGTTGAATATTGCCAGTAGGTGTGGAGTTAAGAGAGTACTAAAGGATTTATAATAACAGTACGAAAAGCCGTCAGGCTTGTCTGAAAGATCCAGTTAACTGTTCTGGGGTTGGTTTTGATCTATCTCTTAAGGTAGATTGTGCCATGTTAAAATCACCTGCCACTATAGTTGGTAGCTGGGTTAGTGTTGGCAGTTTTGAAAGGATTCTTGATAAGTAAGCTGTCTGGTTTTGATTGGGTAGGTAAACGTTAAGTAGTAGTACTTCTGTCCTGTCAAGGATGCCTCTGAGTAGGTGTGTGCATCCAGTCTTGGTACAGAGTACACCTCAGCTTACGGTTGAATAAGTCTCTTGACCTCACTTCGTTGCTAGCGGTTGCCTCCCTCTCTTGCGGGTAACTTCATGCCACCTGACTCGCTGTGGTAGCTGTTCTCTTTGCTGGGGATCCTGCCAGTCCGGTAATGCCATCTCCGGTATGTCCCAAGCTTGCAGGAAGGTTGGTAGATCTCTTGGTGACTTTAGGGTCGCTGTTTTTCCCTGTGCTTTAGCTGTTAATTGGAACGGGTATCCCCATTGGTAGGGTGTATTTCTTTTCTGTAGCTGTTTAAAGGAAAACTATACCCCCCAAACAATGTAGGTCTCTATTAAAAGATACTGAGTAAAACAGCTCATGTGTAAAACCCTGCTTCATGTAAATGAACCATTATCATAATAATATACTGTTTTAGTAGTAAGTGCCATTGGGTAATCATAAATAGAAAATTGCCATTTTAAAAAATAAGGGCCGCTCCCTGAGATCGTAGGAGTCACTGTGCACACATACAAACCACATGTAAGGTCACATGAGCCAATTAACAGACAGAGTTCTGCCTTTTGCTTCCACATTTCTTCCTGTTACAGTTAGTGTTGTAGTATTTCTGGTCAGGTGATCTCTGAGGCAGCACAGATAGAGTCACAAAATGGTGGTTCAAGGCAAGAGATGTAAAAGGGCAATATTTATGTAAATATATATTCCAGTTTGGTAAGATTCTTTAATATGTCATTCAATTTGATATAAACTGTTGCTTAAGTATTCATTTTGGGGGTATAGTTTTCCTTTAAGAAGAGGCTTAAGCATCTGTCTTTTTTGTAAAGTCTCACGGGCCAAGTCTGGGTAAAGCTGTATCTGCACTTCTTTGAAGAAAATTCAAATGGACATTGCTTTAGACATGATCTCTTCCTTTATGGTATAGTTGTGCACTCTGCAAATAACATCTCTCGGGACGTCGCCCGTTTTTTTTGCACTGCATTTTTAATCTGGCAATAGGTGCAGAACACAGCCATTGCCATAAGCCCTAAGGCTTTTTCCCATTTCATTCGGTTTACCCGTTTAATTGCTGTCTATAGGCTAATTACTAAACTGCACCTATACTGTTACTCATAGGAACCATTCAGCTTTCATTTTCTTACTTGTGTTAGACTGGTGGTTAACTGCTGGTTGGATGTAATTGTTGGAGTTTAGCACGTGTGATATATTCACTTTTATTTCCTTATGTGTTTTCTGTTTCCAGGATGACCACAGAGATTTACAATTTGAAGCAGAAAAACACACACGGCAGAAGCTTTCTGGTGTTCTACAGAGAATCCTATTGATTTTGCGGGCGGCTCACTGCTCGGTGCCTGCTGCCCAGTGGTATATTAAGCAGTTAAAGCGTGCCAGAAAATTCTTGCAAAAGGTACCCAAAATTAATGAATTCAGAAGCATATCCCCTTGAAAAATTATAAACATTTATCCCAGGATGGGCCAGAATAATTCTTTCAACATTTTATTGTCTTAAATATTTTGTTATGAATGTATAAAAAAATTTACAAAATGCTCTGTATACTACACAGTTTTTTTTTGTTTAGATGTATCAAAGCTTACATGTGTGCACACAAAACCAAGCTGGGCCTGTATACAAACATTTATAGTCCCATAGCAGCCAGCTAGTTTTTATTACTTTACTATGTTTTAACCAAATTATCCCTGGTATCTATAAATTTGATTCTTCTGAAATATATTTATATGTGGATTAAAGGGCAGTTCCTTCCCATCTTTCCCAAAAGTTTCCAATTTCTTCCTCTGAACAGAGAAAATCAGAAAAAATGTAAATAATACATACATACAAGGATACATCGTTACATATTATTAATCGAAATCATAGTAATAATGACACTTTTGTCTCACCAGATTCGTGCTAAATGCTCTCTTCCTCCATTAAATGCTCTTCCTGAGTCCCTACTGAATTACTCCAACAGCAGCAAAGTGTTTTTTAAGGCCAGTGATCAACAAAAGGACCACATTTCAGCCAGCATCGTAGGTTTGTAATACGCATTGTCTAGTTTATTACGTTTTTTATGATGACAACATCCTGCACATTTGTGTGCATCAACCTGGCAAAGAATCTTTCATATTCTTTCCCTTCTAGGCTGCTTTAGAGAACTATGTGCCCTGTGCTGGATGCTTCACGTGCGGGATAGACTATCTTTTAGCTGCAGACAGTACCAGAAAGCAAGGGATAATGGCAAACTATTTAAGGTAAAGGACTTCTGCTCAGCATTCATAAGCTATATTCCCCACAACAATGCACTTCTTAACTCCCTTGCATATTAAAACACACTGCCAAACTTTATGTTAAACTGCCAAGAGGTATTCAGTTTAGAAGGTTCAGTCGCTCCCAGCATGCAGCAGTGATTGCAGCTCCAGCCATTACACTACAGTCACATGTGCTATGGTTCTGTATATGCACATCTCAGAAGTGGCTTAACACCTACACAGGCTAAAGGCTCCAACTGTTCTCAGTTTTGCCGGCTGAAAAAAGCGGATGTGCTACTTGTCCCTGCTCAATTGATTTGAATCCAATCAGCCTGCGTGTGCACACACACACTGAGGTCAGCCTGGAGATGCCTCCTTTCACGTATTTGGGCTGAACTCGGCTTCAGCTCCGCTGGGCTGATTGGATTCACATCAATGGAGCAGGGACAGGGAGCAGATCAGCAGGGGCATGGAGCAAGTCAGCTTGTCTCGTCCTACGAAAATACACAGGCTGGGAACAGCTGGAGCATTCAGTTTGTGTGCCCATAGCCTTAGAATTATATATTTATGAAAAATGGCTATGCAATGGTAAAAGCCGAAAAAATAAAACCAATTGTTCCTGGTACTTGTAACTATTTGTGATGACTTTTATGCCAGTGGTTGTTCGACTACAACCATTACTATACGGAAAAGACATTGGTAGTCATACAAGAAGAGCCAGAGAGCTTTGATTAGTTTAACTTTGCAGAATATTTTGTTCATGACCGTTTTACTCCTTCTTACCAGAGTGCAGATGACTATGACGCCTGTGTCACTGAGCGCTGTTTTGAGGCCCTGGATTGGGCATGCCGAATGCTCCCGTTCACTCGCATTATAAACTGTGAAGAGCTGATTCAGGATATCATTCTGAGCCTTGTCAGCGAGTTGCCTCCTGTAAGGAAGGTAAGTTTTTGAGTGTCCATATAGAATTGCCCTTCAGCATGCCTGATCTGACCTTGTGCAACATTGTATATGTATTCCTTTCTCCTTGTCATCTTGGGGGACACAGGGACAGTGGGTACAGCTAGTACCATTAGGAGGCAGGACACAACAAAGGTAGAAAACTGGCCCCTCCCCTACTGGCTATACCCCCTGAGCTTAGCTCAGTTTAGCTGAGTGTCCTCAGGAGGTGAGGATGTGATTTTTTTACTTGTCAAGTTATCTGACAACAGAGGTTGCTCAGGACTTCTACACTGAGTAAGAAGATCCTTGCTGGGTATTTTCCAACGTTGGACTCTGTCTCCGGGGTCTAATTGGTGTTTTCACAGACCAACAGCCGAATTAAGTCACCTTTCCTTCCAGGAGGAGAACTGGCTGCCGGGGAGAGTTTCTACTAACTGGTGAGTATTCTGCACTCCCCTGGCTCTCCCCAGTATTTCCCCAAACGACTGCTGAGGGGACAGCACGGGTGCCTATTGCCTCTCTACCCTCTAGCAGAAGTAATATACCTAGGCTGCAGTTTGCCTTTCTCCCTAGGGGCCTAGCATTAGGGGAAGCAGACCGGGTGGTTACACATTAGCCGGGAAGGAACCGGAAGGTCCGCACTGCTACTCTATTTATTGAAATGAGTTGCGCACTGGATCCCCTGACCGAAATTGGTGCCATGGTGCTTCGTTCACTTGCTTGTGTCATCGCGTGAACACAAGCGCACTCTTACAGATCTCGGCCACCATTACCATTAGAAAACGTACTTCTCCTGTACAGAAGTGTTTCGGTGCATCAGTGCAACTGGGACACGGGTTTAGCTAGTGCCATTTCACTAGAAGTTACCCACAATTAGTATCTGCTCCTACCACATGCAGGTTAGTGTGCTTTTTTCTACTGACTCTACTCCAAGCAGGCAGCAGTCTTACTCAGCTGCATACCAGCAAGGGATTACCCTAATGCACACAAGCGGTTTACTTTTTCAGCCACCATGTCTGAGGGGAACAGTGACAGCCTCTTTTCAAAGGGTGCACCTGCCCTCAGGGCACAAAGACCCCCCTTTGTGTAAGGTGTAAACCGCCAGTTCAGGGCTCAGAACCTACTCTACCTCAGGTGAGGTCAGCCTTCTCAGGGGGAGTCGTCGGTTCTTAATAGAAACAACCAGCCACCCAGTAACCTTCCTATTCCACAGTGGGCATCACAACTAGCCACAGGCATTCCAAAGCAAGCTCTTTTATTGGACAAGCTTCTATCCCACCTGGACAACCCCAGGGCAAGGGTGTCCAAGCACAGAACACCATCTCCATCTGATGAGGAAAGCGACACCCCTCCCAGACACTCGTCTCTTCCCCCCATTAGATTCTGGGGATGATTGCAACTGTTCTGAAGGTGAATTATCTTCTGCTTCAGATCAGAGGAGTCCCTTAATCTTCAAGAACCTGAAGTCTCGTCCAACTCTTCTAAATTGCTTTTCAAACGTCAAAGCAAGGTGTCACCAGTTTTTCCCTCACAGCTTGAACAAATCACAGTTTCATCAGAGTGGCCAACGGGCCATCACTGAAATTGCTGAGGATCTGCTGACCACTTGTGCTGCGTCTAGCGAGGCCTCACACAGATAATGATTTGCTTCCTTGATCTGGGATGCCCATTGAAAGAGCTCTTTGCGAGGTGCTCCCGAAATAATAGCATTGAGAAGGGAGTCGGACCAGCATTGGACTGCCCTGCTACCCATGCCATGGCTATTACTGGGCTACGAGAGGTACCCGAGGCTGAGAACACAGAGCGTAGTAGGCTCTAGCTTGTAGTCCATAGAGTCTTTGAAAGAAGAGGTGTCCAGAACTGGCAGGGCTGTATTATTGGAAAGACGGGATACTGGTGCATCCACTGAGGGATGGGATAACCATTTTTCAGTAAGTTCGGCTGGGAACAGTTCTCGAAGGTCGACCAGCACAGGTAAAATGGAAGCCGGACGAGAAAAAACTACAGATCAACCTGCTCGAGATCCAGGCAATTCGTCTAGGGCTACTCCATTGGCAGAAGGAGATGAGGGGTCAAGTGGTGAAAATACAGTCGGACAATTCCACCGTGGTGGCTTACATCAACCACCAAGGGGGTACAAGAAGCAGAGGGGCTTTAAATGAGATAAAGCTCATTTTCCAGTGGGCCGAAAACCCATCAAGCCCATCTGTCAGCCATCTACATTCCAGGGTTGCTAAACTGGGAATCTGATTTCCTAAGACGGAGGACCTTCCAGACCTTCTAACTCAAGGGCCAATCTGTGTTCTCAAGGGCTGTGTCCCACACAATGTGTGCCACTTGAAAACCAGTGTCAGACAGAGCTTATCACAGAGTCTATGCCATCTACCGTCAATGGTGTACCCATCACAAAGCAAAATCCACAGTGCTTTTGAATCCCAACATTCTGGAATTCCTGCAAGACGGCCTGTCCATGGGGTTGTCCCTAGGCTCCCTCAAGTCGCAAATATCGGTACTCTTCCAGAAACGCCTAGCACTACTACCTGAAGTCAAGACATTCATGCAGTGGGTAGCTCCTCTGGCTCCCCCCGTACGAGCACCAGTCCCTCCCTGGGACCTCATAATAGTGCTGTGTGCACTACAACATCCCCCCCTTTGAACCAATGGGCTCAGTATCTCTTTGTAAGGCCAAAGGCCTCAGGAGTAGTGAGGACCAAGGGAGGAAAATAACAATGTCCAAGTTCGCAGTACAGTAGAGGATGAGACAGAAGAATGGTCAAAAACAGGCAACAAGATCAGTCCAGGCAGAAGAGGTTCGAAGTCGAGAATTCCAGGCAAGGGTCGGTACACAATAGACAAGAAGTTCGCAATGGATCACACCCAGGAGTAGAAAACTAAACCTATAATTGGGCACAGGTTACAGTCCGGAGTTCCCTTATAAAGGCCCAAGTTTGGCGCCAATTTCGGACGCATCGGCGTCATGACGTGTGCGCGGACGCGCTGACGTCGGCGACTGACGCGCTCACGTGTGCGACGGACGCCGGCGCCCATTATTGACGCCGACGCCCATTCCGTCGCCGGCGACCAATCAGGGTGTGGGAAGAAGCTGACATCATCCGTCTGCGTCCGTGAAGACCCAGGGAGCCACCATCTTGGACGCCATCTTGGTTATCCGTGCCAGATTCCATTACAGTACCCCCCCCAGGGGGGGCCTCCGGACCACCTGGGTTGGAAGGAAATTGCCGGTGGAATTTTTGGACAAGGGTAGGGGCGTGGACGTCTGAATTTCTTACCCAGGAGCACTCCTCCGGGCCGAACCCCTTCCACTCAATGAGGTATTGTAGGGTGCCCCTCGAAATCCGAGAATCCAGGATTCTTTTAACCTCGAATTCCTGATGTCCATCCACCAAGACAGGAGCTGAGGAAGAAGAAGAAGAAGTACCTGCAGGTTTGAGCAAGGAGACATGGAATGCATTAGGAATCCGCATCTCTGAGGGAAGTTGTAGACGAACAGCCACCGGGTTGATGATCTCAGAGATGGAAAAGGGACCGATAAATTTGGGACCAAGCTTCGGAGAGGGGATTTTCAGATGGATGTTTCGGGTGGATAGCCAAACCTTATCGCCAGGTGCGTACAAAGGGGAAGGGATTCTTCTTTGATCCGCGAACCTTTTCTGGACCAGGGAACTTTTTTCCAGATTGAGGACCGTGGCGTGCCAAATGGCTGACATGTGGGCAGCTTGGTCGTTGGCGGCAGGGACATTGGTAAGTAATAAATCCTGGGGAAAAGCCAAAGGGTTAAGACCATACATACAGAAAAAAGGGGACTTTTCGGAAGAAATGTGTAATGCATTGTTATGTGCGAATTCTGCCCATGGAAGCAGGTCCGCCCAGTCATCTTGGCACAGTGATACATGGCATCGAAGAAATTGTTCAAGGGCCTGGTTAACCCTTTCTGCTGCTCCATTAGACTGGGGATGGTATGAAGATGAAAATTGAAGAGAGACACCAAGGGCTTTACACAGGGATCTCCAGAACTTAGAAACGAATTGGGAACCACGATCAGAGACAATTTCGGCAGGGAAACCATGGAGGCGAAAAATGTGTTTAATGAATAATGAAGAAAGTTCAGGAGCAGAGGGAAGTTTTCGAAGAGGAGTAAAGTGTGCAACTTTAGTGAATCTGTCAATCACCACCCAAATAACAGTGTAGCCAGAGGAGTTAGGGAGGTCCACGATGAAGTCCATAGATAAATGAGTCCATGGGCGGGAGGGAATGGGTAGTGGTAAGAGTAACCCTTTGGGAGGGGAACGTCCAGATTTGGATACAGCACACACAGAGCAAGAGGAAACAAAGTCTTTAACATCCTTTCTTAGGGAAGGCCACCATACAAGACGAGACAGAAGTTCTGTGGTTTTCTTGACTCCAGGATGCCCGGCCTGCTTGGAGCTGTGGGACTGGACCAACATGGAATGACGGAGTTCAGGAGGAACAAAGGCAACACCAGGAGGGGTTCCTTCAGGAGCAGAAGATTGAACAGACAATAACTGGGAGGCCAAGGATGGAAAAAGAGCAGCGATGATTTTTGTAGGAGGCACAATGGATTCAGGGTCTTCGGAGATGGGATCTTCAGGAACAAAACTTCTGGAAAGGGCATCCGCTTTCTTGTTTCTTGAACCAGGACGAAAAGTTAAGATGAAGTTAAAACGTGAGAAGAACAATGCCCACCTGGCTTGTCGAGGATTGAGGCGCTTAAGGGTCTGAATGTATTCAAGATTTTTGTGGTCAGTGAAGATGGTCACAGGGATCGATGATCCTTCAAGAAAGTGTCTCCACTCGTCCAGAGCAAGTTTGACGGCCAGTAACTCACGGTTTCCAACATCATAATTCCTTTCGGAGGAGGAAAATTTTTTGGAAAAGAAGGCACACGGATGCAGTTTACCATCGGCAGAGGATCTTTGGGATAAAATTGCTCCTGCTCCGATATCCGAGGCATCTACTTCAATGAAGAAAGGTTGGAGAGGTTCAGGGTGCCTGAGGATTGGGGCAGAAGAAAAGGATGCTTTAAGGGACTTGAAGGCTTCCAAGGCTAGAGGAGGCCAATGTTGTGGTTTACCCCCTTTCTGAATAAGAGCAAGGATTGGAGCAATTTTAGAAGAAAAACCTTTAATAAACTGTCTGTAATAATTAGCAAAGCCGATGAATCTTTGAACAGCCTTGACACTGGTGGGGAGAGGCCAATCTTGAATCGCTGAAACCTTGGCTGGATCCATCCTGAAGCCTTGTTGGGAAATGATGTATCCTAGGAAGGAAATGGAAGAAACCTCAAAGGAACACTTCTCCAACTTGGCAAACAGATTGTTCTTTCGAAGACGAGAAAGTACTTCTTGAACTTGAAAACGATGTTGAGCAAGATTTTTGGAAAAAATAAGAATATCGTCCAGGTACACCACCACATACTGGCCCAGTAAATCTCTGAAAATGTCATTCACAAATTCTTGGAAGACCGCGGGGGCGTTACAGAGACCGAAAGCCATGACAAGATATTCGTAATGCCCGTCCCGGGTGTTAAACGCGGTCTTCCATTCATCTCCCTCTCTGACACGAATTAAATTATAAGCCCCACGAAGATCCAACTTGGTGAAAAGACAAGCCCCTTTTAGTTGATCAAACAGTTCAGAGATGAGAGGAAGGGGATAACAGTTTTTAATTGTGATTTTATTCAGACCTCTATAATCAATGCAGGGCCGCAAACCTCCGTCTTTTTTCTCTACAAAGAAGAAGCCGGCTCCAGCCGGGGAAGAAGAAGGACGAATAAAGCCTCTTTGCAGATTTTCTTGAATGTACTCCTTCATGGCACCGGTTTCAGAAGGAGACAGTGGATAGATGCGACCCCTGGGAGGCATGGTTCCCGGAAGAAGTTCGATGGGGCAATCATAAGGACGATGAGGAGGCAGGATTTCGGCAGACTTTTTACAGAAGACATCGATGAAGGCTTGATAAGCAGGGGGCAAAGAAGAATTAGAAGAAACGGATGAAACTTTAATAATAGACTTGGTAGGTAAACAGTTCTGTTGGCAAAAAGAACTCCAGCGGGAGATCTGAGAAGAAGCCCAATCGATGACAGGGTTGTGAATATTCAACCAGGGCAGACCAAGTACAATGGGAGTAGAAGGACAGTCGATGAGGAGGAAGGACAATCTTTCCAGGTGCATGGACCCCACAATAACGGAAAGTTCATCGGTGGAGTGGGAAATTGTAGCGGAGGATAGTGGACGATCGTCAATCGCCAATGCTCGAAGAGGAACAGCCAGAGATCGCAGAGGAATGGAATGGCTTTCTGCGAAGATCTTATCAATGAAATTCCCAGCTGCACCGGAGTCAAGGAAAGCCTTAGAAGAGATCGACTGGGTTCCAAAACGAATCTGCACAGGAAGGAGGAAGCGTTGAGCAGAAGAATGGGGAGAGGGACCAATTCCACCCAGGTAAGTCTCCCCAGTCTTACCTAGGTGTTGGCGTTTCCCGGCTTCACTGGACACTCATAGGCGAAGTGGGATTTTCCACCACAGTAGAGGCAAAGTCCAGCAGCCCTTCTCCGAAGCTTTTCCTGTTCGGTCAGACGAGCCCGTCCAATCTGCATTGGTTCTTCCGAAGGCTGGGAAGAGGAGGCAGGAACCGCAGGATTTGGAGAAGACAGGATGGGAGCCGGGTTGGGAAGGAAGGGTCTTTGGAAACGAGGAGCCAGAGTAGGTTGGAACCTGTGGAATCTTTTGGTTGGGGAGCGCTCTCTGTCGAGTTCAGCTTGAAACTCCCTCTGCCGAGTATCCACCTTTATGGCCAGGGCGACTAGATCTTCCCAACGGGATGGAATTTCCCTGGACACCAGATCAGACTTAATACGTATCGCCAGGCCGTTGTAAAAGGCAGCGTGATACCCGTCGTTGTTCCACGAAGTCTCTGCAACCAGGGTGCGGAACTCGATGGCATACTCCGAGACTGAGCGAGTTCCCTGTTGAAGGTGAAACAGGCGTGCGGAAGCAGCAGTGGCACGACCCGGAGCATCAAAGACCACTCGAAGTTCCCGGATGAAAGCTCGGGCATTATCAATAATGGGATCCTCCTTTTCCCATAGAGGCGACGCCCACTCTAGTGCCTTCCCTTGCAGATGGGAGAAGATGAAGCCCACCTTAGCACGTTCCGACAGGAATTGGCTGGGTGCGAGTGCAAAGTGGACCTCGCACTGGTTAACAAACCCACGGCAGGCTGTAGGATCACCACTGTAGAGTGGGGGAGCCGGAATGCGGGGTTCGGTGGCGTGAAGCGGAACCACAGGAGCAGGGGCTGGAGTAGGATCGGCAGGTGTTAACGCCGACAACTTGGCAAGAATGGTCTCCAAAGCCTGACCAAAGTGAGACTGCTGTACCTCATAGGACTGCATACGGGATGCCAGACCACGAAGCGCCCCACCAACATCGGGCGGTGCAGGATTCTCCTCCAACGGGTCCATGGCCCAATTATAATGTAAGGCCAAAGGCCTCAGGAGTAGTGAGGACCAAGGGAGGAAAATAACAATGTCCAAGTTCGCAGTACAGTACAGGATGAGACAGAAGAATGGTCAAAAACAGGCAACAAGATCAGTCCAGGCAGAAGAGGTTCGAAGTCGAGAATTCCAGGCAAGGGTCGGTACACAATAGACAAGAAGTTCGCAATGGATCACACCCAGGAGTAGAAAACTAAACCTATAATTGGGCACAGGTTACAGTCCGGAGTTCCCTTATAAAGGCCCAAGTTTGGCGCCAATTTCGGACACATCGGCGTCATGACGTGTGCGCGGACGCGCTGACGTCGGCGACTGACGCGCTGACGTGTGCGACGGACGCCGGCGCCCATTATTGACGCCGACGCCCATTCCGTCGCCGGCGACCAATCAGGGTGTGGGAAGAAGCTGACATCATCCGTCTGCGTCCGTGAAGACCCAGGGAGCCACCATCTTGGACGCCATCTTGGTTATCCGTGCCAGATTCCATTACACTCTTCAATGGATTACCTGGAAAACAGAATTTTACTTCTTGCAATTGCCTCAGCGAGGCGCGTTTCAGAACTAAGTGCTCTTTTATGTAAATTACCATACCTCTGCATTGCACACTTTAGAACCAGTCCAGGCTCTTAAATCTTACCTACACAGAGTTCAAGACATACGTAAATCTGATTTGTTACTGGTCTTTCCATTAGGACCAAACCAGGGTGCTTCAGCTAATAAGGCAACCATATCCCGCTGGATCAAACAAGCAATTCAGAGAACCTATAAGGCACAAGGCCAGACTCCACCAGTCAGACTCACTGCTCACTCCACTAGAGGTGTGAGTACGTCCTGGGCATTCCGAAACCAGGCATCAGCGGAACAGCTGTGCAAAGCAGCTACGTGGACCTCGGTCCACTCCTTTTCCAGATTTTACCATTTCGATACCTTTGTGGCTTCTGACACTCGCTTTGGCAGAAAGGTGCTTCAAGCCGCTGTGGTTACTACCACTTATGCTTCTATTCCCACCCAGGGTTTTTAAGGGACAGCTTTGGTATGTTCCCACTGTCCCTGTGTTCCCCAAGATGACTAGGAGAAAAGGAGATTTTGTGTTAAATCTCTTTCTCTTCTGTCACTACGGACACAGGACTTCCCCCCCCCTGAATTGAGGTCTTCGCTTTTCCATTAGACAAGATACAGTCTGTTACAATGTTGTAGTTCTGTTATATTTCAAGTTATCTATATTCCTGTTGACTTTGGCACAAACTGAGCTAAGCTCCACCTACTGGGGGTATAGCCAGTAGGGGAGGGGCCAGTTTTCTTTACTTTTGTTATGTCCTGCCTCCTAATGTTACTAGCTATACCCACTGTCCCTGTGTCCCCCAAGTGACAGAAGAGAAAGAGATTTAACGGTGAGTACACAAAATCTCCTTTTTTCTTTCAATATCTAAAAAAAAAAAAAACCTTATAAACATTTATAATAGTGGGAAAATCATCACTACAGAAGCAATCGACTCCCCAGTCGAACTCTCCAAATCTCTGCTTCTACTAATTCATGCTTTTCTATTGGTCTGAAACTTTTGGTTGGCTTGTATCCATCTTGTCTATTGCAAAACGAGGAACATATTGCACCCCAAAGCACTAAAATACTACTACTTAAGAATAAAAGTACTCCGTATTTGACTTGTCTGTCTGTGGGGAGTGACTAGTTGCCGAGTCTCAAGGGGATAATATGAATGTTGTTGGGCAATTTTCTGGCTACAACTAATTTTGTCATGTTTCTGAATGGGCTTATGTAGGTTGCAGAAATATTGGTCAAAGCTTTCCCTCATCCTGAGGATGTCCGTGTGCAACTCCGGGAGAAATACCAGTCTGTTCAACAACGTCTAAGGCACTCCACAGTGAAGGGTAATGTACCCAGACTCTATAGACTTGCACACCATGTATATTTAATTAGTTTGGTTTAAATCAGTTATTGCCCTTAATGTAACAACACCACTGCCTATATGAGTAGCACCAATGCAGTTGACTGTCAAATTAAGCTACTATATATTGTTTACAGGATGATGAGTTTTGTTGTATGTGAACGCTTTTTAATCATAGTCAACATACATATTGTCTGAATGCCTGTTATTTTACTCCATATGCCAAAGATTTAAGTATCAAGTACTGTAAAACAGTTTAAAAGCCGTTATTTATATATTTACTTTTACATCTGACAGGACCTCATGGGGAAGAAATGATGTCTGTTGTTATTCATAATGTTCAGAGAGTGCGTCTGAAAATGCTAAAGCGTATACAGAGGAACATAGGCCCAGTAGAAATGCACGTCTGGGAATCAGTCTTCGGAGATACGTCTGATGAGGAGGTACAATGCTATGACCAGTTGTCATTGGGCACCAGCCTGAGCAGGAGCACCATCACTGATTTGGCCCGGCCACAAGTTTATAGCGATGCCGATACTCTCTCAGAAGCCTTCACACTTCATGATGCAGATGAGAGGTAGTGTGTGACTTCTACTTTACTCATCTATCATTTAATGTTTCTTTTGACACTGTCTGATATCATAACCTTTGCACTAACTTTGAACGATTCATTTGGGAATGTAATATGCATATTATACTAGTATGTGTTGCCACAGGAAGTTTCTTTATAGCATATTTGGGGTGCAATGGCAAGGTTCATTTCTACAAATGCATTTCCTCACATCTCCAGTCATATAATATTAATTCTCATCTGCAGAAGTGAGCGTCACATCGCAAAAAGCTCGTTTGTAAAGAGGCCAAGGCAAAGAAAACCAGATAAAGAACAACAGAAAGCTGAAGAGTCCACAGATAATGTAACAATTTTTCCTACTGTTGGCACCTGGGAATTTGAGTGTGAGGATGAAGAATACATTACCTTCTTAGAGCTGTTTCTGAGTTACCTCCTGGAAAAAGATCTTCATTGCAGTGAACCTGGGATCCCTTTCCTCAGCACTTTCTGCAATCATCTTAGAGAAAATGAGCTAAATTGTCTTGTGTTTGATGTCCACACGACACTAAAGCGCAGGCTGGGTAAAGCCAAAATCCAGAGTGTGTTCCGAGCCGGTTGCTCCTATGCAGTTAATAAAGAGCCTTGGAATGACTCGGACTTGTTACAAGGTACATCACTGTCTCAAGATAACAAGACATCTGACTTTATCCCGAAATTCTCTTCAACTGTCATTCTAGACAAGCCAAAAGACACATCAAATAAACTCTTTTGCAAATCAAAAATGAGTCGCTCGGGCAAAAGGGGATTATTTGGTTTGAAAGAACAAAGAAAAGCCAAATATGATGAAGAAGAAAACTTGGTATCGCATGTATCAGTTAATGTGCCCGCACACAATTCATATCACTACAGAGTAATCCATACTGGTCACTTTAAACCCAGCGAAGAGCTTGGAATGGAACTGAAAGCCAAATTTGGCAACGAGGAGAAGTTAGTGGAGTGGATGATCAGGTGGTCAGACAGGAGGTTGTTTTGGACAGCTGGTAAAGCGGAATTATTTCAAGCTCACAGTACTGCTATCCGGGTGAAAGCAACCTCAGCTGCTATCCTCACATCCATTTGGCTCTTAGAGAAACCTTATCTGCGAGGTGTTTTCAACCAAAATGAAAGGACTAAGGTAAGCGGTACAGTCCAGACTTGTCAGAAAGCACACTCAGATGGTAGTGAATTGTTGGTTTTACTAGTGATTTATTTTCTTAACTTCTTTTATTGATGTCAATCAAATATGTTTACAGCAACGCAGAATGTAGTATTGTATACACATTGTACCTTTTACACCATAATCAAGGTCACTATAGTAGCTGAATGAAACATTCTGTCAAACAGCAGTATCAGAAATATACATGTGCATATACAGAACACATTTCCGAAATACAGCCTATTTTGTGAAAACATGTAACAGAGAAAGAAAAAACAAACATACAGAAGGTTTCCCAAAAAAAAAAAAAAGGGAAAAGGATCAATCACACCTTGTAGCCAAACCTGCTTCAACTTTGTGTGACGTTCTTGTTTTGTTGCAGGTTTAGGGAGTGGGCTGTGAAAAGCAAATAGCATAGTGTCAAGACTGTGGGTTTTTTAAGCCTGTTGATTATTTTTCTCTCTGTAAGTTACCCACGGTTACTAAATGGCATCATAGGTGGAGATTCGAATTTAATTATGTGCCGCCATTAATTCCATATTTGCTCTAACATCCATTGCTGATAATATGTGTTCGGTTGAAATTGGTCCTCCAGGTTTACAAAATTTGGTGGTGGTGTTAAATAGGTGGAAAAGCAATTTTTTCGTAAATTTAGGGACATGGTCCGGGAACATCAGTATCAACACCACTTGTGGTTCGTCATAATATTAAACACAGATTTCCAAACGTGCTGTGACAGTGGGCAGTCCCACCATAGGTGAAGCAGAGTTCCAGACTGACCACAGTTTCTCCATCAAAGCGGGGAATGAGATTGAGAAATTTTATGCAAGGTTGCCGGTGTAAGGTGCCACCTATATATCAATTTTTTGTGGGACTCTAAGGGGGGAATTCACAAAAGTGTCGGGAACGAAAAAATGCCTTTAAAATGTCGTAGAAAGTGTCGTAGCAACAGCCGACAAATTCACAGAGCATTTCTCCGCCAATTTTCCGACATGTGTGACACTTTTGAATTAGTGCCGTTAAAAGTGGGTGTGGTTTTTTTCGGCGCCACTTTTCCCGACATTTTTATGAATTACTTGTAAACTAATTTTTTTTACCGACAATTTTTCAGACACTTTAGGCTCTCCAAAATGAAAATGTCAGACAAATTGTTGTTTAAAAAGTCTTGGTAAATGTCGTTTGTACGATGAAAAGATATACGACATTTTAGAAAATTGTCAGACTTACGAGACATTCAGAGATGGTAACATCTGCCCTTGTGAATTTGCCGTTCATACGACATTTTACAAATTTGTCGACCGCCACTTCTGGGTTACTTTTTTTACCGACACTTTTGTGAATTCCCCCCTTTGTGGTTAGTGCATCAAGTTGCACCTGATTAGTGCCGCCTCTAACCATTTATCAGGATGGAGCTATAGATGACGATCTCTGTCCCATTTAATCATATATGGATATGTGTATTCTGGAGGATCCGAAAGAAGCGATTTATAACAGCTAGAGAGTACTCCCCTCATGGACCAGCCATTAAACGAGAGTCTCTCCAGAAATGAAGGCTGGGGAGGAGATCTGAACCCAGGGATGTGAGATTTGAACAAATGTGTAAGGCGTAAATAGGTGAAATAGTCTTGATTATCTAACAGAAATTTGGATTGCAAGTCTTGATGATTTATTTTCTTATTGATGTACAGTGAAACCTCGATTTTAAGTACCTTTATTTAAGGTGTCCTCGCATTTTACATTTTTTATTGTAAAATTTCAATGGGTGCATTTCTCTGATTTTAAGGAATATTTTCCTGGATTTGACATCAAAATTTTGTCCTGTAAATGGTCAATTCCAGTTAGTCTGTCCCTTATACAGTCCTGCACCAATCACTTATTGCTTTAGGTTGTGTATGTGACTGACAGAGAGTTTTGCACATGCCCCCCCATAGTGTAACATTAACGCTGCAATGCTTAACCCTTGTTATTAACACAGTAAATATTGTATCTCAAAGAAAAATGGACTCCTGTAGTAATATCCTTTTAGTACTTGAAGAAAAATTAACTTTTACTCATTTCCCTGATTTTATATTTTCCTGCATTTTACATAATTTTTTCCTGGTCCCCTGAAAAATGTAAAATTTACTGTATTTCAGAAGGCATGGTATTTGGTTACAATTATGTCTGTATATTCTAAGGGGATTTACTGTATAGCACTATTCAAAAATGCGTATGAAACCCACATCTTTTTGCTTTCTTACTGATGGCTGTTCTTTCCAGGTTCCTCCACAAGAATTCATTGTTGCCCCAACTTTCCAAGAAGTTGTAGAATCAGAATTACAAGAGGATTCTAGTTTACATGTCAGTCACTTGCAGACCGAGACAGACTCTGTTCCAGCTATGGATGGGCCAGACCAAGTACTTACAGAGCAAAATCTTTCTAGGTTAGTATTAATTGATAGAGTCCTCCTATGCATAGTCCTTTAAGTATTAAGATCACCACAAATATCCATTTGATCTCTTGCCCATAAATAATTTCTGTTAAGTTGATAAATGTTGATCCATTAATAACAAAAGTTCCCTTCTTTAAAATTAGTGCCTCTTCAAATGTGACCAGTATTAGCAAAGAGAGCAGATCTAAGAGGGACCATATAACTGCCACTAAGGGGCTATACGTGGATTACCATAAGACAACAGTGGATGCCATTGGTCATCTGGATGAAATTCCATCAGAAACAGAAGGTAGTGGACTTATTAAAATAAATATGTCTCACAGTTTAAAGATTTGATATCTAGATCATTAAGCACTGTTATTGTGAAACAAAAATTGCTTTAAATTTGCAAGTTGCTTTAAAGCAAATAGGGACCATTTTTCACCAGAACCTTAATATAATTTCCAGGGTGAATGGACAAACTTTTCAGGGAACAAATTCTTCTTTCTCAGGTTCATGCAGGTTCATGCATTTAAGCAAGGTCTACCTGGCCATGAGGATATCAGGGAATCTCATGATGGGCCCTGCCGCATGATTGATCCCATCAACTTTGAGCTTTGTCATTTAGCAATTTTTATATCTAATGGTGTGTAGAATGGACCCTAGATATTTCTAGGTTCTCTGGTAGGTACTTGAAGGCAATGGTGTATCTAGATTAGTGTAGTGGAACTTTAATGCCGTCTTGAAAGCCAAATTTGGCAATGGAGTGGATGGCCAGGTGGCTTCTTTAGGCTGAACAAACATAATGTACAGTATATGTGTGTGTGTGTATTGCATCAAATTCTTAAATAATTCTTTCTTATGGGCAGAAGAGCAAGATGACCAGCTTGATACACAAAGAAGCCCTAATATCTCAATATCGATAAGAACCACAAAGCATCATATGGAGGTGAGACACTGACCATGTAAATAGAGATGCAGACATTGTGTGATTGTGACTTGTTGTTCTTACACATCAGTGGCTACACATACATGGGAACCTGTGTCTGCACAAAGACAGAGTTGTTTGAAAAAAGATTCACTAAACCAAAGGTAGAGTTGTTGAATGACAACTGTTCCTAGGTGCCAACCTTGTCTTTGAATACAGCAACCCTTGCTGGGTCTTTATTTTTATACACTGTTGGGAAAAGGCCGGACCTAGAGCATGAGCTGAAAAAATACTCATTTAAAGAAGCTTCCCTCCTCTAGTTTTTCTATTTCTGCAATGGTAGATGCATATTTAGCTGTCATAATCACACTTGTATTAAGGCCTACAGCAGGGGGCTGACAAAGTACTGCAGTTGCATTTAATCTAAATATTGCCCCAGGTATTGTCTCCAGTATCTTTCATTTTTGTAACACTAATTTGGTCTGTTGTATTATGGAGAAACTGCTCTGAATCATTAACAAACCCCCATCCCTTTCAAATGTATAACATCTGGGAATGGCTGACTGTAATGGCTCAGGAATGCAACAATCTTGGTGATACAGCAAGCAATGTTCATGTAAGCACACAAATTTTATGTAATAACGCAACATTTTTGCATTTATTCTTACCTGCACACAAAATATTTTTTTTTTGCACACATAGTCGAGAAGGCATTAGAGGAAACATTGACAACAAGCAAAATCATTTAAAGGATAAATAAACCTTAAAAATAAGCAAATGGAAAATTAATGAGGGTGCTATTCTAAGCACTTTTGCAATGTACATGATTTATTTTTTAATTCCAAGATAATAAAGGATACATGTACTTTTAACATGAATGAATTTTGTTACAACAGCGCCACCTGCTGGTCATTTTCCCACCAGTCTAACTACCAAGTAGTCAAGGAAGTTGTCAGGAGAAAGAAAGAGGCTGCTCTGATGTTCTTCTGCTTAGGAAAGATTTGAGAAAGGTTTCTAATTTTTTCTAAGCAGAAGAACATCAGAGCAGCCTCTTTCTCTTCCTTGAATACTTAGTGGTCAAATTGGTGGGAAAATGACCAGCAGGTGGTGCTGCTGTAACAAAATTCATTCATGTTAACAGTACATGTTAGATAGTTACATAGTTAAATTGGGTCGAAAAAAGACAAAGTCCATCAAGTTCAACCCCTCCAAATGAAAACCCAGCATCCATACATACACCCCTCCCTACTTTCATATAAATTCTATATACCCATAGCTATACTAACTATAGAGCTTAGTATCACAATAGCCTTTGATATTATGTCTGTCCAAAAAATCATCCAAGCCATTCTTATAGTCATTAACTGAATCAGCATCACAACATCACCCGGCAGTGCATTCCACAACCTCACTGTCCTGACTGTGAAGAACCCCCTACGTTGCTTCAAATGAAAGTTCTTTTCTTCTAGTCTAATGGGGAGGCCTCTGGTACGGTGATCCACTTTATGGGTAAAAAGGTCCCCTGCTATTTGTCTATAATGTCCTCTAATGTACTTGTAAAGTGTAATCATGTCCCCTCGCAAGCGCCTTTTTTCCAGAGAAAACAACCCCAACCTTGACAGTTTACCCTCATAATTTAAGTCTTCCGTCCCTCTAACCAATTTAGTTGCACTTAGTCTCTGCACTCTCTCCAGCTCATTTATATCCCTCTTAAGGACTGGAGTCCAAAACTGCACTGCATACTCCAGATGAGGCCTCACCAGGGACCTATAAAGAGGCATAATTATGTTTTCATCCCTTGCGTTAATGCCCTTTTTTATGCAATACAGAACTTTATTTGCTTTAGTAGCCACAGAATGACACTGCCCAGAATTAGACAATGTGTTATCTACAAAGATCCTTTAATATCTTGGAATTTAAAAATAAATAAATAATGAATGTACATTGCAAAAGTGCTTAGACTAGCACTCTTGGTAATTTTATATTCACTTATTTTTAAGGTTTACTTATCAATGAGTCCATATTATAAAGATGAAATAATTAAATTCGCAGTTATCAGGCCTGATGTGTTTATCTATTATGTACAGAAGCTGCCCAGTGACGTTGATATTATAATACAGGAGCCTGAAGCACAAAACCAGCCTCTAAATGGGAGACCAGAGTAAGTAAATGGCTTAATATATTATATATAAAATTATAGCTTTCCTAGGGATGTTCTTATAAATGAATTTGAAAGATTTAACCTTGGAAAATAAATGTTGTGGTCTCCTGCAGCATTTAAATGGCCAGTACTACAAAAAAATGAAAATGTCTTAAATGTATTTTACACATAATTTATAGTTAGCCTGCACTTTTTACAAATGTTTCTATTTCTAGACATCATTGGGTCTCATAAACACTGGGCAAATTTGCATCTGGGCAGTAACCCATAGCAACCGATCAGTGATTAGCTTTTTTCAGACAGCTGCAGGTTGAGCACTGAAAGTAATCATCTGATTGGTTGCCATGGGTTACTGCCCAGGAACAAATTTGCCTACTGTTTATAAATAACCCCCATTATCTTTTCACACAAAGTAGATGTGGTACCCTTTGGGGGCAATGAGAGACGCGTCTTAAATATTTGTAGCGGAAATATTTCTAGTGCACAATAGATTGAGTGGAGTTGCATTAAAATGACAGCAGTCCATCTGTAAGGCCCAGGCTAAGGTTGCCACCTGTTCAATTTTGACCTGAACAGTTCGGGTTTCAAGTCTCTGTTCCGTATTCAGCCTTGTGAAAACTGAACAATAATCTGGCCAATAAAGGAATTATCAAGTGAGGTTAATTTCTTATTACAGAAACAAAAAAAAAAATAAAAGCAATCAAAAATAAGAAATTTTTTCTAAATAAGCATTGCTGTATTTCCGAGCTTTCTGGATAATTGATTTCTGTATAATAGATCCCATAACTGTAATTAAAGGATTGGTCTTACTCATCAGGCAGAATATAGACAAGAGATAGGGTTGCCAACAGTGTGGCTTTGACCTGAACATCAGAACTTTCTGTCCAGTTTACATCATTGAGAAAACTGGATGGAAATCCAGCCATTTGCATCAAAGTGATGCGATAACCCCACCCTGGTGTCATAACTCCACTAGTGATGTGCGGGCTGACCCGATACCAGCGGGACCCACGAGTTCGGGTCGGCCTCGCACTGCTCCTGGCGTTGCATTGTCTGTTCTGGTCAGCTGGGTGGAGGAATTTATATGCCTTTGTTACTTCATGGAAATTGTATATTATGGTGTTGCCTTCTCTAAGCTGCCATTGTCTGTTAGACTGGCTCGCCACTGCCTGACACATGGGTATTTCCTTGCAGCACAAGCACTCATGCAGTGAAAGTCCCTTGAGTCTGGGTGCAATATTAGCACTGGGCCCTTCTTGACAAATAACAGTAGGAATACCCACTATCCTCAATGTGCCATGGTATCTCTGGCGGCCCCATGGGAGAACTAGCCCAACATCCCCCCAGTAGTTTTACCACTATAGACACATTACATCCTATACTTCTTACATTCTCCTTTAAATAGATAAATAGCCATTTGAAACATAAAAACAGTTTTGCATTTGAAAATTATACAGTGGGGGGCACTGTGGCCATTTATATACCCCCCCATTTATATAGTCAAACATGGTACATTTGCTGTAAGCATGCCTATATAAAGGAGAACATTGGTAAGAATACTGCTGCACAGATGACTGCACATTACCTTTACTATAAGTGTCCCTATATAAATGTAAATGCTGGAAAGAATACAACTAATTTGGGGTTGCAGAGATTCCAGCATAGCCCTGTACAACACATGTCCCATCAATAACCCTAAATATAAGAGGAGTTTTAAGAAATACATCTAATGAAGAGCTGCAGATATTTCAGCCGAACCCCCAAAGGTGCATTTACTCTAAGAATCCCTGTATAAAGAGGAGCATTAAATGAAACACTCGTAATACAGGGCTAAAGAGATATTTCAGCTCGGTTCTGCCCAGTACATAATATAAATACAAGTATTGGACCTTTTATCCAGAATGCTTGGGACCGGGGGTTTTCCAGATAATTTATCTTTCCATAATTTGTATCTTCATATCTTAAGTCTACTAGAAAATCATGTAAACATGAAATAAACCCAATAGGCTGGTTTTGCTTCTAATAAGGATTAATTATATCTTAGTTGGGATCAAGTACAAGGTAGTGTTATTACAGAGAAAAATGAAATAATTTTTAAAAATGTATATTATTTGAATAAAATGGAGTCTATGGGAGACGGCCTTTCCATAATTCGGAACTTTCTCGATAATAGGTTTCTCGATAATGGATCTCATACCTGTTTATATTTCGATGTCATAATGCCTTTAAAGGGAAACACTTCCCTGATGCACAATACATAACGAAACCGTTTCTAATTCCAAACAACTTTCCAGTATACACAAATTAAATATTTTCAACAGTTCTAAATGTATTCGTAAATGAAATTGCTTTGTAGCTGTTTAGATTCTCTGCACCTCTGGTTCCGACTCCTGAAATAACAGGAATCGGCACCAGAGATCAGAAAGGGATAACAAACACAGCTTTCAATGGCAATTACACAAACCACAACAAAATGTTCAAAGTATATTGCAAAGTTACTTCTTTGAGTATAGAAGAAAGAAACGTTTTTTGAGTGCAGTTCCCCTTTAACAAAGGCGCTTTCATTCTCCTCTCTAGTTAAACTGAGGAAGTTGTGTGTCCTCCTTTCTCTGCAGCATTATTTGCTATGGAGACTAAGCCAAACAATGGGGAGTGAGTGATCTGTCACTAAGTACAGGCTTGTACTATAAATATACCATAACTCAGCTGGAAAGCCAGTTACACACAGTATGTAATGCAGGTTATGCCGAGCCTGGAGTCAGAATTTGTTCCAGGTTTAACGTACAGATGAATATGCAAGATGTGCCCAGGTAAAATATCTTTGCAAAGTGCAAATATTTGTGTTGGAGTTGTGTATATGTGATGTTTATCTGTGCGTGTGTCTGTGTGTCCAAACAAATCAATGCACAACACTTTTTAATTTCTATTCTCTGCCTCCCATGTATGAAGTACAACTTGGATTTGCTGCATTATGCCATTGTCTTATTTAAAGGGGTTTGCTGTGTATACTAAGGCCATTAATTGTATTCAATTTGCCTGCCCGGTCTGCTCTGCTGAATTGTTGAACTACAGCTATGGGCATGGTCGTGCAGAGTGTGTTGCTTTAATAGGCACAACAGACTTGCACCCCAAGGAATCACACACTGATCAGTTGGAAGTGACGCAACCCCCACTCTGAAAATGCTAGCTGCAACTTGCACCCAACTGACTGACACCAGCACACACAGTTGCCTTGGTTTTCGCAAATCAAACTCACTAAAGACCGGTCTAGAGCCACATTAATGCTGCAATTGTGGCTAATGAACGTGGCCGTTTGTATCCAAAAATTACAATCTGTTTGTAATCACAAATGACCTTTATAGTCTTCTATTCCATTTGTTTCCTTATGGATAATTAAGAGTTGAGAATCAGCTGTGAACTAGGTAAACCGTAGCCATTTTTAGGAGACCGGAGGTGTTGCTGGTATGGAATCTTGGGGGGAATGGAAAACCCATAATCCAGACAGCTTTGAAATAGGAATTTTCAATTTTTTGCTAATGCTTCTAATGTTTGTTTTGTTTCTACATATGTCTAGAGCATGAAGTACTACGTTACATTGTGGTAGGGGTGGGGGATCTTACTAGTGATGCGGGCCACCCCAAAACCTGCGGGTCAGGCAGGCTCAGGCTGGCTACCGCTCGGGTTGAGCACTCACTTTTGCTCTCCCCACTCACACTGCCGGCTTCCGGCCCTTCAATTTATAGACTTGCGCCTGCCCCGCCCCTTTTGTCATGTCACCGCAGGTCAGGCACGGGTCTATATATCAAGAAAATGGAGAGGCCTGTGCTGGGTTAGGGTTGGGAAGGTGCAGGGCACTAGCACTTAGGTACTGGTATATGAGCTGGATGTAGTACAGACGTTTGGTTTCCTCAGGACAATCTTTTATCTTTTGCCACAGAAATAACATAAAGGTGATATGTTGGGATATCTACACATGTACAAATCTGAAAAGGAAATCAAAGTGCTTTACGATTTTTGCCTTCTGCTGTTTTTTTATTAGGAGAGCAGAGCCAGCCTTGTCTTCTGATATTGCCCCTGCTGACCCCCAAACATTGTCCAGTGCAGCGAGCGTTCCTCCCGTAGAGACCAACACAGCCCAGCAGCCTTTGCATGGTGGAGATCAAGGAGCATTAAACACATCAGAAGCCGTCAGGCAGTTATTCCAAGATGAGATGTTTCGGCTTCTGCAGGTATTTGGCCCCTGCCTGGTTTATTTATTTTGGGGGTGTGTAGAGTCACTAGTAAAGCTGGCCATGCAGATTTTTCCTTATATCCGACAAAACCATTGTTTATTGCGATCTCCCAACCTACAACAAACCATTCAGATTAAATAAAGTTGTAAAAATAACAAAGCAGACAATGTTCTGGCCATGAATTTACAGACCACAATCGTACGAAAGTTATGCCCGACAGATAGTAGTGACAGTCACCCATTGATATAGTCAGATTTTAATTTAATTAACTTTAGACTACAGAAATCTTCTAACTTAGTGGTTTAAAGGAGTGGTTCACCTTTAAGGTGACTTTTAATATTTTTTAGAATTCTAAGCAACTTTTTATTTGGGTTTCATTATTTATTTTTTTTATAGCTTTATAGTTATTTGACTTTTTCTCCTGACTTTCAAATGGGCGTCGCTGACCCCTTATAAAAAGCAAATGCTCTTTAAGGCTACAAATGTATTGTTATTGCTACTTTTTATTGCTCATCTTTCGATTCAGGCCTCTCCTATTAAAATTCTAGTCTCTTATTCAAATCAATGCATGGTTGCTAGAGCAATTTGGATCCTAGCAACCAGGTTGCTTTTAAAAAAAAAAAAACTGAAGAGCTGCTTAATAAAAAGCTAAATAACGCAAAAACCACAAATAATAAAAAAAAAATAAACCAATTGCAAATTGTCTCAGAATATCACTCTCTACATCACTGTAAAAGTTATCTTAAAAGTGAACAACCCCTTTAACGAATAAACAAATCAGAAAATCGTAGGAAATGAAGACTTGGTGTTCATGATTCTTTAAAGGGCAAATAAATCCCGACAGTATCAATATGGCACAGGGCTGTGCACCATTTCCTAGGTAAATCAGCCTTGTACAAACATGTGACCTACCCACCATTTAATTTTTTACTTTTTTTATTGTGTATCTGCAGCTTCAGCAAATCAACTTCATGAGTTTAATGCAAGTTGTTGGCTCCTCCTTCACCGCCCTACCAGCCCTGCATCAAGTTCTGCAGCAAACTGCTCAGATAGGAAGAAGCCAGATGGGGCATGCAGTGGAAGAGCATTTTACTCCGCAGTCCCAAACTGCTTTACCTACACAGGTCCCACCTTCCAATAGCCATCCAGCAGTGCAAAGGCAACCTGATTTGGGTGTGGAGAACCCAAACAAACAATGCAGTGCGTCAGACAGGGAAAAGAATGCTGGGGAGCTACAGGGAAACAAGGAAAATATACAGGTAACTCAAAATCGTGCCTCTGCCCTTATACACTTAGTACCATGATGCATTTTTAAACCAAAGGCAGTCGTCCTCTGGTCCAAAGTGTACCTTGTGTGTGCAAAAGGTTTTCTTTTATCTGAAATTTGACGTTTTAATCTGGTTCCCATGGTCACTGACATGAGATACAATCTAAAAAGAAACTTTTTACTGTTACTAAAGGGAAACTACACCCAAAAAGTTGCTGTATTTTCCCTCTTTGCTCAGATCTTCTTTTTATATACTGGTCTTCCATTCAAACTACATCCTGGTCATTAAAGATGGCAGTTCACCTTTCAGTTATCTTTCAGTAAGTTATAGAACATACTATTGAGTTTTTCTCCAGGAAAAAAACCTTGAATGTCAGGCTATTAACATCTATAAATGGCTCAACCGACCTCTGCCATTGACTTGTACATGAACTCGGCCGGTTTTAGATGGCAAAGATTCGAATTAGTACTGTTTCCATGGTCGAGTGGTGATAAATCTCACATTTGAATTTACATTTGAATAGGGGGATTAAAATTCAAATGTGTGAATTTTAACACTCAAGAAATCGAATTTGAATTTACTATTCGACCCTTGATAAATCAGCACCCTTAAAGGGCATGTAAAGGCAAAAAAATAAAATCCCATTTTTACTTTCTTTAAAGGAGAAGGAAAGCTATGGAGGCATTTTATTGCCAATAGATTAGCTGCAATAGTGCAAGCTAGAATGCTATATTTATTCTGTAGAATGTTTTACCATACCTGAGTAAAATGCTCTAGAAACTCTCTGTTTGTTTAGAATAGGAGCTGCAGTATTAATGTGGTGTGACATCACTTCCTGCCTGAGTCTCTCCCAGCTCTGGGCTCAGATTACAGTAGAGAAGGGAGGGGGAGGGGGAAGAGGAGCAAACTGAGCATGCTCTTGCCCAGGGCAATGAGGTTTAAGCTGAAGGCAGGAAGTCTGATACAGAAGCCCATGAGTACACAATAGAAGGAAAGAAATGCTGTGTTTCGTTTGACAGGGGACTCAGAGCAACATTACTTTGGGGGTTTACTGGTATATTTAGATGGACCTCTCTGATAAGGCTTACTTAGTTTTAACCTTTCCTTCTCCTTTAATGAAAAATAAATAAATGTCACATTCCAATTTACATTCGAATAGGGGGATTAAAAGTTGAATGTATGAATTTTGACACTTGAAAATTCGAATACCATTGATAAATCTGCCCCTGAATGTAGATATTTATTTTTAATCCTACTTTGTTTTTTGTTGAATTCTTCCTATTAGACCCTTCCAGAGTTGAGCATCCCCTTGAGACAAGTCCGCAGTGGAGAAGAGACCCCAGCAAATCCGGGTGTGCCAACTGCTGAATCCAATCACAGTTTGCCTCTTCTTTCCTTTCCAGTTGTACAAATGTCTCCTACCCACCACCCCACCCCAAGAGTTCTTAATGGACTCCCCCTTCTAAAACTACAACCTGAACCAAAATTTTTACCCCTGCATCTAATTTCGAATCACAGTGCCCAAGAATTGACGAGGCCTAGAGGCCTTGCTGCTCCACGGGAAGCCTGGGTGCATCCTACTCGCAGAATGAGGGATGAGGTCCAAGTCTATCAGCACCACCACCACAATAAAGGCAAAGCCATGAAAAGAGGAGAGGACAGGAACAGGAAGTGGCCTGAAACCATTCATAAAGGATATTCAGCACCAATGTCTGTTAATCAGGCCCATCCGCAGGCAGGAGTCACTGGTCACTTGCTTAGTCAGAAGCGACAAGGCAAGGAAACAAGACAGCAAGATATAACATGGAGACAACAAAAAGTTGGGATTCCTTTACTTCAGCTAAAGCCTGACCCAGTGCCTTGTTTTCCAACGATATTTACACCTGATATCAGAGTATCCTCTCATCTTAAAGCAAAGTCAGACCATGGCGCTGCATTACCCCAAGCTCCTATAACTCTTCTGAAAGCCAATTTACCCCAAAATCCAGAGGTAAATGCACAAATACTACTTTCATTAGAACCTTTGTACCTTACGGTGATAAGATATACAGGGGCCGATTCACTAAAGGTCCTTATTCCTTAACGTACTGTTTTGTGCGTTATTTAAGATGCGTTATTTAAGGAATAATTCATCAAAGTATTTTCACATGCGCTAATAGACATCGCAAGCGATAATTCTACATTTCTGCACAGTGGTATTCTAATTGCATTGCGATACTTATAGAATAGAATTAATCCTAACACATTATTCACTAACATCTTTTAAGTGATAAAAGCATAAAACAGGGCGATAATTACTGTGAAATTTAACACCTCCGAGGAGTAGGCGTTACTAAACAACATCAGATGGATTAATAGAGGAAGATGTAGAGAGGAGCTGTAGGGCAGCAATTAAAGACCTTTATGAGGAACTGGAGACTTACCTACCGCCACTTACACATTGGGGGTCATTTATCAACACTGGGCAAATTTGCGCACAAAATAACGCATGCAATAAAATACCGTGCACAATTTAGCTAAAATGAACATAAAATTATCACTTCTTAAGTTAGTCAAGTGAACTTTTAGTGAATCTAATTCTAAAAATATAAGAAGTAGGGACGCACTGAATTTTCGGATTCGGCCGAATCCTTCGTGAAAGCTTTGGCCGAATACTGAACCGAATCTGAACCCTAATTCGCATATGCAAATCAGTTAGGGGGAGGGAAAATAGTGAAATTTTTACTTCCATGTTTTGAGACGAAAAGTCACATGATTTTAAGGATTTGAATTCGGTTCGGCCAGGCACAAGGATTCAGCCAAAACCTTTTTACCAATTTTACCAGTGCAGGGCAACCCTACAGGATATTTTCATTACTTTAAAACACTTTCATTTTTTGGTCTTACTGTTCCTTTAAGTCTACTAGAAAATCATATAAACATTAAATAAACCCAATAGGCTGGTTTTGCTTCCAATAAGGATTAATTATTTCTTAGTTGGGATCAAGTACAAGTTACTGTTTTATTATTACAGAGAAAAAGGAAATACATTTTTAAAATGAAAAAAAATTGATGATAGTGAAGTCTATGGGAGACGGTCTTTCCATAATTCTGGATAATAGGTTTCCGGATAACAGATCCCATACCTGTACTACTGTTCTGTATGTCACAGGGAGTCCTATTTGTACAGAGTCCCTTATAGCCATGGGTTTGCCCAGCAGGATGGTAATAAGGGAATAATTTATTTCAGCTATATAAAGTCTGTGCAACAGACTACAAGAAATGTTCTTAGTATATATCAAAGAAACAGTAACACCAAAAAAATGTAAGTTTTTTTTAAAGGGGTGGTTCACCTTTAAGTTAAATTTTAGTATGTTATAAAATGGTCAACTCCAAGCAACTTTTCATTTGGTCTTCATTATTTATTTTAGTTTTTAAAGGATTTGCCTTCTTCGTCTGACTCTTTCCAGCTTTCAAATGGGGGTCACTGACCCCATCAAAAAACAAAATCTCTGTGCAGCTTCAAATTGTATAGTATTTGTTAATTGTATTACTCATCTTTCTATTCAGGCCTCTTCTATTCATATTCCAGTCTCTTATTCAAATCAGTGCATGGTTGCTAGGGTAATTTGAAACCTAGCAACCAGATGGCTGAAATTGCAAACTGGAGAGCTGCTGAATAAAATGCTAAATAACTCAAAAAACACAAATAATAAAAAAGGAAAACCAATTGCAAATTATTTTAGAATATCACCATCTATATCATGCTAAAAGTGAATTAAAAGGTGAAAAACCCCTTTAAGGTAATTCAAATATAATATAGTTTTGCCCGGCACTGGTAACACTGGTGTGTTTGCTTCAGAAACACTACTATTGTTTATATAAATAAGCTGCTGTGTAGCAATGGGGGCAGCCATTCAAAGGAGAGAAGGCTCAGGTTATGTAGCAGATAAGCTCTATAGAACACCGTATTTTTTAGAGCTTATCTGTTACCATTTAGTTCAGTAAAATGAACAGCAGGTGGCGCTGTTTGCCATTCAATATATAATAAGCAATATAAAAACAGTATTTCCGCCACTCCACATTTCCTGGGAATAAATGCAAATGATTGTGAAGGTCAATGTAAATCTATATAATAGGTTCATGTGTTTTTGTTTGCTCTCAGTGTTTTCCCATGAGCCTCACTCCTCAGCTTATCCCTCTGCAAAATGTTACTGAATACGAACGGAGCATAAAGCAAGACCTGCGGGCCACTAGGGGCGGTGCACTTCAGCTCCTACGGGCTAACATTGAACCTTTTGAAGAAGTGGTGAAGCTTGGAGACAGCATTAAAAGGTAAGTCAGTTACTGTGTGCTGTTAAAGGAAAACTTTACCCCCAAAATGAATATTTAAGCAACAGATAGTTTATATCATATTAAGTGGCATATTAAAGAATTTTACTAAACTGGTATATATAGATTTAAGTAAATATTGTCATTTTACATCTCTTGCCTTGAACCCCCATTTCGTGATGGTCTGTGTGCTGCCTCAGAGATCACCTGACCAGAAATACTGCAGCTCTAACTGTAACAGGAAGAAGTGTGGAAGCAAAAGACACAACTCTGTTAATTCCATGATATTAAAGGATACATGTACTGTTCTTCTGCTTAGAAAAGATTTCAGAAAGGTTTATAATTTTTTCCTAAGCATCAGAGCAGCCTCTTTCTTTCTCCTGACAACTTCCTTGACTACTTAGTGGTCAGACTGGTGGGAAAATGACCAGCAGGTGGCGCTGTTGTAACCAAAATCATTCATGTTAACAGTACATGTATCCTTTAATATCCTGGAATTAAAAAAAAAAAATAATGAATGTACATTGCAAAAGTGCTTAGAATAGCACCCTCATTAATTTTACATTCACTTATTTTAAATGTTTACTTATCCTTTAAAGAAAGAAATATGCGGAAAAAAATCTCTGGCCCAAGGAACTTACAGTCTAATTAACAGCACATGGTGTAATATATTGTAAACTCTTTGTGACAGAGACCCTTACCAGCCAAAACTTATTGAAACGTATATATTTGTTTCCACTGTTTTTCTTTTATTACTTTATTTTATGAAATTTCAAAGACATTAAATACAGCCATTATATTAAATGCAAGTAAAGTAAAATGACTGCGTTTAACATTCCCACGGTTTAAATAATAATGACACCACCGCGTGTGTTTCTTGTAAAGCACCGAGTACATTTGTTGGCGCTTAAGGAAGACGAGGCATAACCATAGCGTGGGGAATAATACATGCTTCTTGCTCTGGAAGGCTGTTTTTTTTTTTTTTTGTTTGTTTTTTAAAGTTTTCATTTTTGGAATTTTTATCAACAATAAAATGAAAATAAGAAACAGAAAGGAAAAGGAGAGAAGTGAGGCTAAATCATCAGTCACAACTATACAGGATTACAACCTTTTTTACAGTCCACCTTTCTGTATATACAACCAGGTGCCCCATATGGCTTAAAATTTCTCTGGGCACCCTCTGGCTAAGTATTTCTGTTTCTGACTTGAAAGAGTGTCATTTACCAGCTTTTGCCAATATTGTAACAAGGGGGTTGTCCAGGGTCTTTTATGCATTAGAATAGCTTTCTTAGTATAATAGAGAAGCTGCAGGTAACGGAGTCTGGAGTAGGAACGAAGTGGAACATCGCCGGTTAGTCCAAGTAAACAGAGTTCCGGGGAGTGAATATTTGGGAGTGCTTGCTTTTCATTCAGGAACTGTAAGACATTACTCCAGAATCTCTGTATCACCGGGCACCAAAAGACATGGGACAGAGTACCTATCTCATCTCTGCACTTAGGACATAGGTCAGATACATTATCATATATTTTTGCCAATCGGTACGGAGTCAGGTACGTTCTGTTTGAAAACTTTACCTGGATGTACCTATCTCTCATTGAGATGGACGTATTTGGAACCATTTTGAGAGCATCAGACCACATCTCATCAGCCAACTCAGGGATGTCAGATGACTTTTCCAGGGGTGAAGGGCCTGCGGTTGACGATATAATGTAGAACCAGGTCAGGTCCTGTCTGTGGAGGTAGGTCTCTAGGGTAGTTTCAGCTAACCTTATGGGTCTTGTAGGCAATTGTATATTAAAAGCATGACACAGCTGCAGAAACTTTAAAAACATATTAGCGGGAGGGTGTATTTGTCTTAGTAAGTCTATAAGTTTTACATTCACCACCATTGACAATGTCCCTTAAAGGAAAACTATACCCCAAAATGAATACTTAAGCAACAGATAGTATATCATATTAAGTGACATATTAAAGAATCTTACCAAACTGCAATATATATTTAAGTAAATATCGCCCTTTTACATCTCTTGCCTTGAGCCACCATTTAATGATGGTCTGTGTGTTGCCTCAGAGATCACCTGACCAGAAATACTACAACACTAACTGTAACAGGAAGAAGTGAGGAAGCAAAAGACACAACTCTGTCTGTTAATTGGCTCATGTGACCTAACATGTATGGTTTGTTGGTATGTTTGTGTGAACCGTGAATCCTATAATCCCAGGGGGCGGCCCTTATCTTTTAAAATGGCAGTTTTCTATTTATGATTACCCAATGGCTCATACTACTAAAAAAGTGAAAGTGGTTTATTTACATGAAGCAGGGTTTTACATATGAGCTGTTTTATGCAATATCTTTTTATAGAGACCTACATTGTTTGGGGGGTATAGTTTTCTTTTAAGGTTTTGACTCCCAACTGTGCCCATCTGGTAATGTCTTGTAGCCCATGAAAGTGAGGGAGCTGATTATTGCCCCATAGTGGGGCCCTAGGTCTGGAAGGCTGTTTATGAGGATCTTCATAAGTGTTGGGGCTGTTTCTAGAGCTAAACCAATGATAAATATGGCAGCTTAGTTCAACAAATGTAGGAAGATACTTTTTCCTGGTAAATACAGTAAATGGGGTTCTCTAATTGCAGACAAAAAAGACGCTCTCGAAAACAGAAAGATGAGAAAGCAGATGCCAAGAAAGAGAGAAAAGCATCCGTTACATTCCGCCCAGAAGACTCCATTATAAGCCCAAATAATTTGGATGAAGTTGCACAAGCTAAGGTAAGGTTCTAAGAAAAAAAGTAATCTATTTTATCTAATAAACCCAGCAAACATCACTGCATTGCTCAGGATTAGCTGCAGCGCAAGGCTTCATTTATATGCAAGTGTTTCACCAATCAGACACAATACTTTTATCATGTGAGCTCCATCCCCTGATCATTCACTTGCTGTACTGGGCTCTGAAGTCTAGTCCTGCACAGTGGAAATATCATGCACCTCCTGCAGTAACTCACATCATACACTTTATGCTGTTTAGGCAATAATGCACCTTCTTTTGCATAAGATAATTAGATGCCATTAAAAAGTTTCATAAGGGCACGTAAAGGGGTGGTTAACCTTTAAGTTAACTTTCAGTATATTATAGAATGGCAAGTTATATTTATTTATTTATTTTTTTTTATAGTTTTTGAATTATGTGCCTTCTAACACTTTCCAGCTTTCAAATGGGGGTCACTGACCCCATCTAAAAACAAATTATTTTTAAGCTACAAATATATTGTTATCGCTCCTTTTTATTAATCATCTTTCTATTCAGGTCTCTCCTATTCATATTCCAGTCTCCTATACAAATAGATGGACTAGATATGCTGAATAATAATATGCACCTTCATGCTCATATCACATTGTCTTTTCCACTTATAGTAACGGAATGTTGTTTTCTCAGGATGTAAAGGAAGATGAGCCTATCCCGGAGGAGGAAAATGCATTTGTTCTCCCACTAGGTACATTTTCATTAATTCCTCTGAATGAGAGTCTCAAACATGTTGTGTAATAGGCTACATCAGGGCTGTCCAACTGGCATCCCGCGACCCCCCCATCTTCTGTGGCCCCCCCCACATGCTGTTTCTGTTTACCATTTGTAAACTTTAAAAGGTATCACTACAGAGATTAATTAGCCCCTGCATTGTTTAAACCTCAAATTCAAACTAATCCCCTGTATTGTTCACACCTGTGATCCCCCTGTATTGTTCAAACTTGTGAAACTGCCCACATTGTTCACCTGTTCACACCTTATTCAAAATGCTAATGGGGCACCAGCACTGTGTCACTGTATGTAATACATATTAGAATGAGAGCTTTCCTTGTCTCCTGCTCTGTTCTGCCTTCCCTCCCTGTGTGTGCCATTCTCTGCTTGCCCAGTGCTGCTTGTGTGTGCCTTTCTCTGCTTGCCCAGTGCTGCGTGTGTGTGCCATTCTCTGCTTGCCCAGTGCTGCTTGTGTGTGCCATTCTCTGCTTGCCCAGTGCTGCTTGTGTGTGCCATTCTCTGCTTGCCCAGTGCTGCTTGTGTGTGCCATTCTCTGCTTGCCCAGTGCTACCTGTGGAATGTAAGCCTGTTAGGGGTTTGTTCTTGGGGTTTGTTATGGATTTAAGGGTATGTTTTTAACGTAACTTTTTCACATATGAGTGATGAGGGATTTCCCTGCAGTGAGCACCAACCATTTGTTTTTTTGGTGAGCTACCAGCGTTAATGTGGATATGATCTTAAATGTTCTTGTGTTAACATGGGTGTGGTTTACAGTGGGTGTGGTTTAAAATGGGGAGTGGCCAACACTGACTTCCATTATCGGCCCTCCAGCACATAGCCCAGTAACATTTTGGCCCTCTGTACCACAGAAGTTGGACAGCACTGTGCTACATCATTACAGTTTATTGCAACTTCAAGCTGTCTCAGAATTTCATATCACAAATAAGAACACTGTCCAAATTTTGCTTCCGGTATATTAAACCAAACCAACCAGTGTCAGGAATTGTGGGAAACAATACACCTGCCTGGCCACACCCCCAATTTCACCATGTTTACAAGCCCTATACAAAATTTCTCCAGATCTTTACAAACTGTGCCTCAGTATGAAGCCATGTTCATTGTAAGTTTTTTTGTTTTTAAATTGGAGCGGAATATAAAGCCTAATTAAAGGGGTAGTTCACCTTTAAGTTAACTTTTAGTATGTAATAGAATGGCCAATTCTAAGCAACTTTTCTTTTGCTCTTCGTTATTCATTTTTTTATAGTTCTTGAACTATTTGCCTTCTTCTTTTGACTCTTTCCAGCTTTCAAATGGGGGTCACTGACCCCATCTAAAAACAAATGCTCTGTAAGGCTACAAATGTATTGTTATTGCTACTTTTTATTACTCATCTTTCTATTCAGGCCTCTCCTATTTATATTCCAGTCTCTTATTCAAACCAATGCATGGTTGCTAGGGGAATTTGGACCCAGCAACCAAGTTGCTGAAATAGCAATCTGGAGAGCTACTGAATAAAAAGCCAAATAACTCTAAAACCACAAATAATAAAAAAAAAAAATGAAAACCATTTGCAAATTGTCTCAGAATATCATTCTCTACATCATACTCAAAGTTAACGCAAAAGTAGACAACCCCTTTAAAGTGCTGTCAGTGTACACAATGTGTTCATGTTGGAACATTTAGTCAGTTGTCATTAGTATCAGATACCCCAGCCCTGCCATGTGCTCGTTGGCATCATCTCAAGTCTCTTGTTGGTGCCAGGGATACTGTACTTGCTGGTGAATTTGCTTGCCAGTAGCGTATCACTTTCCAATTATCTCAACAGGTTCCTTCGAGTCTCTTCTTTCAAAGCCGACGCCAGTGAGCTCCATTCCTACTGTGGCAGAGCTTCATTACATTGCATCCACCAGAAAGAGACCTCCTGAGGTTCATGATGCCAGTACAAACACAGAAAGTGGTAATGACATCAAGCATACACGCCTGACTCTTAAAGGGGACCCGTCACCCAAAAAAATTATTCAGAATCCTATTTTATCACATTAGTCAAGCAAAATGAACTTTAATTACATTATATAAATTATTTGAATCTTGTTTCCTTCAGTCTGGGAAGTCATAATTATAACAAGCAGGCAGGAGCCATTTTGTGGACACTGTTATTAAGACAAGTCTTGTATCATCTCAGAATCTTGTTTGTGCACCAGAATGGGGGACCTGATGTCCATCCCCATGCCCTGGCTACACAATTACATGGTGAAGAGAAGGGGGGAATGTGGGGAGAGTAGTGACATCTAGAAAGTGCTGAATGGAAAGTGAAAGTAATTGTCTGCCCCGCCTCTATGCCCATGCCATAAAGGAGGGGCTGACAATATTTGATTGACAGCTGATTTTTAAATGAGCTTACAACAGCTATGAACGCTTTAATAAAAAATAGAAATTGGATTTCATGTTTAATTTGAAAAGGACTTTTACTATACAGATTTTTGTGTCTGGGTGACCGGTCCACTTTAAAGGATAAATAAACCTTTAAAATAAGTGAATGTAAAATTAATGAGGGTGCTATTTTTTTTAATTGCTGTGCTGGGCTCTGAAGGAAAAGAACATCTTCCTCTAGTCCTGCACAGTGGAAATATCATGCACCTCCTGCAGTAACTCACATCATACACTTTATGCTGTTTAGGCAATAATGCACCTTCTTTTGCCTAAGATAATTAGATGTCATTGAAAAGTTTCATAAGGGCGCGTAAAGGGGTGGTTAACCTTTAAGTTAAATTTCAGTATATTATAGAATGGCCAGTTCTGTTTATTTTTTATTTTTTTATAGTTTTTGAATTATTTGCCTTCTAACACTTCCCAGCTTTCAAATGGGGGTCACTGACCCCATCTAAAAACAAATTCTTTTTAAGGCTACAAATATATTGTTATTGCTCCTGTTTATTAATCATCTTTCTATTCAGGTCTCTCCTATTCATATTCCAGTCTCCTATCCAAATAGATGGACTAGATAGGCAGAATGATAATATGCACCTTCATGCTCATATCACATTGTCTTTTCCACTTATAGTAACGGAATGTTGTTTTCTCAGGATGTAAAGGAAGATGAGCCTATCCCGGAGAAGGAAAATGCATTTGTTAATTCAAAGATATTAAAGGATACACGTACTGTTAATATGAATGAATTATGTTACAACAGCGCCACCCGCTGGTCATTTTCCCACCAGTCTGACCACCAAGTAGTCAAGGAAGTTGTCAGGAGAAGAAAGAAAGAGGCTGCTCTGATGTTCTTCTGCTTAGTAAAGATTTGAGAAAGGTTTCTAATATTTTTCCTAAGCAGAAGAACATCAGAGCAGCCTCTTTCTTTCTCCCGACAACTTTCTTGACTACTTGGTGGTCAAACAGGTCAGAAAATGACCAGCAGGTGGTGCTGCTGTAACACAATTCATTCATATTAACAGTACATGTATCCTTTAATATTAGGGATGCACCAAATCCACTTTTTTGGATTCGGCCGAACCCCCGAATCCTTCACGAAGGATTCGGCCGAATACCGAACCGAATCCGAACCCTAATTTGCATATGCAAATTAGGGGTGGGAAGGGGAAAACATTTTTTACTTCCTTGTTTTCTGACAAAAAGTCACGCAATTTCCCTCCCTGCCCCTAATTTGCATATGCAAATTAGGATTCGGATTCGGTTCGGCCGGGCAGAAGGATTCGGCCGAATCCGAATCCTGCTGAAAAAGGCCGAATCCTGGCCGAATCCCGAATCCTGGATTCGGTGCATCCCTATTTAATATCTCGGATTTTAAAAAAATTAAATAATGAATGTACATTGCAAAAGTGCTTAGAATAGCACCCTCATCAATTTTACATTCACTTATTTTTAAGGTTTACTTAGCCTTTAAAGGAGATTTAATACTTCTTTTAGTCTTTGGATCATCATTGAGATAAAAGATGTTATGAGCAGTGCCCAGGGCTATTATCGGGGGCAGGTTAAAAGGGGAGAAGTAGCACAAGGTCTATTTTGTCCCACACTTTTTATTTCCTCAAGCATAGGTGAAAGAAAAAAGTAAGAAAATACCTTTGCCATCTACTTTAGTTTCCATCGCTTAATGTGATTCAGCTGTTTTACCACTGTGTGAATTAGTTTAAAGGGATCAGTGCAGCAGCCAGGCAGATATAGGGGTTCCAACTAATCCTCCTGCAACTCTGCTGTAATGTATCCTCAGAGCAGGTTTCTGATAAATCCCCACTGATTCAGCTGTGCAAAGCCCCATATTGTTTCCATGAACACCCTGTTTTAACTGCTAGCTCCTTTAATCAATCCTATTTCCACGAATGTTTCTCGACTCTCTCTCTTACTTTGTTTTCCCAAGCTGCTAAGCCCTATAAAGATGCAGGAACTGAATGCAATGAGTTGCCGTACGAGTTTCCCAACAGTCAGAACGATGCTTCCAATTCTGCCGCAGGCTCTCGGCTTCCTGGTGATTTTACTTTTATTCCTCTTCCATGCTGTTGCCTATTTATAGTGTATGTGAATGCATAAGAAAGTGTAAGCAGTCATCAATCGCTTCGTCTTCAGATAGCTACTCAATTCAATGCTTACCATATATACTCGCGTATAAGCCGAGTTTTTCAGCACCCAAAATGTGCTGAAAAACTCAAACTCGGCTTATACGCGGGTCATACCTCCTTCCGCGGCCCCAGCAGGACCGGCGCCGCTACCCACGTGGCGGCCATGGGCACCGCCATTTTGAAAGCGAACGCCGGCAGGGAAGGACGCGCCGCCCGGAGCTCCTGGACCTGCTCCGGGCGGCGACACAGGTAGTCACAGGCAGTCCTGCTGCCGGGTCACGTTTTACTGGGACAGAGGGAAGGACAGAGGGAAGGACAGAGGGAAGGACAGAGGGAAGAGCAGCAGACGTGAGGGCCGGGGTGGGGAGAGCGACAGATGGGGGGGGGAAGTGGCAGAGGGAAGAGCAGCAGACGTGAGGGCCGGGGTGGGGAGAGCGACAGATGGGGGGGGAAGTGGCAGAGGGAAGCAAACATGAAATCTGGGCGGCACAGTCAGTCACAGACAGTAACAGGTACCTGCCCAGTGTCCCCCAATTGTTGCGGCTGGGTCACATTCACATTTTGAAATCTGACATGGGGCCCCTAGGCTTATACACGAGTCAATACATTTTTCCAGTTTTCTTAGGTAAATTAGGTACCTCGGCTTATACACGGGTCGGCTTATACACGAGTATATACGGTACTTATCATTTTAAATTGGACTACCTACTAAAAAAACTGTTTTTTTGTCACAATGAAAAGAAATAGAATCCCAAACAACTGATTAATATTTAATAATTACACATTTCATTGGTTTTATAATTATTTATAAATGTAATTGCTTGAAAGCAGTGCCTGGCTGTCGCTATCTGTTCTCTGGTTCAGACTCCTTAGGGTAAGGGAACACCTGGTGATTCGGGGAGAAGAGACGATTAGTCGCCAGGCGACTAAATCTCCCCAAGTCGGCAGGTGTGCCCTTAACCTTAAATGGTGTAGAGAAGAACAGATTTGTAAGAGAACAGACATTGTTTCCTCAGTCAGATGAAGAGAGCAGAATATGAGCAATAAATACAGGTATGGGACCTCTTATACTGAATGCTCGGGACCTAGGGCTTGCTGGATAATGGATCTTTCATAGTTTGAAATATTTTATTTGGTTTTCACAATAAACCATAAAAATCAATATGATAACAAATAGTATGCAGAATAAAATGGATCTTTCAGTAGACCTTAAGACCTAAAAAAAACCATGTAAACATTAAATAAACCCAATAGGCTGGTTTTGCTTCCAATAAGGATTAATTATATCTTAGTTGGGATCAAGTACAAGCTACTGTTGTATTATTAAAGGGAAAAAGGAAATCATTTTTAAAAATTTGAATTATTTGGATAAAATGAAGTCTATGGGAGATGGTCTTCCTAGAATTCAGTGCTTTTTGGATTACGGGTTTCCAGATGACAGATCCCATACCTGTACTAGAGAGCTGCTTAGAATTACAATTGCTTTCATTTTGCAGAAACAGTTTGTAGGTGGAGATCCCCTCTAACCTGTATTTAGTACTCATTTATTTCAACTTTCTGTGTTTTTTTCCCCTTAGAATATAATTTCTCTAAACACATTGTAACAGCATGTTACAGAGATGAAATGATTATATTCGACTGGTTGTAATGTCTCTTCAGTGCATTATACTTATTTAGATATAGAAGAATTGTGCTTAAAAAAGTAGTGTTTCAGGCTGGTTTATAGAATTTTTCTGCAAAAAACCTAATAATCCCTCCCTTCTCTTCCACTTCCTGCTCCCTGAATTCCCAGGATGTACAGGGAAGCCGGCGGCTCTCGGCTCACTGCACTGTAGGACAGGAACCAATCGGCAGCTAGCAGGACCTGATAGGGAACTGAATCCTGTCTGTGTTTGTGTGACTGCAGGGCTGTGATTGGCTGTCCCCCTCCTACTGTGCTTCTGGCAGGGACCATTAGGACACGCCCACCCCTCATTTCAAACCCAGACAGGGACCAGAGAACATCTATAGGGAGCTCCAATAAAGGGGCTAATTTTAAAGATAATATAAAAGCAACTCCATATTTTACTTATAGCTGCCTATAAAATTAGGGTTTTTTTTCCAGTTATCCTATATGTCTCCTTTAATGGATAAAACTGAATGGTTTGTGTTTTAATTATTGACCCTCCTATAGAAGTGCCTCCACCTTCAGATGTCTCGGTGCAGTTGCCCCCTGAATTGTTCCTAAATCTTCAGTTCCCCCTGGAGAAGCTGGACGAGAGGACTCCTTTATGGCAAACCTCAGATGTGCCACCCACCCGTGTAAGGAAATGCAGCCTCTAGAGAAGAGCAAACTGTTATTGCATGTGCATGTTCTTAAAATATCTAGGACAGCCAATAGGAAAACACTGGTGTTTCAGATACAGCTCCTAGACTATCGAGGACAGCCAATAGTTTCCCAAAAGAAATGTCATCATAATTGACCTTTTGAGCTCCAATTACAGTTAAGAGTTGAAGTATTTCTGGTCAGGTGATCTCTGAGGCAACACAAAGACCATCATGAAATGTGGGTTCAAGGCAAGAGATGTAAAAGGGCAATATTTACTTAAATATATATTCCAGTTTGGTAAGATTCTTTAATATGCCACTTAATTTGATATAAACTGTGTGTTGCTAAAGTGTTGATTTTGGGGGTATAGTTTTCCTTTAAACAATGTTGGCAAAAAAGTCTTTGCAACATTCACATTCCCCTACTTCTGGCAGTTTTTATTTCACCCTGTGGGTTTATAAAGCTGCATATTTTGTTCTACAGGTTGGGCGCCATTATATAAGTGTCACTGATCTGGAGGGAGACGATTTCCCCGATGATTTTTCAGAAGAGACAAGACGTGGAGCTGCTCCTGCAGAGAAGGTCATTCACATTGTTGACTCTACTCCTTCAGAAGCACCTTTGGGCCCCGTGCAAATAACAGGTAATTTGCTGAATGTATATATTGGATTTATATTAAATACACTTGTCAGTTTGATTGTGTGTCAGGGGTAATAATGAACAGCCAAGGCTTTCTAAAGATTTCTGACTTTTGTGGCCAATGGGTGTGTTAGTATCAGTGTTTGGGGCAGGGAGCTTAGACACTGTAGATCATTTTTATTTATAGGGTAACGCTGGAAGAGAAAGCCTATAAATATTATCGTTTCCTTACTGCAGACATTAACACAGGACATAAAGTCACACAATACGGTGATTGAGATCCGGCAGTTGCAGGTGGTGACATAGGGCTTCCAACACTCCGATAAATCTGCAAAGAACGAGTCACTTCTGTCTTTCTTGTGAGATTTTCCTTAGACTTGTTTAGGGTCTGGCCACACGGGCAGATTGGTTTTCCGAATTTGCCCAAAGTTTCCTTGTGAGGCAATTACAGGCGACTTCGTAAAATGAAGCGCTCTGTGTGCCTGCCCCCAGGCGATTTTCATTATAGCCGGGAGAAGGAGGGAGGAAGCAGATCGAGGAGATTAGTCGCCGTGTGGCCAGACTCTTAAGGGGAACTATAGCAAAAAAGAAAATTTAATATAAGCTTCATCATAGTGAGATAAAAAAACTTTATAAATACAATCAATTAAAAATTCTGCATTGTTTCTGAATAGGGATGGGCGAATTTTTTCACCTTGTTTTGCCGAAAAAATGACGCCCATAAACTTGTATGTCAAAATAAAAAGACGCACGTCAAAAAAAATTTGCCACGCGACAAATTTTTTTTGACAACCATAGACTTTAATGGCCGTTGGCGACATTTCGCCGGCAGCGAATTTTTAACGAAACGGGTCAAATTTGCCCATCCCTATTTCTGAAATAATCAAGTTTATCTTCACTAGCCCTCTCTCTAAGGGGAAAATAAATGGGTAGTAAATACAGGTTAGAGGGGATCTCAGCTACTCCTCATTCTGTCTTTTGCCTCATTGGGTGTCAGATGAATGATCCAATATATCTTATAGGGGGGCTTCCTTTCCTAGCAGATGTATTAGAGCTCACTCAAATAACTGATTCCAGTATAAACAAAATCTAACAAAATAACTGCCTTGTGCACAAATTCTGCATGTAGAGAGACATGATGTCTGGTGATTTTAATAGAGTGAGCTCTAATACATCTTCTAGGCAAAAGGAGCCCCCCTATAAGATATATTGGATCATTCATCTGACATCCAACTCCTGAATGAAGACAGAATGATGAGAAACGGATACTGAGAGAGGGACAGTGAATATAAAATTGATTATTTCAGAAATGATGCATTAATTGATTGTATTTAGAAAGTTTCTTATATCACTATGCTGAAGCTTATATTACATTTTTATTTTTGTGATAGTTTCCCTTTAAAATAATTTGCTTATTGTTAATTACAGACCATGTTCGTGAGAACCTACAGGAGCAGAGACTGGGAGACCAGGTTATCCACGTGGCCGACCCCGTTACATACGAGATGTTGTCTAATAAAGCTGCTCCCTATGAAAAGTTTGTTCCGAGACCATGGACGAGTGGAACTGTACAGCACCAGGCTCTCTCCAGGCTCCAGGAGATGGATGCCCAGTTAGCTGCTTTGCAAGAAATGGCCAATGGCATGGAGAGGGATTTTGCCAATACTGCGTTGGTACGTGCAGTGAATTCCCACTGTGCTTACATTTGTGTGACAGCATAAATAACATGAAATTATCCTTTCCTTGGTATTGGAAAATATCGACTATATATTTGTTTTAATGTTGCAGCTGTGTCTTTCTTATCTTGATTTGCCCCCTGTGATAAGAACCCCTGGCAGACCCCTGCCCACACATTCTACACAACTGTCTAAGGTTTGGCTCATAGTTCCATCTTGTATGGGGGAGTTTTCCATTAGTTAACTTTACTGACTCCCATTAATTTAAAGGAAAAACAGCGCATGGGCTACTCCATGTTCCCATTATAGAACACACACATTTTTCAAATCCATTTATTGGTTATTTTAAATGATTTCTTCTTCTATTTTATATTCTTATTATATTCTTACTCCATATTTTGGATCTCGTGGTGGGAAGATGTCCTCCAATTGTATGACCTGTCTCTTCAGAACAGATTTTAATTACATTTAATACATTTTTCATGCAGTTGGTAAAAACAATAGAAACCCTTGCAGATGTCAGCGAGACCAATCCAGACATTGCTGTCCATTCTTCTAGAAGAGCTGATATGAAAGCACATGGTAAGTGTCTGTAAATAGAAGCAATTGTCTGTAGATAAGAGATGTAGAGCTTGTGATGGCTACTGGGCCCCTAGTACAGTGGCTGGGGTCTCAATGGACATGGAAGTATAAATCCATTGTAACAGTTAAAGGAGAAGCAAAGATACAGAGGCATTTTATTGCCAATAGATCAGCTGCAATAGAGCAAGCTAGAATGCTACATTTATTCTGCAGAATGTTTTACCATACCTGAGTAAAAAGCTCTAGAAGCTCTCTGTTTGTTTAGGATAGCAGCTGCCGTTTTAGCTTGGTGTGACATCACTTCCTGCCTGAGTCTTTTTCCTGCTCACTTATAGTTCTGGGCTCAGATTACATCAGAGAAGGGAGGGGGAGAGGAGCAAACTGAGCATGCTCAAGCCCTAGCCCTGGAGGTTTATACTGAAAACAGGAAGTCTGATACAGAAGCCCATGAGTACACAATAGAAGGAAAGAAATGTGGTGTTTCTTTTGACAGAGGACTCAGAGCAGCATTACTGAGGGTTTACTGGTGTATTTATATAGACCTTTCTGATAAAGCTTACTTAGTTTTAACCTTGCCTTCTCCTTTAAGAATATAATGGGGGTAGGATCATTGAATTATTGAATATAATTGGACAGGATTTGGGGTCTAGGCAGAAATGTGGGGATCACAGCCTCATTGCACCCCCACTTAATGATTTTAAAAATTAGTGGTGAGCACAACTTTCCCTTGTTTGTTTTGGCAAGGAGAGGGGCCTAGGCAAACTTTTTGTGTTACCTTATGACTATTGAATGCATGATTATAAGGTTAATCTAAATGAGCATTCATGGGATTCTACATCACTTCCTTTGGACGAGAATAGCAACAAGCTTTAAATTCTGTACAGTATCAAGATACTTTTACCCTACTGAAAAATGTCAAGCATTCCCTATGTAGTCAGTCATTAGTCAACTGAGTCGACTAATGGCCACATATCCTTAGAAAAACCAGACCCCGCGTGTGTCAGTTGTCACATACAGAAGTGAAAGTCAAGAAGGAGCAGGATAACTTTAGTCTGGAAGCAAAAAGAACTAAAGCTTAAAGGGATACTGTCATGGAAAAACATGTTTTTTCCAAAACACATCAGTTAATAGTGCTACTCCAGCAGAATTCTGCACTGAAATCCATTTCTCAAAAGAGCAAACAGATTTTTTTATATTCAATTTTGAAATCTGACATGGGGCTAGACATTTTGTCAATTTCCCAGCTGCCCCAAGTCATGTGACTTGTGTAGGATGGAATTACTTTCTGGCAGGCTGTTATTTCTCCTACTTAATGTAACTGAATGTGTCTCAGTGGGACATGGGTTTTTACTATTGAGTGTTGTTCTTAGATCTACCAGGCAGCTGTTATCTTGTGTTAGGGAGCTGCTATCTGGTTACCTTCCCAGTGTTCTGTTGTTTGGCTGCTGGGGCAGGGGGCATTATATCACTCCAACTTGCAGTACAGCACTAAAGAGTGACTGAAGTTTATCAGAGGACAAGTAACATGAATGGAGGCAGCTGGGAAATTGACAAAATGTCTAGCCCCATGTCAGATTTCAAAATTGAATATAAAAAAATCTGTTTGCTCTTATTAAAAATGGATTTCAGTGCAGAATTCTGCTGGAGAAGCACTATTAACTGATTCATTTTGAAAAAAAAAACATGTTTTCCCATGACAGTATCTCTTTAAAGGCTAAGTAAACCTTAAAAATAAGTGAATGTAAAATTAACGAGGGTGCTATTTTAAGCGCTTTTGCAATGTACATTCGTTATTTTTACAGATATTCACTAAAGTTCAATATAGTTGTCTTGGTATTGAGGCACGTTGTATATTAACTGATCTTGATTCATTTAGTGTCGAACATGTTTCCTAAAAGAAAACTGTTTCAGGGGAGGTTCTGCCTGCACGTAAGGCGCAGACTGGAGCTGTATGTGGCACATATATAAAAAAATATATATATATATATAAATATTTTGATAAAGACCCCATTGAGGGTCAAAACGTTGATTAAATAAAGCTTTTTACTGCATATGTCCCTAAAGTGCAACAGCATTTTTGTAAATATATTTATTTAAATATCTTCAGCTGCACTTTAAGTGAGGACTGCTCCATGCTGTGTAGCCTTTGATGTTGATAGTATAACATCCTTTCATATTCTGGATTCCAAGCCCCTTGAAAAAGGATCTTTTACTTTAACAAACCAAACCAATAAGAATTTCCCATCTTTTACACATGTTTATTATTTATTTTTGCATTATAGAGGACAATGTTTTCCTTACCGTTTTAGGCATATTGAACTTTTGAACGCACAAACATCACCCGCAAATGAATCCATTACATTTAGAGCACATCAGTTATGTTATGTGTCCACTTTGATTGCATTCACCGATACATGTGCTGTTAATATGAATGAATTGTTACAACAGCGCCACCTGCTGGTCATTTTCCCACCAGTCTGACCACCAAGTAGTCAAGGAAGTTGTCAGGAGAAAGAAAGAGGCTGCTCTGATGTTCTTCTGCTTAGGAAAGACGTGAGAAAGGTTTCAAATTTTTTTCCACCCTGGAGGACCATCTTTTGCCCAGGCCTTTCCTTAGCTCATAAACAGATACGTTGAAACAATTGGTTATCAGCCATTGTTCCAAAAATATCTAATTAATCATATAAGTGTCTACCATAAATCTCACCCTAACATACTCTGGATATTAGGTTTCAGGGGTATCTAATAGAGTCTGCCTAAAATTCCACCTAATTGGCATTTATTCTGAGGCCCAACTGCATCTGCTCCAGCACCTCCAGGTCAGGCAGCCCCAGGTTTTATAAACCACTGTGTTAAGTCTTAGGCCTTAGTTCTGTGAAACGTCGACTTTCTTAGGGTATAAACTTTCATCTCCAAGGCCTTCTGGAAATCTACTTTGTTTCTAGAATTGTAGTTACAGGTTATCCAGAATATTTGGGACCTGGGGTTTTCCAGAAAAGGGATACAGCTGTATTTTTGAACACTAGACCGTATTTCTGCTAAAAAATCATTTAAACATTGAGCAAACTTTTTTTCAAAAAGTTTTGCCACTAATATTGATTCATGGAGCTTAGTTACCCTCCAGTACCAGCTACTGTTTTATTATTACAGAGAAAAAGGAAAATATTTATAAAAATTATTTGCTTAAAATGGAGTGAGTCTAAGGGAGACGGCAGTCCCGTAATTCGCAGCTTTCTGGATAATGGGTTTCCGGATAACAGATTCTCATACCTGTACTGCCATTTCACATGGGGCAGAATTAGAACTTGCAGAAGGTTGATGGGTTGTATCTGCATCACATTCTAGTTTCTATACCAGAAAAAATCCAAGCTATGTTAGCGGGTTTGGGAATAAAGTGTTTCCATAGGAATATAATGCTGTTTGGTTTCAGTTATTGATGCTTATATTGCCGGTGTTGATCATTTCATGATGTATTTGTGTGTATTGCAGGTATTTACGTATGTCATGTACTAACTTCCATTCTGTTTCTGTTCAGCTCCTCGCGTGGAAATAGAGAAAATCAGTGAGGAGGAAGAGTTGACATTGACAGACATTGCCGGCGTTGATTCATTTGCTCGTCCCCCTGTCGTCCGTATTTCTTGGGAAGATTTGCCGTACGAGGCCCGGCCCTCCACTGGTAACCCTCCTGCAAATGTGCTGACCAAAAGTCTATTGTTTTTCCAGGACGTATACACTCAAGATTCAATATTAAGGATGCACTGAATCCAGGATTTGGTTCGAGATTCGGCCTTTTTCAGCAGGATTAGGATTCGGCTAAATCCTTGTGCCTGGCTGATCTGAAACCTAACTTGCATATGCAAATTAGGGTCGGGAAGGGAAATCACATGACTTTTTGTCACAAAACAAGGAAGTAAAAACGTCTTTTTTTCACTTTTTCCTTTCGCGAACCCTAATTTACATATGCAAATGCAGATTTGGTTCAGTATACAGCTGAATCTTTTATGACCTGGATCCCAAATAGTGAATTCAGTGCATCCCTATTTAGGGTTGCCACCTTTGCTGATGGCTAAACCCGAAAATGGGGTGCAGGGCAGATATCGGGGGTGGGGCAGTAATGTAGGAACAGGCATGATGACATCAGAGGTGGCACAATGATGTTGGTGGAGTTATGACATCAGGGCAGGTTATTGCATCACTTAGATACAACTGGCTGGATTTCTATCCAATGTTTTAAAGTGTTGATGCCCAGTTTAAAACCTCACAGATGGCAACCCTATATTCTGCTTGATGATTAAGCCCAATCCTTTAATTACAGCTATGAGATCTATTATACAGAAATCAGTTATCCAGAAAGCTCTGAAATACAGCAATGCTAATTTAGAAAAAAACATTCTTATTTTTTGATTAATTTGCTATTTTTTGTATCTGTAATAATAAGAAAGGTCAGTATCTTCATGCTTTTCATGTACAGTATTGGGCAGATTATTGTTCGGGTTTCATCAGGGCTGGATTTCCCTAGCCTGCACCCCTAGGCCCGCTGCCGTTCATCACCCCATCCCCCTCCCCTACCTTGTGCACATGCGCAACTTTTCAGCATCGGGTCCGGAATACTGGGAACTGGTGCACTGGAAGTTTTAAAAACAATTGCATCTTGTGTGAATCCCCAGTGCTTCCAAACCAATGCAGGTGCAGTTGGGAGCCATGCTGCCCCCTAAAATTCTGCCGCCCTAGGCCTGGGCCTTTGTGGCCTTTCCAGAAATCCGGGCCTGGTTTTCATAAGGCTGAAAACCGAACACAAAGTTCAGACCCGAACAGGCCTTACAAAAACCAACTGTTCAGGTCAAAACCAAACAGGTGTCAACCCTATCCCTATTCAATATACCAAAATAATTGCCTACACATGCGCCCCTATTCTTGTGGATCCTATCTGACTAGTTCCCCACTATAAATCTCCATCTTATAACCAGCAAACCCAACAGTAATGCACAATTCATATGATCCAGTCTCCCTTCATGCAAAAATCATTGTGGTGTTCCTATCCATAAAGGCACCGAATGTTTGGTTTGTTGAAGGGGTAACATACGGTGGCCTAACTAAAAGTTACTGGGTCCACAAACAAATCATTTAAACCCTCAAAAATCTTTGGGTAGATCTGTGATTTCATTACCAGCAAGGTTTCTATGTCTGTATTGTGAAGTCCCAGATATCAGATATTGGGTAGAGGACCCAGGGTAGGGTTTTTTTTTTTATTACAGGTTGAATTCTCCTTTAAGGTGGCCATAGACGTACAGTTAATATCTTACAAAAGTAATTTTCATACGATATTCAGTGCGTGTATGGTGGGAAACGAGCTGACCGATATATCTGACCATTCAGCTCTACACGTGTGTATTGAAATGAACGATCTTTTCTGGAAACATCTTTTCTAAGAAAGATCGTAATTGTTACGTCTATGGGCACATTTAGGGCCCAGGGTAGTTGCTGAAGGAAAGAGAATGTACTTTATTCTATACTCGTGTCATTCATGATGGTGCAGTGTTCCCCTTAAACAACCCCGGCCGTGTGCGGAGAGGAGCTTTGTTATATCTTGTCTCCATGGGCAACCCCTCTAGTGAGAAGCTGTTTGTCAGTTCATTTGTTCCCCAGCCCGGGACTGCTTCATATTACACTGTGTGCGGCTGAGAATCAATGGAGAAGAAATCTATACTGAATACGTCTCGTTGTGTTTCAGGGCCGGCAGAGAACAGGAGGGTGGATAAAAGGTAAGTTGTTAAAATGCTGATTCTTTACTGTCGGATTATCACTTCAATGGTGAGATCTTGTCAAGCCAAGTCCAGCAATTCCCTATTCATTGTTTGGACTCACTCGTGTAAATGGCTTTTCTTTTAGTAGCGCCAGTCAACACGACCTCCTGCACGTGACGGGGTTAAGTGATATTGCAGATATACTAAATGATCTTATGGAAGGAGGAGTTTCTGCTTCAGAACTTGGACTGACAGAGACCCAGACCTCCTCCCTCTCCAGGTAGGACGACTCTCACTGTCACAAGCCACAAAGCCATTACATAGGAGTTTAAAGGAGAAGGAAACCCCCTGGGCGCAAAAACCCTCCCCCCTCCCCTGTGTTGCTCCCCCTCCCTCCTCCCCCCTGGCCTACCTGTCCCGCTGGGCAAATGCCCCTAACTTGTTACTTACCCCTCTGCGCAGGTCCAGTCTACGGAGTTCACAGACGCCATCTTCTTCCAAGCGATCTTCTTCCTGCTTTGACCGGCGCATGCACAGTAGGAGCATTTCCCTGGTACGGATCTACTGCACATGCGCCAAAAGTCACAAAGTGAAATCGGAAACCTTTGTGACTTTTGGCGCATGTGCAGTAGATCGGTACTGGCGAAATGCTCCTACTGCGCATGCGCCAAAACGCCGGTCAAAGCAGGAAGAAGATCGCGTGGAAGAAGATGGCGTCTGTGAACTCCCTGGACTTGACCTGCGCAGAAGGGTAAGTAACAAGTTAGGGGCATTTGCCCAGCAGGACAGGTAGGCCAGGAGGGAGGGGGAGCAACATACGGGAGGGGGGAGGGTTTTTACGCCCAGGGGGTTTCCTTCTCCTTTAACCTCCATTTGTTTTTGTGTTGCCTTATAGCTATTAATGATTCATTATAACTCAGCTGCTCACACTGTATGTTACTTTCTGGCTGCATTTCCATTGCCATTTAGACAAATTAGACAGTGTGTTATCCATAGATAAATATGGCTGTTTGTATAGAGACTGACCCTGCCACAGGTATAGCTTAGAGCAATTAAACATTCATGCAACAATTACGATGCTGAATTGATGAGTCTCCGGCTACCGAGGAAAGCTACCGAGGAAGTTTATACACACAGAATGTCGTACACTATACGAAGCTGCCACAGATTTCTGTCCCTGCAAACTGCCAGCCATTAACTGACTACTAGTGAATCGGGGCTCAACAACTCCCCACCTTGAAACCTGTGGCCAACCCAGCCCAATATTTCTCCCGGGTTTATATATATCCACACTCACCTGCCTGCTCCTCTGATATCAGAGATCTACATTATGAATTCATTTCTAATCCGTCTTTGTATTGTGACATTTATATTGTATATACGCAGTGAATCAGCAGAAAAGAAGATGGGGAGCTACTGGGGCATCTTTGGAGACACAGATCTTTACTGCTAAAGGGCTTTGGTTTCCTTGGGCTGGTACAGAAGCACAAAACATCATGTACAACATTTCTATATTCTAGGAACCTCCCCATGTCTGAATCCAGTCTGCCCACAGTAATTACCCAGGTTCAGACCATTGATTATTTAGTGTTTTTTGCCCCTAGGGTGTTTTCTTTCACGTCCTCAACTGGGTAGGTGCTTGGACCCAACACTTGTCTCAAGGGTTTGACACAGCAGTTGTATCTATGGGAGTGTCCACTCGGGGGAGCATGTGCTCAATGAATGTGTTAGAGATCAGTACAGAGAGAAACTTCCTTCAGAACAAGCCCTAACACCACATAAAGGTCCAAAAACCCAGAAGTAAGAACTTAAGGGAATGACAACTGGGCTCCTGAATAAGTATTGGGAAGATACTGGTTTCACTTACCTGAGGGAAGGTTCTAAAGGGCTTTACCATAACGGGATGATTTTTGTTTTTAATTCCAATTGGACGTTCTATTCAAATAGCAAGTTACAGTACATTTAGCTTTTCCATTCTTTAATGTCTCCCTACTCACAGGGTAAGAGCTCGGAGTGCATCGTCAAGGCCCGGATCTAAAAGGACCGAGAAGGAGAGGCTGGAGCTGCAGAACTGGATGAAGAAAAAGCAGAGAGAGAGACTGTCTGAGCATAAGAGACAGCTGGAAGAACTGAGAGCGATGGAGCACAAGCCGTACCAGTCAACTCAAGATGCAGTAAGGGTGGGGGGTGTGGGTTGGATTTTAGGTGTGGGGGGGGGCATGATCCATAGGGAACGTTTATTGGCTCAGTATTACTGTGACACTTATTATATCTCTATATATATATATACAGTATGAACTAAATGTATATCATGTCCCAGCAATTCAATTAAGTGTATTTTTCTCTACAGAACACGTCAGTCTCATCAAGAACAATCCAGCGGCACCAGAGGCTGAAAGAAGAGAGAGATAAGTAAGTCAATAGATCTTGCTCCAGTCCAAGCTGCTCCACCATATGATTTAATAGATCTGCCGATGCTCAGGGTTTTGCTCTTTCCCTCTGTGTCCTGCGTAGATCTCTGCTGTCTGAGCATCATGATCACCGAGTGTCGGAGGCTTTGGGTCTCATGCAGGAGATGCTGTCGGAAGCCAAGCACGTCCCGGCCATACATCCAAGATCCAACCCTTCAGCCTCCAAATGGCAAACGCAACTCTTGTCTCCTAGAGGGTAAACGACTAAAGCAATTACATGGGAACTATGTGGGCCTGTGCTTCCTGCAGATTAGCGGGATGATCCTTAGTTTTTAAATATTGATTCTGAAATAGACAGATCAGGGATTTTACTGGGCCATTGTAGGACATTCACCTAATTTGTTCTTGGGCAGTTATGTTGCTGTGGTGTTTGAGATCTCTGCCCTGCTGAAAAGTGAACTGTAGTTTTTGTATAAGACGGATACAGTCTTGCAGTATTTCCCCTTAAATTTCTTCTTTGTTTCAATCCCAAAGACCTTCAGCTGCAACACGGAGCTCACCTGCAAGTCACACGGCCAGACACAGACCCCTCTCCAAGACTGTTGTTCCGAGGCAAAGGCCCATGTCGACTCCTTCTCGTCTTCAGTCAAGAGGTACTTGTTCTTCTCTCTTGCACCTCTTTGTGTTTGCTCTGGAACCCTCTGCTATAAGTATCCCCAGAATTCCTGCCCCCCCCCCCAACATATGAGAGAAAACAGGATTTATGTCCTTACCAAGAAATCATTTTGTTTTATCGTTAGGTGACTCTGAATAACTTCAGCTGACCATTCATGGCTTGATCTACCTGTTCAGCCAGTTTGAAAAACCTTCATTATATTAATGTCACGTCTTCATTCTGCTGCAGAACTGGAATGAGACCCCTGACAGGGTGTAAAGTACAAGAAATCTTGTGACATGGGCACAAAGCTCTGTGTTTGTTTGTACTTTGCACCTTGTCCTCTGCTTAATGCCCATAGGTGCTAATGTGCTTCTGTCGTTAAATGTCTCGTTTGCTCCAGTTACAACATTATTGAAGTCATTCAGACATCACACAAGATTTTCTGTCTCACCCTTTTAATGACTGATATTCTATTGTTTCTACTTAGGAACAGCAACGTTTGTAAAGCAGAGAAGCACCTCGGATCCCAAGAGCAGAGCTAGAAGTGCTCCCAGCTATCCTGTTCATTTCAAGTTTGGTGAGCCCTCCCTCTCATAAGCATTGCGGTAATGGCCTCTCCTATCCGTTCAGGTATCGGAGGGTTAATGTGTCCACCTCCAGAGGGTATATAGATATATATATATATATATATATATATATAATATACAAAAGCCATGCATATCCTGTAAATTAAATCCTTATAAACGGTGAGTTCTGATGTCATCAGTTATAAACGGTGAGTAGTGATGTCATTTCTGTCACATGACTCACTGAAACTTGTGTATTATAATAAATAAAGTACCCTCAGTTGCAAAATATGAGGATATTAGAAGTTACCGTGGAGTTCCATGACCTGTATAAAAACACTCTGCCTTCGGCCTCGTACTTTTATATGGTCATGGAACTCCTCTGTGACTTATAATATCCTTATATTTTACAAGAGGGGGTACTTTATTCACTATATAATATACAAAAGCCATGAATATCCTGTAAATTATTTCCTTATAAACGGTGAGTTCTGATGTCATCAGTTATAAACGGTGAGTTCTAATGTCATTTCTGTCACATGACTCACTGTGACTTGTGTATAATAATAAATAAAGTACCCCCTGTTGCAAAATATGAGGATATTAGAAGTCACCTTGGAGTTCCATGACCTGTATAAAAACCTTCGGCCTCGTGTTTTTATATGGTCCTGGAACTCCTCTGTGACTTATAATATCCTTATAATTTACAATAGGGGCTACTTTATTCACTATATTATATGTGTAGAGTCTAGTCATTAGGTGGGCAGTTTATTTGCTGCCATAGAATGTTGTGCTCTGTGGATATTGCCGGCATTAGTGAGGGGCCACTCCGTAGGGAAATGGGAAGATCTCTCGTCAAAGGATGTCGCTCAGAACATATTTGTGGAAAACCGGAGCATTATGCAAATCTTTAGCTGTCAGTTGGCTGCTCAGACACCTAAACACACCTGTAGGGCCAGGGGTCGGTGCTTTCTGTGTTTGCCCTTATTACAATGAGAGCTCAGGATTAACTGTAATGTGAATTGGGACATAACCCATTGGACTGCCCTGCGTCTGTCCATTATACCCATTAGTCATTGACCAAAAAGCCTCCCTATGGGAAGATGGAACACACATAATTCACTCTTCATTCAAGTACTGATTGTGTTTGCAGTGACTTTGTGTTGGTTCCGGTGACAGGGAAATGGGTCACTTTTTACTCCAGGGCTGGAAGAGAAAAGAATGGGTCTGATCCTGGATATTAACCGAGGTGCTGCCAATCCAATATTCTTTTTAACCTTTTGTAGATAAGACTTTACCTGGAGATCGCTTGTCCCAAGTCACACGCAGAGGGCTACTGACTGCCAAGAACAAACCACGTGTGCAAAGTGGCACCACAACTGTCGCAAGGCATCCTGGGTCAGCACAAGGTAATATTCTAGTACACTTACATTTAGACTATAGGAAGCATCAATTCTTTGAATACGGGGACAAGCTCATGCCCCAGACCTTCAGCAGAGGAGAGCGACACACACAACTTGAATAGCGGGCAGGTACCACTCCGGAAACATCAGAATCCAGGAGCCCAAATTTTTAATACAAAAGAGAAAAGCCTGACGCATTTCATGTCCCGTGTATATTGTACTATTTAAAAATTTGGGCTCCTGGATTCTACTGACTGACTGATTTTGGTGTTCCGGAGTGGTGCCTGCCCATTATTCAAGCTTTTCAAGGTAATATTCTATTTCTCCTAGTCAGCTTGGGGGACACAGGGACCATGGGTATAGCTAGTACCACTAGGAGGCAGGACACAACCCTAAAACAGAACTGACTCCTCCTTCACTGGCTATACCCCCAGTAGGCGGAGCTTAGGTCAGTTTGAGTTGTGTCCTCGGGAGGTTAGGACGTTTTTTATTTTTTGCTAATACTTCTCAGTCAGCTAAGCTGACACCAGGGACAATGTGGACCCTTTACACTGAGTAAAGGCTCTAATGTCATCCCCAACGTGGGAGCCTGTCTCCGGGGTCACATTGTGCTCTGGCACAGACCACCCAGCTCTACTGATGTCTCCCTTTCCTTGCAGGAGGAGCAAGCTGGCCGGCAGACAAGGAGAGTATTGGATGCCTTGGGCTGGAGGTAAGTCTGAATCCTCAGCCCTTATCCCTCCTCTACCAGGCGCCTGACTCTTCACCTTTCATTTCCCCACTAGCCTACTTAAGATGGGACCCTTCTCAGGGCGAGTGTTTCTTAGTGCCAGGGGGCACTTAGGCAGAGCGCACTATGGGCGCTACAATTCTGCCACATCCCTACCACACAGCGGGTGCGTCATTGTACGGTAGCTCCGCCATTATCTTAATGGTACGGAGCGGCCTTTCTTCCTTGGCGGGTTTTCCCTGCACTGTGCACACGCGCGCATGCGCAACCCGGCCGCTGACGCCATACGTCCCCTCCCCTCAGTGCGTGCCGCCATCTTGCAGAACACTGTGCAGATTCGCGCGCTTCCTCTGTGACACAAGCGCTGCACGCAGGGGCACAGGGACCTTCGGTTCTCTCTACCTTCCCAACCAGGCTACTCCTCCTTCCCTGCCTATATTTGCAGGTTAGCGTGTAGCTCATAAACTTGGTGGTGAGTAACTTTTTTCCTGAGTTCAAACTACTCTACCACTTCCTAGCCATAATCATGTCTGAGGGGCCAAGTGAGGGCCTTTTTACCAGGGCAGCACCCACTGCTTCTGTTACTTATTTGGCCTGTGCCAAATGCTGCAAACGTTTGCCACGGGGGCACAAAGACCCCTTATGTACTAAATGCAAACCTCAGGTTACTGAACCCTCAGTACCTACTCCACCTCAGGTAAATCAGTCTCAGCAAGGAGACTCCCCAGCTTCCAGCAGACAAGCTTCCCCAATCAGAGGGCATACTACCCCAGAATGGGCTTCCCAATTAGCCATCGGAATTCCAAAATTGGCTCAGTCACTAGACAAGCTACTTTCCCGTCTAGATAATCCTAGGCATAGACCTTCCAAACACAGAGCTCCTTCTACTTCTGATGATGAAAGCGATTCTCCTCCCAGACACCAGTCTCCTTTTCCACCAGACTCTGAGGATGACGACCGCTCAGATGGGGAACTTTCTGGTGGTTCCGGCTATGATGCGGAGGAATCACACAAATTTCCCAGAAGTAGACCTCCACAGTTCCTGGCTCGCTACAGAGATCCTCTGGCTCATAACGTCGATGCCATCACGGCTCCCTGGCCCTTTCGGCTGGCGTACGCCTTTCCACCTCTGCCACTCATTCCCAGAACCCTCAGAAAGCTTCAAAGAGAAAGGACCACCCTCATTCTGATTGCTCCAAGGTGGCCCCGACGGGCTTGGTTCTCGGATCTCCTCAACCTATCCGTGGCAGAACCATGGACCTTACCGCCAATTCCAGACCTTCTCACCCAGGGACCGATCCGGCACCCAAACCTAAGAAACCTCTCCTTAACGGCATGGCTCTTGAGACCAAAATCTTTTCCACAGCGGTTGCACACACTATGTGTGCACCACAGAAACCGATATCAGCCAAGGCGTACTATAGAGTTTGGTCCACCTACCGCCAGTGGTGCTCTAAATCCAGGGTACCGTTCCGGACCTTGTCCATCCCACACATCCTGGAATTCCTGAAAGTCGGTCTCTCCATGGGCCTGTCCTTAGGATCTCTGAAATCACAGATCTCTGCCCTTTCGGTTCTCTTCCAGAAACTGCTCGCTCTCCTTCCAGACGTCAAGACATTCATGCAGGGAGTAGCTCATGTGGCTCCGCCATTTCGCACACCTGTTCCCGTGTGAGACCTTACCTTGGTTTTACATGCTCTTCAACTGCCTCCATTTGAGCCTTTAGCATCTGTGATTCTCCAGTGGCTCACCTGGAAAGCCGTTTTCCTGCTAGCCATCGCCTCTGCGAGACGTGTCTCTGAACTCAGTGCCCTATCCTGTAAAGCTCCTTACCTCGTCTTCCATCACGACAGGGCTGTTCTTCGCACTATTCCATCCTTCCTGCTGAAGGTCGTCTCGGAATTTCACCTGAACCAGGAAATTGTTGTGCCATCCTTTTGTTCTGCTCCAGCAAATCCTAAGGAACAAGCCTTGCACACCCTGGATCCTGTGAGAGCTTTGAAATTCTATCTGCATAGGATTCAGGACATCCGTAAGTCCGATGCCGTGTTGGTGATTCCTTTGGGACCTCGGCATGGTACCCCGGCTTCCAAGCAGAACATTTCTAGATGGATCAAAAAACTATCCAAAGAGCTTATACAGCAAAGGGGAAGGATCCCCCACACAGAGTCATGGCTCATTCCACCAGGGGTGTGAGTACTTCCTGGGCGTTCCGTAACCAGGTTTCGGCTGAACAGCTGTGCAAGGCAGCAACGTGGACCTCCGTCCATTCATTCTCCAAATTTTACCACTTTGATACCTTTGCGGCATCTGACACTCGCTTCGGCAGACGGGTGCTGCAGGCCGCGGTGGCTTCTTCTTAGGCCTCTTATCCCACCCGGTTCTGGGGACAGCTTTGGTACGTCCCATGGTCCCTGTGTCCCCCAAGCTGACTAGGAGATTTTGTTTACTTACCGTTAAATCTTTCTCTTCAGTCACTTGGGGGACACAGGGCTTCCCTCTCTGGACTGAGGCCTTCACTTCCGTTAGATATGTTATGGTTACTAAGTGTTATTCCTGTTGACTTTGGTACAAACTGACCTAAGCTCCGCCTACTGGGGGTATAGCCAGTGAAGGAGGAGTCAGTTCTGTTTTAGGGTTGTGTCCTGCCTCCTAGTGGTACTAGCTATACCCATGGTCCCTGTGCCCCCCAAGCTGACTAGGAGAGAAAGAGATTTAACGGTAAGTAAACAAAATCTCCTTTTCATTCTTTGTAAGCAAATGGCAACAACCCTTTCTTTTCATATATTTACAACCTTGCAAGTTTCATTTAAAGGGATACTGTCCCCAGCTTGTATTTTGTGGGAGCAGCGTCATGTGACCTAGAGACAGTTCAGGCAAGTATCTCCATTCCAATAAGGAGAGGTTGTGGCCATGGCATTTGGATTATCATCCATAAACGTTCATTTGTTATTTGTTAAATGTCTTAAAGGGAACGTTCATCTCGTACATCTGTCAGCCAGGGGATATTTTTTTTATGATGATATATTTTATTTTGAGCCGTGGGAGTGGAAGGTGCACATATTTGGCTGATCATATGCGGAGTATAATATCTTGACTTGTTACTGGAAAGAAAGAGTAATATAAATATTCTCTACCTACAACCTGTGCAGAGAGAAGAGGCGGCAGCAGCAGCTTCCAGACGAGGAGGAACCAGACTGAAGATGAAGATCTGGAATTAGAAATGGAGAGGGACTTGGTGAGTCCTTGGGAACTTCCTGAAGAAATCCGCAACATATTAAAGAGATCCACCGCCTTCTCTCAGGTATGAGACATTATCCACATAGAGGGTGTTAGTTGCAAGAAAGAGATGACTTTCTAGTAAGGTAATAAAGGTCACTTCAATTCACTTCCGGTACAAAGTTGATCCAGGGACCGGTACGATGTTCCCAGAGGCTTCAGACGGGGATTTTGTTGGGGGTTTTTTTTTTGCCTTCCTCTGGATCAGCAGCAGCTGGGCAATTTTCAATTTAATAGACGTCCTTCAACTTTTCCAACTAATATGAGAACTTTGTGTGTGTTGAGCTCTCGGAAGATGGACGACAAAATACCATTGGTCACCAGCATTTACTGGAAGCCTCTGGTGTCACATATAGTCACATGGATACTATAATATATTGGCTCGAAATTGTGGCAAATTTAAGTGCATTAGGGACGTGCTGAAAAATTTTACTACATTATATTTGTAATGATAGAATCACTTCCTCTGGTCACATGTAAAAAATAATCATTATATATATCTATATATTTATATAGTGAATATAATACCCCTATTGTAAAATATAAGGCTATTATAAGTCACTGAGATGACTCTGAAGTGACTTCTAATATCCTCATATTTTCCAACAGGGGTACTTTATTTATTATAATACACAAGTTTCAGTGAGTCATGTGACAAAAATGGCATCACTACTCACTGTTTATAACGAATGACATCAGAACTCACCGTTTATAAGGATATAATTTACAAGATATTCATGGCTTTTGTTTATTATATAGTGAATATATAATACACAATATAAAATACAAAATATAAGGATATTAGAAGTTACAGAGGAGTTCCATGACCATATAAAAACACAAGACCAAAGGCTTTTATACAGGTCATGGAAATCAGATGTTACTTCTAATATCCTCATATTTTCCAGCAGGGGGTACTTTATTATAATATACAAGTTTTAGCGAGTCATGTGACAGAAATGAGATCACTAAGCTCCGATTATAACTGATGACATCACTAAGCACCATTTATATAGTGAATAAAGTACCCCCTATTGTAAAATATAAGGATATTTTAAGTTATTGAGGAGTTCCATGACCATATAAAAGCATGAGGCCGAAAGCCAAGTTTTTTTATACAGGTCATGGAACTCCGAGGGACCAAAAATGTCGGATAAAAGAGCAATCATTTACAATTTAAAGAATGTGCTGATTGTTCATATTACAATCATTAATCATGCACCTGAGTGCGGCCACTTCGGATATTTCTATATAATACACAAGCCATGAATATCTTGTAAATTATATCCTTATAAAAGGTGAGTAGTGATGTCATCAGTTATAAACGGTGAGTAGTGATGTCATTTCTGTCACATGACTCACTGAAACGTGTGTATTACAATAAAGTACCCCCTGTTGCAAAATATGAGGATATTAGAAGTAAACGATTGCTCTTTTATCCGACATTTTTGGTCCCTCGGAGTTCCATGACCTGTATAAAAGCACTCGTCCTTCAGCCTCGTGTTTTTATATGATCATGCAAATCCTCGGTAACTTATAATATCCTTATATTTTACAAGAGGGGGTACTTTATAATTCTGCCTATGGGAGATGTGCTGGTACTCTGCAGTCATTTGCTCTACTGAAGGCAGATTGCTATCAGTCAGCGCTGATTTATACAGCAAAGATTCTGGGACTGTTTAGTTATTTCCAGGTGATGTGGAGACCCCCATGTGTAAAGAACATGTATGAAATAAATATATAGACCAATATAAACATCAATCTGATGACCAGGCCTCACTGTTCCTTCTTGGTTCCACTACAGGGATCACTGAATGGAGACGGCAGCTCCCGAAATGTTTCCAAAGTAGACGGTTTATCGGAGAGTACAAGCAGTTTACTCAGCAAGCTGGACTGGAACGCTATAGAGGATATGGTGGCCGGTGTTGATGAAACATGAGCAGGAATCTCTGAATACCATGAAAAGAAACATGGCTGCCGGCAGTGAGCCCCCACCAGTGTGCCTTAGGGTTAGATTTGATCTCTGTCATCCATCTTGTTCTTCATGTTCCACTGTGGGTCTTTCCAAGGACTCAATTGTTCCATCAGTTCATTATTTGTATAGTTAAAGCCTTATTTTTCTACAAGTTTGATATTTATCATGTAAATATTTCACTAAATGGGTTTCCAGTTTAATAAAATATCAATGCAATTTGTTATGCCTTTGTCATTTGTACAAATTCAGATTTGTATCAGTTATTATGAACTTGGGAAAGAGACTTGATGTTTTACCAGAGCACAAATACAGGTCACTAGTCTCTCCATCCACAAGTTCCAAGACCTACAGGATCTCTTAGATTTTGGGGGGGGCACATATGGATCGTATGGTGTCGAGGCTGAGCCAACAGCTGCTGAATTACAGAAGCCTTGGCATCGACTTACTCCTCATTCTCTAGGAGAATATTGAATCCTATGGGGGGGTTGTGGCTGCACACCTGAGGCCAGTTTCAAAAAGTTTAAAGCCCTGTCTAAGTAATTCAAGTAAATATGCAAGTGCATGTAATTTTGAAACAGTTTTTTTGTTACAAAGATATGATCATAATATTGATAAGCCACCATACCACGTCAAGGTAAAACCCCACATTGTGCAGCCACAACCCCCCTATAGTTATGTATTTGCCGGAAGCTTTGGCTAAGCTCATGTGGTTATTGCACCCTCATACCCACCCCTTTATATTTTTGGTGGTCCCCCTCACTTGTTGTGCCTTGGTTTGTGCAATCGCTCTCTCTTAAAAGCCATAAATGCTAGCGGCATGGGAGGATCTAGCCGTGAAAAAACCAACGTCCCATTAGACACTTCTCTATGTACACACACACTTATTGTGTCATTCATTTAGTTCTCCTTTACACTCTTTCATTCTATGCTTACTTACATACATACTCCCAAATACACATACACTTTCCCTTATCACTACCATACACACCTTCACATTTCACTTACACATGTATACACACTATTGTGCAACTGCACATATCACTCTACTCTGTTTTTAATTACAACACCTGACTTCTACTTCTCTAAAATGGGCGTTGGTTAAGGCAGTCCCTCCCTCTTAAAAGCCGCTCAGCAGTTGGCGGGGGAGGATTTAGCTCAGAGTTTGAAACCAAAGCACAGGAGATGTTTCTACACAGAGAGGTAATATTCCTTTTTTACTATGACTAAAGATAAATAAGTTAGGGACCACCATGTGGGGTTTTACCTTGACGTGGTATGGTGGCTTATCAATATTATGATCATAACTTTGTAACAAAAAAACCCTGTTTCAAAATTACATGCACTTGCATATTTACTTGAATTACTTAGACAGGGCTTTAAACTTTTTGAAACTGGCCTCAGGTGTGCAGCCACAACCCCCCCATAGTCGAATATTGAATCCTACCCCATAGAGGACAGTGTTCTCCCCAGGGCATTTTTGCTGGGCACATTGCCTGGTAATTTCTTGTGGTCACCTGGCTCCTCTCCTGCATCTCACTCGCTCCAATAAATGAAATAGGAACAGTAACACCAAAAGTGCCCTGCACTGGTAAAACTGGTGTGTTTGCTTCAAAAACACAACTATAGTTTATATAAACAAGCTGCTGTGTAGCCATGGGGGCAGCCATTCAAGCACAGGATACACAGTAGATAACAGATAAGTACTACTATAGTTTATATAAACAAGCTGCTGTGTAGCCATGGGGGCAGCCATTCAAGCACAGGATACACAGTAGATAACAGATAAGTACTACTATAGTTTATATAAACAAGCTGCTGTGTAGCCATGGGGGCAGCCATTCAAGCACAGGATACACAGTAGATAACAGATAAGTACTACTATAGTTTATATAAACAAGCTGCAGTGTAGCCATGGGGGCAGCCATTCAAGAATACACCGTAGATAACAGATAAGTTCTGAAGAATCCCATTGTATACTACAGAGCTTATCTGTGATCTGCTGTGTATCCTGAGCCTTTTTCCACTTTGAATGGCTGCCCCCATGGCTACACAGCAGTTTGCTTCAGAAACTCTATAATAGTTTATACAAATAAACACGTCAGTTTTACTTGTGCAGCACAACAGTATATTATATTTTCATAACACATTTTTTTGGTGTTCCTATTCCTTTAACAGTAGTTGGTAGGACCAAGTGGTGTATTGCTAAAGCACAAATTCCTACCAGCTTCTATTAAACCAGTTTCACCTCTACAGTGAAGAGGAAACAAATAGGTTCACTTTTTTTCTTTATCCCCGTCTGGACATTTTTTTCTGGGGAGAACACGGAGAAGAACTGGAGCAAGTAGTCAAGGAAGTTGTCAGGAGAAAGAAAGAGGCTTCTCTGTTGTTCTTCTGCTTAGGAAAGATTTGAGAAAGGTTTCTATTTATTTCCTAAGCAGAAGAACATCAGAGCAGCCTCTTTCTTTCTCCTGACAACTTCCTTGACTACTTGGTGGTCAGACTGGTGGGAAAATGACCAGCAGGTGGCGCTGTTGTAACAAAATTCATTAGTTATTTAAAAATAAATAAATCAAAGTCAAAGTAAACTTTGTCATCTCAGCAGTATATGCATACACAGTGAGACGTGAAATAATGAATGTACATTGCAAAAGTGCTTAGATTAGCACCCTTGTCAATTTTACATTCATTACTTTTAAGGTTTACTTAACCTTTCACTCCCAGACAACACAAGGAACCTGGTCACCAATGGAATCCCTTCTGCCTATCAACATTGTGAAACTACGACAGTGAGACTTTGCCCTTCGTCAGTGGCAGCAGCTTCTGAAGGGACAGGCTATGAGGATACAGTTGAACAATGTCAGAATAATCACTTATAAAACCACCAAGCAAGCACTTGAAGTTGCCAAGCCCTCCAAGAAGTGTCACATATTGGCCTGGGCAGCTGCAGATGCTGCAACACACTTCTATCTACTGTAAGTCCGCTGAATCTGGAGAAATGGTCTCTACTACACAACATATTCCTGGCCATTAGAGAAAAGTGGGGTACTCTGGAGATCAATCTCAGGGCCTCAAGGGCAAATCTGAAAGTTCCCCAGTTCATGGGATCCTGCTGAGATCCCTGGTCCACCTTTGATGCCCTCACAGAGCCATGGGACTTCCAGCTTGGTTATATGTGTCCTCCTTTGCCCCTGTTATTATTCCAAAGATCAAGAGGGAACAATGCACTGTGATACTGGGAGCTCCCCACTGGCCTTGTTGAGTGTGATTCTCAGAAATATTGACCCTCAGCAGGGACAATCCTTGGACCCTCAACCTCCTACCAGATCTTTTTTTCTCTCAAGGGCTTGTTGCATTCTGGGGCTTTTGGTTTCTAAGACCACAATATCCAGGTGGATATGAGAGGCTATTCGCTAATCAGATGTGGCCGTAAAGAAGACTCCTCCAGTCTATATCAGGCCCACGCCATGGGGCATCAGCACTTCCTGGGCTTTCTGGAATCCTCAGCCGAAAAGGTGTACAAAGCTGCTAAATGGTCTTCACTGCAATCTTTCAACAAATCTGAGGTCTTTGTGGCATCCATTTGGTCACTTTGCATGGAAGTTACTGCAGGCTGCTGTATCTTAAAGAGTAAGGACTTCCTTCATCCCTATCTTCATAGGACAGCTTAAGTATCGGTCCCCCACAGATGTCAGTAAAAGAACAATTACGTCCCTGTCTGTACATTAGTCTGTGGGACACAGGGACCAAGGGGTATAAACATCCACATCAAGTACAAATTCTGACAGTTTCTAAAATAATCAAAATAATTGCTAATCCTATTTCAGCATCTGTTTCTCTTCATGCAGGCGTTGGAGAAGTCTGATTTTAAATGACAGTTAGGTCCAATGCAGCCTTGGGGGGGGGGGGTCCTTTTGCCTAGAACAGGGTTCCCCAACCTTTTTTATGTAAGAGAAGTTGGGGAGCAACACAAACATGAAAAATGTTCCTGGGTGGTGCAAAATAAGGGCGGTGATTGGCCATTTAGTAGCCCCTATGTGGACTGGCAGCCTATAGAAGGTTCTGTTTGGCAGTACATCTGGTTTTTATGCAACTAAAACTTACCTCCAAGCCTGGAATTCCACCTGCTTTGAGGCCACTGGGGAGCGACATCCAAAGGATTGGTGAATAACATATTATTCACAAGCCACTGGTTCAGACGCGTAACTATAGAGGAAGCAGACCCAGCGGCTGCAGGGGGGCCCAGGAGGTATAGGGGCCCCATGAGGCCCTAATTCATAAACAATTTCAATAAATATTGGAGAAACAAGTCAACCTCTAAACATTTTGGGGGCCTGAAAAATAATTTGCTGAGGGGCCCAGTAATATCTAGTTACGCCACTGCACTGGTTGGGGATCCATGGCCTAGACTAGGGCTGTGCAACTGGCAGCCCTAATGTGGCTCCCCACCATATGTAAGATTTAAAATGTATCACTACATGATTAGTAGGCCCCTACATTGTTTCAACCTCAAATTCCCTTCATTGTTCACACTTTTAACATTTCTATTGTTCACACCTAAATCCCAGACTGAAACTGCTGGTTTGCCTGTCTCCTGCTCTGTTCTGCCTGCCCTATGCTCCCTGTGTGTGTCATACTCTGTCTGCCCTATGCTCCCTGTGTGTGCCATATGCTGCCTTTCCTATGCTCCCTGTGTGTTATAGTCTGCCTGCCCTATGCTCCCTGTGTGCCATACTCTGCCTGCCCTATTTACATTGTGTGCCATACTCTGCCTACCATATGCTCTGTGTGTGTACCTTAATCTGCCTGCCTTATGCTCCCTTTGTGTGCCCTACTCAACCTGCACTATTCTCCCTGTATGTGTCATACTCTGTCTTCCCTATGCTCCCTTTGTGTGCCGTACTCTCCGGCCCTCGGTACCACAGAATTTGGGCAGCACTGGCCTAGACTATAGTAGGGCTAACTGAGATATCAATCCGTTTTTAATTAATCAATACAATATATTTTTATACTGTTTTTGTCAGCCCTTGTGGAGTTTTTCTAAGTGTCTGGATGGCCGCTACTTGGTTTGCTTTTGATTTATCTATTCCCTAAGCTGAAAGCCTGGGGCTGTAGCACCTGGACCACCTGTTCTACATGGTGTGAGACTCGTATGTCCTGTGCCCTATTTTGTTGTTTTAAAGACGCAGCTGGCTCAGCTCAATCTAGTCAGTGGCTGACGCAGGATATGGCAGTTAAATGTTTACTCAACATCAATGTGAACAAGGCATCAGGGCCAGATGGGATACACCCTCAGGCACTGAGAGAGATTAGTTCAGTTTTAGACCAGCCTCTACTTCTGATTTTGTCACTCACTTTCATCTGGTATGGTACCTATGAAATGGAAGATGGGGATTTCAATTGCAGTCTGGCCATTATAGTCCAGTAAGTCTGACATCTGTGGTGGGCAAGCCATTTATAGGTTTGTCAAGGATCACATTCAAGATTATGCCCTGGAGAATGGCATTGTGAGCAGCAAATCAGCATGGTTTATGAAGTTCATGTCAGACAACTTTGATTTGCTTTTTATGATGAGATTAGTGAGAAGCTGGACAGCAGGGAAGCAGCAGATCTATTTGGATTTTGTCAAAGCATTTGATACATTGCCCCAGAAATGACTGCTTTCTAAACGAAGGTCTGACTGTCTAAGAAATGTTGTTTGTACATGGAGATAGGAAACTGACTACAGGAACATGTACAGATGCAGCCACTTTGGTTTGTCTGTTTGACACAGAATAACTAAACACAGATATCCCATTTATCTCATTTAACACAGAAAACTGCGTCACAACATCCCATCTAATTAAAGCATTCACCATTGTGAACAATGGAGCTTTGGTATGCTAATGAAAAGGTTAAATGCATTAAATGAGTTAAGATGACTTAAGATAACACAGTTTCTTCAATTACCCCTGAGTCATGACGCATTTAACTCACAAATCCAAGTGGCTTCATCTGTACAGGTGGTGGTTGTTAATAGGGGGCTCCTCCAGTCCGTAACTGTTATAAAGGCTGCTGGATCTCTGTGCAGGTACATTCTAATCTAGTGTGTAATATACATTACAGTGCAGCGATTCCAATGGATCCGGATTGGGCGGGAAATTCCGGCAATCTAGACATGTATGTGATGTGGTCAATAGGGAAATAATGCCTAGTCCCGTGTTCCACCCCATTGCCCAGTTATATTGCTGGATAGATCAGCACCCACAGCTTCTCCAACACAAATGTTTGTTATAAGAAGAGCTCAAGGCTACCATTGGTGCATTAAAGTTATACGGTCATGGGAAAACATGTTTTTTTCTAAAACGCATCAGTTAATAGTGCTGCCCGAGCAGAATTCTGAACTTTAATCTGTTTCTCAAAAGATCAAAAAGATTTTAACACGTTGTCAGTTTTATATTCAATTTTGAAATCTGACATGGGGCTAGACATATTGTCAATTTCCCAGCTGCCCCCAGTCATGTGACCTGTGCTCTGATAAACTTCAGTCACTCTTTACTGCTGTACTGCAAGTTGGAGTGATGTCACAACCCTCTCCCTGGCAGATCTAAGAACAGCACTCAATAGTAAAAATCCAGGTCCCACTGCGACTCCATTCAATTACATTGAGTAGGAGGAACAACAGCCTGTCAGAAAGCAAAACTAAAATGCGGCAGTGATAGAATAACATGGCAGTGGAACGTTTGCAAACCATTCCCGAGAGCAGAAGCAAAGTAAAGAAATCCAAACATACAAGGAATAAACTATAGTTTCTTTTTATATCAAACATTCTTGAAAATGTGTTTGGCACAGTGCTAGATCATATGCTTAACACTAAATATTTCAGGATACAATAAAATCGGGAGTTAAATCGTGTCTATAACCCTTTTCAGTAGGGGTGAAAATAAAGAGAGCAGTTATTTCCGCCTATACAAACCGTATAAACAATATTTATGCCTTAAGTTGAAAACGACTGATAGGAAAACGTTTCTTTTTTGTTATTTTCTGCTTTTTCTCTTTACATAGAAGACTGCAAAATAATATCATCCAATTGAAAACAGAGCTTTACATTAAGAAAGTTGAATGGAAACAGACAAGTAACAAAGAAGTAAAAAAATTTATTGCAGTATTATCTCCGCCAGTTCATCTGGGGGGGACCCCTTTTTTTTTTCTTGTGAATAATTTTTCAGGGTGACCGAATACATCAAAATCTACATTTACAAAAAAAAAAACCCCCCTCCTCCTGCAGATAGGTCATAGATACTGCATGCTTCTTTTTTTCCCCTTAAACAGAATAAATTATATTTATATCCAGAGCATTCTGCCACTTTACAGCCTGGGGAAGGGGAATGTAAAAAAAAAAAAATAAAACCAAAAAATAAATGGAAATGAGATCACTGCTTCCCTGGAAACCGGGCTAAGCTAAAGAAAGCCATCCGCTGCTAGGTTATTCAACTCCAAGAACACTTTATTAAGAACATTAACAGACTAATTTTCAACATTCACTTGTTTATTTTTTCGTTATTTTTTTTTTTTTTGGGTTTGATTTTTTTTCTTTTTTTTAAACAGAAAGTATTCTCCAAGATATAAACAATTTTTTTTGTTAAACTATAATACAGTGGGAGTAAAAATGAACTGAGACGGTTTTTCTGCTGTACAACAGCGAAGGAAGCTCCCACAAAATGTTTACCAAACATTTCCTTCTGACGGCCAAGTTCCCGTTTTTTTTTAACGCTTCGATAAAACTGATGAGCTTGTTTGTGTGGGTGTGTGTGTTTAGGGATTTTTTGTTTTTTTGTTTTTGCCAGAATGCGGAGATTTTTTTGTTTTGTTTTTCTCGAGTTTGTGTCTGTTTCTGGATTCCTGTAGATTTTGGCTGCAAATATACAAATTCATTAGCTGGAAGTCCCGTCCTTGGCTGCATACAGCGATCGTAAAGTCTGAGCAACTTTATTAGTCAGCTTATTAGCGCTCGTCAGAGCTATTTTTTTGTAAATAATGTCTGACTCTTTGATAGTGTCTACCCAAGGCACCAGTTTTCTGCCGTCCCGGCGTTTGGCTTCGGCCCAGGTGCCACTGTAGGAGCCGGCCATCCATCGAATGCTCAAGCCGTGGCTGGTTTTCTGCACTACTTTTGCAATCTGCGGCCGATCCTTGTACTTTGGACTACAAATTGCAATAACGTCTTGGACATCTACAGTTTCGTTCATCTGCACTGCCACATCCGAAGAATCCGATAATCTTTTTGATTTTCTTAGCTGCGCGGCCCCACGTTGACGCGAAGAAGGGGGGGGAGGGGTAAGAAAAAAGAAAAAATTGAACATATGGGAAGGGATGTGAAAGTTACACATCAAAGATTTATAAGCCCAGGCAGCGTGGTGTGAATTTCCCAGCACCATCCAATCCAATGCATGAAAACACCAGTGCCTAGGATGCGTCAGGTCTTTAACGTGTACCACTGACTTTACTGCTACGGAATGAAAAATTCAATATTTTCTTTTTTTTTTTTTTTTTTTAAATATAAGTTACAAAAATATAGCAAGAAAATAGGGATAGAATAGAAAAGGAAATCTAAATTAAAATTACCTTTTACTTTGGATAAATCTCAATTTCTACGTTTTTTTTTGCCTTTTCCGCTAAACCCTTTCTACAAAAAAAGATGTATAAATGGTTAAGTCTAGCTACAAAATGGCTTCTTTTAACCCCCACAACAAAAAAAATTAAATGATCAAAAGAAAAACCCTGACGTAGAAGACCACAGCACAGGGACCAAACAACCATAAACCACCTCTCATCCCTTGTTAAAAAACACAAGCACAAGAAATCGTTGGGAAATTCATTCAGGGAGGGGAAAAAACAAAAACATTTTCCCATCCCAAGGAAAGGCAACGTCTGCTGCTCTCGAGCCATTCACATGGAGCCGCCATCTTTTCCAAGCAGCAACAGAAAGAACGATGGAAGCGCAAGTGAATGGAATGCTCGAGGGCAACGGCTTATACCGATCCTTCAACCAGCCCTTCAGGAAAAAAAATTTCTACTAGAAGTCGCCAGTGTTATTCAAACATTTACATTGGAAAAGTATAAGAAAGGAGAATTTTTAGCGATTTTGAATGTTAGTGTTTGTTTTTATAGATTTGAATTGTGGGAGGGAAGAGAAGAACACGTTTAGGTAAAAAATTCCAATGAGTATGTGGAAGCAGGAAGTTTTCCTGTACTTTTTCTACACTGGTTAAAAGGACTGGTTTAAAAAAAAAACAAAAAAAACAAAAAAGAAACGAACCCACCATTGATGTGTTGAGAAAGGCTGCCGTGATACGATTGGACTAGAATTGTTTGTGTATAATGAAGGCAGCCTGTTCTCAGCCATGGCAAGTGTTTTGTTAGTCCCATTTGCAGTCTCATCAGTGCTGTGGTAAATTCATAGACCCCCGTGTGGTTGGAGCGAACAGAGACATTGCCGTAAAGTCTCACTGGTCTCTCCAGCGACACAGGGGTTTGGTTTTTTTTTTCCGAGGTAAGAGGTAATTTGGAGGACAAAAATAAATAAGAAGCCTGGGCAGCCACCATGCACACAACATGAATAAGAAGAAAGGAGCTGAGAGCAGTGGTGCTGGAAGGACGGGGAAGCTACTGTATTAGGGAGTAAGGGAATTAGCAACAGACCACGAGGAGTTAAAGCAGAAAGCAGAGGTTCATTTTAAAGACCAAGACTCATACATTCAGGGAACAGAGGAAAAACAGCATCCCGAAAAACGTATATTCTTCTATATACAGGCCCCCAAAGATGCACATGCACAGCTCCCCCACCCCACAATCTTATTGTGTGATCAAGATGCGCAAACATTTTAGAAGATTAAATATTCCAATTTAGAAAGGGTTAGTCTTACGCGACACATGCACATTAGTACTGAAGAGCTTGGTCAGCCGTGACGCTACGTTGCCACCTCATCCCTTTAAAACAGAGGACATATGGAATCCACAACCTGCTTGAGTAATTAGCAATTCATTTAGATGCAGGATTGCGCATAAATCAGTTCAGCCTGCAGCATGAGTTCTGTTTTAAAGGGGCCAGGTGGCAACCCTAACCCTATAGAGCTAAAAGAAAGCCCAGTCATCAAGCTATAAAAGCATTCAGAGATGTTGATACTTACCCCTGATGTGCCCCCTGCTTTCTCCTCCCCATCACTTTCTTCCTCCTCTGTCTCGGCCACATTGTTTTTAGGACTGTTACCTCCCAGTAAATTGGTAATGGCTTTATTTCTGGCATCCGTGCTAGCGGATACTTCTCCTTCCTCCTCCTCCTCATCGGGATCCAAGTGCTCCATCAGCATTTTGAACTGGAAGAGATAAGATTGCACAGCAAAGGCCAGTCTGTTATTCGACATAGGACTTTCTGGGTGAATGCAGTTGTGGAACGTTAAAGCTAACATTAAAGAAATCTCTTCAGGCTTTGTGCACTGCTTATTCTTCCCTTATAGCATTTACAGATATTGTCATTTGTGTATATGCCAGCTATATCGTTTACAAATAATATAAAAGGATTTCCTACACTCACTGCCACTAGGTGGAGCACTCAGAGGAAAATAAATAGAACAAACACGATTCCTACTGGAAAAGGTACCAGCAGCAATTTTAGATGTGGCTACGATGGTCCATATATATATATATATATATATATATATATATATATATATATATATATATATATATATATATATATATATATATATATATATATATATATATATATATATATATATATATATAATATATATATAATATAATATAATATATATATATATATATATATATATATATATATATATATATGTGTATATATATATATATATATATATATAATATAATACAGAGACATTATGTGCATACTGCTACAGAAAAATGCCTTACCCTTTAAACAACACAGGGATTGTTTGTCCATATATTGCAATATATTTAAGCTGAACAACTACGTCAAAGTCATCCCATATCTGGCCAGTCCTACGCTCAATTTTCATCTGATTCATTAAGAATTCTATTGCTTCATTATACATTTTACAAAGGGACTAAGTTTTACCTGCAACTTACTTGCTGCTTTCAAAGTAAAACTCCCAAACTTGGCTGCCCTTTTATTAGACACCAGTGGGATCACCTGACTATAATTGGAGAGGGTGGGAGCTACAACAGGGCAGCCAAGTTTGGGAGTCTTAAATATATTGATAATGGGTTGAGTGCAGAGGACTCTTGTATTTGACTATATGTATTTTGTGGTCACAGCCTCATTGCACCCCCGACTAATGGTTTTAAAAAATAGTGGTGAGCACAACTTTCCCTTTTTTGTTTATATATATAAACATATAATCTCTCTCGCTCTCACTCCATCTCTCGCTCTCACTCCATCTCTCGCTCTCACTCCATCTCTCGCTCTCACTCCATCTCTCGCTCTCACTCCATCTCTCGCTCTCACTCCATCTCTCGCTCTCACTCCATCTCTCGCTCTCACTCCATCTCTCGCTCTCACTCCATCTCTCTATATCTATATCTCTCTCTCTTGATATCTGTATAGCTAGCTATATATTTATCTAAATAATTATTCAGCTTTACTTACATCCAAATATTGTTTTGCAATTGACCTCTTGACTTCATCGTTAATCTTCGTACAAGTCATATTTCTCTTTAGGTACTCAAGGGTCTGCTTAGGGTGGAAATGGACGCTTTGTTTTCTGTTTATCGCCTTGTCATACACTTTAGCAGATTCAGAGGGGGAATACTTCTGAATTTTACTGTGGAGATAAGAAATAAAGAACACACTCAGCGGCTCAGCAGTAAATGAATTTTAAATGATCCACACCTAAACGAGAGACCTATTTTTCCCTACCCTAAGTCCTAAGATACTCAAACTCTGTAGCACCCTCCCCCATCCCTAGCATTTTAACTGAGGGGCCACCGTCAAATAGACTGGGGGGCTAGCAAGAATCTAATAATCTGCAACACCAAAGTAAACAGCATTTCCATCTTACAAGAGCCTTGTACATAATGCTTGCTGTGTGCAGTTGTTGCAAAAGAAAGGCTGGTGCAGCAGGTAATGAAGGGCTAGAGTGTTGGTAAAAATTCTGACTTTTTTCATAACAGCAAGTAAACAGGAGACTGTACTGCAAGGAGTTCCCATTGTGTTATAAACCTCTACAAATCAGCACACAGTCCTGTGACATTTAGAAGAACAATCAATTCTCATGTTGTGGGTGGGACTTAATGATTGGCAGGTTTGAGAATTCTATATAAAAATAAAATGTTTTAAAGCAAGGGTTCCCTAACTGTGGCTCGTCACCGCCGGGAGGCCAAAAAGGACAATTGGGACTAAATTTGGAAACAACTGACTGGGAGGCACATGTATCAAGGGTCGAATTTCGAATTCATTCAAGTTTTTATAAACTCCTCTAAACTACCATAAATTCCGCCAATCAAATAATAATTAAAAAGTGTAATTCTTTAAACTGTGATTAGTTAATTCGACCTAAAAACTCGAATCGAATTCGATCAAAATTTTAAAAACCCGATTAGAGTTTTTTCTCTCAAATGTCAGGAAGGCTGCAAACAACTCCAAATTGATCCCTGGACCTCTCCCATTGACTTAAACAGCAATTCGGCAGGTTTTACATGGTGAATAGTTGAATTTGAGTTCTTAAAGGGCCAGAGCATGTTAAATCTCGAAAATCAAATTCGCATTTTTAAAAAACAAAACAAAAAAAAAAACGAATTTGAACAACTCCCTAGGTTAATTTGACAGTTTTGACCATAAAGTCGAAAAATTTGAATTTTCAATTCTACCCTAAATCTGCCCCTTAGATGTTAGTGGACTATAACAGGGTCACTTTTAATGTAAAAATAAATAAACAAGGGATTTACCTATCCGAGAATCCACAAAGGTTCTTTATATGCTGCTTCAGCATCAGTAGCAATAGGATTCCTTGGGAGGCATTTGCAAACTCAATGAGGGGAGAAGCATTACTTGGGAGGCATCTCAGCACATATTCCACATCATCTTCTGCATCGGAGTCAGATTCCGAGTTTCCTCGCCGCCTTGTTTTCTTTGGGCGACTGACTTCATCACTTTCGCTGCTGCTGCTGCTGCTGTCTTCATTAGATGATGGTGCCTTTACTTTTTGTTTGGCCATCACCATTGACTAAAAACAGCAGAAATAGACAGTTTGGTGTAGAATAACCCAGAGCCAAATGGTAATCCAAACATCTAGGAGTGCAGTATATTTCAAAATATTTCTTTATTTTCATTTTTCAAAAACATAAATTAAAGGACAAAGGAAACAGAAAAGAAAAATCTTACAGCTTAAACCACATGGGTGCATAATAACATCCCAATAGTTATTTTCCCTTTAGGTGCGTCTTACACTCTTAATTTTACAAGCATTAACCATCTATAAACTACACTGATACACTCTGTACAAATAGGGCAGACGCAGTTCTTTATTGAGCTCTTTCATCTCCTTCTCTTCTGAGTTAGTGAGAGGAGAGTTATTAAACCAAATTTCGTTACAGGTTATAATTTGTTAAAGGGGACCTGTCATCCTAAGAAATAATTACAAATTATTTTCTATCATGTTAGTTGAGTAAAATAAACTTTACTTACACTTTATTTATTATATACATTTTGTTTCCTTCAGTCTTGGAATTACACAATCATAACAAGCTGGCAGGAGCCATGTTGTGGACACTTATTAACATAAATTGTGTATCACCCCAAAATCTTGTGGAAGCACCAGAATGGGGAAACTAATGCCCATGTGCAGTGCCCTAGATAATTATAGAGCCTCAGAAGGGAAGGGGAAATGTGAGGAGCGCAGTGACTTAGGAATTGCTAAATGGAAAGTGAAAGTAATTGAATGCCCCACTTCTATGGCTCAGGCATAGAGGCGGGACAGATAATATTTGATTGACAGCTCATATATTTAAAGACCATTATAACAGGAATGGATGTTTGAATGAGTTTCATGTTTCATTTGCTATGGACTTTCATTATGCAGCTTTTTATATGTAGGTGACAAGTCCACTTTAAAGTGATACTGACACTAAAAAACTACTTTTTTAAAAAAATATGAATGTAGATTAAAAGTTACGTATAGGTCATGTTGATCTTTTTTTGTTGAGAGGTCTGTTTTTGAAAGCAATTGTTAGTTGAAGTTCCTAAACCTGACTGTCCCATCTCAGCCTGTCAGAGTTTCTAATACTAACGGACTCCTGCTGCACAAATATGGCAGCCCCCTCATACAGGAACATGTGGAATCAGACAGGTAATGGAAAACAATTGTGCAAATACTTTATGGCAAAGAGTTGCTTTCAAATGCAATATTATGATAGATGTAAAATGTTAAGTTCTGGTGTCAGTATATTTTATTGCAGTCGTTGTTGTGATAAACAAACCAGGCACTTACCTCTTTGAAGGACTGCAGCAGGTTGCTGCCAGACACAGACAATGTAATGTCTATGTGATGCATGATGAAGAGAGGCTCTTCCTGGCTTTGATATGGAAAACATGCGAGATTGTCTGCTATATACAAGAGCATATTCACTTCTGTTTTCTGAGAACGGAAAACAAAAATAGAAATGTCACCATGAAACAAATGGATAAATACGTTCATAAGAAGACTTCCATTACTATAACATGCCATACCGCAGCATCATCAAAGAGATTGAGCAGCGAGATGAGAAAGGCTCGTCTGTGCTGGCGGTTGCTTCGGATCATGGAGTACAGGTGGGAGCATAAAGCACTATTAGATTCATCCTGACGGAATCCTCGCACAATCTGATTTGCATTCGAATTGATTGCTTGCTGCACCTGGTATGACATCTTTATACCTGCCACAGCTTTCATCTGAAACATTACAGAAAAGGCAGAACATTATTTGCAACACATTCATTTTATAATATGGGGTCATAATGGAATTCTAGATAAAAACAAACAATGTATTTTTCAAACTCTTGCATAACAGAACAAAAGGCAGAACAAGGCTTTGGAGGCCACATTGGGGCTGATTTATAAACAGTGGGAAATTTTGCATGGGCAGTAACCCATGGTGTTACAGATGATTGCTTTCACTGTTTAAAGGGATACTGTCATGATTTTTATGATGTAGTTTTTATTTCTAAATTACACAGCAAATAATTCACTCTACAATATAAAATTTCATTCCTGAACCAGCAAGTGTATTTTTTTTTTAGTTGTAATATTGGTTGCTAGGCTGCACTCCAACTTGCAGTACAGCAGTAAAGATTGACTGAAGTTTATCAGAGCACAAGTCACATAACTGGGGGCAGCTGGGAAACTGTCAATATGGATTTCAGTGCAGAATTCTGCTGGAGCAGCACTATTAACTGATGCGTTTTGAAACATTTTTCATTCCAGATTTCTTTAATCTGCAGTTGGCTGACAAAAGTGAATCACCGATTGGTTGCTATGGGTTACTGCCCAGGTGCAAATTTGCCCATTGTTTATAAGCCCCAGTACGACCACTTTATTGGGCACAAAAGTGTGACAGAGGAAAAAGAAGTCATAAATAAAAGTTAAGGGTTCAATCAAAAGTGGAAAGTAGAGCAGCCGCTTCAAGATACAGAGCATATAATCTGTCCTGTTTTGATAACGGTCACTCTTTAGATACTGGAAACATACAAGGCAAACTTATGCAGCACATTCCACGTCTCACAATGCACTTACATGAATGAATCCAGTGTATTTCTTGTCTATTTCTATCAGCTGCTGATCTGATTTGTTCCGCATGGACGGCTCTGGGTCTGTTCCCATTGCAATCAGATATGGCACACACTGTAACATAAAAGCAAGTCCATTTTAGTGCAACGTTTCAAAAATATATACATTTATTCTTTTTCAAGTTAATATCTGGCTACAGCTACTATAGAAGAGGCAGGAATAGCTTTAGATAAATGATGCATGATGATGTCAACATTGCTAAGTGATGTCACATATACAAAAAGCAGCATTTAGCTACTGGTCTTTAAAGGAAAACTATACCCCTCAAACAATGTAGGTCTCTATAAAAAGATATTGCATAGTATAACAGTTTATATGCAAAACTCTGCTTCTTGTAAATAAACCATTTTCATAATAATATACTTTTTAGTAGTATGTGCCATTGGGTAATCATAAATAGAAAATTGCCATTTTATAAAATAGGAGCCGCCCCCTGGGGTCGTATGATTCACTGTGCACACAAACAAACCATACAAACATGCATGTTAGGTCACATACTGTTGCTCAAGTATTCATTTCATGGGGGTATAGTTTTCCTTTAAAGGGGTTGTTCACCTTCCAAACACTTTTTCCCAGTTCAGTTGTTTTCAGATTGTTCCCCAGAAATAATTTTTTCAATTGCTTTCCATTTTTTATATTTTACCGTGTCTCCAAAATCTAAAGTTTAATGTTCATGTCTCTGGTGTTTCATTGACAGCTCAGTAATTCAGGTGCATATTCTGAACTGTTAGGGCAGGGACACAAGTGGAGATTCGGGGAGATTTAGTAGCTAAGCGACAAATCGCTTCTTCTTCGGACGACTAATCTCCCCAAACTGCTGGCTAGACTGAAAATCCCCACCGGGATGGCACTCAGAGCGCTTTGTTTTCCCAAAGTTGCCCAAAGTTTCCTTGTGAGGCAACTTCAGAAAAAGGAGATTTTTAGCATAACTTACCGTTAAATCTCTTTCTCTCTAGGCACTCGGGGAACACAGGAACCATAGGGTTAAGCTCCTCCCTCCAGGAGGCAGGACACTGAGAACAAAAAAAAGTTGTGCTCCTCCTCTCCCCTCTATAGTCCTCCTGCTTAACTCCCATAACTCAGTTTCTATAGCAAGCAGAAAAACAACAAACTATATACATATAACCAGAAGGTCAAACACCACGGGAAACACATTCCCCTTTTACGATCGCAATGGAGACTTGTTTCAGGGAGGGTGTTCCTGTGTCCCCCAAGTGCCTAGAGAGAAAGATTTAACGGTAAGTTCTACTAAAAATCTCCTTTTCTCTTACGGCTTTGGGGGACACAGGAACCATAGGGACCTACCAAAGCAGTCCCAATCCCATAAATTAGGGAGGGAAGAAACAAAGACCAACTGCCTGCTTCAGTCTGAACAGATGACTGATTGCAGGACCTATCTGCCAAAACACGCTTCGGCAGAAGAATAGGTATCAAAATTATAAAATTTAGTGAATGTGTGGATGGAGGACCAAGTGGCCGCTCTGCACAGCTGATCAGCGGAAGCATCATTCCTCCATGCCCAGGAAGTACTCAACGCTCTAGTCGAATGAGCTCTGGGGGAGTCGTGTGGGCGGCTAGGTATGCCTGACGAATTGCCTCTCTGATCCACCTTGACAGAGTAGCCTTGGACGCTGCTGTCCCCATCCGAGGACCTGAGGGAATCACGAAAAGTGACTCGGACTTTCGAAAGGAAGAAGTTCTCTTCACATATGTTGACAAGGCCCTGACAACATCCAGGGAATGAAGGCGTCTCTCCTTCTCATTCCTTGGTTCCGGACAAAACGACGGCACCACAATAGGTTGGTTGACGTGGAAGGAAGACACCACCTTGGGAAGAAAGGAAGGTACCATCCGTAATACCACCTTGTCTTGGTGGAAGACCATGAGTGGTGGAGATATAGAGAGTGCTCTCAACTCTGAAACTCTCCTGGCCGATGCAATGGCCACGAGGAAGACAACCTTGCAAGTCAAAACCGGGAGATTAACCGAACCGAGAGGCTCAAACGGAGGATCTTGAAGATATCGGAGTACCAAATTGAGGTCACATGTTGGAACTGGTCTTCTGCGAGGATGTGCCACATGTGCAGCTCCCTGAATGAAAGTGCGAACATCGTCCCTTAACGCCAGTCGTTCCTGGAAAAGTACTGACAAGGCTGAAATCTGCACCTTCAGGGATGCTACCTTCATTCCCCCCTCCAGACCCCTCTGTAAGAACAGAAGGACTCTAGAGAGATCAAACTGGTCAAAGGGAACGCCCTTGGAATCGCACCAGGCCGCGTATGCCTTCCATACTCGATAATAAGCCGAGGCCGATGACGGCTTCTTTGCTTTAATCATAGTGTCGATGACCGTGTCTGGCAACCCCTTACCCCTCAGGATAGCGGTTTCAACAGCCACCCCATCAAAGCTAGTACGTCCGGATTGTGATGTAATATTGGCCCCTGCTGGAGTATGTCTGGACGTCTCGGCAGACGAAACCAATTGCCTACAGAGAGCGTTATGAGGTCCGTGAACCACGCTCTCCTGGGCCAAAAGGGGGCCACTACGATCAATCGCAGGTCTTCCTGATGAAGCCTCCTTACAACTCGAGGCAGCATGGGAATGGGCGGAAATACGTATGCGAGTTGGAACCGCCAAGGTTGAGTCATGTCCACCCCCGCCGCCTGCGGGTCTCTGCTTCTTGCGAAGAACCTTTGTGTTTTCTTTGTTGAAACGAGACGCCATGAGATTGACTTCCGGCTGTCCCCATCTGTGTGTTATCATGTCGAACACCTCCGGAAGGAGTTCCCATTCTCCCGGGTCTAGACGATGACGACTTAGGTAATCGGCCTCCCAGTTCTGGATGCCTGGGATGTATACCGCAGATATCTCTGGAACTCGAGCCTCCGCCCAAGACAGGATTCTCTCTGCTTCCAACCAGGCTGCTGAGCTGCGGGTTCCCCCCTCGTGATTTATGTATGCGACCGCGGTCTGCACCCGCACGGGGAGATTTGTCAGAAGATTCTCCCACTGTCGCAGAGCAAGATAGATTGCTCGGAAGCTCTAGAACGTTTATGGGTAGCTTTCCTCGTGAGACCATCTTCCTTGGGCTGACCTCTGCATGAACCTTGACCCCCATCTGGTCAGGCTGGCGTTGGTGGTGAGAATTACCCACTGAGTCTCTCCCCACCTCCGCCCCCTGGCCAGATGTAGAGGGTTCAACCACCACTGTAGGGATCGCAGTGTAACCTGATCCAGTGTGAACCTCTGATCCAGTGAGGACCTCCGCCAATTCCTTAGGATGCACAGTTGCAGAGGCCGCAAATGAAAATGCGCAAAGGGTACTGCCTCCATGGTTGCCACCATGTGTCCCAGGACTCGCATGGCAAACCGGACTGAAGACGTCCTGATCTGTTTGAGCTGTCGAGAGAATCGTCGCATCTTCTCCTGCTTCTCCTGTGGCAAGACCACTCTCTGTGAGCATGTGTTCAGAATCAGTCCCAAGAACTGCATGACTTGGGAAGGAAGGAGGGAGGATTTCTTCCTGTTGATCAACCACCCGAACTGTTCCAATGTTCTGATGGTAATCGCTAGATGATCCTGGGTTTCCTGCAGGGATGCTGCCTTCACCAAAATGTCGTCTAGGTACGGCGTGATGAAAATGCCCTGGAGACGCTAAGCGCTGACCGTAGAATCCTTGCGTGGGGCCTCCTAGAGGCAAAGCCCTACCTCCTTGGATGCAGGACACTGAAAAACTGAGTTATGTGAGTTAAGCAAAAGGGCTATAGAGGGGAGAGGAGGAGCCCAACTTTTTTTGTTCTCAGTGTCCTGCCTACTGGAGGGAGAAGCTTAACCCTATGGTTCCCGTGTCCCCCGAGGCCGTAAGAGAAATTAAGCGATCGGAGTGCCATCCCAGTGGCGATTTAAATTCTAGCTAGCGGGAAGGCAGTTCGGGGAGATTAGTCGCCCAAAGAAGAGGCAATTTGTAGCCGGGCGATTAATCTCCCCAAATCTAAAACGCGTCTCTGCCCATACAATTTGCTCCATTAGTTGATACATTTCTCAGCCACATCTCTGGAGTATTAGCAACTATTGTATCAATTCTAACAGCTGCCTTTACTGAAACTCAGGGATTCTGCTCAGCAGGGACAAAGATAAGAAATGTATCAACTAAATGTATCAATTTAGAACAGTTTACAGAGTCTGTGACCCTCTTCCCAGAGCTGCTTTAGAAGGTGAGAAAATTAAACTTTGCACTTCAATATCAGAGAAAGATCACAAATGTAAAATATAAAGTAATTGAAAAAAGTCTATTTCTGGTGACTATACAGTGCAGTCACCATATACCCGTGGCAAATCATTCTTAGCAGCAGCTGCCCTGTTTTGTTATAACCACGAAAAAAACAAAACATTTGTAGCGTTACAGGGCACCTGTTTTTAGATTGGGTCAGTGACCCCCATTTGAAATCTGGAAAGAATCATAAGAAGAAGGCAAATAATTCAAAAAATATAAAAACAAAAAAAAAGAAAACAAGAAGGCCAATTGAAAGGTTGCTTAGAATTAGCCATTCTATAACATACTAAGTTAACTTAAAGGTGAACCACACCTTCAACTTCCTGCAACGAGCAAGTTTAGTTTTCAAGTGCTTCAATTGGATGGAAGAAATCCATGAAATGCGACCACCTACCTGAACAGGATGGATGAGCCCTTGGTTCAAAGTCAGTGCGATGACATTTAGGGCAAAGTGGCGTACACTGGACTGAGTGCTAAAGAAGGACTCCAAGACCTGTTTGAGGTAAAGCTGCATAATTGAGCTGCTCATCCCTGAGGAAATATCGCCCATTTCTTTTAAATCTTCCTGCTTTGACATCTTTTTCCCTGCAATTCAGAAAAAAAAGTGATGACTTGAGTAGTTGAAATTTACAGAGATAAACACACACAGTTTGGCCAAAGTGAAATGAGACTAAATGTTTATGGAAACACAATAAAAACTATGCTGAAACCCATCATTTGTAAATATTTTTTTCATCATTTAAATGAACAGTGTACAAATAAAAACTGGGTAAATAGATTGTATGTAAAAAATAAAAAATGTATCTAATATAGTTAGATAGCCAAAAATGTAATGTATAAAGGCTGGAGTGACTGGATGTGTAACATAATAGCCAGAACACTACTTCCTGCTTTTCAGCTCTCTAACTCTGAGTTAGTCAGCTGCTTGAAGGGGGGCCACATGGGACATAAGTGTTCAGTGAGTTTGTAATTGATCCTCCGCATTCAGCTCAGATTCAAAAGCAACAGTTATGTCCCATCCAGACACTCCAGCCTTTATACATTACATTTTGGCTAACTAACTATATCAGACACATTTTTTATTTTGCACATACAATATTTTTACCCTGAACAATTCCTTCCTAACACTTCGGGGGTTATTTAGCAAAATCCAAATTTCTCTCATTATTTTCTGAAATATACTCCAACCAAATCCACGCCGGTTATTGCGGCTTATTAATCAATACATTTTCCCGGAAAATTCCAGTTTGGGAAAATCCTTACGTAAATTCTAATCTTACTAATTTTTCGTATTTTCTGCCCGAAAAATTGGATTATTTTTGCCTGAAAACCATGAAATCTTCGGATTATTGCACAAAACCCAGCACAGATCGGGAAATATTCGGGACTTCTTCCGCTAATTTGTATACAACCTCGGCAAGTCTGAGATGCCGGATTTTCAGATTCAGACTTTTTCCATCTTTGGGGTATAACAAATCCTGGAAAATTTGAGTATTTTTTTTTTCCAACAAAAAATTCAGATTTTATAGTAGTAAAAAAAAACCCACTCAATTTTCGAGTTTTGGTATTCAGACTTTAAAAAATAACCCCCTACTGTCTTGTGCAGACACCAAAACACTAATCTTATAAGCTAGTGTGACGAAATGACGTGATTAGCCATACACTTGGATTCAGCCAAATCCTGCTGTAAAAGGCCAAAACCGTAATTTTGTGCATCTTTAATTATGGCAATGATATAAAAGAAAAAGGAAAGCTGCGGCGTGATCCTGTTGCAGGATTATGTGCATTGTAATGCAGCAATACGCACATATCGCACACTACATGAAACGTGTGAATACTTACAGTCCCTATCGGCCTGTTGCATACGGGTATCTTCTTCTTGTAAGTAGGTTTGGAGGTTTTTGAGAACTTGGATTTTTAAATTTACAGAACAGTTCTTATCAGAGAGTATGACGTTGTACAAATTTTTCACTTCCACTTCAAACATCAGAACTGGATGCTGAATAAATGAAAAACCTAAGGGAAACAAAGCAAAGACTGAGAAGGGCGCTTTGAGGGGGTCAGTGTACGACACTCACTTTATAAAAATCCAGAAAACTTCCCATATTTCAACTCCACATACAGGTCAGTGTTGTGCAGAGTAGTGATGGATGGCTTGGAGATTTTTCAATCAATGCCAACCAACCTGCCCGAACCCAACACAGCCATTTTCAATGATATACATATACAGGTATAGGATCCCTTATCCGGAAACCCGATATCCAGAAAGCTCAGAATTACGGAATGGCTGTCTCCCATAGACTCCATTTCATACAAATAATCCAAATTTTTAAAAATGATTTCCTTTTTCTCTGTAATAATAAAACAGTAGTTTGTCCTTGATCTCAACTAAGATATAATTAATCCTTATTGGAAGCAAAACCAGCCTATTGGGTTTATTTAATGTTTAAATGAATTTCTAGTAGACTTAAGGCAAGAAGACCCAAATAACAGAAAGTTCCATTATCCGGAAAATCCCAGGTCCCGAGCATTCTGGATAACAGGTCCCATACCTGTATATGGGAAAATTTAATATTTTTTTCAAAATGAATCAGTTAATAGTGCTACTAGAGCAGAATTCTGCACTGAAATCCATTTCTCAAAAGAGCAAACTGATTTTTTTTATATTTAATTTTGAAATCTGACATGGGGCTAGACATTTTGTCAATTTCCCAGCTGCCCCAAGTCATGTGACTTGTGCTCTGATAAACTTCAGTCGCTCTTTACTGCAAGTTGGAGTGATATCACCCCTCCCCCCCAGCAGCCTAACAACAGAACAATGGGAAGGTAACCAGATAGCAGCTCCTAAACACAAGATAACAGCTGCCTGGTAGATCTAAGAACAATACTCAATAGTAAAATCCAGGTCCCACTGCAACACCTCCAGTTACATTGAGTAGGAGAAACAACAGCCTGCCAGAAAGCAGTTCAATCCTAAAGTGCTGGCTCTTTCTGAAAGCACATCATAAGGAAAATTGACCTGAGATGCACCTACACACCAATATTACAACAAGAAAGAAAAAAAAAATTTGCTGGTTCAGGAATTAGATTTTATATGGTAGAGTGAATTATTTGCAGTGTACACAGTGTAATTTAGAAATAAAAACTACACCATAAAAATCATGACTGAATCCCTTTAAGTAAGACAGTTGCAAAAATAAGTAAGCGCTGCAACATCACATGGGGGCAAAGCAGCAGGTTTTATACATCTAGCGTTGTGGGCAAAGGGATGGAGGTTTGTAGGGAAGTAAGTCTGACAGCAAAAGGGACATTGAACACAGAAACATCTGCCTTAAAGGAAATGTGCAAGGTGTGCTCTGGACATACAATGAAAAAATAAAAACTTACCAAGCCCAATAATGGCTTTTGTCTGCACCTCTTCATCTGAATGTTTCGTAAAATACAGTAAGAGCTCCAAAACTTTATCTTTGATGTTAACCTGGAAAAACCAAAGGAACCATAAGCAAGGGAAAAATAACCGGACAACACAACGGATTCTGAGCATTGAGGAAGAAAATACAGGCAATGTTTGGCAAGATATGAGCAACACATTGACAAACATGTTATGAGCTTGAGTATATTTCTTTTATTACCTCTTATGCCAACCCCCCCCCCTTAAATCTTATTTTAAAGGTTCCATTTACTGTGACACCCATAGTAAACAACATGGCCTTCTCTCAAAAATCCCTTCTAATATGAGGCGGACAAATATGGTGAAATATATGGGTGACTCAAATGTCACAAAAAGTCCCAGGAAACTGCTGAGAGCTAAAGTTCATACCACTTTAAAAAAACCAAGACATTTTACACTGAACAAACTGGGACGAAACAAGCAATTTGAGCAGCAGAAAGGATGAAAGATGGAATAATGATAGGAAATAAATGAATAAAATGGTGGATGACAAACCGAAGTATTTACTTTGCTGCTGCCTTTGAACTCTTCCTGATCGAAATCAAAATGGCGACACAGTGCTCCGACGGTAAACAGTGAGCGCAGAAGTGCTGGTTTGTTTGTGGTCAGGACTGTACTGTTTGGATCTTCTTGATGCTGACTTTTTAACTTTAAAAGAGCACCTGCAAAAATAAACAGTGGGAAATGTCTAAGCTATAAATAATGGCACATCCGAAGATTTGTTATAATGTAGAAGTGGATTTTTATAGCTTTAAATATACAGTATAATTCAAAAACTTGTTGAAAAACAATGCAGCACTTCCAAAACTGCAATCTTCATTCATCATACATCAATTAATAGATCAAAGTGTTCAAATGGATGTGTTTTAATACTTTGTTATGACAAGTTCAGTGAAAATTCTGAAGAAAAAATAATTACTTGTACCGGTACTTGTAACTCAGAAAGTTTAATATTAGTTAAACAAAAGATACTTACCATAATACCTATTAAAACAGGCCCAAACAAACTTGTAGTTCTGTGTTGCTTTATTTACAACTGCACCGAGACAACTGACACAATGTTGTACCACCTAGAATAAAGGCAAGATGATGTTTAGGCTAATCATACAAAGGCCATATTAAAACACGCTGTATATGTAACTATACTCTGTTTAAAGGGATATGAGAAAAAAATGTTTTTTTTCCCTTCAGTTAAAGGAGAACTAAACCCTAAAAGTTAATATTGCATATAAAATGGCATATTTTACATACTGAACTTATTGCAACAGCCTAAAGTTTCAGCTTGTCAATAGCAGCAATGATCCAGGACTTCAAACTTGTCACAGGGGGTCACCATCTTGGAAAGTGTCTGTGACACTCACATGCTCAGTGGGCTCTGAGCAGCTGTTGAGAAGCTAAGCTTAGGGCTCGTCACTAATTATCCAGTAGAAAATGAGGTTGGTCTGTAATATAAGCTGATGCTACAGGGCTGATCATTAAATTCTGATGCTAATTGCACTGGTTTCTGTACTGCCATGTAGTAATTATGTGTATTAATTACTAATCAGCCTTACATTTCTATTCTATGTATACTGTATATTGTGTGTGGGCCCCTAAGCTCAGTAAGTGACAGCAGCACAGAGCATGTGCAGTGAATCAGCAGAAAAGAAGATGGAGGAGCTACTGGGGCATCTTTGGAGACACAGATCTTTACTGCTAAAGGGCTGTGGTTGCCTTGGGCTGGTACAGAAGCACAAAACATAATGTACAACATTTCTAGCTACTTCTTTAGTTAGGCTTTAGTTCTCCTTTAATAGTGCTGCTCCAGCAGTATTCTGCACTGAAATCCATTTCTTAAAAATATTTAATTTTGAAATCTGACATGGGGCTAGACATATTGCCAGTTTCCCAGCTGCCCCCAGTCATGTGACTTTTGCTCTGATAAATTTCAGGCGCTCTTTATTGCTATACTGCAAGTTGGAATGACATCAGACCCCTTCCATTTTCCCCCAGCAACAACAGAACAATGCGAAGGTAACCAGATAGCAGTTCCTAAACACAAGATAACAGCTGCCTGATTTATATGCCACTTGAAGCGAGATTGTGCAGTTATAACACAATAATGGAAGGCAGGTTCAATAAATACTGCAATAAAAAAAAATTCCCAAAATTGACACAACCCACACACATTTATTTGCATAGCACAGTTGCTAAGCACGTTGGAAAACTGCTGTGATATTGGGATAGTATGCAATTCTAGCTTTACCGTCATCCCGTATTTAATGATGAGCTTCATAAGATCTTCCTCCATTGTTGCTAAGAAGGTCTCACTAGGATGCTCCATCAGTGGAACGACCAGCTCTAGAATTTTTGCAACATTGCAGATCACCATGAAATCATTTTGTGTCTATAAAGATACAACAAGAAAAGCATTGGGCCTCTTTGTATACATGCCATATTGACTTGTACTATAAATTAACAGGTAGGGATTTTGTAGCCTTCATAACTTCTTTTATCATTTGAAAACACAATACTCAATGCTTAACACTTGTATGTAATGCAAGTGATTTCTATTTAATAAAAGGCTTTCCTATTTGAGTGATACAGACCGTAGATCGTTCAAGCTTTTGCCTTAGCCACTGCCTTTTTCATAATTTAACCTCAAGATCTGTTGTTAGCTTAGATTTTTTGATATTACTATTTCTGAATTGCCAGTAACTAGAATTAATATTTGTATTTAAAGGATAAGAAAACCTTTACAATAAGTGAATGTTAAATTGCTGAGTGTGCTATTCTAAGCACTTTTGCAATGTACATTCATTATTCATTTATTTATTTTTAAATTCCAAGATATTAAAGGATACATGTACTGTTAACATGAATGAATTTTGTAACAAAAGTGCCACCTGCTGGTCATTTTTCCACCAGTCTGACCACCAAGTAGTCAAGGAAGTTGTCAGGAGAAAGAAAGAGGCTGCTCTGATGTTCTTCTGCTTAGGAAAGATTTGAGAAATGTTTCTAATTTTTTTCCTAAGATGAAAAACATAAGAGCAACCTCTTTCTTTCTCCTGACAACTTCCTTGACTACTTGGTGGTCAGACTGGTAGAAAAATGACCAGCAGGTGGCACTTTTGTAACAAAATTCATTCATGTTAACAGTACATGTATCCTTTAATATCTTGGAATTTAAAAATAAATAAATGGATAATGAATGTACATTGCAAAAGTGCTTAGAATAGCACTCTCAGTAATTTTATATTCGCTTATTTTTAAAGTTTACTTATCGAATGAGTTACATTATTTCTATTTATATATTATATTATTTATATATTATAATGAGGAAATAATTCAAATTGCAGTTATCAGTCCTGATGTGTTTATCTATTATGTACAGAAGCTGCCCAGTGATGTTGCTATTATTACAGGAGCTTGAAGCACAAAACCAGCCTCTAAATGGGATATATAGATATATGGATATAGAGATATAGATAGATAGAGAGAGATAGAGATATATATATATATATATATATATATATATATATATATATATATATATAGATAGATAGATAGATACATGAATTTGGAAGATTTAACCTTGGAAAATAAATGTTGTCCAAAGGTTTACTTATATTTTAAAAATGTTCATTCGTACTGAAAGCCTTAGAATATATGTAAGTTGCTAACATTTCTATACTTCTCTGTGTCTACTGTTACTAAAAATAATACCAGATACTTACGCTACATTTAGTGGTTAGGTACGGCTGCATGGTCATTGCATGCTTGACCATAAGCTGAGGCCTGATTTTGCTGAACAGAAATAAGGTGGTTATACAAGACACCAACCGGCCAGAATTTACACCTTTGCTGTCAGAATCTGCAATTAAAGTACAAACAAATAGATCAATAAATGCATTCCTTTCATTGAAGTTCAGAAGCTTTTGCATCAAAAACGTGAAGATTTTTTGGTATGGCCAAAATCTATATTGTAACAACTAACTTACCAGCTAGAGACTCCTCATATTTCAGTATGTGCTCTACAAGATTATCAACAAGCTGAGTACAGGCCTTCTTCACAGGTTTATAGGAAGCATCCTCCTCTGACTTTAGCAACTAGAAAACAAAGATGTAACCCGTTGTAAAACCATTTTAAAGCTTCGGAGCCCTCTGTATCAGTAAACATATAAGAATACAATTTAAAGGAAAACTTCAAACAATGTAGGTATCTATAAAAAGATATTGTATAAAACAGCTCATATGTAAAACGTTGATTCATGTAAATAAACCATTTTCATAATAATATACTTTTTTAGTAGTATATGCCATTGGGTAATCCTTAATAGAATACTGCCATTTTAAAAAACAAGGGCCGCCCCATAGGATCGTATGATTCACGGTTCACACAAACATACCAAACAAACTATACTTGTTAGGTCAATACAGCCAATCAACAGACAGAGATGTGTCTTTTGCTTCCCCGCTTCTTCCTGTTACAGTTAAAGTTGTAGTATTTCTGGTCAGGTGATCTCTGAGGCAGCACAAAGACCATCACAAAATGGCGGTACAAGGCAAGAGATGAAAAGGGCAATCTTTACTTAAATATATAGACCAGTTTGGTAAGATTCTTTAATATGCCACTTAATTTGATATAAACTGTTGCTCAAGTATTAATTTTGGGGGTAAAGTTTTCCTTTAACAGCTTAATAAAATATACTACAAATATTTTTATTTCGATGCTCTGCTTCCTTGGGTTTCCATACAGGACGTAAGGAAACTGTCAATACAATGTGCAGAATACACCTGAGCATTACGGTAGACTATTATGTGCCATAAAACTGAAAATGAATCAAGTGGAAAGAAACATACCACTTTTAAAAATAGAGGCTACTAGTGGCAAAATGCAAATTTCTGCTGTATAAATACATTTAATTAACAGTAATATGTAGTTTTGTACAGATTAGCACACTTAAGCTTTGCCTTTGGTTCACAAAAATAAAGATAGCAGAATTTGAGAATGTCAAACTTACATTTTGAAGCAGTTGTTCGAACCAGTCATAGCCAGTATCTTTACAAGCTGCAACCTAAAATAAATGAGGAGAGTTGTGTAATAAGAAAGTGAAGGTTTACATGCTCAAGAATAGTAGACCGTAAACTTGTCATCGATACAAAATGCAAACACTAGATGGCAGTATAGTGTTGATGGAATAAACTGCTCAAAGAAATTGTACACTATATGAAGTATATTATAAAACATCCACAAGATGGCACACAACAAACTGACTAGTGCACATGTATTTATTATTTCTTGTAATACTGTAGTTAATAAAAAATTAAGTTTTTTGCTTGTTTAAAAAAAAAAATCTAGGGAATTGGAATTAGGAAAAAAAAAATCTCAGCACACGAAAACTAGCTCTAGTCTAAGGTAGGTCATATCAGCACATGCATAAAATGCCACATAACTAATAATATTCATCAAGTACTAAATTCTAAATAAATATATTACAGAATTTATACAAGAGCATTTTTGGCATGGCATGCAGGTGCTTTGCCTTCTGCTACGTGTAGGGGGTAACATGTCAATAGAAAGTTTTCTCCTGTATATAGTGAATATATAAGTACCTCCTATTGTAAAATATAAGGATATAATAAGTCAAGAGGAGTTCCATGACCATAAAAAATTATTTATTATAATACACAAGTTTTAGACGTAAAAATTACATCACTAGTCACCATTTATAAGAACATCATTTACAAGATATTCATGGCTTTAGAGTGTGTGTGTGTGTATATATATATATATATATATATATATATATATATATATATATATATATATATATATATATATATATATATATATATATATATATAATGCCTTGGACACTGGTAAGAGGCAGCCATCTAGATTTTTCAATAGCATATTATGTAAGAAAAATGTAATGTAATGCCAATAATCCTAGTAGCAATAAATAAAAACTAACCAGGCTGTTGCCCAATTATCTCATTCTCTCCAGAATAGGTGTAGTCACTATAGTACAGGCATGGGATTCGTTATCTGTAAACCCATTATCAAGAAAGCTCGAAATTACGGAAAGGTTGTCTCTCATAGACTCAATTTTATCCAAATAATTAAAAATAGAATAATAAATAATGATAATAATAAAATTATACCTTGTAATTGATCCCAACTAAGATATAATTAATCCTTATTGGAAGCAAAATCAGCCTATTGCCTTGATTTAATGTTTACATGATTTTCTAGTAGACTTAAGGTATGAAGATCCAAATTACAGAAAGATCCATTTTTCAGAACAGTTCAGGACCCAAGCATTCTGAACAACAGGTCCCATACCTGTATAATACACTAATACAGCACAGACAGTGTCAGGCGCCAGCTATATAGCATAGTGAAGCACTTACCACATCTGTGATGTTTATTATTTTCCTTGTCATTGCTTCTTTATCATTCTGAGGCGCCGGCGTAAACCAGAGCTTCTGGAATGTTTCATTGACTAATTTCTAAAAGACAGGAAAGCAAATGAGTACATTCCGGAACATATAACAATATGCACATATCACACAGAGGCAGCTGTAATCAACACATAAATCAGGAACAGAAGGAAAACTAAATTAAGACACAAATATTTGATCTTATTAATTACAACTAAGATCCATTATTCTATAACAAAAAAAAACACCTTAAATGATAAGTAAACCTTAAAAATAAGTGACTAAAATTAATGAGGATGCTATATGCTAAGCACTTTTGCAATGTACATTCATTATTTTTTTTAATTCCAAGATATTAAAGGATACATGTACTGTTAACATGAATATATTTTGTTACAACAGCGTCACCTGCTGGTCATTTTCCCACCAGTCTGACCACCAAGTAGTCAAGGAAGTTGTCAGGAGAAAGAAAGAGGCTGCTCTGATGTTCTTCTGCTTAGGAAAAAAATTAGAAACCTTTCTCAAATCTTTCCTAAGCAGAAGAACATCAGAGCAGCCTCTTTCTTTCTCCTGACAACTTCCTTGACTACTTGGTGGTCAGACTGGTGGGAAAATGACCGGCAGGTGGCGCTGTTGTAACAAAATTCATTTATGTTAACAGGACATGTATCCTTTAATATCTTGGAATTAAAAAAAATAAATAATAGCAAGAGTGCTTAGAATAGCAGCCTCATTAATGTTACATTCACTTATTTTTTACTACAATTTTATAATTCATACCAATTCCAATTTGCTAGGCTAAACTGAACCCAGCAGTCAGATTGCTGCTGTACAGTAGAATACATTAATAGAAACAGTAAAAAAGAAATTCCAGTAAAAACAGTAAAAAAGAAATTCCAAACAAAAAAATCGCTTAACAGAAAACAACAAAATAATTGAATATGGCAAAAAAGAGAAATGGCTGCAAACAGTATTAGAATATCAGTGTCCATGTCGCACTTTAAATGGGTAGGCACACAAAACAAATATTGATTTCCCAACATCCAGAACATAACTAAACTTATTTATATGAACATGCTATTTCCAGTTCAGTTATTAGTCTCTGCAAGTCACAGACAGTCATGAATGTCCTTACCTTAATGCCTTCTTCATCATTTACTCTCCTGATCATTTTTACACACATTTCAGTGATTTTAGGAAAGGTCGGTTGTGCCAAACAGATGTCTCTCAAGATCTTTATGACTCTTTTCCTTACACTGATACCAGTGTCCTGCACAGAAATGAAACAATCAGTAATTGAAATGCTCACAATACACACAAATTTCCAAAAACTAGACCGAAAAATTGACTTTCACAGGAGCAACCGAAATTGTCGAATCTATGAATAGTGGTTTTGTTAAAAAATACTTTGGTAAAAAAAAAAAAAACATTAAAAATATGAACAAGAACAATAACATTTTGCCAGCAGTGTTCCTTTAAATGTATCTCTTAGGGGCAGATTTACAAAGGTTTAGAATTTCTAATTTTTTGTGTCGAAACTCACAAATTCGAATTTAAAACCACCAACTCGAATTTGAATATGAGATTTATCACATTTGTCCCATGGAAACAGTTCTAATTCAACTATACTCCACGAAAACCTGCCAAGTTCATGTAGAAGTCAATGGCAGAGGTCCTTTTAACTATCTGAAGACGTTAACAGTAGTGATGAGCCAAATTTTTGCTAAGTTTGCTTCGAGAATGACACCCCATAGACTCCAATGGGAGAAAAAAAAATGTTGCGCATCAAAAAAATGCTGTGTGGCAAAAAAGCAGAGGTTTTTTTTTTCGGAGGAAAACTAGATTCGAATTGGATTAGAGTTTTTGGGTGGGGACTATTCGATCGAAGTTTAGACATTCAAATCTTTTCGTAAAAACCATACCATTCGAATTGTGAATAAAATCGCATTTACTAGAGTTTTACGTTGATAACAATTATCATATAATTCTCTTCGCAGATTTTGTCATTTTCATTTTTCTGTTGTATCAAATAGGTAGAATATGAACAAATATTGCATTATATGATCATTAAAGGGGATATAAGCCAAAAAAATAAAATCCCATTTTTACTTTCTTTAATGAAAAAGAAATCTATCTCCAATATACTTTAATAAAAAAATGTGTACCATTTTTATAAGAAACCTAACTGTATGCAGTGAAATTCCCCCTTTGGTATGCAGAATGCTTTACCATACCTGAATAGGCCGCTCTAGAAGCTCTGTTTGTATACGATAAAAGCTACCATATTAGCTTTGTCTGACATCAATTCCTGTCTCTCCCTGCTCACTTCAGTGACGTAACTAGAGGGGGCGGGCCCTGGAGCGGGACGCGCTGCCGGGCCCCCCACCCCCCTCCGTACACCCGGAACCGCCAGGGAATCGTGGCGCGTGAGCTGCCGGGGGGGCCCTGAGGGGGTGCGGGCCCTGGCCCAATCGCTCCCCCGGTAGTTATGCCACTGGCTCACTTATAGCTCTGGGCTCAGATTGGGAGGGGGAAAGGAACAAACTGAGCATGCTCAAAGCCCTGGAGGTTTATGCTGAAAACAGGAAGTCTAAAACAGAATCTCATGTGTACACAATAGAAGGAAAGAAATGCTGTTTCTTTTGACAGAGGACTTAGAGCAGCTTTAAATTTGAGGGTTAACATGGTGTATTTATATAGACCTTTCAGATAAAGCTTATTTATTTTTAGCCGTTCCTTCTCCTTTAAGGGTGAACTACCCATTTAGGTAGTTCTCAAAAATAGCAGAACATCTTACCAGAATTCTCTCTACGAGCATATCATAATACTGCTCTGCAAGCTGCGGCCTGCAGAGCACAAAGCGTCCAAGCAATTCCACAGCTGCCTCTCGGACACTGGTGGAGTTATCCATTAGTCTCCCATGAACACCCCTTTGCATATCCAGCTGTTATAATACAAAAAACAATGGGTTACTAAGAGAGAAAAAATGTTCTGAAGATTTAAAGGATTATTAGCTACAATAAAATTATGGCTTACCCTTGCAAGAATGCTGGGATCTACAGCAACAACTTCAGACAAACATTTCATAGCTTTTGTTCTGACAGCAATAGCATTCTCCCCAAGTACCCGCAAAATCTAAAAGAAATAAAACACATATGTGCTTTCTGGATAGAGTAAAAATGCCCACAAATCTGGGTATTGTGACATACAGCCAGTTTATGGTTATCCTTAAACCTGAAAATAATCAGATTTAAAGTTACTATTGAATAAATGAGATGGGTGCTAACAAGTTTTATGAATTTATATTTGAGTTGCACAGTAAGAACTACAGAAATTGACAACGTGATAAATTCCTTACCTGAGTCAAATAAATATCAAAGCTCTGCGCAAACGGCCTCATAGAGGCCAAGTATCGTACAATCAAACACGCATCATCGTAATCCACTGTGTCTGAATTCGACCTAAAATTTTACATAAAAAGTACATTAGAACACATAGACCAGTCAAATGCAGAGGAAATGCCATTTATTTCGGAGACATACTTCAAAGTGCTAAATTGAGATGGGGCAGTTTTAATGATGATTCGAAGAAACTTTTTCCGCTTCTCTGCTCGATGCATAATGTCTCCCGTAGACTCCACTTCCTTTGCATGGTGTGCTCCCTCAGAGTCATCATCCTTTTGGGATTTCATAGCTTTCTCTGTCTCCATCGTAGTGTCACGAAACCACTGGGCTATATAAAACTTCCGAGAAAACTGAGGGAGAAGTAAATCGCATTAGTTCAGTAACTATTATATAATCAGTTCAGTACTATTAGTTTATTCAACTGTTTTGTAGGCTCAACCTACCACTAATGATGGATCAGTCTCCGTATTTTCCTCCAGATAATCTAGCAGTGCCTTTTGTAGCTGCTGAATATCATCACCACCTTCTGGAGCCTAAAGTATAAGGGGAAAAAAATGAATGGCTCTTGTCAGCACAGTAGGTTTGAAAGAGCTTACCTTCTAACCTTCAAGTCTGTACAATTTTAATGCCAATTTTACCTGCTTCAGAATACGGTTTATAGATCCTTGATCCATCTTGCTGGTGACTGCATCCTTCCTGAGCCGTGCAGCAACAGTCCCCAGATAATCCAAAGATGCCACTCTCAGAGCCATCTCTGTTGATTTGTTGCTAAACTGGTGAACCTAAAAATCAGTTCATAAATATGTAAAAATAACCATTCAGCACAATGGTTTCTCAATATTATTCAAATTAGTTTAAACATTTCCAATGAAGACTTAAAAAAAAAAAAACATCTGAAATTGAATTAATAAAGTAAACACTATCCTAAATAAAATGAGAGAATTACAGTATAATGAAAACAGAAAATGTGGGCACCCAAGCAGATGTATATGGGTAAGTAGGACTCTTAATCTTGTTCTAGTTTAGAGAGGTGTTATTAAAGGAGACGGAAAGCTACGGAAGCAGTTTATTGCCAATAAATTAGCCACAAAAGTGCAAGCTATAAGACTATATTTATTCTGCAGAATGCTTTACCATACAAGCTCTAGAAACTGTTTGTTTAGGATAGCAGCTGCCATATTAGCTTTGTGTGACATCACTTCCTGCCTGAGTGTCTCCCTCACTCATAGCTCTGAGCTCAGATTAAGGGGGGGGGGGGGGAAGAGGAGCAAACTGAGCATGCTCAAGCCCTAGTCCTGGAGGTTTATACTGAAAACAGGAAGTCTGATACAGAAGCCCATGAGTACACAATAGAAGGAAAGAAATGCTGTAGTTATTTTGACAGAGGACTCAGAGTAGCATTACTTTGAGGTTTTACTGGTGTATTTATATAGACCTTTCTAATAAAGCTTACTTTAAGGACAAAATTAAATCCCATTTTTACATTCTTTAATGAAAAAGAAACCTATCTCCAATATACTTTAATAAAAAAGGTGTACTGTTTTATTAAAAACCTGACTGCATACAGCGAAATTCTCCCTTCATTTACTGCTGTGGAAAGGAATTGTCAGACGGTCCCAAACTGCTCTGCAGGGAAACAATCATACTTATGAACAGGTTGGGGAGCCCCCGCCTTACTTCCCAGCCATGCAGAACTCAAGCAGCTTTGTTTTTTTTCCCTGAAGAGCAGTCGGTGACTGTCTAGAGATTTGTATTGGATTTTATTGTTGCCTTTACATCCCCTTTACTGTTTCCAACTCCAGCTGCAGATACAAAGATCATGGAGCCAGATTTAAACAGATAAAGATTCTATTTGGAGTATTATTTTGCTGCAGCCACTGGTTCTGCAGAGTTGGAGAAAGTTTGTATTAAACAATAGAAAAACTATAAAATCCACATTAGATTACATGACAACACAGGACCCAGTGCAGTCTGCATATTCTTGCTGTATCGGCTTCTGGCAGATATTTGACTTGTGCTATGATAATTTATGACAATCCCTAAGCAGCAGCCCAGACCACACTGAGCATGTGACTTTTTCTGCAATAGATGTTTAACAAAGTTACAAGATGATAGCCCCCTGTGGCAAACTTTGAAAGCATAAATCATTTGTTTGATTAGGCTTCTGGTGCAGTAAGTTCATGTTTATGCATTTATAGCCTAATTATATTTTAGACTTTACTTCCCCTGTAATTTTAGCCTTTCCTTCTGCTTTAAGTGGAAAATTACTTTCTGGACCCATTTGCTAACAGAAGATAACGAATAGCATTATCCTAAAGTGTAACGCAATGAAAACAGCAGGCACCTACAATCATTACTTAGTACAATAGCTGGATTTGGGCCCTATAAAAATGTCTAGTGTAAATACAGGTGCATATTATCAGAAATGTTTTTAAGCAGAAATGAAATAAAGAGGCCAGTAAACAACTGTAAACCTTACCAGTAGTCTTCCCAATAAACTTAACAGCAGCTCAGCAGCAGGCCACTCTGGCTTGTTAACAGTAGATAGAAGATCCTGGACAAAGTTCTCAAACAGTGGCCTGTAATCCTCTTCCCCCTGTTTACTTCCACACCTGAGAATGCAATCAAGATTTTTTAAATACTTCCTCTGCATACAAGAGGAACACATTAAATAATCGAAGCACAGGAAATCCATAATCATAATAAAGAGCAGACACAGAACAAGATTTACTTACCAATAATATAAAATATAAATTCAAAGGTAAAAACTTTCAAATCAAAGATCAGATACAAATATGTTTGTATGTTTTTGATTATAGCTAATCAGCTCACCGTAGGAGATTCAGGACATAAACTAGTGCGTTTACAAAGGAAGAAACTGCATATGGTGTTTTAAGTAAAATCAAATAAAAGCTCCAATGGACTTACTTTTTAAGGAAAATTGAGAGGAAGTTCTGTGCAGTTCTCATTGCTGTTTCATAAGAGTTGGTAATGAAAACATCCTGATCAATCTAGACAGTGAAAAAAAAAACCAAAAAAAAAGGGTTCATTTTTACGTACTTCAAACTTGTGTGTGTGCCTTTCCTTTTACCAGCTCAAACCACTACTTTCAATTTTCTCCATATTGGAACACTGAAAAGCCACTTCTAACCAAGTTTAATAGAGTAAATAATAAATTAAGACACCATCAACCCCCTTTTAAGCCAATACATTTAGGAAATGTGGAAATTGGAAGTATATCACAACTAGGATAGCACGAAATCTTACTTTTTTGTTGGACTCCTCTTCTGAATGATCTTTGTCTGAGGGTAAATGCACAACGCACTGTATCAACTGTAACACCAACGCTGTCACCATCTGAATGTACATTGCTTCTCCATCATCATCGCTGCTGTTTAACCTGATTAAAAAAACAATTCAAGTAAGGCATGCCAGTCACAGAAAATTAAAAAGTTTCTTCCATTCTCCATAATGGTGTATAATATTCCTTAAAGCTACAAAACATTTTCAATTCTTCATTAAAGGAGACATATAGGATAAATGAAACCATTCTAATTTCGTAGGCAATAATGTATACTATATGGTGCTGGGTTTACTTTTGGCCAAAAATTTATAGGATGTTTACATAAAAGATTTATTGGAGCTCCCTATAGATCTCCTTTGTCCTGTCCGAGTTTCAAATGAAGAGTGGGCGTGTCCTAACGGTCACTGCCAGAAACTCAGTAGGAGGGGGACAGCCAATAACAGCCCTGTAGTCACACAAGCAAAGACAGGCTTCAGTTCCCTATCAAGTCAGTCTAGTTGCCGATTGGTTCCTAACTTACAGTGCAGTGTGCTGAGGGCTGCGTGCTCCCCTGCATAACCAGATAATTCAGCGGGCAAGAAGTGGAACAGATGGGAAGTGCATTCCTTCTATAGCTGAAACAGTTTACTGCACTGGTACATTCTTTTTTTTACAAAATGTGTCTGCTTTAAAAGTATCTGCTGGAGGAACGTTTAAGAAGGTAACTAAAGCTGTAAGGGGGATTTATGTATAATGGTTTATCATAATAAAATACTGATACATCTGCACAAGTACCTGAAATTCCTCAGGCTTCTTTTACTTGTTGGAAGCCTTGCAAGAGAGGTAAAAAGCTCTTCCAAAATGAGCTGCCTATGTTTTTCGTACCTTGAAAAAACCTATTTGAAATTTAAAAAAAAAAAAAAAAAAAAAAAAAAAAAAAAGGTTAACAAGAAAGTATACAGAGATGGTTATTTTTTAAGCCAATCAATGGAAACATTTGGGGTCAGTCCAATGAGTAGGACCCTAGATAGTTGAAAAGCAAGCTGTAAGGTTAATAACATTATCTAATATTGTAGAAGGGAAGGAGAAATGGGCAGGAACTTGTTGCATAATACAGTCTAATGCTGAGCATGGCTTTGGGCAATTACAGTTGTTCAGGCACTAAAAGAGCTCTGTTGTATAGTGTAGAATATAAGAATCAGTAAAGCTCCCCATAGACACGATGATTCTTCTTGCCGAACGACCGATTTTAAGGAAGTCCGAGCAATCCTTCGAAATTATCGTGCGGTTAGTGGTATTTGAACGATCGTACATCTTACGATTTTTCGGCCGACATCTGTCGGGAAATTGATCAGCCAGGTCAAAAAATCTTTGTCGGCCCCAGAGCAATCTATCTATGTTTGCAGGGCCAAGCAGGCAGCTCCCCTTTGTTTTCCTGACAAATTGGTCTTTTTAGTTGATGGTAAATTCGTACAATCGTTCTGAGATGATCGTGGTCTCACGATCAGGATCTGATCTTTTAAAAATCTCAACATCTATGGCCAGTTTAAGTGACTTCCTTCATAAGTGCTCAGCTGATCTGGATCATAAATGGAGATTTTAAGATAGTTTGCTGGGGCTGGGATTTCAGAGAGTTAAAGGAAGATCGTGAGGGTATCAAGAGCTGGTGAAAGTCATATTTGGATGGTAGTGGTGCTAGGGACACTGTAAACTGTCCACTGCATTAATGTATGCGTAACTTGTACTATATGATGATAATTATGGTGAAAAGAAAGGGAAAATGGAGAATTAGTTAAGCTGGAAGTTAAACAGCAATCTTTAATAGTTACTCAATAACAACATCTCTACCAAATAGATTACCTCAATCTTCTAAACTGAAAGTAGTAGTAATGTAAGCTTACCGCAGTGACCAGCTTGATAGCACATAGTTGCAACTCACTGACATTTTCTACAAAAAATGGTGTAATTCCCATAGAAGACACCTAAAACAAAATGCAAATATAAGATACGGGCAGACAAAAATGGACATAAAAAGGTGTATATACATTATGTATAAGAATGTATTGCTTTTCAAGAAAAAGGGTACCGTCTGTATAAGCAGGTTGGCATCCTCCGTTAAAGGAAAAGGAAAGGTTAAAACTACGTAAGCCTTATCAGAAGGGTCCACCTAAATATACTAGTAAACCCTCAGTAATGCTGCTCCGAGTCCTCTGTCAAAAGAAACATTGAATTTCTTTCCTTCTTTCCTTTTCAGAGCTATAAGTGAGCAGGGAGAGACTCAGGCAGGAAGTGATGTCACACCAAGCCAATATGGCAGCTGCTATCCTAAACAAACAGAGAGCTTCTAGAGCTTTTTACTCAGGTATGGTAAAACATTCTACAGAATATAGTGTTATAGCTTGCACTATTGCAGCTAATCTATTGGCAATAAAATGCCTTTGTAGCTTTCCTTCTCCTGTAAAATTCCACTATATATGAACAAAGTAGGAAAGGCATGGATAACTGCCTTTAGATATGGGTGGGAACTGCCATGTAGCTGGCTTCTATTATACACTATAGATAATCATTTAAATCTGCCAGCAGGTTGGCCAGATCCGTGCTTGCTGGCAGTCACTACACATATTGAAACTAGTGTATTAAAGGAAACTCTAAAAAATGGGGATATTCATGACTTCACAAACAGCCAATAAAAAAAGCAGTCGGACAAACTTTTAAACATTTTAAAACGAGGACACTTTATTCCAAGGCAATCATCCAGTAAACCACGTAACAAAAAAAATGTATTTCATACCACTGAGGCATTTATCAATTTTACTCTGCTGGTATATAGATAAATGTAAAACATGACATGTATGAGTGCTGTGCAAAATGTATTAAAAGCCTTGGCCGATTCTCATTTTTCATAATAATAATAATAATAATAATAATAATAAAAATGATCCTAACACAGATGCTGCTATCTATATCTTGGTGCCAAAACGAATAATACGTTACCTGAAGGATGGTTGTATCGGTAAGGAGCTGGATTTCTAACAATTCAGATAAACTAGCAACAATGTCACAGATTTTGTTGTACAGCATCACGATGACTCTCTGCTTGTGGGTTGAACATTTGGCTCTTTTTGCTTTAGAACTCATTAATCCCCCTAGGTCGGTCAAAAAAAAAAAAAAAAAAAAAATCATGAAGAATACACATTAAGTACATAAAAGGGAGGAATGTTACGTACATTTATTTGAAGAATTTAAAGTGTAATTATGGCATTTATACCTTCACAGGCTTCAAGAGACTTTCAAATATTGTCCAACAGGAATAAAAAAAAAATACTGCTTCAAAAAAACACCAAAATCCTGACTGTATTGTGGTGTCAAATACAGACTCGTTTACAAGACTTAGCGGAGATTGTTTCTAACAAACCTCTCTGCAAACACTGCCATGGTATATATTTAAACTGGACAGTGAGAAAAAAAAATAAGGGCAGTGAAACTTATAACCATAACAAAAACAACAAAAAAAGAAAGCTTAGGCCAAGAGCAAAGGAATTAAAATGTACACGATGTGACGATGAGAGAATAAAAGAACAATCTTAACTATTACTTACCCCCATGAGGATCCAACCTATAAACAGGGTCATACTGTGGATAAAGTGTATTTTGCAAATGGAATTTAGTGTACTGTATAACGTGCTCAATCACATCCTCGATATAGACTGCTTTAGGCATGCTTGGTGATGTCATGATGTTGATGGCCGTCAAGCAGGCATCAGCAGACTTAGTGACTCTCTCCATAATCAGATCCCTCCACAGCCTTTCTTCATCTTCTGTGTCATTCTAGAAGTTATATATAAATGCAACCAATTATAAGCAATATGTTTATGCAAAACTTGAAGGTTAAAAATCCTTGCCCTTGTCAGTTTTCATAATTTACCAGTAGGGGGAAATGTTTATCTAAGAGAGAATACATGTTAGGCTGATTTTCCCACATCCTATGTAAACTTTCAATAATAACTCCGGCTTTATATCAACCCCTCTAATAAATATATATATATATTCTTCATATAGAACCGCACTCCACATTTTTAGTGAATTATGTCACCTTTATTGCATGAATCTAGATTCATGTAATAAAGGTGACCTAATTCACAAAAAATTTGGAGTGCGGTTCTATGTGAAGAACTATACATTAAAGATTTGAACAAGCGCCCACAGAAAATCCGGATTAGAGTGCGGCTGCTGATGGATATATCTATATATATATATCTATATATATATATATCTCTATATCTATATATCTCTATATCTCTATATCTCTATATCTCTATATCTCTATATCTCTATATCTCTATATCTCTATATATATCTATATATCTATATATCTCTATATCTATATCTATATTAGGGATGCACCGAATCCAGGATTCGGTTCGGGATTCGGCCTTTTTCAACAGGATTCGGATTCGGCCGAATCCTTGTGCCTGGCCGAACCGAATCCGAATCCTAATTTGCATATGCAAATTAGGGGTGGAGAGGGAAATCGCGTGACTTTTTGTCACAAAACAAGGAAGTAAAAAAAATGTTCCCCTTCCCACCCCTAATTTGCATATGCAAATTAGGGTTCGGATTCGGTTCGGTATTCGGCCGAATCCTTTGCTTAGGATTCGGGGGTTCGGCCGAATCCAAAATAGTGGATTCGGTGCATCCCTAATCTATATCTATATCTATATCTATATCTATCTATCTATCTATCTATCTATCTATCTATCTATCTATATATCTCTATATATCTCTATATATCTCTATATATCTCTATATATCTCTATATATCTCTATATATCTCTATATATCTCTATATATCTCTATCTATCTAATTTTAATGGGAAACTATCGCCAAAATTAAAATTTAATATAAGCTATAAGCTTCATCATATTGAAATATCATCTTCTAGGCAAAAGGAACCCCCCGATAAGATATATCGGATCTAACTGTCAATGAATATCTGACACCCAACTGCTGCATGAAGAGAGAATGAAGAGAAATAGATGCTGACAGAGGGATAGTGAAGATAAACTTAGTTATTTCAGAAATGATGTAGAATTTTTAATTGATTGTATTTAGTATGTTTCTTATTTCAGTATGATGACACATATTACATTTTCGCGATAGTTCCCCTTTAAGTTATAAAAAGGTTTTCCCAACATAATGTGGTTTATTTGTGTTTATAAGTAAAATGAAAGCGGAACGGAGATAAACAATTGATTAGCTACATCACAGTCAGTGTCACTAAGCACTTTGCACTGTAGGAAGCCAGCCAATAGCTTGGCTCATCTCACAGGGACCTGCAGTTCATCTTTCCCTTTGTAAAGGCAAAGCTCTTAACGGCTGCACATCCTGTAGTCCTTACAGAAAAGCATAAGAGCACAGTGGTGGGCACAGCGCTTACTATGAGCATTTTTTCGGACAGATTCTCCTCCAATAGGTGGAATTTACTCATCGACTGCATTTATAGAAATTTTAAGTGTCTGTAATGTAAGATTTACACAGCATAAATTCAAAGCTAACACATGTCTTATGTAATATATGTAACTTTATTAGGGATGCACCGAATCCAGGATTCGGTTCGGGATTCGGCCAGGATTCGGCCTTTTTCAACAGGATTCGGATTCGGCCGAATCCTTGTGCCTGGCCGAACCGAATCCGAATCCTAATTTGCATATGCAAATTAGGGGTGGAGAGGGAAATCGCGTGACTTTTTGTCACAAAACAAGGAAGTAAAAAAAATGTTCCCCTTCCCACCCCTAATTTGCATATGCAAATTAGGGTTCGGATTCGGTTCGGTATTCGGCCGAATCCTTTGCTTAGGATTCGGGGGTTCGGCCGAATCCAAAATAGTGGATTCGGTGCATCCCTAAACTTTATCTTTAAAAGAATGCTGTTGTGTGTGAATGAGAACACAAGTCCTGTTACAAGGTTTCTAATAAAGTCTGCTCAGGCTGGCAAATGAATACATAAAACACTGTACAATTGAGCTAGTGGCACACACAGCAGATCTGAGTGTGAGGATAAACACAGGCCAAGAAACTACACCTACAACTTTCCTTGCCCTGCACCTGGAAACATTGGGGCTCATTTATAAACAGTGGGCAAATTTGCTCTTGGGCAGCAACCCGTTGCAATCAGATGATTGCTTTCAGTGCTCAACCTGCAGCTGGCTGAAAAAAGCTAATCACTGATTGGTTGCTATGGGTTACTGCTCAGGTGGAAATATGCACGTTGTTTATAAATGAGCCCCATTGTGTTGGTCTTAGGGCAGACATTAATGAAATCCACAGCGTGTGCCTGCACCCAGGCCAACACAGTGGGGCTCATTTATCAACACTGGGCAAATTTGCCCATAGCAACCAGTGATTAGCTTTTTAATGCCAGCTGCAAGTAGAACAATGAATGCAGCAATCTGATTGGTTGCCATGGGTTACTGCCAATGGGCAAATTTGCCCAGTGTTGATAAATGACCCCCAATGGTTCCCGGTGCAGGCAAGGAAGGGGCTGGCTTTTATCCGAACACAGAAATCTGCTATGTATGAAACCAGCCATAAGAGAGAAGTAACTATTCACACTCTGTGCTACTAAACATGCAGCCGAGAAAAAAAAATGTTTAAGTTTAGCAGTCACTTAATATAACCGCTGTGGTTATAAATGTTAATAAACCCCTAGAGTAAAGACTGGGAGGCACATTTATCAAAGGTCGAATTTACGCAAGTTTTTAAAAACTCCCCATAACTTCCATAAATTCGAAATTCGACCAATCCAAATTTATTAATAAAATCAAATTTTTTTTTAGATTCGGATGGATTAAAAATCGACCCGAAAACTCAAATCTAATTCTAATCAAATTCGATTCAAATTTTAAAAACTCGATTTGAGTTTTTTCTCTGAAAAAACTATTAAAGGGATACTGTCAAAACGTATCAGTTAATAGTGCTGCTCCAGCAGAATTCTGCACTGAAATCCATTTCTCAAAAGAGCAAACTTCTTTTTTTAATTTTGAAATCTGACATGGGGCTAGACATATTGTCAGTTTCCCAGCTGCCCCCAGTCATGTGACTTCAGTCACTCTTTACTGCTGTACTGCAAGTTGGAGTGATGTCACCCTTTGACAATTCGTCACGTTTTAGGTGGCGTATAGTCGAATTTGAGTTCTTAAAGGGCCAGAATATGATCAATCTTGAAATTCAAATTTTTTTAAAAAATTTTAATCTAATTTGAATAACTCCCTAGTCAAATCTGCCCCTTACTGTAGAAATGCAGTATGAAAATTTGTGGAATATCACATTTAAATGACATTCTAAAACCACGACTTACCTTATTAAGAAAAAAAAAAGTTACAAAATAAAAGCAACTTACATGGTTCAGCATAGTTGACAGCTTTGACCCATCTTGAATATTTTTCTCCAATATGCCTAGTAACTTGACCATTTTTTCAGATGAGATCTGCGACATTAGATAAGGAAAATCAACCATCAGAAACTCAGGGTACAACATACAGACTATTTATGATATATAAAAAAAATCTACATTAAATTTTTTTCTGTGTAAAACTGGACTATACCCATGTTTGAGATAAAATCTATTGTACCTTTTTAACTAGATGAAGCCTATAATTTTTCTGTCTTCATAAATGGTCATTGGTTTATATGATTAATTATTATATTTCATTACAAAAGATATAGAAGAAGAATCATGGACAATACTAAAAGAAACTATTGACAAGGTCTGTTCAATGATTGGATATAAGAGCTATTTGGCATTATGAGCCCCATTGTTCACCCCTCGCAATATGGCACCAACAGCAGCCTGAGCCTGCCTCCAAGCCTCATATTATAACTACATTTTTTAATTTGAGACCCCGTCCACTCCTATACCTTAGCATGCAATTTTAAACTGGGCACTTTATGTTGCAGTTTGTTTAAACTTCAAAAGGGAAAGAAAGCAATGGTAAGAGGGTCGGGTAATAGATGTAAACTCAAGCAATAAGTTAACAGTACAAAGTGTATTCTCTAACAAGGAACTGTCTATAAAATATGCTCTATCCAGTTACAGTTATAGCAATATTTACCTTATTCGTAATTCCCATAGCTTTAATCTTGGCAGATTCGCTTCCTAACTCACTCAGCTGGTGTTTTCCGAGGAGCATCTCCTGAGGAATCTCATCATCGTCCCCTATAAAACAAAGGTATTACACACTAAGAGAATGAGAATGTTTGTATTCATTTTTATATTTGTATTTTGATAGAAATTTAACGTAGCGTTATTAATAAAAAAATGTTCCCAGACATATTTGCCACTGCAATTCAGGGGTTATATCTTTTCACAAGTGTCATATAACAGCAGTCTCACTATATTCTACTGAAAGCAGTCACTATGTTATCATTAAAGGACCAGTAACGTAAAAAAAATGTTTTAAATTTGTTTGTATTTAACAACAAAAAAAACACCAAGACATATGTAACTTTAAACTCGCAAAGTCTGTATCAAAAAATAACTTACCGAAACTCCTCTTCAGAAAAGGCGACAGCGCGATGATCCATCGTGCGGCACTCGATTTCTCCTCCCTGCCTTCTACAGGATATAGCCTTGGAGGAGAAAACGAGCAACGCACGATGGATCGACTGCCCTATCGCCTTGTTTGAAGAAGAGCACAAGCAGAGTATCACTAAGTTATTTTTTAATAAAGATGTTGTGATTTTGAAGTTACATATGTCTTGGTGTTGTTTGTTTTTTTTGTTATATACAAACTAGTTTTTTTTGCTATTACTGGTCCTTTAAGAAAAATAAAAAGTACACAACACCCTGCCTTGTACAATCTTTTGAATGGTTGTAAAAGTGCTAAATAATGCTTTTAGGTTTATTTTATCATGGGGAGTGTGTAAATTGCACATCAATAACTGCATACATAAGCTACAAATGTTAACTTGGGAAGTTTTTTGTTTATACTCCAAAATATAACCGAGATAAACGCTTTTTTTCTGCTATCAAGAAAACCACTTAATCTCACTTAAATGATCCTCTGGTACATTCTCAGTGATGTGAGCTGTAAAGATGGGTTATCTATTAATGATCATGCCAGTTTACTTCATTATGCAGAGAAGGGAACGAAGGGCAATGAGAAAAGAAGCTAAACGTTTTTCCTGATGGAAAAGTTAATAACTTTGCTTTAAAGTAGATGCTTAAAATTATTTTTTATAATTATTTTTTATACATAGCAGGAATATAATTTGAGCCAGATTTAAATAAAAAAAACCGATTTGAACTGAAAAATAGTTCTCAATCTTACCAAATGCAGAGAAATCCATGTCTTCCAAGTTTTCTAAAATATTTTCCACAGCATTAGAAAATCTTTTAAATGTCGAGGAATCCATCAATTCTGTGGGGGGAGAAAAATCAATCCATAAATTCAAACATATTTCATATAGATAATATAAGCTATACAGTAAAGCTGACAATAATAATAATAACAATAAAAATAATCAGAATGTTATCCTTAGAACACAATTTCCTGGGGATGACTATTTCTCTGCAGTGCTCCCAAAAAGCTCCATTTCATCCACTGGAACTTTTAAATCACACTCATAAGGACTGTTAAAGCTAATAAATAGTTAGAGCTAGTTGGAGCTAGTATACAGAACATTTGGGCAGCCGTAGTGCTCAAAATTATGCTTTAGGAAGGTTATGGGGAGACTGTCATTACCAGGAAATCAGGTCCTAGAGATGACTAACCAACTATTTTTTTTCCCTCTAATTTGTTAGTATACCTTTATAATCATATCACTTACTTTGCTCAGTTATTCTTCATATAAACCTTACTGTTTATCCTTAGTGCCTTGACCCAACATGTACGGCTCTGAGCAGCAAAGTGATTCTTAAAAGGGTAGTTAACCTTTACATTAACTTGCAGACTATTTTATAATGACCTATTCTTACAAGTTTTAATAGGTCTTAATTTTTAAAAAGCAGGAAGTAAATTGTTACCTTCAGGTGTTAGTTTAGGCTCATAGGCTTTCCGTTTCTTTTGACGCTCTTTTTTCATTCTTCTGGCAACTGTGTAGTATTTGGGGGGGGGGGGGAACAAATCAAATTAAGGCAAAGTTATTAATAGCATTTAATAAAGCAATTACAAATAATCATGCAATACATGGCAAACAAGCTAATGTCATCTATGTAGTAAGAAACTTAAAACTTCAAAACCTAAAAAGCTATAAACTCCTGAACTGACAGTTTGGTTGGGTTTGAGGACCATCATAATTCTTTTTATGTTTTATTACAGTAATATTAACACCAAGAATTTGATATTCAGTAAGTCTATTGTAAACTATTTATACTGGTATTAAAAAATACACTGGCTATCCCACCTTAATAGCAATATTTTCAAAAGTTGCAGTTCAATAATCTAACCTTCGCTGAGCCTTGGTGGTGGAGACTCTTCCATTTCTGAATCATCTGCGCTTCGCTCCCTGTAACGGCTGCCTCTCCTGGAGTCATTTCCACTGCGACGGTGGTCACCAGAACTTCTTCGCTCGCGGTCACCATCATATTGCCAGTCTGCATCCGATTTGCCTTTCTTGGGTCTTTTACGTGAAGCTAAAATAATTCAAGTGTATACATTATTTTAGTGTATAAAAAAAATAACAGATCCCATACCTCTATATGTATAATAATAAATATAATGTAAAATGAGGGGAAACTTAAAATCAGGTGATATAAAAATTGAGGTTTCACAGTATGCATATTTCATTCTACTGCACATGCGTTTGCCCCGGGAAATATGAAGACAGAAGAAGCCGGAAGAGAAGCGATCCGTGGTGCTCACTGGTATACCCCCGGGTTTCAGGTAAGTAAATTAGGGATGCACCGAATCCACTTTTTTGGATTCGGCCGAACCCACGAATCCTTCACGAAAGATTGGGCCGAATACCGAACCGAATCCGAACCCTAATTTGCATATGCAAATTAGGGGTGGAAGGGGAAACATTTTTTACTTCCTTGTTTTCTGACAAAAAGTCACACAATTTCCCTCCCGCCCCTAATTTGCATATGCAAATTAGGATTCGGATTCGATTCGGCCAGGCAGAAGGATTCGGCCGGATCCGAACCCTGCTGAAAAAGGCCGAATCCTGGCCGAATACCGAACCGAATCCTGGATTCGGTGCATCCCTAAAGTAAATACAATCACTTGGGGGGTGCCTAACATTTGGCACCCCCAAGTGCAAACAGCCTTTCCTTCTCCTTTAAAACCATCTGATCATTAGCCAGAAATTGCATTGTGCAAGATCCAGAGGACAAGTTTGAGCAAGGAGAAAACTGCATTTTACAGTCACAGCATGAACTGCTGGAACAAGCTTATAAAATAGGACAGGATTGGCTAGTAGGTGGGTTAAAGGGCTATGCATGTTAGCCCACCAGTATGGGCACCGTGCATAACCAGTGAACCAAAACATGTAAAAAAAAATAAATGTAATCCATAGTACAATATTTATTCAGCAGTTCTTGTAAGCATTTGCCAGGAGACATTTCAATTGTTTTAATGGACAGGGAGAGTATAAAATCACAGCTTACGTTCAAAGGTTTCCTCACTTTCTTCATCCTCTCCCGAGCTGATCTCGGTGTACTTGGGCTTCTCTTTTACTGTGCTTCTTTTCCTTGTGTTCATTTTCACACGCTCGCAGAGAGGCATGGATGATTCAATCTCGGCCACCAGTTCAGGAGGAAGTTCTTTCAGCACAGACTGATCGATTCCCCCTGGCAATTTAACAACAGAGTTTTAGCAAACGCCAGTAACAAATCAGATGGATAAACCTTCCCCTGCATCTTCAAACTTTATATAAAATTGAGAGACTTTTCAAACTGTTTGGAGAATAAACTTCCAGAGACATCAGTCAGTGTGTATTTTCATTCTGACCTTTGGCCGTCAGCAGTAAATAATGAAATACATAAAACGTGGAGTAGAGAATGAAGGTGACGGATTCCTATGAAATACCGAACAAAGCACAGGGTATTCATTGTATCAAAAATACTTGTTTAAACAGGTTTCCTATAGTGTTTGAGGTAGGCCTCCATAAAGACGTTGTACACCTTTACATTAACTTTTAGTATGACGTAGAGAGTGATATTCTGAGACAATTTACAAATAGTTCTAATTCATTATTATTTGTGGCTTGTGTTTTATTTAGCTTTTTATTCAGCAGCTCTCCAGTTTGTAATTTCAGCTATCTGGTTGCTAGGATCCAAATAATCCTAGCAACCATGCACGGATTTAAAGGAACAGTAACACCAAAAAATTAAAGTGTTATAAGTAATGAAAATATCATATATTGTTGCCCTGCACTGGTAAAACTGGTCTGCTTCAGAAACACTACTATAATTCATATAAACAAGCTGCTGTGTAGCAATGGTGGAAATTGGAAAAAAACGCTATATGGCACAGGTTAAATAGGCTGCTCTGATGCTATTCTGCTTAGGAAAAATTTTAAGTTTCTAATATTTTTCCTAAGCAGAAGAACGTCAGAGAAGTCTCACTTTCTTTCTCCTGACAACTTCCTTGACTACTTGGTGGTCAGACTGGTGGGAAAATGACCAGCAGGTGGCGCTGTTGTAACAAAATTCATTCAAATTAACAGTACGTGTATCCTTTAATATCTTGGAATTTTAAAAAATAATAATAAATGTGCAGACTTATAATAGCACCCTCATCAATTTTACATTCACTTATTTTGAAGGTTTACTTATCCTATAAATAAAATGGCGCAAAAAATAATCACCTTGACTACGGAGAGCAGGTGGGGGTAAAAGAAAAAAATATACACAAATGTATGATTTCTGCAGTTTGTTTTACACTGCTTTTTACATTGATTTTATGGAGACAAATTTTACACAATAACATAATAAATCACCCGTTACAAATTGGGACACATCTGTCCATCAGGTTTTATTTGAATGATCAACTCATGTACACACATAAAAACACATGCAAGAGGCAACCTGGTTGGTGTGCGAGTGGCCCCCAAACAGGAATATTTTTACTTTGCAGAATCCTGTTCTGCCCAGAATAAGTTATGAATAATACCAGCCTAACCAGGACCCATATCAGAGCACATTCACATTCACGCCAGGCATATGACACACAGCAGCAGACATGCTTTTATGAAAATGAAAATGCTACGTATTGCAAGTATTGGTTGTATATAGCACTAACTATTTCTAAGAGATCATTTTTATGCCTCAGCAGAAATCCCAAAGAAATGCTGTGCCTGTTACCAGTCTGCAAGGGACCCAATACATAAATCCTGTGTCCATGAAATAGAAACCAATAAGAGCTTTTCTATTTGACAGATGACCAGTAAATACTCTCCACTGATTGGTTTTTATAGATAATTATGTCTGCAGTGGATTTGTACCTTTTATTACATAAACCTATGAGAAAGAAGAGTTGTAGTCGTGCACCATTTTCCCCCTAACAGTATAATGGGAAGGGGCTGTCAGAGTTTACAGGCATTTTAATTGTCAACATTTTCCATGGAATGGTCACCATTCCTAAGGTGTAATTACCCTATGAGTGTATTATTTTTTTAAAATGTTTGCCTTTAAAGGAGAATTCAACCTGTAATTAAAAAAAACACTCCCCCTTACCCTGGGTAGACCCCCCTCCCTCCCAGCCTACCTGCCCCCCCCCCCCCCCGGGCAAATGCCCCTAATGTTTTAATTTTTTTCACCTTCTAAAGCAGCTCTGGGAGGGGGGGGGTCACCGAACCCTGTAAACTGTTCTAAATTGATACATTTAGTTGATACATTTCTTATTTTTGTCTCTGCGGAGCAGAATCCCTGAGTTTCATTACAGGCAGCTGTTAGAATTGATACAATAGTTGCTAATACTCCAGAGATGCTGCTGAGAAATGGATCAACTAATGGAGCAAATTGTAAAAGTTTAGAGTCTGTGCCTGAATTACTGAGCTGTCAGACGGAGACACCTGAGACAGGGACATTAAACTTTAAACTTAGATTTTGGAAAAACAGTAAAAAATAAACAAGTAAATTCAAGTAATTGAAAAAAGTCTATTTCTGGGGAACAATCTGAAAAAAGTGTTGGGAAGGCGAGCAACCCCTTTAATAGGTTTAATAGGTGCAAATCGCTCAATTCTAAGCAACTTTTCACTTGGCCTTCATTTTTTCTTTTTTATAATATTGAAATGATTTGCCTTTTTCTTCTGACTCTTTCCAGCTTTCAAATAGGTGTACTGTCACTTACCCCATCTAAAAAACAAATACTCTGTAAGGCTACAAATGTATTGTTATTGCAACTTTTTATTACTCATCTTTCCTACTCATATTCCAGTCTCTTATTCAAATCAGTGCATGGCTGCTGGGGTAATTTGGATAAAATCAGGCAGCTGTTAGAATTATCGAAATTATCGTGCGGTTAGTGGGATTCAAACGATCGTACATCTTACGATTTTTCGGCCGACATCTGTCAGGAAAATGATCGGCCAGGTCAAAGAATCTTTATCGGTCCCAGTACAATCTATCTATGTTTGCAGGGTCAAGCAGGCAGCTCCCCTTTGTTTTCCTGGCAAATTGGGTCTTTTTAGTTGATGGTCAATTCGTACGATCGTTCCTAGAAAATCGTGGTCTCACGATGAGGATCGGATCTTTTAAAAATCTCAACATCTATTGCCAGCTTTAGCCATTCGTTTATAGAAAGACAAATATACTCCACACGTTACAAAAGTCAATCAGGTTGCAAACCATGGACGGTAAATGTACGAAAGCTATAAAATGGGTAAATACATACAGATTATGAACCAAATGCAATTGGGATATTTAGAATCCAGATACAGGTATGGGACCTCTTATTGGGTTAAATAAACCCAATAGGCTGGTTTTGCTTCCAATAAGGATTAACTATATCTCAGTTGGGAACAAGTACAAGCTACTGTTTTATTATTACAGACAAAAAGGAAAGAATGTTTAAAAATGTTGGATTATTTGATTATAATGAAGTCTATGGGAGATGGCCTTTCTGTAATTTGGAGCTTTCTGTTTAACAGGTTTCCGGGTAACTCATCCCATACCTGTATATACATGTCAGATGTTACTCAGCTTGGGTCACAATTAAGCATATGTGCACTGCAGAGTCATATATAGGGTATGTACCGACATGTAAACCCGGATACAAAACGGATACAAAGACTGAACCAAAGGACTTGCACTGTCATGAGGTGGAACATAAAGGACCAAACAGTAAATTCATTAACATACATATTTGCAACGTGCTAGTGTGTTAAACATGCTCTAATCCAAGTATTTAGAGCAATAAATAATTGAAGCACTGTTTAAATGCCAAGCAATTAACAAGTACAGGCATGGGATCCATTATCCGGAAACCCATTATTCAGAAAGCTCCGAATTATGTAAAGGCCGTATCTCTCAGACTACATTTTTTCCAAATAATCCACATTTTAAGAACTTTATACTTGATCAAAACTAAGATATAATTACTCCTTTTTGGAAGCAAAACCAGCCTATTGGGTTTATTTAATGTTTACATGATTTTCTCGTAGACTTAAGGTATGAAGATCCAAATTACAGAGGGATCCGTTATCTGGAAAACCCCAGGCCCAGAGCAATCTGGATAAAAGGTTCCATACCTACACATGTTTACAAACATTTGAGAGAATGGATGGGTTTAGCTCCATCTTGTGGCATCAGTAATAAGTGTGTGAAATTAAGATCAGAGACCACAATTACACATTTTATTCCTTTCCTTGCCCAAAGGCTGACATTTCATTCATACACATTCTTCCTTTCATCGGGGTAAAGGAAATTACATATGAATGTGCGTCTGCTCCCATATGCGAGTAGTTAACTATTTGCGAGTAGTTAACTATTTATTAAATAGTTACAGTAACAGTGTAAAATGTGGTATTTTTATAAAGGCAAGGTTATTCTTCTCACCTATCATTTAAAAGAACCCATAACTATTCATTAAGCCAGCCAAAGCCATTACAAGGTTAGAAGTAGTGATGTAGATGCGTATTTTGATTTACTCCAGAGTGTCCACCATTATTTTACACCACCTCAGAACTGGTGTAACAAAGATATTGTCATGACCGATAATACAGGTATGGGATCCGTTATCCTGAAACCAGTTATTGAGAAAGTTCAGCGTTAGGGAAAGGCCGTCTAACAGACGCCATTATAATAAAAAATGATTTCATTTTCCTCTGTAATAATAAAAACTCGATCTCAACTTAAGATATAATTAATCCTTATTGGAGGCAAAACCACCCTATTGGGTTCATGTTTACATGATTTTCTAGTAGACGTTAAAAAAAAAAAATTGCGTATCCGGAAAGCCCCAGGTCCTGAGTATTCTAGATAAAGGGTCTCATTCCTGTATGAGGATATTTTAAAGGGATACTGTCATGGGAAAAAAATTTTTTTTCAAAATGAATCAAAATGAATCAGTTAATAGTGCTGCTCCAGCAGAATTCTGCACTGAAATCCATTTCTCAAAAGAGAAAACAGATTTTTTTATATTCAATTTTTAAATCTGACATGGGGCTAGACATTTTGTCAATTACCCAGCTGCCCCATGTCATGTGACTTGTGCCTGCACTTCAGGAGAGAAATGCTTTCTGGCAGGCTGCTGTTTTTCCTTCTCAATGTAACTGAATGTGTCTCAGTGGGACATGGGTTTTTACTATTGAGTGTTGTTCTTAGATCTACCAGGCAGCTGTTATCTTGTGTTAGGGAGCTGTTATCTGGTTACCTTCCCTTTGTTCTTTTGTTTGGCTGCTGGGGGGGGGAGGGGGGGGGGAGGGAGGGGGGTGATATCACTCCAACTTGCAGTACAGCAGTAAAGAGTGAAGTTTATCAGAGCACAAGTCACATGACTTGGGGCAGCTGGGAAATTGACAAAATGTCTAGCCCCATGTCAGATTTCAAAATTGAATATAAAAAAATCTGCTCTTTTGAGAAATGGATTTCAGTGCAGAATTCTGCTGGAGCAGCACTATTAACTGATTCATTTTGAAAAATTTTTTTTTTTCCCCATGACAGTATCCCTTTAAGTTACCAAGGAGTTCCATGCTCCATGACCATATAAAATACTTAACTATAATACACACGTTTCAGTCATGTGACAGCAATGATATCACTAAGCACCGTTTATTACTGATGACATCACTAAGCATTGTTTATAAGGATATAATACACAAAAGCCATGAATATCCTGTAAATTATATCCTTATAAACGGTGAGTTCTGATGTCATCAGTTATAAACGGTGAGTTCTGATGTAATTTCTGTCACATGACTCATTGAAACTTGTGTATTATAATAAATAAAGTACCCCCAGTTGTAAAATATGAGGATATTAGAAGTTACCTCGGAGTTCCTTCGGCCTTGTGTTTTTATATGGTCATGAAACTCCTCTGTGACTTATAATATCCTTATATTTTACAAGAGGGGGTACTTTATTCACTATATCATTTATAGGATATTCATGGCTTTTGTGTAAATATAAGGATATCATTTACAGAATATGGATGGCTCTTGTTCAATATATAGAACAGGAAATCATGTTTTCTGAAACAACTCTCCCGGGTGTAATAAAAGAAGGAATTCATACTACACAGGATTTATTTTGCTGCTATAAGACACCCAAAACAATTCAGTATATTATAGTATCCAAATGAAAGTGTCACTATCCTCAAAATCTGTGTACAAACTCTTACCATTTGGATGGTAGGGTCCCTTTAACAAGCAATTCTTGAAATAAACACAGGTATGGGATGCGTTATCCGGAAACCCTTTATCCAGAAAGATCTGAATGACGGAAAGGCTGTCTCCCATAAACTATTTTATTATCCAAATAATCTGAATATTTAAAAATGATTTCCTTTTTCTCTGTAAGACTAGAAGAGTACCTTGTACTTGATCCCAACTAAGATGAATCCTTATTGGAGGCAAAACCAGCCTATTGGGTTTATTTAATGTTTACATGAATTTCTAGTAGACGCAAGGTATAAAGATCCAAATTACGGAAAGATCCATTATCCGGAAAGCCCCAGGTCCTGAGCATAAATTATGTATAACATACCTGTACAATTAGCATTGTGATTTGTTACCCAGCAACAGGGCAAATGAGCAGCAACCTTGCTACAACAACTAATGAGGCAGCTTCGTTTCACTTTTTTTTGTTTTACCTTAATATGGCTTAATAAATGTACCAATTAACTCCGCTCAATGTTACCGATATGAACAATGCTACAATGGCAAGCCCTCATGTTATTAAGTTCACGGTCTGATTGTAGTGGCTGACAGCGAACAAAATGCTCAGTGTCTGGAACTGTGATATTCATTTATTGTGGGAAATTGTCTTGCCACTTCAAAAAGCTGGCCTGGAAGAACAGAAACCTTTCCAGGAAGATTCTCTCTCAGATCCAATACAGATCAATCAACTTACATTCTGCACAGAATTCTTAATGGATAAGTAAACCTTAAAAATAATTGCATGTACAATGAATGAAGGTGCTATTCAAAGCACTTTAGCAATGTGCATTCATTATTTATTTTTTTAATTCCAAGATATTAAAAGATACATGTACTATTAATATGAATGAATTGTGTTAAAACAGCGCCATCTGCTGGTCATTTTCCCACCAGTCTGACCAGCAAGTAGTCAAGAAAATTGTCAGGAGAAAGAAAGAGGCTGCTCTGATGCTCTTCTGCTTAGGAAAGATTTGAAAAAGGGTTCTCATTTTTCTTCTAAGCAGAAGAGCATCAGAGCAGCCTCTTTCTTTTCAGATATCTGGTTGCCAGGGTCCAAATTACCCTAGTAACATGCAGTGATATGAATACTAGAGAAAGGAATATGAATAGGAGAGGCCTGAGTAGAAAGAAGAGTTTTGGCTCATAAAAAGTAGTAATAACAATACATTTGTAGCCTTACAAAGTATTTGTTTTACATTTGAGAGCTGGAAAGTGTCAGCAGAAAAAGAAAATTAAAAATCTTTAAAAAATAAAAAATAAAGGCCAATTGAAAATTTTCTGGGAAGTTTCCATTCTATATAACATACTAAAAGTTAACTTAAGGGTAGAGAAGATTAGGAAAGCTTTAGTCGCCTGGTGACAAATCGCCTCTTCTTCGGGCGACTAATCTCCCCGAATCTTCTGGTCTGTCTCTGCCCTAAAGGTGAACCACCCCTTTAATTATTGCAACAACAAAAAATGACTTAAACAAGAAAGACGCAAAGGTACATTTGACAAGAGAGTTAAACTAAATTGAAAATAACTGAATACTGACAATAAGGGTCAGAATTATAAAGGGTCGAATTCATGGGAGTTTTTTTAAGGCAGGAAGGCAGCAAACAACTCCAAATTGATCCCAGTCTCCCACTGACTAAAACTGCAATTCAGCAGGTTTTAGGTGGCGAAGTGTTGAATTTGAGTTCTTAAAGGGCCAGAATATGATAAATCTCTAATATCTAATTTTTAAAAGAACTCAGATCAAATTTTAACAATTCCCTAGTTGAATTTGGCAGTTTTGGCCAAAAAAAAAAATCTCGAAAATTAGAATTTTCAATTTGGCACTTGATAAACCTGCCCATAAATATCACAAAGCTTAGGCAAGAATGCGCACACAGTGTGACTACTTTTGCGTAGTGGCAACTCACATGTTAGCTGGTGGAGAGGAAACAAGGGACTTTGGTCAGCACTGGCTGTAGCCGAGATTAATTGTGGTCAACAAAAGGTCTTGTCTGTTATTGGCCTTAGTGTTTTTTGTTACACAATGCTTTTTCTCCACCTGCGTATTTATACCTTGACATTAGTCGACATCAGTAGGGCAGAAGTCTGCACGAAATGCACACTTTTATGTTTCTGCTCCATTGCATTTTCTTCTCCAGCGTCTATCTCTTGGGTCCCCAACCATTTTTACCCATTAGGCAAATTTAAATGTAAAAAAAAAGTCTGAGAGCAACATAATCATGCTAAAAGTTCCTGGGTGGTGTAAAATATGGGCTATGACTGGTTATTTGGTAGCCCCTACAAGGACTTGCAGACTACAGGAGACTATTTGACAGTACATCTGTTTGTCTTGCAACTAAAACTTGCCTCCCAGTCTGGAATTGAAAAATAAGCACCTGCTTTGAGGCCACTGGGAGCAACAGCCAAGAGGTTGGAAAGAAACAAGTTGCTCAGGAACCACTGGTTGGGATCAGTGGACTAACTAGTGTAACATAACTCATGAGAATTGTTTGGCCAAGTTATATTAAATGGAACACAGGTGGATAGATTTATCAAAAATTGCTCCACAATTACAGTCATGATAGACCACAATTTTTTTAAACAACTGTCAAGAATTTCCCATTGCATCATCAACCAATATATAAAGCAAGTTTAATGAAGATTTCTCCTAGAACTGTGATCATAAAACTCATCTTTTCCCACTTCCTCCTGGATGCTTTCCCAGGCTGTGCAAAAGGGACTGCGTCTCATTTTGCATTGTAGGGTTCCAGCCTATGAGCAGCTACAGAACTGCACTTCATCTTTCCTTGTGTAATAGCAGAACTATAATTGGCTATACACTTACTACTGTTCTTCTGGCCAAGGACCATTAGGACACCTCAACCACTTATTTGTAACAGCCATGAACCAGAGAGGATCTATAGGGAGTTCTAATGAAAGTGCCAATAACCCTTTTAAGCCAAAATTAAATTCAGTCACCAACTTTTTTTTTTTCTTTCCCAAAAGGCATCCGTTAACAGTGCTGCTCCAGCGGAATTCTGCACTGAAATCAGTTTCTCAAAAGACAGATTTTTTTATATATATATTTAATTTTGAAATCTGACATGGGGCTAGACATATTGTCAGTTTCCCAACTGCCCCCAGTCATGCGACTTGGGCTCTGATAAACTTCAGTCACTCTTTACTACTGTACTGCAAAAGTTGGAGTGATATCGGCCCACTCCCTTTCCCCACCAAAGGTACACATTGATACAACAATGAATGCAAAAAAGGATTTCTTTTAACATATAAAATGACTAAAGCAAAACGCTCACTTTAACAACCTCTCAAATCAGTACAATATTGATTATTAAGCCACAGGAGGTTTTGGCCATGATTATTTTTTATATCTCGTCACTTACAACACCACCACCCGATCATTTAATGCACTACTCCAAATGTTACTAACCGGCAATCATACCAGCAGAAAAGGAAGCAAATGCCAAGTGTCTCTTACCTTTGCTGGATTTAGAGGGTCTGTTCTTGTTGGACTTTAATGATCCTTTGGATTTGTCATCCCGCTCCTTGATTAGTTTTTGTACCTCATCCAAAGATAGTTTTTGAAGAACAACAACAGGTTTAGCTCCTTTATTAAGATCTTCCACAAAACCCTTTTCTGGCTTGTCCTTCTGCTCGACTTTTGACTCTGATCTCTTAGACTCCTGGGTAATATTGCCATCCTTATCCCGTTTCAGTTTTGGAATGACAAAGTTTTTCAGTGTACCCTGATTTCCCCCCAACAAATAACTAGGGAACCCAGTTTTGTTGTCACTATGCCCTTTGTTCCCCTCCACTTTACTTTTGTTAACATCAATCCTTTTATCATCTTTACTAGCAGGAGATTTCAACACAGGTTTATCAGATTTTGATTTACTAGGATCTGATTTACTAGGATCCGATTTACTAGGGGTTGATTTACCGTCCTGTTTTATCCTGGGACTACCAGGCCTTGGTTTTTGCTCTCCCGAAGAATGCTTCTCTCTAGAGTCATCTGAATCATGCCGATGCTTCTTCTCTGCTTTATCCATTTTTGGTGTATCTGGTTTACTTCCAGGTCTTGTTTCCTGGTCATTCTTATTAAAGGACCTTAAGGACTCTGGCCTCCTAAGCCTTGACATTTCTCCTTTGTGTTTCTCAGATTCCCCTTTGTCATCGTGTTTTTGTTTTGGGTTCTCACCGTCCCGCTTTGAAGATTCATGACCAGGTCTCCCATCTACTTTCTGTTTTGCTCCATCTGTGCGGCTCTCCGGCTTAACTCTAGGAGAGTCGCATTTTGAATCTGTTTTATGTTTGGATAAATCTGGCTTCTTTTCTGTTGATAGTCTGTTGGGATCTTTCTTCATATCATGTTTGTGTTTTGGGGTTTCAGGACGCCCATCACTTTTGTGCTCCTCGCTTTTTTGTCGGCTGATTTCTTGCCGACCTTCACCTTTCTGCCTAGGTGTATCTTGACGCCCTTCAATCTTTTGTTTAGGGGTGTCTGGCCTGCTTTCACTTTTTTGCTTTGGAGTGTCTGGTCTGCTTTCACTTTTTTGCTTTGGTGTTTCCGATCTATCACTCTTTTGCTTAGGTGTTTCTGGCTTACCGTCATTCTTTTGCTTAGGTGTTTCAGGCTTACTTTCACTCTTCTGTTTAGGTGTTTCAGACTTACTCTCATTCTTTTGCTTAGGTGTTTCAGGGTGCCCTTCAGTCTTTTGCTTAGGTGTGTCTGGTTTCCCCTCACTCTTTTGCCTGATTGTATCTGATTTTCCCTCTATTTTCTGTTTGAAGGCTTCGGATTTTACCTCCACTTTTTGCTTTAGTGCCTCACTCTTCCCTTCAAATTTTTGTCTAGGTGTTTCTGGCTGTCCATCGCTCTGCTTCTGCTTGGGAGTACTAAGTTTCTGTCGCATTTCCAGTCTGTTGTCAACTTTACTAGATTTACTCTGGTTTTCATTTTCTTTAGATTCATCTTGTAGGTCACACAACTTTACATCGTTTGACGTTTCATTTAACAGTGCCTCAGTCTTTATATCTTCATTGAAACCTTCGCTGGTTTTGTACTCCATCATACTGTCATCATAATCTGTTTCACAACTTTCAGACTTAGTTTCCATAGAACAGTCACTAGAAACCTTTGTTTCTTCACTGCACTCAACAGGTTCAGATTTGATGTCACACAATTTATTTTCTTTGTGAGATTCTTCTAGTCCACTTTCAGTTGACAGCTTAGCAGTTGTGCTCTTGACAGACTTATCAGGACATTCCATGTCTGACTCGGTTTTTCTTAATGGCATTGGATGGTTCTCAGGATTATGCTTGAAAACAGTGTCCTCCTGAGGCCCAGAAATATAGCCATCATTGCAGTTCTTTATGTCATCTGCCTTTCTGGCAAAGTCCGAGTCCTGAGTTACAGTTGCCTGAGAGTCTCCTCGGCCAGCCTGCTGAAGATCGATACTAACCATAAGTGCTGGCCGTGACCCATTTCCAGCTGAACCAGTCTCCTGGGAAGCTGGTCTGTTTCCTCCAGTAGCACCTCCAGCTTCTAATGGATAAGAATCCTGCTTCCGTTTCTTCAGGGGCTTATCTAGACAGTAAAACACAAGTTTAATATTAACATTTTTCTTAATATAACATTTCTTCTCTCGTCGATACAATTTATGTAAAAAAAAAAAAAAAAGATGGGAATTCTTCAGTACATACAGGTACAGAACCGGTTATCCAGAATGCTCAGGACTTGGTGTTTTCAAGCTAAGGTGTCTTTCTGTAATTTGGATCTCCATACCTTAAGTGTTATATAAACCAAGTAAACATTAAATAAACCCAATAGGACTGTGTTTCCCTCCAATAAGGATTTTAAAGTTTTTTAAAACATTTTTTAATTATTTAATTAGTGGTGTTTTTGGGAGATGGCCTTCCAATAATTCTGAGATTTCTGGATAATGGGTTATCGTGTAACAGATCCTAAACCTGTACTAGCATTTATACAATATGTATTTGTAAAGTAACTGAAAATCTGGAGAAAGAATTCTTGTAAAGAAAGTGACAATTTTAGTTATACAAAAGAAACTCAAATATATGAATACTTTTGAAAATGAAAGCAGTTTGAGGTTGTGAGGCTGGAAATGGACTAAATCAAATGAACCATAAGACACATGACAAGAACATTGCAGGTGTGGGAACACCAACAGCAGCTGTGGTTATTTTCAGTTAGACTTTTTTTGGTCAAATAATTGCAGATTTCCCCACTGCCTTAAAATAACCTAAATGCATGCTTGCTCTTCACTGTACAAATTACACCAACTGTAGATTCATTCTGAAATAAAAAATGTGCCCCATGAGACTGTGATATAACATGTCCTATTGTTGACTATTTATTACAAGTGGTGGTATTTGCTTTAATATTACATTAGGCCTGCAGAAGTGGTTTCAACTTTTTAAATCATAATTTGTGTTCTAAAATTCCTCTAGTCGATTAAAAAAAATTGTCTACGACTGGAGGTTATAGTTCAAAAGTTATTACATTTTAAGGCTTGTCTAATAGTCAGTGGAGGCACAGGCACATAACATAAAATTAATTTTAACCTTAAAATTAATTATTCGGTTATTGAAAGACCAGTTTTGAACTCTTCTATTGTTATTCTTTATACTGTATTTTTATGAGAATTCCTATTCTACCTATTTGCAGTCAGACAATTTTTCTTACGCGTTAATTCAATGGAAAAATATCTAACCAGATGATAACTCTTTTAAGGATAAGTGGATATATATATAAGTGGATATATATATATATATATATTTTTTTTTTTTTTTTTTCTATAAGACGGCGATTTTTACACCTCTGAGACGAGACTAATCTGACAGAAAGCAATTAAATATAACTAAAAATATACAGTAAATATATACAGTAAAAAAAGTTAGGTCTCAGTCAGTTACTATAACACACTGAAATGCAAAGACAAAAAAAGCAGTGTTGCTGCAACAATTGGACCATTATACCTATAAATTGGCAATTTTTGGAAAACCTATACTTGGCAATTTAGCCCACATAACTTGAGGCAAGTGAAACATAACAATCTACCAAACAAAGCTGTTGTCTGCAGGAGACCTTAGAGGATATGTAAAAATCTACATTATCCTACCATGTATATAAGTTGGGCATATCTTCCCAACCCAAGCCACATCATTTGTACTGCATATATCCCCTCCATTTGCCAGCAGCATCACATTTTCCAAAAACAAATAGCAGCTTTACCTGTGTTAACCTGTTAGTAATCTAAGCATAGAAGAACTGAGCATGCTCATTAGCCAACAGCCAACGTAAATTCCTGAGGGAGGGGATAGCGTTGCTTAGAGGAAGAGAAGGAATTCTACGTGATTACAGGGATGTTGCAGCCTTACAGTTAACCTTTTAACAAGAGTGGCAGGTATCTAAAAATTTAAAAGATGCTGTTCACAGATAAAATTTGCGGGGGTAATAGCATACCAAGCACCCCCCCACTGAGTAAAATGAAAATATGTCACTGCAGATACAAGAGTTTTTGGCTTGAAAACAACCGGTACCAGTAGTGACAATCCGTTTTCACTGTACTCAGTAGGAGGCAGTTCTGAGCGCTTTTCTACCTTGTCCAACATTAGCATCTACAGATAATTACAGGACAAGCATTTGAAATAAATATGCTTGGCAGGAGAATATTACCTTTGTCCTGAACTTCTTTAGAAAAGCGTTCCCTCTCGATAGCAGATTCACGCTCTATTCTCTCAATTTCGGCAAGAGCGTCCAGTTCCACTTCGTCATATGGCGTTATGCTTCCTGTTTGTTGGGGCTGTGACGGAGCCACAAGAGGTTGAGGCGGTTTTGCAGCTGCTGACGCTTGAGGTTGTAAAACAGGCACTTGCTGCACCTGTAAGAATTCAGTTTGCTCCTGAAAACAAGCAGCAGCATTCAAAGGGCGACTTAAGTCCTGTGGAGTGACTGGAGTTTTTGACGCATTCCCTGGAAACTGCACATTGAATGAGCTATCTCCCTCTGAAATGTTACTGTTTTCCATACTGGAGAGCATATCTCCTTGCTGGTCCATTTCAGAAGATCTCACACGGGTTAGTCTTAAAGTGAGCTTGGTAGAGTCTTTAGAAGGAGAACTAATAATATCGTACATTGCTGACTTTTCAGTCTGTTCCTTCTCATCTTTGCTTAACTTTAACTTTTTTGGTCGCCTCTGCTTTCGATCTGGGGAGTCCAAGAGAATATCAGGAGGAGCATCGCGGGGCGAGGAATAAGGGGGCGGCTGTGTCTGTAGTATTAATGGCCTTGATCCTGCATGAAAAAAATACAAAATATTTATAAAAAAAAGAAATTCTTTCATGGGTTATGTATATACATATATGTTATCAGCCATAACAAAACTAGCCTTGTGAATATTATATGCTGTCCATATAGAGAACATATACGACACTAAAATATGCTGTAAATATTTACTTTGTCAGATCTGCAGTATTTTCAAACCATAGAGTCCCCTGCATACAGACAGTCCAGTCAATTGGACTAACTATGATCTTAATACTTTACACAAAGGCTCCACTGAAATGCTGTTATATTTTCATATGATAAAAGACTGGGGTTTAGCAATTTGCCTCTAATGCTGACAAGACCGTGCACAAAGTCTGTTCACTTTCTGCAGTCATATCAACAATTTAGATGTGTGGACCAATAGCACATATAGTTGTTCTAACATTGAAGCTTAAAGGGGAACTATCGCAAAAATGAACATTTAATACAACCTCCAGCACACTGAAATAAGAAGTTTTCTAAATACAATCAATTAAAAATTCTGCATAGTTTCTGAAATAATCAAGTTTATCTTTTACTATCCCTCTCAGCATCTGTTTCTCCCCATTCTGTCTTCATGCAGAAGCTGGGTGTCAGATGAATGATCCATTATATCTTATAGGGGGGCTCCTTTTGCCTAGAAGATGTATTAGAGCTCACTCTATTAAAATCACCAGACATCATATCTCTCTACATGCAGGATTTGTGCAAAAGGCATTTGCTTTGTTAGCTTTTGTTTGTACTGGAATCAGTTATTTAAGTAAGTTCTAAAAGGAAAAAAGCCCCCCTATAAGATATATTGGATCTAACTGTCAATGAATATGACACTCAACTTCAGCATGAAGACAAAATGAAGAGAAACAGATGAGGAGAGAGGGAAAGTGAAGATAAACTTGATTATTTCAGAAACAATGCCGAATATTTAATTGATTATATTTAAAATGTTTCTTATTTCAATACGATAAAGCTTATAAAGGGATCCTGTCATCGGAAAACATGTTTTTTTCATAACACATCAGTTAATAGTGCTGCTCCAGCAGAATTCTGCACTGAAATCCATTTCTCAAAAGAGCAAACAGATTTTTTTATATTGAATTTTGAAATCTGACATGGGGCTAGACATTTTGTCGATTTCCCAGCTGCCCCTGGTAATGTGACTTGTGCCTGCACTTTAGAAGAGAAATGCTTTCTGGCAGGCTGCTGTTTTTCCCTTCTCAATGTAACTGAATGTGTCTCAGTGGGACATGGGTTTCTACTATTGAGTTGTTCTTAGATCTACCAGGCAGCTGTTATCTTGTGTTAGGGAGCTGCTATCTGGTTACCTTCCCATTGTTCTTTTGTTTGGCTGCTGGGGGAAAAGGGAAGGGGTGATATCACTCTAACTTGCAGTACAGCAGCAAAGAGTGATTGAAGTTTATCAGAGCACAAGTCACATGACTTGGGGCAGCTGGGAAATTGACAATATGTCTAGCCCCATGTCAGATTTCAATATTGAATATAAAAAAATCTCTTTTGAGAAATGGATTTCACTGCAGAATTCTGCTGGTGCAGCACTTTTAACGGATTCATTTTTGGAAAAAAAAAATTTCCCCATGACAGTAACCCTTTAAATTTTCGAGATATTTCCCCTTTAATTTTCCATCTTCTCGTGTCTCCATTTGTAAATGTTCTAATTTCATAAATTAGTTAACACATTTATGATCCAAGGTCCTGCTGACCATAATGCTGGAATTTCAATAGCATCAGCTGTTATAATAGATAAAATAGTTTTTAATGTTACAGATGCTGAGAAATGTATCAAACAGTGTAGCAAACTAACAGTTCAGCATCTGCATCTCGATTACATAACTGCTAAACTGCAACATCAGAAGGAGAAACAGGAAAGATAAAACTTTCAATTTTAGAAAAATGGTCAAAAATAAAAATAGAAAGCAACTGGGGGAAAAAAAATCCTTATTTCTGGTGTACTAGCTGAAAACAACTGAACTAGAAAATAAAAGTGGTTAGAAAGGTAAACAACCCCTTTAAACTGTTCAAATACTGCATTACACTTGCTGGAATAAATTTTACCCCAAAGACAAATACAAACCGATATATTATAAATCTGAATTTAGAATGTTACCTTTTGGCGTCCCTTCACTTCCAGCAGGAGAGCACACAGACTGAGGAGATCGGAGAGAAAACGAAGCAGCATTTCTTATTGAAGAATCGCTGTCCTAAAGAAATTTAAAAAAAAATAAAACACACTCTATATTAGAAAATGGCAGTTAAGTTAACCAGTAAGAGACGAGTTGTGTGTTTGCGACTGGTTTAATAAACTTTTTTTTTTTTTTTTTTTTAACATTTTCACTTTTTTTTTTATGTACCTTTCCCAAGAGTATGTATTTTCCTGCAATTTTGACTTTCAGGGTTATTTTGACTAAACAAGTGGCATACACCTTTATGCCTTATAGCAAAGCTACAGCAAGTTTTACAGCAATAAGAAATAAAATAGATTTCAAAAGGTTTAATACATTTTGATAAATTTGAGGGAACGATTTATTGGTTTTTTGACATACACGGTGCCGAACAAATACAGATGCCAAGTTGTTTGGATATTAACAAAAGCACTGTTAGTATACACATAGAACCATACCTCACCACCGAGCCTTTGCACCATCTGGAGATAGTCCTCAGTAGTGCCATGCCTGGAATTATCCGCATGATGGTTCGTAGAGCTGCCCGACTGCTGAACAGAGACTTTGTTTTCATGTAGATTCCTAAGCCCCCCTGCAACTATAGGGCTGGAAACAGAACCTACCAATGTAGAAAAAGCAAAACAGTGAGAGATGCTTTGCAGTAAGAAAAAAAAAAAAAAAAAAGCTTGTTGTCTTCCTTTATCCTCAAGATACGTCAAATTTCTGAACAAATCTCTCATTACTACATAATTATACAATCTATAACCCCATTTGTAGCAAGCAAATATATCAACACATTTTGACAATCTTAAAAACAAATATGCCATGTGACTGTACAGCAACCTTTACCTTGTGGTGGTTGTTGGTAACTTCCAGGGTGGGAATATGGCATGTATCCCGCTGGACTTTGGGGAGCATATGGACTAGGCACAGGGCTGTTCTGTTGACCAATAAACCGGCTTGTAGAACTGGATTGGGGTGGCACAAAACGACTGAAGAAACACAAAGCTTAGTGTCAGACCAAACTGTTCTATGACCATTCTTCCATACCAAAATTACTGCTTTAATGGGTCGGTAAACTTTTTGTGCCAAATGCAAACATGAACCCCTTCAAGTATAAAAGTATTTTTTGAAAAAATGAAAAAGTTATCTGTTGGTTGAAGATTATAAGAACACAAATGGATGTGGATAGGTAAAAATAATAGAAACAGGTGTCCTATTGAGACAAGTAAGATAGTTTTGAATTTCTCAGCAAGAGGGTAAGGCAAAAGAAAATTCAGTGCATCGCTAATGAAGTCTATACCCTATTGTTTTTTTTAACTATAAATACAAACAATTATACTACTACTTATTGTATATAAAACTGTATGAAGTTTGAAGTACAGCAATCTCTGCAAACCAGATGCCCATAGCACAGCTGGAAAGTAAAATGTCTGCTTATGGCTTTTCTGTTAATGGCTATATAAAAATATTCAGTGAATTTAGTTCAACTGATTTTTTTTTTTTTAATAAATTATCAACTTACCTGGAAGGACTATGAGAGATAGTGGTTTGTTGATAATTGGAAGATGCAGGGCTGCCATGCATGGAATTCTGGGGAAGTTTATACTGAGGCATCATTAACCCTTAAAACAGAAAACAAAATGTTTACTTTACTGCAGTTATATAATAAAATCATTGAATACCCTACAAAGGGTATATTTAAATAGGTTTACCGCCTGCAACTTTTTTTCCATGTCTTTTTTGTTTTTTAATTATTTGTCTTCTTTTCTTCTGTTTCCATGATTCCATGGAAACCTCTTTGTACATCTATCAATATAACAGCATCTAAAACATTTGTGAGAACTATTAAGTGTAAAAAAAACAGGAAAAAAAGTAAGTGCTTTGGCAGGCATAACTAACACATGCTCTTCAACTGGAGGCAACAAAGTTTAGCTCAGTGGAACAAGCTAATCATCATAGTGTGACTTACTAACACACATGGACCCAGCTAAGGGGAAATCATCTAAAATAATATTGGTATAAGTAATGATACAGCAACTCAGAGTTTACTTGGTCTTTAAGCATGTTACTTCAGACGTCACTTTAAAATACAGCGAAACCTCAATTTTAAGTTCCATGATTTTAAGTTTTCCCGCATTTTACATTTTTTATTTGTGGTCCTACCAATCTATAATGAATTTCAACTGGTGCATTTCCCTACATTTAAGTAATGTTTTCCTGGATTTTACATCAAAAGTTTACCCTGATGTTCCCAAAAACTGCTTTTTTTTCCAAATGTTATTTGTGAAATAAAGAGGATTAAAATACTAACCAGATGTATATTTTTCCATGGTTGTGCCTGTAAATGGTCAATTTCAATTAGTCTGCCCCTTATACAGTCCTGCACCAATCACTTATTGCTTTAGGTTGTGTATGACGGACAGAGAGTCTTGCACATGCCCCCCATAGTGCAACATTAACTCTGCAACAGTAAATATTGTATCTCAAAGTAAAACGGACACCTGTGCTTATATCCTTTTAGAACTTGAAGAAAAAGTAGCTTTAACACATTTCCCTGATTTTACTTTTCCCTCAATTTTATATTATTTTTCCTGGTCCCTTGAAAACCGTAAAATGGGGGTTTCCGCTGTATTCCTGATTTTTATTCAATGTATCCATGGGCATGCATCATATTCTTACCACTTTGAACTCCATATCTGTTCTGCAAACTTTTCTCCCTAAAAACATTGGGATTTCTAGCCAGAGTGGCTTGCAGCAGGACTGGTATATCACCTTCAGGATCATCACTCCCCAAGTTATCCTTCAGTTCTCTGTCAGAAAGTAAAGCCAAAACACTTCCATCAGTAAGGAAAACATCTAAAAACTTCAAAGGTCTTCACTGCCGGCACAGTCAGTCATTCTTAGTACAGGTACTGCATCATTTACATTAGAGCCGGGCCACGATGGGCGAATCTGTGCATGCGCGAATCTATGCTCACTTGCGCGAAATGGAGTTTGCGCGCATGTGCAGAAGCGAAAAAGACGCTATAATAACCAGACAGTCGGGCAGAGAAGGGAACCGGACTTGGGGTAGGCGACAGAGGAGGTACGTGCCTGGTGCCTTCCACAGCTTTGCGCCCTAGGCACGTGCCTACTCTGCCTACCCCTAATTCCGGCCCTGATTTACATACAAAAATACAAGAACAATTTTATTTTTCACTGTTGTGGTAGACAGGGCTGCAATTAACCAATATTTCTCAGTTAGAATAGCAACCCACCATGTGAGACAATGTCACAAGATTAAAAAAGAATTTAGCTCTTTGGAGGTGCTAAATCACTTACTAGAAAAACCCAGATCGGTGTGTCTCTTGTTCAGCTAGGGATATGCGAATTTTGTAATTGCTAACAGCTCAGCGAAGCTATAGTATGACTAAGCAGGTGTGTATTAGAGATGTGCATGTGACAATTTAGTAGTAGAATGTAAAGTGCAGAGTCAGTTTATCAACATTGAACTCTGGGAGAGTAGACACGATGGTGCCACACCAACATTTAACAACACAAATATACAAAAAAATCTGATACATACATGTGGTCTGTTGACACCTGATTCAGGCTATGGATTAGTTGTGATACCAGAGGTTCATCTCTGCAAGTCAGGAGGCAGTTAACCTCTTCTGCTATCCGTCCATTAAACAGGAGGCTCTTTGTAGTTGTAGCAGGTAAGGGAGATGGAAGAGGCAGCTGGTTTAATACTGTGTTAAAAGAGAAAAACATTAATAACACATACATGCAATAACACATACATGATCTGACCATGTTACATGACTATCCTACTGTAGTCACATACATCTATGCCTCAAAGAGTATTATGGCATTGGCATGAATACCATGCAATTGCATTCTGTGAGGTCTTGTACCTATGAGTGCCATTGTAGTGCAAAAAATGGTAAATGTATAAGCTTCTTAGTCCAGTGGCTACCAGAAATGTGAACAAGGTGACACTGCTGCTAGCCACTGGGTACCTTTCAAAAGCAGCATAAAAGTACTGCAAACTATTCTTTCACAAAATAAAGTAATATTACTTTGTGAAAATTAATTATTGCTCGCCTTTTAACAAACAGAAAGCAATTTTAATCAAGAAAAAAGACAGCAAGTCCAGTTGATTTGGCTTATTTCTACAGATCTTTTTTCCATGAAAGAACAAAACTGGAAGAAACTGCAGTAAGGGCCAGAGAGACAAAAAAATATAGTTGCAGAAAAATATAATGTACTGTTAGGCTGTTGGTAGACATACCATATAGCCAAGAAGCAGCAGCAAAAGGTAAGTATTTAAATAAGTGCAGTTCATCAGCCAGATCACTGCTAAGCCAGGTGGGTTCACATGGTTCATAGTCTCTGTAGCTGCAGCAAAAAAAATGGTTCAGATAATCGGAGTTCAGTTTTTAACGAGTGTCTCTTTTAGCAAACAGCAAATGCTGCAAACACATGCAGAGATCTGCTCATGGGAAAGGCATATCTGGGGAGCTTCAATAAACAAATCAAAGAATTAAATACACACCCCCTTTTTGACATAAGCAAATAAAACACTTTGGGTAATAAAAATTGCATTTCATTTAGATCACTTAAATTGAATGCATTATTTTCTGTATGCATATGGAATTCATTTTCTGTTTTATGGCATGAACTTTAGAAACATGACACTTAAAGGAGAACAAAAGCTTAACTAAAGAAATAGCCTAGAAATGTTGTGCATTATATTTGGGCTTCTGGATCCAAGGCAACCACAGCCCTTTAGCAGTAAAGATCTGTGTTTCCAAAGATGCCACAGTAGCTGCCCATCTTCTTTTCTGCTGATTCACTGCACATGCTCTGTGCTGCTGTCACTTACTGAGCTTAGGGACCCACTCATAATATACAGTACACATAGAATAGAAATGTCACAATATAAGGCTGATTAGTAATTAATACAGATAATTACTACATGGCGGCACAGAAACCAGTGCAACTAACATCAAAATGTAATAATCAGTCTTGCAACATCAGTATATATTTTAGGCCAATCTCATTTTCTGCTTGATTATTAGTGACAACCCCTATTCTTAAAAAGGTTGTTGTCCTACCAACACTTTTTTTCAGTTAAGTTGGTTTCAGTTAGTTTACCAAGAATAAAGACTTTTTCCAATTACTTTCTATTTTCTATGTTTCTAATATTGAAGTGTAAACTGTCATTTTTCACCTTTTAAAGCAGTCTTGGGGGGTCGCCGACTCTGTATACTGTTACTAAATTGATACATTTAGTTGATACATTTCTTAGCTTTGTCCTTGCTGAGCAGAATCCCTGAGTTTCATTACAGGCAGCTGTTAGACTTGATACAATAGTTACTAATACTCCAGAGATGCTGCTGAAAAATGTATCAACTAAATGTTGCGAAATTGTAACAGTTTAGAGTCTGCACCTGAATTACTGAGCTGCCAGACTCAAACAACTGAGACACCAACATTGAACTTTAAACTTAGATTTTGGAAGAACTGCAAAAAATAAAAATGTAAAGTAATTGAAAAGAATTATTTTTCAAATGAACAATCTGAAACCAACTGAACTGAAAAAGGGGTTGTATACCTTCCAAACACTTTTTGACGTCTCAATAGCTGCTCAGCGCCCACTGAGCAAGATGGTGACCCCCTGTGACTATTTTGAAGTCCTGGATCATTACTGATATTGAGAAGCTGGAACTTTAGGCTGGTGCAATAAGTTCAGTATATAAAATATGGCATTTTTTAGCTATATTCATTTTTAGGGTTTAGTCCTCCTTTAAAAAGTCTAAGCTTTGGGACTGATCCTATAAAGTACCAAGTCTTGACTGATGAGACAAGATTTTCATTTATTTGCTATATAGAGTATCCAAATAAAAGCTACAATCTAAAGTTTGTTGAAGAATAAAAACATGTACTTAAAATGTTTGCAGAGAACAGACAATGTAAAATTTCAAATATTCTCTATGCAACCATTAAAGGAATTGTTCAGTATAAAAATTGAGTAAATAGATAGGCTGTGCAAAATAAAAAATGTTTCTAATTTAGTTAGTTAGGCAAAAATGTAACGTATAAAGGCTGGAGTGACTGGATGTCTAACATAACAGCCAGAACACTACTTCCTGCTTTGCAGCTCTGACTGGTTACCAAGCAGTAACCAATCAGAGACTCGAGGGGGGCCACATGGGTCATATCCGTTGCTTTTGAATCTGAACTGAATGCTGAGGATCAATTGCAAACTCACTGAACAGTTATGTCCCATGTGGCCTCCCTTCAAGTCACTGACTAACTCAGAGTTAGAGAGCTGAAAAGCAGGAAGTAGTGTTCTGGCTATTATGTTACACATCCAGTCACTCCAGCTTTTATACATTACATTTTTGCCTAACTAACTATATTAGAAACATTTTTTATTTTACCCAGTTTTATTTTTACACAGAACTGTTCCATTAACGTATGCCTTCCAAGTGCATTAAGGGAAAATAAATACACAAGAAGCTTTGCTTAAAAAAAAGGTACATATATTTAGCCTTTAATTTAACACAATATACTTACAGTCTGTGAGACTAGCAATTCCTGCTAGAGTAGTTATGGGAACATGAGGCATATCCCCATTCATCCTGAAGCTGTAGGATGGTGGTATCTACGCAGGTATTTTAATTAAAGTGCCAGCTATCGTTGCTTCCCATCCTAGACACTGCAAACAAAGGGAAAAATAAATCAGTATATTCAGTTTAATAGTGCAGGAAGAGTATGGCACACACAGGGAGCATAGGACAGGCAGAACAGAGCAGGAGATGCGACCACTGTAACATATACTATATACAGAGACACAATGCTGGTGCAGGTTTATATGAAGAGGTGAACAATATGGGCACTTTCAGTCTGGGTCTGAAGTGTGAACAGTACAGGAGTTTAGGGGTGTGAATAGAGGTGATACAGGTGTGAACAATGCAGGATCTTATTGTCTGATTGAGGTGTAAACAATGAAGGGGACAGTTAATCTCAGTTCAGATACCTTTAAAGGAACAGTAACGTCAAAAAAATAAGTGTTTTAAAGTAATGAAAATACAATGCAGTGTTGCCCTGCACTGGTAAAACTGCTGTGTTTGCTTAAGAAACACTACTATTGTTTATACAAATAAACTGCTGTGTAGCAATGGTGGCAGCCATTCAAAGGAGAAAAGGCTCAGGTTACTCAGCAGATAACAAATAAGCTCTGTCTGTCTAATGGTGTTATCTGTTATCCATTAGTTAACCTACGCCATACAGCCTTTTTTCAATTTCCGCCATTGCTACACAGCAGCTTGTTTGTATGAACTATAGTAGTGTTTCTGAAGCAAACAGATCAGTTTTACCAGTGCAGGGCAACACTACATGATATTTTCATTACTTTAAAAAACTTTCATTTTTTGGTGTTACTGTTCCTTTAAAATTTACACAAGGTAAGCAGTCAAAGCAGGCAGACTTTTACATGGGGGGCTACATGGAGGGGGGGGAGCACAGGCTGCACCAGTTGGACAGCACTGAACTATAGTATTCTTTCTCAAGCAAACAGTTTTTACCAATGCGGAGCAAATACACATTACATTTTAATTACTTTTGATACTTTCCATTTTTGGTGTTACTGTTCCTTTAAGAACAGAAGAATCTGAGTTAGAGTCTGATTCCAAAGTACGAGTCCAAGGATTTACTTAGCGACTCCACGGCCCTGCATTATACACTGCACATTGTCATTATATGTTTGCTGCCACTTGCAACATTCAATCATTGCCTATGAGGAAACATCTTAAGTTCTTAACCTATAGACAAAATAAAAATATAACGGTCTACTGGTCACGTAAGCTAGACCATTGGCTTAGCCCACCAAGTGTGCCTCTATCGTCTCTGTACTTACAGTGGACTTTGGCAGCAGTAGCAAATGTATGAAGTGTAGGCAAGAAACTATTATAATGCAAAATCTCTCTCATTCCCTGACAAATATCAGTCAAGTGGTTTTCATTACAGCCCCTTATACAGGCCAATAAGCTGCCAATTTAATCCACAGTGGCAGAGTGGAAAGTTAATGTTAATCAGTGTATACCCATTTAAATTCTGCAATGAAGATCCAAGTGATATATTTCAAATAGGAAATCATTTTAAAGGTTAAGTTGACACCTTACAGGAGAATTAAATAAGCTTTATCAGAAAGGTCTATATAAATACACCAGTAAACTCTCAAAGTAATGCTGCTCTCAGTCCTCTGTCAAAATAACTACAGCATTTCTTTCCTTCTATTGTGTACTCATGGGCTTCTGTATCAGACTTCCTGCCTTCAGCATAAACCTCCGGGGCTAGGGCTTGAGCATGCTCAGTTTGCTCCTCCCATTCTCTGCTGTAATCTGAGCCCAGAGCTATAAGTGAGCAGGGAGAGACTCAGGCAGGAAGTGATGTCACAGCAAGCTAATATGGCAGCTGCTATCCTAAACAAACAGAGATAACTTCTAGAGCTGTTTACTCAGGAATGGTAAAGCAGTCTGCAGAATAAAGTGTTATAGCTTGCACTATTGTGGCTAATCTATTTGGCAATAAACAGCTTCTCCTTTAAGGCATACAATTGCACTAAGGATCACAATTTGACTGCTGTGTGTAAAAGCCAAAGGATTAAAGGACACCATAAAATTATACAGCCTCTGGATTAAAAGACACCATACCATTATAGACATTTTAGCAAATTAACCCTTTGCCTGCAAGGCTTCTTTAATCATGTATCAGGGCACATTGTTACCAGTAAACACACACTGTGCCATTACAATCCTTGGCAGGTAAGCAGGTTGATGTCAGATCTTCTATCCCTTGGGCACAAATGTTCTACTTTATACAAGACAAGTTTTCATTCTTTAGTCCTGAATGATTTTTCACTACTAAATGCTTTGTATTCTCCATAGCTTATATGTTATCTGCAATTTAAAAATGGGCCATGCAGCACACACTCAGCTTGAAAGGCTGTCCCCATGGCTACACAGCAGCTTCTTTATATAAACTCTAGTACTGAATCTGAAGGAAGCACTTTTCTAGCAATGCAGGGAAATGGTGTAATATATATATTAAAATTGATGTGAAAGCCTTTCATTTTCAGTTTGGTTTTACTGGTCCTTTAAAGGAACGCAAAACTGGATAACCTAAAGCACCCAAGCTGTCTGCAGCTTAAATATATGTTCACCTCATTGACCCCAAAGTGGTCTGAAGGAAAAGAAACAAATTTAAGGTGCAGACAATAAAAAAAAAAAAAAAAAAAAAAAAAAAAAGTTGCAGACTTCCAGTTCAGGGTACAGAGGAATTCAAGCTGCCGTCACCTTTTTACCTTGGGGCATTTTGAAAGTCAAATTCAAGATGAAGATTTGAAGAAATCCCAGGGGAATTTAGTTTTACCTATCATTATAGCTTTTTTGGGGGGGAAATAAGTATTTTTAAAAAAATTGGTGTTACGACAGGTGTTAAGCAGAAACAGTTGTCACTGTCCCCCTTTATTTAGAAGCACAACATGGTCACTCACTAAAAGAGGGGCGGAGCTGAATCATGCAAAGACTACATCACACTGCCCTACATGGACTGCTTTTTATCTGCAACAGCAACTTCCTTTAAAGGGATACTGTCATGGGAAAAACATTTTTTTTCAAAATGAACCAGTTAATAGTGCTGCTCCAGCAGAAATCTGCACTCAAAAGAGCAAACAGATTTTTTTATATTTAATTTTGAAATCTGACATGGGGCTAGACATTTTGTCAATTTCCCAGCTGCCCCTGGTCATGTGACTTGTGCCTGCACTTTAGGAGAGAAATGCTTTCTTGCAGGCTGCTGTTTTTCCTTCTCAATGTAACTGAATATGTCTCAGCGGGACATGGGTTTTTACTATTGAGAAATAGATTTCAGTGCAGAATTCTGCTGGAGCAGCACTATTAACTGATTAATTTTGAAAAAAAAATATTATTCCCATGACAGTATCCCTTTAAGGCTAGTGTGCACCAGCATTGGCTCCGCTAGTCTCAGGGTGCATAATTTTCTGCAGACTGAGAGAAGCAGAGCGGAGGTCAGCGGTGCAATTCCTTCTGACAGGACAGAAACAATGCAATGGAATGCAATCTTACGGCTACTTGCATATGGAGAGATTTGTACCCCATGTTTAAATCTTCCAGGGATGACCGAATACACTATTTTGGGTACGGCTGAACCCCTGAATCCTTCGTGAAAGATTCGAACCAAATCCTAATTTGCATATGCAAATGAGGATGGAGAGGAAAAGGAAATCCGTTTATCAAAACAGCAGATTTTTTTTTAATTAATTTTGGAATTGGACATAGTCAGTATCCCAGCTGCCCCCAGTCATGTGACTTGTGCTTTGATAAACTTCAGTCGCTCTTTACTGCAAGTTGGAGTGATATCCTCTAACCCCCAGCAGCCTAACAACAGAACAATGGGAAGGTAACCAGATAACAGCTCCCTAACACAAGATAACAGCTGCCTGGTAGATATCAGAACAACAATCAATAGTAAAATCTAGGTCCCACTGAGACACATTCAGTTACATTGAGTAGGTGAAACAACAGCCTGCCAGAAAGCAGTTCCATCCTAAAGTGCAGGCTCTTTCTGAAAGCACATGACCAGGTACCTGAGATGGCGCCTACACACCAATATTATCAACAACAAAAAACTCGCTGGTTCAGGAATTACATTTTATATTGTAGAGTGAATTATTTACTGTATAAACAGTGTCATTTAGAAGTAAAAATTACACCATAAAAATCATGACAGTAATGCTTTAAGGATTCGGATTCGGTTCGGCCAGGCTTGAGGATTAGGCTGAATCTGTAAGCCTGCTGGAAAAGGCCGAATACCGAACCAAATCCTGGATACACTGTATCCCTAAAATCTTAATGACAGATGACAAATCACCTCAAAATTCTTTCCCATTGACAGTAAAATGCCAGTGGGAAAACATACAAGGTCTTTCACTTTCCGAAGTCGCTCGAAGTTTACTTGCGATTTTCTTTTTTGCTGAAGGGAAAGCAATTCGGAGATATTTGTTGCTTGAGGTCTCTGTGTGCCAGTAGCCTTAATGGATGCAAGGATTTATCACTGCTGAACCAATGCCTGAAATGAGTACTAAGCCTCATCTGCATCTGGCGTCCCCTGAGAGAATAAATCAATTGCATCTCACAAGATATTCCAAAAACCTATGCGTCTGCCTGGGCCATCTCTCCAATGCCCTGGGAGTTTTATATACAAGAAATTAATTCTAAGCTTGTTTATTTACCTATATGACCTCTAAAAAAAAAAACACAGTAAACCAAAAATATCAAGTACTGGGAGAAGAAAAAGTAGCAAGCTGTAAATGATTTAAAAAAAACATCCTGGAGAAGCCAGTTAATGTGATAATGTTGAAGCGGTGCCCTCAACAGATGGCTGGGGTCGGAATGGCTGAAAATCATTAGCTTGCAAGTATATTTTATGAGTGAAACGTCCTGTGGTTGCACCTGCCATTGCCATGAGATACACTGAACTAAAGCGATTCTTTTTGTGACACAAGCCTCACACAAGATATCACATGATATTGCATATTTCATTGTGGTTTCTATTTATTAAAGGGGAACTATTGTGAAAATGAAATATGTTTCTTCATACTGAAGTAAGAAACTTTCTAAATACAATTAAAAATGATGCATTGTTTCTGAAATAATAAAGACTATCTTCACTATACCTCTCTCAGCATCTCGGTTTCTCTTCATTCTCTCTTCATTCTGTCTTCATGCAGTAGTTGGGTGTCAGATATTCACAGACAGTTAGATCCAATATATCTTATGGGGCGGCTTCCTTTCCTAGCAGATGAATTAGAGCTCACTCAACCGATTGCAGTACAAACAAAATCTAACAAAATAACTGCCCTTTGTACAAATCCTGCAGGTAGAGACATGATGTCTGGTGATTTTAATAGAGTGAGCTCTAATACATCTCGTAGGCAAAAGGAGCCCCCCTATAAGATATATTGGGTCATTCACCCCATACCTAACTCATTCATGAAGACAGAATGATTGTATTTAGAAATAAACAATGAAGCTTATATTTAAAAAAAATTCGCAATAGTTCCCATTTAAAAATGTGACAGACAGAACCTACCTTTCGGTCATTTTTTTTTTTCTTTTTGAAGAGTCCCTCATTCTCTGGACCACGCTGAGCATGTATTGTATTACTGGCACTCAAAAGATGGTCTGATTGGATCAGAAGATGGGAAACTACGTTGGACAACTCTGAATGTCTGAATCATTAATGTTAAAGGGCTTCTGAACTTCTCTGCTTTAATGGTAAGTTCAGTGTATAAAAGGCAACATTTCTATCCATATGTTTGGGTGTTCTCTCCTTTAAAGAGGTTGTTCGCTTTGCAAACACTTTCTTTGGTTCAGTTGATTTCAGATTGTTCACCAGAAACAAAGACTACTTTCAATGACTCAATGTATCGCCTTCTTATGTCTTTGTAAAGCAGCCCTGGGAAGGGGGTCACCGACTCTGTAAACGGTTCTAAATTGATTAGTTGAAACATTTCTTATCTTTGTCCCTGCTGAGCCAAATCCCTGAGTTTCATTAAAGGGATACTGTCATCAGAAAACATGTTTTTTTCAAAAAGCATTAGTTAATAGTGCTACTCCAGCAGAATCCTGCACTGAAATCCATTTCTCAAAAGAGTAAACAGATTTTTTTATATTTAATTTTGAAATCTGACATGGGGCTAGACATTTTGTCAATTTCCCAGCTGCCCCTGGTCATGTGACTTGTGCCGGCACTTTAAGAGAGAAATGCTTTCTGGCAGGCTGCTGTTTTTCCTTTTCAATGTAACTGAATGTCTCAGTGGGACATGGGTTTTTACTATTGAGTACTGTTTTTAGATCTACCAGGCAGCTGTTATCTTGTGTTAGGGAGCTGTTATCTAGTTACCTTCCCATTGTTCTTTTGTTTGGCTGCTGGGGGGGGGGGGGAAGGGGGGGATGATATCACTCCAATTTGCAGTACAGCAGTAAGGGCTATTCCACACGGGGAGATAGCCACGCGTTTGCGGTCGCGGCGTCAAAGCGCCGCGACAGTCGCCGCGACCGGCGCAGGCGACAGTTTTGTATGGGCGCCTATGTAAAAACGCCTGTGCTAACCACACGAGGCGATGCGCTTTTCAACAGTCGCCTGAAAAAGCCTGGCGAGGCATTTTCAGGCGACTGTTGAAAAGCGCATCGCCTCGTGTGGTTAGCACAGGCGTTTTTACATAGGCGCCCATACAAAACTGTCGCCTGCGCCGGTCGCGGCGACTGTCGCGGCGCTTTGACGCCGCGACCGCAAACACGTGGCTATCTCCCCGTGTGGACTAGCCCTAAAGAGTGATTGCAGTTTATCAGAGCACAAGTCACATGACCAGGGGCAGCTGGGAAATTGACAATATGTCTAGCCCCATGTCAGATTTCAAAATTGAATATAAAAAATCTGTTTGCTCTTTTGAGAAATGGATTTCAGTGCAGAATTCTGCTGGACCAGCTCTATTAACTGATGCATTTTGAAAGAAAAAAAAATTCCCATGACAGTATCCCTTTAAAGGCAGCTGTTAGAATTGATACAATAGTTCCTAATATTTCACACCTAGTGCTGAGATATATATCAATTAAGGTAGCAAATTGTAACAATTGAGAATTGTTACTGTTTACTGAGCTGCCAGAAACAGGAACGTTACTTAATTATTGGTAACAATAAAACATGAAAAGCAATTGAAAAAAACTCTTTATAACTGGTGAACAATATGAAAACAACTAAACTTAAAAAATAAAAAGCATTTGGAAGGCAAACCAACCTCTTTAACGCAAATACATTTTGGTTATTTTGACATTGGAGTCATTTCTCAATGTGAATTGAGATGAGACTACCTCAGAGCAATTCTTGCCCGTGCCCACTGATATATGCCGTTAAATAATGCAAATGGATTTCTTTTGTTTGTGCCACAACACAAGTTAATTGATTTCAGACGTGACTGTATCCACAGGAACATTAAGGGGACAGAGAGTCACATAAATTAAGTAAATGTACATCACTATTGGCACACGCGTAACATCGGACAGCTGTCTTCCACAAAAGGCTGCAGGCCTTTAAAACCAGATATAGGTTGAATCTTGAATCCACAATTTCAAGTAAAATATAATCAATTTTTTAAAATAAAAAAAAAAAATACCAATTTTCATAGAAAGTTAGAGAGGACCCGCCAACCAAACAACCAAATAAATTATCTAAAATCCTATTTTATCACATTAGTCAAGCAAAAGGAACTTTAAATTATATAAATTATTTGAATCTTGTTTCCTTCAGTCTGGGAAGTCATAATTATAACACGCAGGCAGGAGCCAGTTTGTGGACATTGTTATTAAGACAAGTCTTGTATCATCTCAGAATCTTGTTTGTGCACCAGAATGGGGGACCTGATGTCCATCCCCATGCACTGGCTACACAATTAAACGATGAAGAGAACGGGGAATTTTGGGAGAGCAGTGACATCAAGGAAGTGCTGAATGGAAAGTGAAAGTAATTGTCTGCCTAAAGGTGGCCATACACGGAGAGATACACTCGTTTGGCAATGTTGCAAAACGATCGGATCTCTCCCTGATATGCCCACCTTGAGGTGGGCAACATCGGGTTGATCCGATCGTGGGCCCTAGTAAAGGGTGGTCGGATCGCAGGACCGTATCAACAGATAGATGCAGCCGGGATCCGACGGGATTTTTCATCCTATCCGATCGAGATCTGCCCGACTTTCGGGGAAGCCTGTCGGGGGGCCCCATGCACGGGCCAATAAGCTGCCGACACGGTCTGTCTGCTGCTTTTATTGTCCCGTGTATGGCCACCTTTAGGCATAGAGAAGGAGCAGACAATATTTGTTAGCTGAAAATTTTAAACGAGTTACATCAGCTATAAATGCTTTAATAAAAAATAGAAATTGGATTTCATGTTTCATTTGAAAAGGACTTTTATTATACAGCTTTGTGTGTCTGGGTGACAGGTCCCCTTTAAAATGCAGCAGGTGTGGGAAAGAAAACTGCCTTTGCTTTAATACTGCCGACACTGCACGGAGGCATTTGTTTCCCTAAAAAAACAGTCTCAGTGCAGATGCATGGATGAATAGTCTTTGTTTAATCTGTGTACACTGCAAAGCATTGCTTAAAGGCAAATAATTTGAGACAATGAAAGTTAGGCTTTTTTTATGCACAAACAGCATTTTATTTAGGAGTCAGCTTTGGGCACACCTAAACACATCAAGTTAACTCGGGGGTGCCCAAAAAGTAGATCAGGATCTACCAGTAGAGCTTTAGCTGGTGATCAGTAGCTCTCAAAACACTGGCAACAAACTGCTTAACTAAGTTACCCTGCTGTTTTCTGCTTTTCATTCAGAAATTATTACATTAAGGCTACACAGCAATATACATTTTATCGGAAATATTTTCAAATTAGAAAATATTAGAATTAGAATGCTAACAATGCTTGTATGCATATATATGATAATAGGACACCACTAAAAGTAGACGCTGCATTAGTTCTGAGCTAACAGATTCCATTGTATTCTGCCTGGCTGCACTCGTGCACTCGAATCATCTTTTACTCCATTCACATTTCTTGCGATTGAAGAGCTTTCAGAAGTCAACAGAAAAGATGGTTGCATTTGGAACTGACAAAAATGCACTTGGCTGCATTAAAAAATTGTGAATAAACACACTCAGCACTCGTTTGTAAATACATAAAAAAAAACCTGTGTGTAAAAGCCCTAAAGCCCCCCCCCCATATACAGGCAGAGATAAGCACCCAACAGATTGAAGCAACTCTTCAATTGGTCTTCATTTTTTCTTTGTAATCGTTTTTGAATTATTTGCCTTCTGCTTCTGACTCTTTCCAGCTTCCAGATGAGGGTCACTGACCCCATCTAAAAAACCAAATGCTCTGTAAGACTAAAGATTTATTGTTATTGATACTTTTTATTACTCCTCTTTCTATTCAGGCCTCTTTTATTAATATTCTAGTCTCTTATTCAAATCAGTGCATGTTTGCTAGGGGAATTCAGACCCTAGCAGACAGACTGCTGGAATTGCAAACTGGAGAGCTGCGGATTAAAAAGCAAAATAACTCAAAACCCACAAATAATAAAAAATTAATTAAAACCAATTGCAATTGGCTCAGAATATCACTCTACATCAGTGATCCCCAACCAGTAGCTCGCGAGCAACATGTTGCTCTCCAACCCCTTAGATGTTGCTCCCAGTGGCCTCAAAGCAGGAGATTATTTTTTAATTCCAGGCTTGGAGGCAAGTTTTGGTTGTATAAAAACCATACAGAGCCTCAATGTAGGTTGACAATCCCCAAAGGGGCTACCAAATGACCAATCACAGCACTTATATAGCACCCCAAGAACATTTTTCACGCTAGCGTTGCTCCCCAACTCCTTTTACTTCTGAATGTTGCTCACCAGTTCAAAAGGTTGGGGATCCCTGCTCTACATCATACTAACAGTTAACTCAAAAGTAAACAACACCATTAAGTTGGCTGCTTATTGCCCAGTGCATGGGGCCCTCCAACGGGCTTCCCAATCAATATCTGGCTGAAAATCGGCTAGACGTCTATTGGCCGGGCTTAAAAATCCCGCCAGATCGTGGACCGCATTGGTTAGTTAATGCAGTTCTTTATTTGACTGCCCGTTTTCTTCTCGTTATGATCCAATCGTTGGGCCCTAGAGCCCACGATCGGATCAACCTGATGTCACTCAAGGTGGGCATATCGGGGAGAGATCCTTTCATTTGGCGACCTTGCCAAAAAAGCGGACCTCATGTGTATGGCCAGCTTAAGAGTTGTACAGTTGCTAGGTATGTGGGTGCCAAAATAACCATCAGAATAATAGACTGACGGTTATTGAGAATATTTTCATAACTGAAAGATAAGATGAGCAGAAGAGAAACAGGTAAATAATCTGAAGCATTTTAAGGGTGGTGGCACATGCTGCGCTGTAGGGGGATTAGTCGCCCAGGGACAAATCTCCTCTTCTTCGGGCGATTAATCTCTCCGAAATGCCTTCTAGAATGTGAATCACCAGTGGAATGGCATACATTTCCGAAGTTAACTCATGAGAAAACCCCGGGTGACTTCGGAAAACTGAATCGATCTGAGTGGCAGACTGCTGGCGATTCACACTCTAGCCGACGTGAAGGCATTTCAGAGAGATTAGTCGCCCGAAGAAGAGATTTGTCGCTGGGAAACTAATGTCCCCAGAACGCAGCGTGCCCTCACCCTAAAAGATCATGCCAAGATGAGAAAAACACTTCAATTAAAAGCATCTGATAACTTGTCTTGTTTAATCATGCGGCACAGGCATAACAGCCAAAGCAAAGACTTCCGATTGACAAAGTACCATAATTACAATAAATTTAATAGTTACACTGAATTAAAAACAGAACAGTGTAGAAGTACAACTCTCTTGTTGTCGACACTTATTTAAGAGCAGATACACTGGCTCATTTAGCTTCTTCATCACATCAAAGCAAGTATTGTTACAATGAAAGCAATGATGATATTAAAGACAAACTATCACATTAAATCAAAGTCACTCTTAACCCAATGTGGCAAACTATGGAGGGTTAAAAAAAAACTAACCTTTGGTTGGAACAACTCACTCCTGACTAATTCATTATATTTCCAAAAGAAAACACTGGATGGGCTTGTCATTGCTGTGACAGGGGCATATCAAGTCAAACACCAGTGACAATGGGCACAGACTGGCTTTGCCCAGAGCAGTTTAGATTGGATTGGCAGGATGTGGGTTTCCATCCACCTGCAGAATAATAAGGGTGACTTCCCACAGATCAACTAACCGCCCACTAAGAAAACTGTCAGCATAGCAGAAGAGTATTATACAGAGCATTAAAAATGCCACATATTTATTAGGCTTTTTTTTTTTTTTTTAAAAAAAAAAAAAAAAAGGAGCAGGGGGTTAAAGGGGTGGTTCACCTTCAAGTTATATTTTAGTATGTTATACAATGTCCAATTCTAAGCAACTTTTAAATTGGTCTTCATTATTTATTTTTTGTAGTTTAATTAATTACCTAGTTCTACTGACTTTCTCCAGCTTTCAAAAAATTGTTAATTACTCATCTTTCTATTCAGGCCTCTCCTATTCATATTCCAGTCTCTCATTTAAATCAATACATGGTTGCTAGGAACATTTGAACCCTAGCAACCAGATAGCCGAAATTGCAAACTGGAGAGCTGCTGAATAAAAAGCTAAATACCAAAAAAACACAAATAATAAAAAACGAAGCTCAATTACAAATTGTCTCAGAAAATCTCTCTACATCATATTTAAAGTTTATTTAAAGGTGAAAACTCCTTTAACAGGATCCAGAATGCACAACATTTAGGTGTACATGCATTTAATAACATTTTGCCCAAACAAATTTCAAAATATATATTTATTAAACAGTTTCAATGGATTATACAGCTAGTTTGTTAGATATAACCTAATATTATAAAAGGTTTGCGGAATATAATTAACCTCTGTAGAACTAGTGACCCCTTCACCAAGTTCATTGCAATTGAAAGCAGTATGTCTGTCCTTTTCTGTACTGCCAGTTACATCTCTGGACACAGAGTAGCAGTAGTTGGACTTGCAACAAGGCTTCTCGGGTCTGTAAATCAGTTGGCTTTCACTACATTGTTTCAAATGTCAGAACCGTTGGGGAGGAATGGAAAGGGACACATACTGATTTCAGTGACAATTATCTATTTACTTACAAATGTTTAAAAAGTGTCAGGAAAGATCACTTTAATTTAGGATCATTTATTTATGATTCATGATTTCAATTTATGATTTAATTGAGAATGCAGTAGAACCCACATTTTATATTTTTTAGGGTACCAGAAAAAATGGTGTAAAATCCAGGAAAATGTTAAAGAGATACTATCAAGGGAAAAACATTTTTTTTCCAAAATGAATCGTGCTGCTCCAGCAGAATTCTGCACAGAAACTCATTTCTCGAATTTTTTTATATTCAATTTTGAATTCTGACATGAGGCTAGACATTTTGTCAATTTCCCAGCAGCCCCAAGTCATGTGACTTGTGCTTTGATAAATTTCAATCACTCTTTACTGCTGTAGTGCAAGTTTGAGTGATATCACACCCCCTCCCTTCCCCCCCCCCAGCAGCCAAACAAAAGAACAATGGGAAGGTAACCAGATAGCAGCTCCCTAAAGGTGCCCATTCACTGAGAGATCCGCTCGTTTGGCGATGTCGTCAAACGAGCGGATCTCTCCCCGATATGCCCACATTGAGGTGGGCAATATCAGGCTGATCCGATCGTGGGCCCTAGGGCCCAACGAACGGATCCTAACGAATAGCAATGGGTGGTCGGATAGCAGGACCGCATCAACGAATAGATGCAGCCGCGTTCCGACGGGATTTTTTGTCCCATCCGATCAAGATCTGGCCGACTTTCGGCCAGATCTCGATCGGTGAAGCCCGTCGGGGGGCCCCATACACGGGCCAATAAGCTGCCGAAACGGTCTGTCGGCAGCTTTTATCGGCCCGTGTATGGCCACCTTAACACAAGATAACGGCTGCCTGCTAGATCTAAGAATACAACACTTAATAGTAAAAACCCATGTCCCACTGAGACTCCTCCAGTTACATTGAGAAGGAAAAAGTGCAGCCTACCAGAAAGCATTTCTCTTCTAAAGTGCAGGCACGAGTCACATGTGACCAGGGGCAGCTGGGAAATTGACAAAATGTCTAGCCCCATGACAGATTTCAAAATTGAATATAAAAAAATCTGTTTGCTCTTTTGAGAAATGGGTTTCAGTGAAGAAGTCTGCTGGAGTAGCACTATTAACTGATGCGTTTTGGAAAAAAACATGTTTTCCGATGACAGGATCCCTTTAAATCAGGGAAAAGTATGATGCATAATACTGTAGGTGGGACCACAAAACAATGTAAAATGAGGGAAAACTTAAAATCAGGGGATGTAAAATTGAGGTTTCACTGTATGTTGAACTGTTTTAGCGAATAGGTTTGTATGTGGTCAAACGCATAAAAAAATGCCCATGTGTTAGAGACCTAAACCAAAGAATCACCTACTGCTCTTACGGAGTTGAATGTGAAAATCTGGGACATTTACGCAAGAAAGATTAAGACCCCTTTAAGTCAACATCATATTCACATTATATTTAACAAAAACATAATTGCTTTAATATGCTCTTTAAAAATTAAAACATGTTAAAAACTACAATAGCTGTGTTTCCTTTCATAGAGCAGCTTGAATCATTTGTTAACTCCCTTAAATCTCAATTAAATATTTATTCAGGCAGAGAAAGCAGGTTACCGTTTTAAAATGGGCCACCAAACTTTTGCTTTGCTTGCACTCATGCACATCAGATGCTCCATTATTTCTCATATAGGAATACTCATATGTATGTGTGAAAATGACTATTTCAGCTATTTCAATAGGATCTGAAGAAATTGGCAAAAGAGCCATTTAGCCATTTTTGGATTCAGCAAAATGAGTACTTTTTATCAATACATGGTTTTCTAGGGTAAACTTACTTTTACCATATTTTCTGGCTTCGAAATCTAAAATATGCAGATTTCTGCTGTTGCAAATTCGGTAATGTACTACTTGGGGTTTCTGACTACAGAAGTCAAATATCTCCATAAACCATACATATCTGGTATTGACACTTTGACAGACATGAGTCTTTCCAAATTAGATGTATTTTCAGGCATAAATTAAGAGATTCTTCTGATCAAATCCCTATACTATCAAAAATAGTAATTGTTTATCAGAAGCGGAAATAAACAATTGGTAATTTGCCCACTGCCAAACACAAAGTCAACTAGAACTCCCTCATTCTTAAAGTTGTGTTGAGCTCAACGCAGGTGAGTAAACAAAGGGGGGGTCACCTTTCAAATACAGAATTACTATGTGCACATTTATATACACATACAATGTACCCCATATCGCCTCATAATTACAGTTTTTCAAAAATGTTTTTGTATTTCATGGGTAGATTTCAAAAAATTACATTTTAAAAGTTCAGTCAAATTGGCATCAGAGCAAATCCAAGCAAGCAAAACTATTAATACTACTTATAAAGTGCAAAAAAATGATGGAGTACTTTATAGCAATAATAATTTATCCATCAGTCTCAGACCCAATGAAACACACAATCTAATGTCCCCATCATGCACACAATCAATTATAATTGCAGCCAATTAATGTCCCTGGTTTTTATTGGTGGGGTGGGAAGAAACCACAGAACATGACGGAAAACCATTGCAAAAAAAGGCAAAACCTACAAACTCCAGTGCACTGGTTGTTACCAAAGCCAGAACGCCAGCAGTATCATGCTACTGTGCGATCAAAAACATTCAAACAATTCAGTTACCTACAATATGTAAAATATTGTGGTGGGCTACTAATCTCCTTGCGTGTAATCACCCTAAATCAAAACAGTCTATGAGCACATAAATAATGCCAAAATGTAGAAATATCAGTAGGCTGCCTTATCCAAGTACAGACTGATTTAGATATTCCAATAGATTTCTTATGTGAGGATATCTCTGATGGTGAACTAACAGCTAGGCCTTGTAATATAACCTTATACAATGTGAAAAACAACAAAGAATGACTTTACACATTATAAAAGATCTTCATGTAAATGCAGATGATAGACCCGGGGGGGGGGTTAATATATTGGAAGGAGTCACCAGCTGAAGGACGAAATTTACAGGTTAATTGCTTTAAGAACTATAACAAAAAAAAAAAATAATTTAAATATTAGTTTCATAAAATAGAAAGAACATAATTTGCAATTATTTTATAAACAAGAAACTTTTTAAGTATAATCAAGCTACTCCATATTCCACCGCAGAAATCTGTCTCTCTTCAAGAAGGAGTTGGAGTAAGGTTTTGATTGATGGGTCACAAAAACACTCTGGTGTGCACAACTTGCCTAGAAAATGTATTCCAGCTAACAGCACCCACCCCCAATCACCGCATAATGAAGTATTCCCTGCACAGTATGCAGTCTTTATTCAGCTGAAGGTAGAGATGGCAGTGAATGAGGCCAGTAAGTCACAAAGCAGCTTGCTCACAACACAAGGGGCAGTTTGAATAAACTATAGGAAGTCGTTTTACAGAGGAGTTTGGAATACACAAGGAGGAGTGCAATTATGGCCTGGGGCAATATCTGGCTCTGCTTTGCAAAGAAAAAGATTTTCTAGAAGAGGACACTAAATTAACAATACCATTTAAACGTCCAAAGATAGACGTTACAGTCTCATGGGGGAACTTCAAACAATACAAAATAAAAGAATTACACTTTATCTGCTTTAGGCTAATGCCACATGGGGGGGGGCTGAGCTCGGCCTGCAGAAAAGCACAGGTTGAGAATCGGCCCATTGCGGATATTAACTTTTTGCACCCAGAAATGCAAAAACGCACACATCCTCATCTGCACCTGGAACCATTGTATCTGACTGGGTTCAGGCACATGCAGCAAGCTCTACAGCGATGGGGCAGATTCTTGGCCTGTGCTTTCTGCAGGCCAACATCAGCCCCCACGTGGGTTTAGCCTTAAGCTGGCTATAGACTCAAAGATCAACATCGCCAAACGAGCGGATCTTTCCCCGATATGCCCCTAACAGCATGTCTATATCGGGGGTAATTTGAACGTTCGGCCATATGGGCGAACGATGGAATTATGATACGCCAAGGGGCATCCGACGGGTCGGTCGGTTAAAAATCAAACCTTCCTGATCGATATCGTGGCCAGATATCGATCGGGAAGACCCGTCGGAAGCCCCCATACATGGGCAGATAAGCTGTCAAATTGGTCCAAACGACCAATATCAGTGTATGGCCACCTTTAGTAACTGAAGACACAGGATATAAATGGGCTGCATGCTATAAAAAGCAGGAGCAAAGGGAAGAACTCCAGAGTTGTTGGCATTACTGCTAACTTCTGAAACAATATACAGAGAAATGACTTGTCATCCTAAACAGGATGGTTTAAAGCAGGGATGCACCCAATCTATTGTAAGAGATTGGGACGAATACTCAACCGAATCCTAATTTGGATATGTAAATTAGGAGAAAACAGAAAAGAGAGAAAAGGTGAGCAGCAGTTAAAAACAATTTGACTTCATTGTTTGTGTGTCACGCAAGCCTTTGGATTACTGCTGTAAAAGGCCGAATCCTAGATTGGTGCACCCTTGTTTAATAAAAAATATTCATCTCTCTTCAAAGCCATCTAATTTAAAGGGTGATGGTAATAATGTAAACTCCAAGCCCGACTTCCCCTGTAGCTGTAAGTACAAGTTCTTGTTTATGGACTGGTTTCACTGGTACCAGTTTAACCAATAAGATGTCCATGCCCATTGAGATACAGCTTATTTTACTGAAGCAAGAAGGGACACCAGCTTCTCTGTCACCTATTCTGCTCAGGTGACAGTATCAAATAGCTTGCACCCTGTCCTTTTCCTTGGTGTGATAGTTTATGGGTGTTAAAGTGCAACCTGGTGAACATTCACTACTCCAAAACACCATTGTACAAAAAAAAATAAAAACTTATACAATGCTTGGGTTTGAAAATGACAATAAACAGGGATCCAGCAGAATTTTTAAAATAATCACAATCTGGTCAACTTAATCAGTCACTAGAAATCAGTCAATTATTTCAATTATTTAGCTATAAGTCTGGATATCAGCACCAAAAGAAGCCCTATAACAGCTTTTCCAGACAGCCAGGGACCCAAAATAAAACTGCATAAGTTGCTTTCCGTAGCACATTGATCAATCCACCCAACTCTTTCCTGCATTTACCTGCCCATATACAGGAATGTATCATAGTGAAACTTCAGTGTAATACCACAAGGCTACACCCAGGGGACCATTTACTTAGTTCGAGTGAAGCAATAGAGGAAAAATAGTTCGAATTTCGAATATGGCTACTTCGACCATCGAATGGGCTACTTCGACTTCGAATCAAACTAAAAAATTGTTTGACTATTCGATAGTCGAAGTACTGTCTCTTTAAAAAAATTCTTCGACCCCCTAGTTCGCCCCCTAGTTCGCCACCTACCGAGACCAATGTTAGTCTATGGGGAAGGTCCCCATAGGCTTCCTTACAATTTTCTGATCGAAGGAATATCCTTCGATCAATGGATTAAAATCCTTCGAAACGTTCGATTCGAAGGATTTAATCGAACGAATATTCTTTCTATCATTCGATCATAGGAATAGCGGTAAATCCTTCGACTTCGATATTCAAAGTCGAAGGATTTTACTTCGACGGGCGACCCTAGGTAAATGTGCCCCCTAGTACTGAAAAGGTTTTTCCATTCCCTGAGCATATTGTGTGTCGGCGCATCTTCTATGCAGCTAGTATGATCAATTACATGACACTGCCTGTGGTGTGCGCAACTCTTTAATCCCTTTATGTAACAGTTATGGGATGAGAGATCATTTAAATTCCTTCAAGAGATACTATAATGGCTGTATAAGCCAATGAAGCTGGGTAAAGAATTTGCAGTAGTAAGCAAAGTAGTACTGTTTCAAGGTGTACACAACCACTTTGTATAGCATTAACAAAAATGTACTTAACTCATAAATTCTGTTCTAAAGAATGTTTGGTAGAGATGCAACTTCATCCAAGCACCAGCCATTATTTACCAACCATGACATTTCTCTATTCGGTTCAAGATAATCCTAAATAAATTTACTTGTTTTTTTTTTTTTTTAATCCTAAAGTTATTTCAGTTTAATGCTTGTTTACTTGGCCTTGGTGAGCTTTTCACTGCAAAAACTGCTTTTCCACTAAAAGTCAGAATTCTGCAGATTGGAAATAGGTTTCAGAATGTGCTTAGTAAAAATTGCTAGAATCTCAGCCATGAAGCCTGATGGGTGGTTTTAACTCATGTCAAACTGTAAAGAGGGGTATCGAGCGGATTGTGTGTTTTAACCCAAAAGCATAACAAAACCACTACTTTGAAAGAAAACAAGACTCATACAATACATTGCTGTTTTCTAATCAAAGGCAAGAGTTTAAAACATACAACTTGTAGTGGACATTGCCTGTTTTCATGGGTAAATCAGTGTTTAATACTTCAGAGCTCGGGTTCTTGAGTCTGATTCCAGCCTGGTCAGTTTGTATGTTTTCCCCCACGTACAGGTGCTCTGATTTTCTAGTACACTACAAAAACATACAGGCAAGTTAATCGGCTACTAATTAAGTTAAACAGAGTGGTATTTGGAGAGCAATCACAATTGAGAATGATGGATATTCTCTCAAAAGCTTTATATAACATGTCAGTATGTGTGTTTGTTTGTTTTTTTATATATAGATAAATAATACACAACACAAGTGAAATTAAAGGGGTTGTTCACCTTGAAATTAACTTTTAGTATGATGTAGAGAGTGATTATTATTATGAACATTTATTTTTAGAGTGCCAACATATTGAGACAATTTGGCTACTGGTTTTCATTTTTTATTTACTTGTTTTCCAGTTATTTAGCGGTTGATTCAGCAGTTCTCCAGTTTGTAATTTCAGCAATAGTGTTGCAAATGACCCTAGCAACCATGCACTGATTTGAATAAGAGACTGGAATATGAATAGGAGAGGCCTGAATAGAAACATAAGTAATAAAAAGTAGCAATAACAATACCTCTGTAGCCTTACAGAGAATTTGTTTTTAGATGGGGACCCCATTTGAAAGCTGGAAAGAGTCAGAAGAAAAAGGAGAATCATTTAAAATTTATAAAAAAAAATAATAATTAACAATTGAAAAGTTGTTAGGAATTAGCCATTCTCGAACATACTAAAAGTTAACTAAAGGTGAAAGACTTATTTTAACCACAATTTCAGATGCTTTTTTTCAAGACCAAAAATCAAAAACTGTGTCTATTTCTTCTCTTACCAGGCTGTGTAGACACATTACTGATTCCTATAGAGCACATGCATATTAGCCACGTTTGGAAATGCTAATGGATGGTGCCAAGGGGACTACATCAGACTATGTGATGGCACCATCAGCAGATATGTGAAGGCTACCTGGCACGGTAGGCAGAAGTCAGTAACTATAGTTACTGGAGGGTGGTGCTTTTTTGTCTTTTTAAATAGGGTGTGAGGGTGGTGCTTTTTTGTCTTTTTAAATAGGGTGTACCAGTGTTCTCCCCAGATTAATTTTTTTAGCGGTTCAACAGCAGCCTCAAACAAAGAAGCAAGAAAGTCAGTACGCTTCTGTAAAAAGAGCAAGCAGTCCTACCAGCTTCTGTTAAAGGAACAGTCCAGTGTACAAATAAAAGCTGGGTAAATAGATTGTATGTGCAAAATAAAAAATGTTTCAAATATAGTTAGTTAGCCAAAAATGTAATGTATAAAGGCTGGAGTGACTGGATGTGTAACATAATAGCCAGAACACTACTTCCTGCTTTTCAGCTCTCTAACTCTGAGTTAGTAAGTGACTATAAGGGGGGCCACATGGGACATAACTGTTCAGTGAGTTTGCAATTGATCCTCAGCATTCAGCTCAGATTCAAAAGCAACAGTTATGTCCCATATGACCCCCCCCCTCAAGTCACTGATTGGTTACTGCCTGGTAACCAATCAATGGAAACCAAGAGAGCTGAGAAGCAGGAAGTAGTGTTCTGTTATGTTAGACATCCAGTCACTCCAGCCTTTATACATTACATTTTTGGCTAAATAACTATATTAGAAACATGTTTTATTTTGCACAGCCTATCTATATACCCAGTTATTATTTTTATACTGAACAATTCCTTTAAGCTGGGCAAGATTGGGACAGGCTTTGTGAAGAAGAGGAGGAAGCAAGCCGCACGGCTTACAAAACAATACCAGGTGGGGCACCTGGGGAGAACACTGGCAAAGAAATGCAAGTAAATATAGTCAACGTTTTGTGGTCACACGATATTCGCATTATAAAAAACAATGGACTGCCTGTTGTAAACCACGAGGATATTAGAAGTTACTTTCAAGATTCATGGCCTGTAGAAACCCAGCCATACCTCTACAAACTAGTGCCTAACTTGTTAGCGGTTTATATTTTACAAAAATAGAACATTTTTGTCTACTTATTATTCTATTAATCACAATTACCCTCGACTACATAATGAACAACTCCTTCTCTTAAAGTGTTGGACAAAAAAGGAAAAAACTGAACTAGTCACAGAATTTAAAAAAAGGGGGTGGTTCGGCTTCCTAAAGCTTTTTTTTTTTTTGTATTTTTTTTTTTTTTAAGTTCAGTTGTTTTCAGACAGTACAGAAACAGAATGCAAGTGAAAACATATTTAAGCTATAATTTTAGATAAACATTCAATATTAAAAAAATGCAATGTGATACATGCTGCAAACTCAGTGCTGCAGTAGCTGACTGAACAGTCACAATTTTCTACATTAATTGATACATTTCTTGGCAGAGTTTGTGTAACATTAAGCAACTATTGTATCAATTCTAATAGCTGACTTTAATGAAGCTCAGGGGTTATGTTCAACAGGGCCAAAGATAAATGTATCAATAAATTAAATAAGAACATTTTACATTAGAACAGTTTACTGTCCGTGACTCCCAGTGAGTCTGGAGAAATCCCCATAAGAAAGGAATTATTCAGAAACCTTGGGGGGTTCTCACCTATTATAGCAACGTGTCTACTTAACTGTTTGACACTAGTAGTATGTATATGCTACTGTTTGTAATGTAGATGTATTGTTGTATAAGCTTTTTAAATGTATTAAAGCACCTTTTTGCTTTTGCATTTAGCACTGTGGAATAAATTTAAAAAAGGGTGCATTGGGCTATTTTGTAAAAAACAAAGGCAGGACCCAGCTAAGAATAAACACCAGACAATACAGATACCATGGGGCCCATTTACTTAGCTCGATTGAAGGAATAGAATAAAAAAAAGTTCGAATTTTGAATGATTTTTTTTTGGCTACTTCGACCTTCAACTACGACTTCAAACAATTCAAACTAAAAATCGTTAGAATATTCGACCATTCGATAATCGAAGTACTGTCTCTTTAAAAAAAACTTCGACCCCCTAGTTCGCCACCTAAAACCTACCGAGGTGCCATGTTAGCCTATGGGGAAGGTCCCCATAGGCTTTGTAACAATTTTCAGGTCGAACAAAAATTGTTCGATCAAAGGATTAAAATCCTTCGAACTATTCGAAGTCGAAGGATTTACATTCGGCAGTTGAATATTGAGGGTTAATTTACCCTCGATATTGGACCCTATGTAAATCTGCCCCCAACTGTAGTAAATCAAAATCAAAAGTGTATTCTACATTTTCTTTTCATTAAATAATAGTTCTTTCAGTGTCACGCTTTATATAGTTTATAGCATGAAATAGTTGAAACAGATATTGCATATTGGTTTAATTAAGAAACAAGTATGTTCACCATAAGCCCCATTTATTAAACAAGCAGGTATAGTAACCTTTAAAGGAAAAGGAAAGTTACGGAGGCAGTTTATTGGCAATAGATCAGCTGCAATAGAGCAAGCTAGAATGCTATATTTATTCTGTAGAATGTTTCACCATACCTGAGTAAAAAGCTCTAGAAGCTCTCTGTTTGTTTAGGATAGCAGCTGCAGTATTAGCTTGGTGTGACCCTTCCTGCCTGAGTCTCTCCCTGTTCACTTATAGCTCTGGTATCAGATTAAAGCAGGGAGGGGAGGAGCAAACTGAGCATGCTCACGCCCAGGGCAAGGAAGTTTAAGCAGAAAACAGGAAGTCTGATACAGAAGCCCATGAGTACTCAATAGAAGAAAAGAAATGCAGTGTTTCTTTTGACAGAGGACTCAGAGCAGCATTACTTTGCGGATTTACTGGTATATTTAGGTGGACCTTTCTGATAAGGCTTACTTAGTTTTAACCTTTCCTTCTCCTTTAAAGGGGTGGTTCCCCTTTAAGTTAACTTTTAGCATATTATAAAGTGGCCAATTCTGAGCAACTTTACAAATGGCCTTCATTTTTTATGGTTTTTGAATTATTTTCCTTCTTCGTCTGACTCTTTGCAGCTTTCAAATGGGGGTCACTGACTCCATCTAAAAGCAAATGCTTTGTAAGGCTACAAATGTGTAATTATTGATACTTTTTATTACTCAGCTTTCTATTCAGGCCTCTCCTATTCATATGGCAAGCTCTTCTTTAAATCAATGGATGGATGCTAGGGTAACTTGGACCGTAGCAACCAGATTGTTGAATTTGCAAACTAGAGTGCGGCTAATATAAAGCTAAATAGCTAAAAAAAAACCAAATAAAAAAATGAAAACCAATTGCAAATTGTCTCAGAATCATCATATTGAAAGTTAACTCAAAAATGGACAACCCCTTTAAGCATTATACTTGTTCATACAGCTGCCAGGTTTGTTATCTGTTCATAACAAACATTTGTAAATATATACAACAGTCAAAATGCCTAATTATTAATTGGAATTTCATTTCGTAAAATCAGTTTAGTCTCTGTGAATATATTTACTACAGTTTTGCCACCATAAAGACTGCAACACAGAGCCTCATCCACTGTGTATTTTTTACTATGTCTGGCAGTATAAATACCCCTGAAGCCATTTGTAGTGGCAGGTATAAACATAACAGCATGAAAATAGGATTTCATCTTTGCTAACAATTCTGGAATTTGTCCTGGCCTATAAATGTTATTAAACACTAACAGTGATATTAATTTATAATCAGTGGTTAACTATGATACACTCGAGAAATCCAAAAAACCACAGGTCAGAAAGCAGATTTATTATTAGTTCACCAAGAAAGGCAGTGCCATTATCCAGCAGTATGGTATGCAAAACATACATCTTAAAACACATTCACTTCAAACTGATAATGACACAGTGCTTTACAAAACATTGAAAATTGCTAGCTTCCCAGTAGGTTTGTTTTTTTTTTTTTTTTATTTCCACTTCTCGCTACAATTACAGATCTGTATTGCTAATGTAAAATAGAGTGTGGACAAGGGTTGTGATTCCTAAAACCACAAAATTGATTTAGTTACAAGTACCTGATTTATTATAGCCAACGTATTAGGCATATACAGGTATGGGATCCATTATCCAGAAACCAGTTATCCAGAAAGCTACAAATTACAGAAAGGCCATCTCCCATAGACTGCATTTTATCCAAATAATCCACATTTTAAAAAAAAGATATCCTTTTTCAAAACAGTAGCTTGTACTTGATCCAAACTTAAAGGGATACTGTCATGGGAAAAAAAAAAAATTTCAAAATGAATCAGTTAATAGTGCTGCTCCAGCAGAATTCTGCGCTAAAATCCATTTCTCAAAAGAGCAAACAGATTTTTTTATATTCAATTTTGAAATCTGACATGGGGTTAGACATATTGTAAATCTCCCAGCTGCCCCAAGTCATGTGACTTGTGCTCTGATAAACTTCAATCACACTTTACTGCTGTACTGTAAGTTGGAGTGATATCACCCCCTCCCTTTTTCCCCCCAGCAGCCAAACAAAAGAACAATGGGAAGGTAACCAGATAGCAGCTCCCTAACACAAGATAACAGCTGCCTGGTAGATCTAACAACAGCACTCAATAGTAAAAACCCATGTCCCACTGAGACACATTCAGTTACATTGAGAAGCAAAAACAGCAGCCTGCCAGAAAGCATTTCTGTCCTAAAGTGCAGGCACAAGTCACATGACCAGCTGGGCAGCTGGGAAATTGACAAAATGTATGTATGACAAAATGCCTAGCCCCTGTCAGATTTTAAAATTGAAAAATTTTGTTTTCCCATGACTGTATCCCTTTAAGGTGGCCATACACGGAGAGATCCTCTCGTTTGGCGATGTCGCCAAACGAGCGGATCTCTCTCCGATATGCCCACCTCAATATCGGGCTGATCCAATCGTGGGCCCTACGATCGGATCCTAACGAATGGGAACGGTCGGTCGGATCGCGGGACCGTATCAATGAACAGATGTGGCCGATGGAATTTTTTGTCCCATCTGATTGAGATCTGGCTGACTTTCGCCCAGATCTCGATCAGGGAAGCCCGTCGGGGGGCCCCATACACGGGCCAATAAGCTGCCGACTCGGTCTGTCGGCAGCTTTTATCAGGCCGTGTATGGCCACCTTAAGATATAATTAACTCTCGAGTTAAAACCAGCCTATTAGGTTTATATAATATTTAAATTATTTCCTAGTAGACTTTAGGTATGGAGATCCAAATAGGAAAGATCTGTTATCCGGAAAACTCCTGGTCCCCACTTTGCAGTTTCAGCAATCTGGTTGCTAGGGTCCGAATTTCCAAAGCAACAATGCACATTGATTTGAATAAGAGACAGGAATATTAATAGGAGAGGCCTGAATAGAAAGCGGAGTAATAAAAAGTAGCAATAACAATAAATGTGTAGCATAATAGAGCATTTGTTTTTAGATGGGGGTCAATCACCCACATTTGAAATCTTGAAAGATTCAGAAGAAGCAAATAACTGAAAAAATTTAAATAAATAAATAATGAGGACCAATGGAGAAGTGCTTAGAATTGGCCATTGTACAATATTCTAAAAGTTAACTTTTAGAACAACCCCTTTAAAGGTTAAATGAAACTGGACAAATTTCAACCAGATCCTGGATACTGTGCGATACATTACTTTTTAATATAATTATTTATCATTATATCAGAAGCAATGCTATTGAACTGTACAGATATGGGATGGAAATTCATTAATCAGAACTACATATTACAAAAAGACGGTTTTTGACAGATTTCTATAAGCAAAATGTTCTTTTTTTTACGGTCTTCCTTTTCCTCTGTAATAAACTGTACATTTTACTTTATGTTGACTAAATTGCAAAAATCTGTGTGGGCAGCAAAACAATCCTGTTGGCTTTTTTAAAGCTTAATTGTGTGTTTTCCTCAGAAAAAAATAAAAAGTGGCAGGCGGGGAAAAAATAAACAGGTGCCTGCCCTATTGCAGCAGTTTTAGCAGAAGATTGGGTGCTTTTGTAAACGTCTACAGAATGAAAATTCTGGCACGGAGCATGAAGAAGGGGAAAAATGCTGGGCAAAGTACTCGACAAAAAGAGATGAAATGGACATTGTTTAATTGTTTTTGGTAGCTTGTAGGTATGGCGATCTAAGTTACAGAAAGACCCCCCTTATCTGGTTCTAAGGATTACAGATCCCATACCTGTACTTTCTTTTAGTTGAGTACCAGAATTTTCCTTTAGAGGAGACTACCCCAAAGGGTGTAGTTCATTCATACAAAGATAGTTAGAGCAATGGCAGATCCACCGAAAATGCCTTACGATTGACTTCCGTGCAAATGAGGCTGGATTGCTGCAAATAATATGTTTTATTGAGACAATCACAATGTTAAGCAATGCTAAGGCATTTTCTGGAGATATGTTCCCTTAAAATGGTGCACGTTCTGCTTCTGCTCCTTTATTTTATGTCAGGCGTTTTAACCATAATCACATATATATTTAAAAAAATAAATAAGGATGACCGCATAAGATTAGAAAAGCAAATAATGAACTGTTATTTTTAGATTTAAAATCATTTGGTATATTTTCTGATAAATATTCGCAAATCCTACCAAATATAAAACTATGAATAGATGCAGTAAATGAAAGCAATATTCCAACATTTACCAATGTAATTAAAAATTTCATTGGGTGAACTTACATTTTTACAGATTTATCTTAATGACAGCAGACTTATTATACAAGGTTTAACTAGATCTGAAAGGAACGATACATGGCTTCCAGGAGGCCCCAGTTATTAGCCCACCTGTCACTAGCCACTCCCTGGGCCTTGAAAATAAGCAGAATGGGGTAACTCCTGAAACCTCACAAACAAATGCATGCTCATTCCCTACATGAAAATAACACAATATCAAAAATCCAACTACAATTTAGTTAAATGCCACTCACTTTAACCTGCAAATTGCACCTTTTCAGACTCAAGCCCTGAAGACTAAAGATAGAAAGGCCCACAAACAAACAGCAACTGAAAGCCGCTGCAGTAAAGGCCTGGCAGAGCATTAAAAAAGAGGAAACCCAGAATCTGGTGATGTCCATGAGTTCAAGACTTCAGGCTGTCATTGCCAGCAAAGGGTTTTCAACCAAGTATTAGAAATTAGCATTTATTTTCAGTTTTTTAATTTGTCCAATTACTTTTGAGCACCTGAAACTAAGGTATTGTGGTTAAAAAAAAAGGCTTTAATTTTTCACATTTTTATGCAACCTTTATGTTCAACCCACTGAATTAAAGCTGTAAGTCTACAGTTCAACTGCATCCGCGTTGTTTCATTTAAAATTCATTGTGGTAATGTTCAGAACCAAAATTAGAAAAATGTTGTCTCTGTCCAAATATTTATGGAACTAACTGTATGTCTCTTGTACAGGTATGGGACCTGTTATCCAGAATGCTTGGGACCTGGAGTTGTCCAGATAATGGATCTTTCTGTAATTTCACCTTCATACCTTAAGTCTACTACAAAATCGTGTAAACATTAATAAACCCAATAGGCTGGTCCCCAATGAGGATTAATTATATCTTAGTTGGGATCAAGTACAAGGTACTATTTTATTATTACAGAGATTTTAAAAATCTGGATTATTTGATTATAATGGAGTCTATGGGAGACGGCCTTTCCTTAAATTGGAGCTTTCTGGATAACGGGTTTCCAGATAAGGTACTGTAAATATACAGGGAGCAAGATGCCCACTGCATTTAGCCGATTACAGACATTGTTATGCCTCAATAGCACACACACTGCAGAAAGCAGTTTGTGTTTTTAATTTACCCGTTTTTAACATTTTGCCACCAAAACCCCTGCCAGTATTAAACCATACAAATGAATTATAAACATGAAATAATATTTTTAAGAGCAAAAGGCTAATTTTACGGAGTTCAGAAAAGTTCCTAAAAAAAGCCCATTTGGCAAATTAAGAGCAATTTAATTGGCCCAAACAGCCAATGAAACACAAAACCAAGAGAGCTCCAAAATCATGGCTTCTAATAAAAGTGTGACAGGACACATTATCCAAAACCAGATAATTATGTAACAAAAGCTTGTCCACATAAAAGTTAAGGGATAGGGCTGTGTGGGTGGGAATGAATTACAAAAAGACATTGGTTACAGCCACGTCCCTACCACGAATAAAATGAGTCGCAGGAGCCGTGCCATCTGGAATGAGTGAATTGTGTTTTTGTGATCACACAGCATCGAGGGGCTCAGGAAAGCAACCTTCTTCCCATCACACGACACATCACAGTCCGTGTCGCTTCCTGATGATGCAAACACCAACGAGTTCATGGGAAGGAGGGTGTAGAAAGGGGCAGGATGGTTTGTACTTTCCCAGTGCTTTTTTTTTTTTTTTTTTAATCTGTTTTCGTCAACTTGGAAGGCAGCCAGGAGCTGCTCTGGGAATGCACAGAGAGGGAGGAGAGAGAGGGAGTTTGTAAAGGAGGAGGGTAAAGCTGATCCCGGGACAGGGGTGTGATTAGCAACATAACCCCTTGGTCACCAGTAGCAATACACACTGCTCTACTGCACCCTCCCCCTCCCTACAGCACAGGGGGTTAAAGGGGAAGAGCTACAGATGTGCTGTGTGTAGTGGGTGTTTTTGGAAGAGGATGGGTACATATTTAGGCCCGGGCCTCAGCTAGCCCAGCTGGAGCAGGCAGCACAAAGACAAGCAGATTAGTGGCAAGGGGGAGGAGACTGGCAGAGAGGCCGGATTAAGGGGTGGAATAGGAGGGCTGGCTGTGAGTTTATAATGATAAATAGAGAAAACTCTTCCTTACAACAAACTGGCACACGTACGAGAGAAGATAATGAACTTAGCGCCTATTAAATATGTAAGCCCTCTGAGGATGGAGACAGAAAACAGACTGTGTGATCCTCCGAGAGGCAAAACAAAAAAATATCACCCCTCCAATTTGTTCCCAAGCTCAGGCAATAAACAAACGAACCAATACAGCAATAGTAGAGCATCTACGATAGCCATGCTAATAGGCCATTAACATGATTAGCAAGCAAACCCACAGTGTACGCTAGCATTGCTTGTAAAAAGATACACCGTAACACACTCACTTGTCCAACTGTGCTAAAGATTATTTTTGGTCAAACCCCACCCCTCCTACGTAATATAAAATGCAACAAATTCATAAAATATAAAAGTCACATGGCTGGGCCCCAGCATGTTATGTGATGTGTTTGGAAATGATGTGCTGGGTTTAGATCCGACGACCGCCCAAATCGACCCCAGACACACGCACTTTAAGTGCAACACAGTGACGTTTAACCCTTTGCATGCATACACACACACACGTATCAATATTCACACGTTGGCAGTGGTGTGAGAACAGGAGAAAGGATCATTGGGTATCAAGTGTCATGTTAGGAGTCACAGAGCCGAGTTGCTACCCTATTCAAACAGACCATAATAGCAACACAAAACACTGGACACTATTCTCTACTTTGGGCCCTGCAGAGGTACAACACCAATGATGTCTCCCAACAACTTAGCAAACTAAAGACCACCCAGGTCACTACATTCTGTGTCCCAAAATACAGAATAATAAAATCATGCCTTATCTTCCCGCTATTCTCCGTCTCAGCATTAAGTGCATGGATCTCTGCTGCTGTTATTATCAAGTTCAGTGACCTTAGTATTATTAACTAATAATGCACTACAGGAATACCGGTACACAACTAGAAAATGATTTCTACACCACTTTATCTCTGGATCAACTGTTAACAATTAAAAATCTTGAAGGAGGTCTAACCCAAAAGAAAAAAAAAAAAAAATAGGTATATAATGGTAAGCAACTTTCCAATATAAATATCAGTATCAGTCTGTCCTTTTCTGCATTTCTTGTTCTGTCTTCTGAAACAAATCAAGCTTGCATATTGTTTTAAGAGATCTGTTAATCAGCCGGCTTCTGTAACATAATTTCAAAAGTCAAAACCCACCGGGGTAATAGAAAGGGACAAAATACTGTCAGTAAGATTTAGATTAACATTTACAATTGTGCTACAATTTAATTTACTAGGCAAAATATTTTTGCATTACATTTCCTTTGAAGGAAGAGATACTTTAGGTCAACTATTGTCCCACATGACGTTAAGGACTAGAAAGCGATTTTCTACATGTTGCCGGACTACAACTCCCAGCAGCCACTTGCAGGATACCACTGAGACATGAGACAGGCAGCATTAGGCAGGGCATTTCAGTTCATATTAGATATATAAATATGTACTTTACTAAATGTTGCAAGATGTCACCACTTTGGTCAAGAAAGAAACTGCTATAAAATAACAAAACTTTAACGAATAATCTGTGTACATTGTATCTAGTTGTATGCCACCTATAAAACAAAACATGGCCTTTCTAAGCCATAAGGTTGTCTTAGGGGTCAGGCCTACTGCTATAAAACTATTGTTAAATTATGACTCTCAGCAGCCTTTACAGAAGAATACAGAATGGTTGGACATTTTTCTAGACAAAACAGGGGCAGTCATGGGGGTGACATTGAAGATACAACTGTACGGAGACAGGTCATTGCTGGGGGACATGAAAATGTTTTGTATTGCTCTGTATGTGGAAATGTGGTTTCCTACAAGGTAAATCAACAGTGTAAACAAATGTACCAGTCAGGTGATGACCAGACTTTGCTTAACTACAACACCCAGGAGTCTGTGCAAGGCTTGGGATGTTGGGAAGTTGATTCACAGGCACTGGATAGATGCAGGTGAGCCAAATCTGTTCTGCACAAAGGAGAATTCACTCCCAGGCGCTTGTAATGTGGACTACAGCTCCCAGCATGCTTTACCAGATGTTGGTGGGCTAGAAGATTATGGAGTTCAGCCACAAACTGAGGAGCCGTGGGACAGATCAGATACAGGCAGGTACATGAAGTCTTAGCATAGAGGGGCTCTCAGGGTGCTGTGGGTCCCGGTTGTGTCCAACTAAAGGCCCTAATCCAAGCAGCGGCCTAGAGAGGCCTCTAATCTCACAACTCACACACACACAGGACCCCTGAGGGCCGAGCTAATTACCTGGGTGAGCGGCTTCCAGTCCGGGTGGAGAACAGGACTGAGGTCTTTAAGCAAACACCGAGGCAAAGGAGAGAATAATCCGGCCAGGCACGGACATGTAGAGAGAGGGGGAGCGGGGAAGGAGCCGATCCTTTCTCCTTCTCCTTCCCCCCGGCTTGCCCCCCTCCCTCCCGCCGCCGCCGGGCACCGACTCAGGAGATTCCCGCCGAGCACAAACACCAGAGCCTCCTACGGGCGCCACGCACTATAAACCCCACGGGCACAGTCGCTATCACAGGAGGGAGGAGACCAGGCCCCAGGCGTCCGATACCTCACACACAACACGGAGTGCGGCCCACGGAGTGCGGCCCACGCACCGGCGGCCAAGAAAGGTCCGGGCCCTGACTCAGGCGGAGGCAGTGAAGGAGGAGGAAAAGGGGAGGGCCCGGTCGGTACGCGGCGCTCCGGGGATTCCGAGATCCGCGTCTCCCTTACAGAACAAAATGCCGACCGGAAGTTCCTCAGCCGCACGAAGGACTCCCTCCGCCGGCGCCAAACAGCCGAGCAGCCTGAGCCAAGGCCACTTCCGGTGTATCTATGCGTGAGGGAGAGGGGTACCCGCGCACTGGCCCTTCCACTCCACTGTAGGGAACGCCAGACGCAGAGCAGGGCCACTTCCGGTGTGTGTCACACACTCCGAGCTCATACACTGCCCTGTATTGTGCCTGTAGCAGCGTCTCACACAGAGCGGGGACACTTCCGGTGTGTGTGTGATGCCTTATACTGGCGCTTGTATCCGCACACACAACGAGAACAGTCCATTCCTGGGCGCTACAAATATTTATTGTTGCTAAAGCAGCAGCCCTAAACTCCTTTTTTTAAAGGTACACGAACACCTTTTACTGTTCCACTGTAAAATGACAATTTATTTCTCACAGAAAATACGTCCACTTTACCCTTTCACTTGTTGCAGAAGTAACATTCCCAGCATCTCTGCTCATAGGGTTTACACTTTTTTGCTAAATGGCCAGAAGTGCGAAAAATAAATACAATATTGAGGTCTGGTCAAAGCAGCTTGAAGTAGAAAAATAGATCATCTGTGCAAATTATATATATAATACACAAAATCCCTGAATATCTTGTAAATTATGTCCTTATAAACGGTGACTAGTGATGTCATCAGTTATAAACGGTGAGTTCTGATGTCATTTCTGTCACATGACTCACTGAAACTTGTGTATTATAATAAATAAAGTACCCATGTTGTAAAATATGAGGATATTAGAATTTACCTCAGAGTTTCATGACCTGTATATATATATATCAGGGGCGTAACTATAGATGAAGCAGACCCTGCGGTTGCAGGGGGCCCAGTGAGACCCTAATTAATTAGCAATTTTAATATATCTTGGTAAAATAGGCCAAGTTATAAATATTTTGGGGCCCTAAATTGAATTTGCTATGGGGCCCAGTAACAACTAGTTATCTACGCCACTGATATATATATATATATATATATATATATATATATATATATATATATATGGTCATGAAACTCCTCAGTAACTTATAATATCCTTATATTTTACAAGAGGGGGTACTTTATTCACTATATAAAACACATATAGGGTTGCCACCTTTTCTGAAAAAAATACCAGCCTTCCTATATATTTATCTTTTTTACCTATTAATAACATTGGGATCAGCCATCATTTTTATCGGCCAGGTGGCAAGCCTAAAACACATACATTAATAATGCACATTTTTGCTGTTGATTATATTATGGGATTGTAAGCAACATTTTGCACAGGTGATCAGTTTGTAGAAGGATTTGGTATTTCCCCATCAGAACGGAGCACCAGGGAAGCCAATGTAAGTGGATTAAAAGATAAAATTTATTGTATAATCATTAAAAGTCAAATTTGCATGCCTGAAACATCCCGTGGGCTGCACGTTTAACGCATTTCGTGGCTACCTGCCACTTCCTCATAAGCTGAGCATTTATCAGTGGCATAACCAGGCCCAGACTGGCAATCTGTTTGTTCTGGAAAATGCCAGAGGGGCTGCTGTAAGATGCCATAGAGAGTCGCTATATAATGGGCTGGTGGGGGACTGTTTGGGCTTCTTTGCACTTGGAATGCCAGGGCCTGTTTTGACTCCCAGACCTGGGCGTAACTACTGGTGGTGCAATCACACTCGGGCCTACAACCCCCTTGGGACCCACCTAGGGTTGCCATCTTTGCTGACGGCTAAACCCAAACATGTGAGACAGAGCAGATAACATCGGGGGTGAGGCAGTGATATAGGAACAGGCATGATGACATCAGAGGTGGGCACAATGATGTTGGTGGAGTTATGACACCAGGGCAAGGTTATTGCATCACTTAGATGCAACTGGCTAGGTTTCTATCCAAAGTTTTAAAGTGTTGATGCCCAGTTCACAGGTGGCAACCCTATATTCTGCTTGATGATTAAGCCCAATCCTTTAATTACATGTAAGAGATCTATTATACAGAAATCAGTTATCCAGAAAGCTCTGAAAAACAGCAATGCTAATTTAGAATAAAAATTTTATTTTTGATTGATCTGCTTTTTTTTGTATCTGTAATAATACGAAAGGTCAGTATCTTAGTATTTAAATGCTTTTCATGTACAGTATTTGCCAGTTTATTGTTCGGGTTTCATAAGGCTGAAAACCAAACAAAAAGTCCAGACCCGAACGGGCCTTACAAAACTGAACTGTTCGGGTCAAAACTGAACAGGTTGCAACCCTAGACCCACCAGAGCAGCAATAAGCATATGAAGGGGCGACAGGGGGAGGGCATTTTTCAGTGGTGCTTGGAGCAGTCGCACATTTGGAGGTTTAGGGGTCCAGGCCGCACATTCTGCATGCAGGTCCCGCCCCAGCTAGTTACACCGCTGCCATTTTCCAAATTTTCCTGAATGTAAGGAACATTTTTCCGACAGGAAATTTTTAACTAACTGACCCATTAGCTGATACCTGAATCTATTTTAGGCAGAACATGAGACAGTTTTGAACAGTCCAACTGCATTCTGTTCTTCAGGACGGCAGTCCTAAGCACTAACATGCAAATCACACACGGAGAGAAATTATTTGGACAATTCTTTTTCAAGCTGGAATTGTTCCAGAGGGGAAAAGAAGTTGGTCAAATTTAAATTACTTATATTTTTTATCGACAGTGGTGCTGCTGCCATGAAGAGTGTTGAGAAACTCACCTCAGGCAGTAGCACCTGGCAAAGAGCTGCCCCTGGTAACAGTTTCCTACTAATGCTTCATAATATTCCAATACCTCGTTGTCGCCAAACGTGTACCACCGAGCCCACTGTGCCAACAAAATGTAAGTGTTTATAAAGCATAAAGTCCAGGCCTAGTCAAGAACCATAAATAACCAATACAAATATTTCCTTATATTATGTGATGTCATCCGCTATAGCCAGGGCTTAATGATCTCACTTGTGACGTGATCCAAAAGGAAAGTGATAACAACAGCAACACGCAGCTCAGCAGCAGCACTGAGTACTAACACTCATTTGATTCCTTAGTCTCCAGTGCAAATAACACGGTGGAATAAATAATTGCAATATGAATTAGAAATTGTTTAACAATCATTTTTTTACCATACAATAATATAAGTAGAAGAATAATATACCCCTATGAGGATATAGGATAAGAATTTACCATTGTGTTCATGATCTAAATAAAAAGAATGGGCTTGTGGCTTTATGCCTGTGACTTCTAATCTCTTTATATATCACAATGTGCTTGGTTCCTCTTCCTTTGCCTATTTGCCTATTTAGAAAAGTGCGAATGATGAATTTATTTCAATATTGTACATCTCTGGTGATGCACCAAATCCAGGAATTGGTTCGAGAACCACCCTTTTTTAGCAGGATTTGTATGTGGCTGAATCCAAGTGCCTGGCCGAATCGAATATGAATACTTAAATCACATGAATTTTTTTTTTTGTCACACAAACAAGGGCGTTAAAAAAGTTTTAACAATGTGCGGTTTTCTTCCTGGTCCTAATTTGCATATACAAATTAGGGTTCAAATTCGGCTTGGTATTCAGCGGAATCTTTTGTGAGGGATTCAGGATTCTGTGAAATCCCAAAATAATGAATTTGGTGCATCCGTAATTGAAATCAACAGGACCAATAGTTTTTCATTGTTATTTTCCTAGATTCCATTTCTAGGCAGATTTTTAAAAGGAGAAGAAAAGATCAAGAAAAAAATTAAGAAAGAAATGTTACACTTTAGTATTATGCTTTTTTTTTTTTTTTTTTCAATAATGCAGTATACTTAACATATGAATTGTGGCTGATGCAGTTGTGGCTAATGCAATAGTGGCTATTGTGTGAAATTTCATGCAGTCCAAGATTCAAACTACAATTTTTACATAATGTCATGTTTATGTATCTGGGGTGACCAATTTGTGGTTCTCCAGCAGTTGATATACTGCAACTATCAGAACTTCCTAGACTGCAAACGTTTTAGTTTAACAACAACTGAATATTGTTGAAATATGCAATTACACACACCCAAGACAAACATCCCACTCCCAAGTACAAGGCAAAACCAGCCTATTGGTTTATATGGGTATTTAGGGGCAACATTTTTTATATTATGGTCAAAACTCTCAAATTAGAATCGTGAATTATCCAAACTCGATTCGAGTTTTAATTAGAATTTCAAGATTTATCATACTCTGGCCCTTTAAGAACTCGAATTTGACTATTCACCACCTAAAACCTGCCAAGTTCATGTATAAGTCAATGGACATTAGTAGCCTTCCTGAATCGAGTTTAGTCGAATTTGATTCAAATTCGATTTAAGTTTTCGAGTCTGTAAAATTTGTGCGAGTTTTATATATTCAGGTTTTTTTTTTTAAATAACCCCCCAATCTAATTTCGAGTATATTCTAATTTAAAGGAGTTTAAAAAAAACTCACATGAATTCGAAATCCGACCTTTGATAAATGTGCCTTTCAATGTTTTAATGATTTTCTACTAGACTTCGGGGCAGAAGGTCGAATTTCGAAGTGAAATATACTTCAAAATTCGACCATTGAATGGCTATACTTTGACTTCAAATATCGAAGTCAAAGTTTTTTTACCGAATTTGACCGTTTTGTGGTAAAATTGTTCGATCGAACGATTTCAGTGGTCGATTACACGATTTTACTTTGACTACGAAAAACTTAGAAAAATGCATTAGAAGTTCCCCATAGACTAACATAGCACTTCGGCAGGTTTAATTTGGCGAACTATTGAAGTCGAAGTCTTTTTAAAGAGACAGTACTTCGATTATCGAATATTCGAATATTAAAACTATTTTACTTTGAATCAAATTCGAAGTAAATTCGAAGTCGTAGTATCCTATTCAATGGTCAAAGTATCCAAAAAAATTACTTTGAATTTCGATTTTTTTACTTCGAAAATTCCCTCGAATTCACTTTGACTCATGATAAATCTGCCCCTTAAAATATTAATTTATATCAAAAGTTATCTATAGGTCATGTAGATCGTTTTTCACTGATAGGGCTGCTTTTGTTCAAATTACACTTTTGTCGTACAAATAAATAATTTTTTTACTAAACCAGAGTGCTGCTGGAATATATTTTGGAGATTGGATTTCACCTCGGCAGACAGAGTCACAGTCGGCACCCAACACTGCAAAGAGCGGTGAGAATGATTGTGTAGCACTACTTTCTATGTATGCTTTTGTAAGTAATTGTTACTTGAATTTCCTAAACCTGACTGTTTTGCCAACCTGACTGTCCCTTCTCAACATGTCAGTTAGAGTTTCTAATGCTAACGGACTCCTGCTGCACAAATATAGCACACACTCGCTGCAGCGACCCCGGAGGTTTGGAACTCGGTGGGCCCCCAATCATCCAGTCCGACTTTGCTAATAACTGTAGTGTTATTTATTATTAAAAAGAATACTCACATAATGCAATGTGTTGGGTTGTCTACTTGTTAGGTGATAGAGGAAAAATTCCAACTGTTAAATAATAATAATAATAATGTATACCTGCCTTTATTCCATAATTCTGGACCTCCATACAACCAGGTACAAAGCAGACCACAGGCTAATTAAAGCAGCAGACCTATCATCTCCAGCAATGCAGGAAAGAATGTGTAAAAATACATGTTAACATATATTATTATATTATAATTATGTTGTAATATAATTATAATTATATATGTTATATTATAATATACTTACTGAACTAATAGTAAAATAAAAGATGCAGAATCAAAAAGGTGGTGTTTTAAAAGTACATTTGTTTATTTTTTCCATAAATACAGATTTTGTATTGGTGAGGGAGGAAGGCATGTGCAATTTTCTTTAAGCCAAACATTTTAATTATGAGAATTTACACTAAACAGCCACAGATCAGAGAATATGAATGAAGTTGCTGAGAATCCTAATGATGCTGACTTAATGTCTCCCCCTGGTGGTACTCCACATCATAATGGACTCAAATTTAGGAATGGATGAATTATTTCAATATTATTATTATTATTATTATTATTACAACACCAAATCCACAATTATAAGATTAGGTTGAATCTTTCTTTCTTTCTTTCTTTCTTTCTTTCTTTCTTTCTTTCTTTCTTTCTTTCTTTCTTTCTTTCTTTCTTTCTTTCTCCATAGCTGCACGGCCCGCACCAGGGCCCACCCCACCTAGTTCCGTCACTGCACTTTACGTCTATTCCTTGAATTGTGACCTTTTGCCCAAAGACTTTTGTTTAACGATCGTGCCCCTCTTCTTGTCCACAACCCTTCACTTGGCTCCTCTCTTATTAAGACCGGCGGCATCCAATTAGCCGAGGGCTCTTCCCGAGGTGAAAGGCGGCTGTTAAAGGCGGAAGCAAGATCCGAGACCGGGGAGCCTATCATTGGTTCTGGATACTGGTTGCCGATCATGACACTATCTATTATCTATCATCTGTCTTTAGCTATCTCTTTCTATCTATCTATCTATCATCTATCTAGACAGGCCCGGGCCCGGTACAGTTATACCCCCTGTGCCCCCCTGATGGCGGCCCTGGTTACGTGGCTGGACCTATCTATACACTCACAGAAACTAAACTTATTGCACCAGCCTAAAGTTTCAGCTTGTCAATAGCAGCAATGATCCAGGACTTCAACTTGTCACAGGGGGTCACCATCTTGGAAAGTGTCTGTGACACTCACATGCTCAGTGGGCTCTGAGCAGCTGTTGAGAAGCTAAGCTTAGGGCTCGTCACTAATTATCCAGCAGAAAATGAGGTTGGTCTGTAATATAAGCTGATGCTACAGGGCTGATTATTAAATTGTAATGCTAATTGCACTGGTTTCTGTGCTGCCATGTAGTAATTATCTGTATTAATTACTAATCAGCCTTATATTGTGACATTTCTATTCTATGTGTACTGTATATTGTGAGTGGGTCCCTAAGCTCAGTAAGTGACAGCAGCACAGAGCATGTGCAGTGAATCAGCAGAAAAGAAGATGGGGAGCTACTGGGGCATCTTTGGAGACACATATCTTTACTGCTAAAGGGCTGTGGTTGCCTTGGGCCGGTACAGAAGCCCAAAACATAATGTACAACATTTCAGCTACTTCTTTAGTTAGGCTTTAGTTCTCCTTTAAAGTCATTAACTGAATCAGCATCACAACATCACCCGGCAGTGCATTCCACAACCTCACTGTCCTGACTGTGAAGAACCCACTACGTTGCTTCAAATGAAAGTTCTTTTCTTCTAGTCTAAAGGGGAGGCCTCTGGTACGGTGATCCACTTTATGGGTAAAAAAAGGTCCCCTGCTATTTGTCTATAATGTCCTCTAATGTACTTGTAAAGTGTAATCATGTCCCCTCGCAAGCGCCTTTTTTCCAGAGAAAACAACCCCAACCTTGACAGTCTCCCCTCATAATTTAAGTCTTCCCTCCCTCTAAGCAGTTTAGTTGCACTTAGTCTCTGCACTCTCTCCAGCTCATTTATATCCCTCTTAAGGACTGGAGTCCAAAACTGCACTGCATACTCCAGATGAGGCCTCACCAGGGACCTATCTATAAAGAGACAGTTCTTTCAAGGGGATGGGGAAATTCTATCTCTAAACAAGTGTCTCTGTTTTTAGCCTTGAGTGTTTTTAGTAGTGTTGCAACATATGTTCCAATTTTTCCAGCTTTGTCTATTAATAGTACGTCAGCTTCGTCAGTTTTGTCTAACATTTCCCTGTTTATTAAGACTTATGACCTTCACTTTGACCAAAGGAGGTCTCTACCCAAAATGTTTTTTTCCCAGTAAACCTTCATTATGAACGGTCAATGGTCAGCATCTGTCTGTCTTTTACAATTCTCACCTCTCCTTTCCCTGATTACTAATACCACTGCAACAATGAACCAATAGTTAGTTCTTCTCCATTGAAGACTTCAGTATCCAAAATGCTGATAAACAGGCTTATGAAGAATGCACAAAGGCATTGAGGGAACTGGAATATTGACTGGAAAGGTGCATATTTCTGATAAAGGTATGAGACCTGTTATCCAGAATGCTTGGGAGCTGGGGTTTTCCAGATGAGGGGTTGTTCCGTAATTTTGATCTCCATACCTCAAGTCTACTTTAGGTTAGGATCAAGTACAAGGTACTGTTTTATTATTACAGAGAAAAAGGAAATCACAAACATTTTTAAATTATTTCATTAAAATTGAGATGGCCTTTCTGTAATTCGGATCTTTCTGGATAACAGGTTTCTGAATAACAGATCCCGTACCTGTACATTGTTTCTCCCGTCTGGCAAACTAAGAAGGGAATACCAAGCAGACAGAAATTGCATTCAGTTGCAATTACATTTACAAATAACTTTACAATCACTGACATTTTTTTTATAAATATATCTACATATAAAGAGGTATAAAATTATATTTTATGATGCAAAGTAAATAAATAAATAAATAAAAAATTGGGGGTGGACATACCCTTTAATATAAAAATGAGTTTTCCAAGTCAGACATTAAGGGCAGATTTATCAATGGTCGAGGTGAATTTTTGAATGAAAAAAATCAGATTTTCAAGCTATTTTTGTGTACTTCGACTAGGGAATAGTCCAAATTCCATTTGAATTTGAAAAAAATGTGAAAATTCGAATATCGAAATTCATCATGTACTGTCTTTTTTATCATGTACCATCTAAAACCTATTTAGCGCTATTCCTTCGATTCATACAATTAGAATTCGGCCAAATACGGACCTATTCGACGATAAAAAAAACTTCTACTTAATTTCGGTTGGTCTTTTTGATATCAAATTTCGAAGTTTTTTCAATTCCAAATGCCGACCCTTGATAAATCTGCCCCATAGGGGCAGATTTATCAAAATGTAATTTTAGAGCTTAATAATAAGAGTGACTGAAGTTTAACAGAGCACAAGTCACATGACTGGGGGCAGCTGGGAAACTGACAATATGTCTAGCCCCATGTCAGATTTCAAAATTGAATATAAAACAATCTGTTTGCTCTTTTGAAAAATGGATTTCAGTGCAGAATTCTGCTGGGGCAGCACTATTAACTGATGCGTTTTGCAACAAAAACATGTTTTCCCATGACAGTATCCCTAAAGCTTCAGGAATCCATATTGGTAGCAAAACAGTTTAATTGGGTGACAGCTCTCCTAGAAAGACAGGCATAAATATAGAGGAAGCAGACCCTGTGGATAGTTGTATTAATAATTTTAAAGAAATGAGCCTCCCCAGCTGCTCTCCTACCTGTAGAGGGACACAGGCAGGTGGGGGGCAGGTAGGAATTGCTGTGCTACAAGTTACCCACTGCCTAGAAATACTTCCACTTGACTAATATTCGCATTGCTGGATGTAAAATATATTACGCACAGCTATCTGGCTTAATTATGGGAAATGCCTGTTTTGTTTTCCCCCATGATTAAGCCAGATTGCCACAAGTAATGTGTTTTGTACATAAATGCACAAATCCATGTTGGCACCAAACCAATCCTATTGAGTTTAATTTTTAAATTACGGAAATACCCCATTATCTGGAAAACCCCAGGTTCCAAGCATTCCAATTAATGGATCCCGCACCTACACAAATCAACAGTGAGATCTTTGATTTTATTTTTTAGCCTGTAGTAGACTGGTGATTGCTAGTATCAATATTTACATATAATATTAAAGCAAAGATCTGACTGTTTGCTATAGATAGTGGCACTGGAGCAGTTTAGAATATATGTTAGTAAATCAGCCCCAAAGTGCAAGTGAGTGGTAAGGCATCTGTCATTAAAGGACCTTCGTAAAGCATTATCAAAAACATTGCATTCTGGGCCAAGAATTATGCACCTATCATCCTTTATATTAACTCAAATGACTTATACTTCATGTAGGGGCACATTTACTAAGCTCCAGTGAAGGATTCGAATGAAAAAAACGTCGAATTTCGAAGTATTTTTTTGGGTACTTCGACCTTCGAATAGGCTACTACGACCTTCGACTTCGATTCGAAAGATTCGAACTAAAAACCGTTCGACTATTCGACCATTCGATAGTCGAAGTACTGTCTCTTTAAAAAATACTTCAACTACATGCTTCGGCAGGTTAAACCTACAAAGGTACAATGTTAGCCTATGGGGACCATCCCCATCAATTTTCTAACCTTTTTTTGATCGAAGATAAATCCTTTTTTTTTTTTAGCTCGATCGAAGTATTTGTGCTAAATACTTCGAATTCGATGTTCGAATTCGAAGGATTTAACTTCGAGGGTCGAATTCGAGGGTTAATTAAACCTCGATATTAGACCCTTGATAAATGTGCCCCTTAGTGTATGGAAAGTGTTTTAAATAGGGATGCACCGAATCCAGGATTCGGTTCGGGATTCGACCAGGATTCGGCCTTTTTCAGAAGGATTCGGATTCGGCCGAATCCTTCTGCCCGGCCCGAACCCAATCCAAATCCTAATTTGCATATGCAAATTAAGGGTGGGGAGGAAAATTGCGTGACTTTTCGTCACAAAACAAGGAAGTTAAATTATTTTTCACTTCCCACCCCTAATTTGCATATGCAAATTAGGGTTCGGATTCGGTTCAGTATTCGGCCGAATCTTTCAAAAAGGATTCGGGGGTTCGGCCGAATCCATAATAGTGGATTCGGTGCATCCCTAGTTTTAAAGGATAAGTAAACCTTAAAAAATAAGTGAATGTAAAATGAATGAGGGGGCTATTCTAAGCACTTTTGCTTTGAGAAAGGTGATGATTGGAGAAAGGTTTCTATTTTTTTCCTAAGCAGAAGAACATCAGAGCAGCTTCTTTATTTCTCCTGACAACTTATATTATTTATGCCACTGCTGCCTTTGAATATGAGAAAAGTGATGGCATTTTCATTGTTATTTCCATAAATCAATATGGTGACAGTGTCTGTGTGTAGAGCCCAGGTACAATATATTCCAGACCTTCTCTGGACACTGTAGAGATGTCACTCTAGATCCAAAGCATTGTAAAGTGCATTCAAACCAGCAACTCATGTGGGGGTCCCAGTGTTCCCATAGCAGTGAATTTGCTGAGTTCATCACATTTCCATAGATATTTGTATAAGCTTAGGGAATGTATGAGCTGGGAAGGATCCGCATGACTTCAGTAGAGTCAGGCTAACTTGTCTGTTTCCTGATGTGACGCATTCCAATGGTACAGGTGCAGTGGCCCAGACCTTTTTTACAAATATATGTTGTAATTGCTCATTAATTATGGCCTCGTGAGACCCCCTATACCACTGGGCCCTCCTGCAGTTGCAGGGTCTGTCTCCTATGTAGTTATACCCCTGACATTAAAGGGATACAGTCAAGGGAAACAAAGTTTTTTTCAAAACACATCAGTTGATTGTGTTGCTCCAGCAGAATTCTGCACTGAAATCCGTTTCTCAAAAGAGCAAACAGATGTTTTTATATTTAAATTTTAAATCTGACATGGGGCTAGACATATTGTCAGTTTCCCAGATGTCCCAGTCATGTGACTTGTGATATCACCCCCTCCCTTTCCCTCAGCAGCCTAACAACAGAACAATGGGAAGGTAACCAGCTCCCTAACACAAGAACAGCACTCAAATAGTAAAATCCAGGTCCCACTGTGACACATTCAGTTACATTGAGTAGGAGAAACAACAGCCTGCCAGAAAGCAGTTCCATCCTAAAGTGCAGGCTTTTTCTGAAAGCACATGACCAGGCAAACTGAGATGGCTGCCTACACACCAATATTACAACTACAAAATACACTTATTGGTTCAGGAATGACATTTTATATTGTAGAGCAAATTATTTGCAGTGTAAACAGTGTCATTTAGAAATAAAAACAACATCATAAAAATCAAGACAGAATCCCTTTAAGGAAAACAATCATGTTAAAAAAAATAAAAGACAGGCAATTACGCATTTTCCTACATCTAAATTGCAGGAATGCTTCAATGCTTCACCTGGTCTAGTAACCTATAACAATCAAACCAACGTTTGGATTATAGATCCATCTCTTGCACCTCTAATAATATTATCCCATTTCTGGGAGCAGCTGGTCGGGACATATCTTGGGGCTACAAGCAAAAGTCAGAATTATTAAGAGGAATGACAAAATGCCTTAGAGAGTTTTGGGTTGCCTATATTATTAATATTGTTTATATACATTAATGTTTAATGTTTATTAAAGGGGTAGTTCACCTTTAAGTTAAATTTTATAGAATGGGTAATTCTCAGCAATTTTTAAATTGGCCTTCATTTTTCTTTTTTTTTATAGTTTTTCAATTATTTGCCTTTTTCTTCTGATTCTTTCCAGCTTTCAAATGGTGGTCACTGACCCCATTTAAAAACAAATACTCTTTAAGGCTACAAATGTATTGTTATTGCTACTTTTTATTACTTCTCCTTATGTTCAGGCAGGGTTGGACTGGAGCATTGGGGGCCCACCGGGTTCCAAACTTCCGGGGGCCCCAGAGCGCATGTGTGAATGTCGGCGAGTAGGGATGCACCGAACCCAGGATTCGGTTCGGGATTCGGCCAGGATTCGGCCTTTTTCAGCAGGATTTAGATTCGGCCGAATCCTTCTGCCCGGCTGAACCGAATCCTAATTTGCATATGCAAATTAGGGGCAGGGAGGGAAATTGCGTGTCTTTTTGTCAGAAAACAAGGAAGTAAAAAATGTTTTCCCCTTCCCACCCCTAATTTGCATATGCAAATTAGGGTTCGGATTCGGTTCGGTATTCGGCCGAATCCTTCGTGAAGGATTCGGGGTTTCGGCCGAATCCAAAAAAGTGGATTCGGTGCATCCCTATCGGCGAGTGACGCTCATGGGCGGACGCCGCTTGTGCAACATGTCATTGTTTTTTTGGGGGGCAGCAGATCAGGGGAGCAGATTTGTGCCGGCAGGGGCTGATGAGGGCTGGGGCCCACTGGCCCAGTTTGACCCCGTGTTCAGACCTCTCCTATTCATATTCCAGTCTCTGATTGAAATCAGTGCATGGTTGCTAGGCTAATACTGACCCTAGCAACCAGATTGCTGATATTGCAAAATGGAGAGCTGATGAATAAATAGCTAAATTACTCAAAAATCACAAATAATAAAAAATTAAAACAGTTTCCAAAGTGTCTCAGAATATCACTCTCTACATCATACTAAATGTTAATTTAAAGGTGAACCACCCCTTTAAGAACTACCCCATTCATCCCTGAAGGCAACCTGGAACAGAGACTCGTGAAGGCCTATTTATCAATAATTAATGCCACAGAATTTATTGAAAGATCTGAGTTTAAAAAGCACGAATGAAAAAAACGCTGATCAATCCAAAAAGATAGTTTTCTTTTCACAGCGAAAAATTTTTAGAAAACCTCCAAATTCATTTAAAAAGGTCCAACAGGATCAGCACAAGTACGATAACTTCTATATGACCACGACAACTTACCTGGCGAACTTTTTGTATTAGAGGTTTTAGTCGTTTTTAAGAAATATAGGAGAACCACGCATTTTTAGAGATTTGTGAAAAATAATAAATTTGAATGTAAATGGGCTTTTTAGCTTTCTTTCAACTGCTTTCCATTCACTGCCAGAAGACTGCAGGTGAGTGCCACCTAGTGTTTTTTTAATAAAAATGCTATGCGTTGTTGGGCACTTTTTTTTTTTTTTTTTACAAAAAAAAAACTTTTCTGCTTTTGTGAAGACCCTGTAAAGAATTAACTATTGCCAGAGGATGAAAGAGGTTTTGCACATTTACAATACAAGGTCAAGGCAATGGCCATTGTTGTGACAATCAGCTCAAAGAGAACAAATACATTCCAGTGTAGAGGCAAATAAAGTTATAGGCGCAAATTCACTAAGCCGCGAAGCGCCGAACGCTAGTGTTAATTCGCTAGCGTTTGGCATTTTCACTACTGCGCAAATTCACTAACGAACGCTGGCTTAAATTCGCTAGTATTACTTCGCACCCTTACGCCAGGCGAATTTTCGCTAGCGATGTAACTATGCAAATTCACTAACTTGCGCAGTGTACTGAATGCTACCTTATATGCTAGACTTCCTTCGCCACCTCAGACCTGGCGAAGCGCAATAGAGTAGATAGGGATTGTTTCAAAAATAGTCAATTTTTTTTCGAAGTCCCAAAAAAAGCTGGCGTGTTTTCTACATGATGGGTGATCAAAAAAAGACTGAGAAAAAAAAGGCTGAAAAAGATCAAAAATTTTTTTGGGGCTCCCCTCCTTCCCCCCTACATTTCCTGACTCATGGCGACTTACCTAGACAGTGGGCACATGTGTAGGGCAAAATAAAATTTTTATTTGCTGATTAGAAGGTTTTCTAGGCATTTGTAGTGCAGATACGTGTTCCTCCATTGAAATTTGAATTTCGCGCCGTATGCAAATTAGCCTTCGCTAGCGTAACTTCGCTTTATATAGCGAATCAATGCTAACGCAACTTCGCAAACTTACGCTACCCCTGTGCGCAACTTTGGATTTTAGTGAATTTGCGGAGCGCTGGCGAAACTACGCCTGGCGAAGTGTGGCGAAGTGCGGCGAAGTTGCGCCTGGCGCAAATTCACATCTTAGTGAATTTGCCCCATGGACTTTCTTAAGATACTTCAGAGTGACCTTGGGAGAAAGGGATAAGGCAATCACAGACAGCAGGAATAAATATTAATATAAATTATAAGATTGGGGTACAACTAAGACAATTGAGAAGCTCATTGACCAAATAAAGTGTTTGGCAGATGCAACAAGAAGCATGAATCCAACATCTTCTCTAAAAAGGTCTATGACTGTGACATTAGACCATTAAAAAGTGTTGGACTGGGGACCCTTGTGCCCAACTGGCTTGAGCCCCCTGCTGCTACTGACAGTCATGACCACCAATAACACTCCACTCCTCCATAGGTACAAACCTGCCTGCACACACCGATCCAACCTCTGTGCATGGATTGTTGCAGCAGGACACACTAGGGACAGGGCCCAGTAGTTGGACCATTCCAAAACTGTCCTGGACTAACTTTTTCAACACTGGATAAATCTGTCCAAGTGCAATGACCGTCATGGGATGGCCCAGGAAAAACGAAGGGCCAGACCACGTGATCAGCTTCCTTTATATTATTCAAATCCCCCTCCCTGCACCTTTTCTTCTTTCAATTGACATGTGTCGCAGCTGTGTGAACATGCAGTGGGGAAGGGGTTTGTGGGCACAAAGGTTATGTACTAGTGATGTGCACATACCTCCCAACATTTTGGAAATAAAAAGAGGGGGAAAAAAGTTGTTGCAGCAATTTTTTGACCACGCCCATTTTTGTGATCAACTCCCTAATTACCATGTTCATTTTATAAAATTTGGCAGGTTATGAACATTTGAACATATTTCTGTGTTTTTTTCCCCAGTTATTCCAGTTTTGCTTATGAAGGTGAATTGCCCTTTAAGCTGTGAGTCTAACTTCTCCCAGGGGACCTGTTATCTTGTTATATTGTTACTTATTTGCTAATCTCAAAATTGTTACAATGTATCTTATCTGAACCTCCATGGCTGTTCTGGGCTCTCTGTCAAAAGCCAATTAAGTTAGAAACTTTGTTTCTTTTTCTGGCTGTTCAGTGCAGAGAAAAACGTGACTTTCCAGTAGCAAACAAGGGACTGCAAGTTGAGCTGTCAAAAGAGGGACTGTCCCTCTAAAAACGGGACAGTTGGGAGATATGATTTGTGCGAGCTGACCACAGGTTTACCCGCGGGTCGGGAGGGTTCGGGCCAACTTACGCAACGATCTTCAGGCAGGTTTGGGCTGAACTTTAGCTTCCGTTAGCCCCTCCCTGGCCTTCCTTTGCCCCAGTTCCCCCTCTGCGTGCCTCAATTTATATACTCAGGCCCTGTCCCCTTTAGTGACATCACCGCGGGTGCGGCTATATAAAGAGGGGAACGTGCTGGGTTAGGGTCGGGTGTGGGTGGAGGAGCAGCAGGTTAGAGTCAGGAGTTTGTCACGTTTTTCTCGACCTGCACATCACTACTGTGTATGCCAAGCCCTTTCAAAGTTATTCTGGCAGGGGAACCTGACGCATTCTTGTTACACCCCTGCACCAATCAGATGCTATTGTTATTTTATCTCAAATAGTCTAATCCAGGCATGTCCAAAGTCAGGCCCGGGGGCCAATTGCGGCCTGTTTTCAAATTTACACCGGCCCTCAGCCTCCATCATGAAATGTATAAAATGGGCGTCACTACGTGCCAGTACGTGTCTATTGCTAACACCTTCAGCAAACATGCAGCAGTATAGATCAAGATCCATCTCCAGGAGTGAATGATACTGATCGCAAGTTAGCTACCTCTGAATGGATGTTAGGCTAAATAGAATATAACAGACATGACGAATAGAATAATCAGAGTTAGAGGCAACAAGGAAGGTGCACAGGCACATCACAAATATACGTGTAGCAACAGCCCAGCCTGTAGTGTAGAACCAGTGCAGGAACTTGTGTGCGCAAAAAGGAATTTACTGTAGGCAGGAGGAATCAAATACAAGGGCATCCCCGTTACTTCCACAACTCTATTATTCATTCACCATTACCAGACGCCACCTCTTTTGTTTTTGTGTGAAGTGCCTTCTCATTGAATGGAATCGAAACCCACATGAATGTTTCATGACAGAAATGTCATTTTATCCGTGTTGTTTGTTGGTGGATTGAGTTGTGTTGCGGATCTGGCAGAATTTATCTTGCGAGTGGCATCCGTCACAATCAGCGCGTAGAGAGAAGGAAATAAACGAGCCGCCTATTAAAATGTTCTTTTTCTGTAACCCATCAAACGTGTCACATTGTAATTAGATTTACATCATGAAACCTGTTCCACTCTATAACAACTCTGTTGTCGTTGATGATCAGGGTAATTTACCTGCTTGTTTAACACTGAATCTGTCCTTTGGATAATGAAGAGTCTCATCAAGCCATTTAATGAGGCAACAACACTGCTGATTGGTCAGCTTTGGTGCTGAAGGGTAGTTTGTCAAAATGATTTGCTTGTTTAGAAGGTGACCAGTAACAAAGGTCCCTGCCCCAGTGGAGCTTAATATCTAATTTCTCTATCACAGTCCTGCTGTAGAGAACAAATGCCACGGGAATAGCTCTCTGGTCAAGGCCATATTTATTGGCAAGCAACCGAGAGCATGTGCCAATGGCAGCAGCTTTTTTTTTTTGGGGGGGGGGGTCCTTGGGTACCATAATAGTAAATAAATGTGTATGAAATTTTTTTAAAAAATTACAACCAGTCACCAGGGGATCTTTCTGCATAAATCTGGTGACAATCCTTGGGGGTGAGGGATACAGGGATGGATGTCAGAAGTGATGTGGTGCTCGTAAGAAATGAGCTCGTATAATTTACATTGTCATGGAAAACCCTACAGCAGTTCAGATCAAGTCCTAGTTGAATGTCCAGCCTTTGCTTAGAGTTGCTCCTCAGCTCATGAAATGAGTACATTTATATAATAAAACATCAAAGAGCTAGCGAGTTAGCGAGTTAGCCAGATCATTAAGGACACCAACTAAATTGGTTAGAGGGAGGGAAGAGTTAAATTATGAGGGTAGACTGTCACGGTTGGGGTTGTTTTCTCTGGAAAAAAGGCGCTTGCGAGGGGACATGATTACACTTTACAAGTACATTAGAGGACATTATAGACAAATAGTAGGGGACCTATTTACCCATAAAGTGGATCACCGTACCAGAGGCCACCCCTTTAGACTAGAAGAAAAGAACTTTCATTTGAAGCAACGTAGGGGGTTCTTCACAGTCAGGACAGTGAGTTTGTGGAATGCACTGCCGGGTGATGTTGTGATGCTGATTCAGTTAATGACTATAAGAATGGCTTGGATGATTTCTTGGAGAGACATAATATCAAAGGCTATTGTGATACTAAGCTCTATAGTTAGTATAGGCATGGGTATATGTGTGTGTATGGAGGGGTGTGTGTATGGATGCTGGGTTTTCATTTGGAGGGGTTGAACTTGATGGACTTTGTCTTTTTTCAACCCAATTTAACTATGTAACTAACTATGTAACTATGTAACACCAGGGGCCTCAGACCTTATTCAATTGGGTGTGAGAAGAGCTACTGTAGTTTGAGGCGCCTGTATTAAATCTATTACATTTACATTCAAAGCTTAGAAGAAAACTTTTTTATTTTTGCGGTTATTGCCCTCTAGTGGTTGTAATGCTCTTTACAGGACTTTTTTTGTATTTCAGGTTAAGAAACTCAGATTATAGTTGTGTTGTTCCTTATTCTAAAGGCTACTATCACATATATCTTTGTCACTGCAGTATTTAATAAGAAGAGTCAAAGTCACAAAATCACATTGTTTTCTAATCACTGAGAGTCACTGCAGACATGGCACACAGATGGTACAGCATGCAGATGTGATAGCACCCGAAAAATGTAGGTATAGTTGCATTGAAGATGTTAGTTGCATGAAAAAATAATTCCCAAATTCCCAACAGCAGCAGGTATCAATGATGACATGGGGAGTGATCCCTAACAATAGATGTTAATCAATGGATTAGGAACATACATTAGTTAGTGTAACATTGGTTATGCACTTTTCTCACATATTTCTTAAGCAGAAGAACATCAGAGCAGCCTCTTTCTTTCTCCTGACAACTTCCTTGACTACTTGGTGGTCAGACTGGTAGGAAACTGACCAGCAGGTGGCGCTGTTGTAACAAAATTCATTCATGTTTAAGGACCAGTGACATAAAAAAAAACATTGTCACTTCGTTTAATAACACCTTCACCCTGCACAAAGTTAAATATTTTAATTCTTTATTGAAAAATACTTTGCTAAAATTCTGCTTCCGGTTGTGCAGTAACTTCACAAATAGGGCGATATGGCGACATGCCCTCTGGTACATGCTATGTGCTTGCTTCAGAACTCCTTGCCCCACGTTATCCTTCAGCGTGATTTGTTTCCATAAGTACTGTGATCAGTAAAGGCAGCACCCTGGTCAGCTATAAATCTTCAAAGGACCACAGAAAACCCCCATCATTGGGCTGACTCCTTCACCCGTCGCAGCTCTTACAGAAATAAATCATACCAATGAGATAAGATTGTCGGGCTGCGAGATGTGGAGCGCGAACGTAGGATGTAGAAGAGAGCATGTCGCCACATCGCTCTATTTGTGAAGACCAGAAGCAAAATTTTAGCATTGTATTTTTGTATTTAGAATTAAAAATTGTGAACTTTGTACAGGATTGTAGCATTGGTGGATGGATTCACAAAGGATTTTTTACTTAAAGGGATCCTGTCATCAGAAAACATGTTTTTTTCAAAACGCATCAGTTAATAGTGCTACAGCAGACTTTTGTACTGAAATCCAATTCTCAAAAGAACAAAGAGATTTTTCTATATTCAATTTTGAAATCTGACATGGGGCTAGACATTTTGTCAATTTCCCAGCTGCCCCTGGTAATGTGACTTGTGCCTGCACTTTAGGAGAGAAATGCTTTGTGGCAGGCTGCTGTTTTTCCTTCTCAATGTAACTGAATGTGTCTCAGTGGGACATGGGTTTTTACTATTGAGTGTTGTTCTTAGATCTACCAGGCAGCTGTTATCTTGTGTTAGGGAGCTGCTATCTGGTTACCTTCCCATTGTTCTTTTGTTTGGCTGCTGGGGGGGAGGGAGGGGGGTGATATCACTCCAACTTGCAGTACAGCAGTAAAGAGTGACTGAAGTTTATCACAGCACAAGTCATATTACTGGGGGCAGCTGGGAAACTGACAATATGTCTAGCCCCATGTCAGATTTCAAAATTAAATATAAAAAAATCTGTTTGCTCTTTTGAGAAATGGGTTTCAGTGCAGAATTCTGCTGGAGCAGCACTATTAACTAATGCTTTTTGAAAAATCTTTTTTTCCCATGACAGTATCCCTTTAAATATAAAATGATCATCCCCTGAAAATTTCTGTAAAATAAAACATAATCGTTCAGACTGTCATACGACACTTCTAGTAAGTGAAAAGCTTGCGTTTAGCGGCCATATTTGCACTCCATCATAGCTGTAGAAAAGTAAGGAAACATTTGTCTCATGCACTTGGAGTAAAAATGGCGTAGGGTTGTGGTTAGGGTTACAATGGCATTATTGGCACCAGTTCTTTCACATGTTCCTCTGCTTTTGTGTATGGATATGTTACAGCCATTCTGGACCCTGTGTCCACTGAGGATAGCCAGGAACATTCATTTTAAGTTTGAACAAGACTATAAGGGGCATATTTATCAAGGTTTGAATTTCGAATTTGAAAAACTTCTAAATTCGAATTCAAAAAGACCAACCGAAATTAAGTCGAATTTTTTTTTTGGCTGAATAGGTCCCTTTTCAATCGAATAGGTCCGTATTCGGCCGAATTTGAATCATACGAATCAAAGTAATAGCACATTTGATTGAATTCGATTCGACGTTTTTCCCAAAAAAAAAAACGTTTCAATTGACTCCAAATAGGTTCTAGGAGGTCCCCCATAGGCTGAAACAGCAATTCATCAGGTTTCAGATGGCGAATGGTTGAAGTTGAATTGAGACAGTACATGATAAATTTTGATATTAGAATTTTCGAATTTTTTTCAAATTCAAATCGAATTTGGACTATTCCCTCGTCGAAGTACACAAAAAATTGCTCGAAATTCGAATTTTTTTCATTCGATAATTCACCTCGACCTTTGATAAATCTGCCCCTAAATGTACTGAACAATTTTTATTAGACAACCCTGAGAATAAGATCAACAATGGTGCATACGCTTGTACCTGTTCAGGAATATAACACAAAAAAGAAATAGAATTTTGTACCCAGGAGATCATTTTGAGAAATCCAAATCCAATCCAAGAGGTTTGGACGAATTATTGAGCCAAATGGCACAACGATAAACCCCTGCTCTCCTGACTGAGAGATAAAATCTTCCAAAATTCCTGCAAAACTCCTAAACGAGAAATAAAAAGGCTGTGACATCTCTACTGGAAATATTGCTTGTTTGTATTATGTTAATACGTTAGAGCTTCTCTAAGTTAAAATCTGTGGCAGTAATGTTTAGTGGGATTCTGTCATTCTTTGTATGGTGTAGTTTTTATTTCTAAAGACACTATTTACGTGACAAATAATTCACTCTACCATATAACATTTTATTCTTGAACCAATAAATGTATTTTTTTTGCTGCAATATTAGTATGTAGGCAGCCATCTCAGGTAGGGTTGCCACCTGGCCGGTAAAATGTTGCATGATTGCAATGTTAAGTATAGGGAAAAAACCATAACAACATAGGATGGCCAGTATTTTTTTCTAGAAAAGGTGGCAACCCTAATATCAGGTCATTGTGCCTGATCCTGAGCTTTCAGAAATAAACAGAACTTCATTATGGAGCGGCTTTCAGATAAGCTATTGTTTCTCCCACTCAATGCAACCAGAGGAGTCACAATGGGACTTTTTTTTCACTATTTTTAGTATTTTTCTATTGAGTACTAGTCTCATGGTTACGTTCTTATTGTTCTGCTGGTTGGCTGTTGGGGGGTATGGGAGGAGGGTAATATCACTCCAACTTGCAGTGCAGCAGGAAAGGGTGATATTTTCAGAGCAGAAGTCACGTGACTGGGGGCACCTGGGAAACTAACAACATGTCTTGCCCCATCAATGTAAAATTAAAAATTAGCGGAACAGGTTATGGAAAAAAACAAATAACAGAACCTTGCTCAATATTGTTAATATTCAGTGCAGTCACCAGGGTGTTGCAACCATAGAAAGTCTATGTACAGATTTTTCCTTGTGTGTTCTAAAGTGCTGATTTTGGGGCATATTTATCAAAGGTCGGATTTTGAATATGAAAAACATCAAAATTCGAATTCAAAAAGACCAACTGAAGTTTTTTTTGCCTGAATATGTCCATTTTCTATCGAATAGGTCCGAATTCGAATCGTACAAATCGAAGTTTTGATTTGATTTCGATCAAATTCGAATCTAAGTATTTCCCAAAAAAACCTTTGATTTTTCAAAGTCCACCAATTGACTCCAAATAGGTTCTAGGAGGTCCCCCATAGGCCAAAACAGCCATTCAGCAGGTTTTAGATGGCGAATGGGCGAAGTCGAATTTTTAAAGAGACAGTACATGATAAATTTCGATATTCTAATTTTTGAAATAATTTTTAAAAATTCTAATCAAATTTGGACTATTCCCTAGTCGAATTAAACAAAAAATAACCTCAAAATTCAATATTTTTTTCCATTCAAAAATTCACCTTGACCTTTGATAAACCTGCCCCTTAAAGTAGTGATTTTTACAAAGTGCTCCTTCTCCCATGTCCCGGAAGTGATGTCACACCTGATGCATTTTGCTGAGAACTGCTTCTTCAGAGGACCCTGGAGTTGATATGTCGTTTTGAAATCAGGAATCCTGTAAATTGCCAGTCGAGGCTGAATTTTATTGTTTGAAGAAAACACTATTGCACCTTGAAAATAAGTGAATGTAAAATGAATGAGGGTGCTATTCTAAGCAGTTTTGTAATATACTGTACATTTATTTATTTTTAATTCCAAGATATTAAAGGATATATGAATGAATTTGGTTACAACAGCGCCACCTGCTGGTCATTTCCCCACCAGTCTGACCTCCAAGTAGTCAAGGGAGTTGTCAGGAGAAAGAAAGAGGCTGTTCTGATGTTCTTCTGCTTAGGAAATAAATTAGAAACCTTTCTCAAATCTTTCCTAAGCAGAAGAACATCAGAGCACACTCTTGAAAAATTTAATTTTTTCAAGTCAAAAATTCACCTTGACCTTTGATAAATCTGCCCCTTGCTGTGGCTAAGTTGTCCAAAAGAGTCAGCACTTTAACATCAATCCATGGCTGCCAGATTTTGTCAAATTTATCAGGGCAGTCAGGTATGTAAGCTTGATCATAGGCAGCGTGGCATTTACCAGCTTTTGCCACATTTTCAGCTAAGGCGTTCTGGGCCCCTTCCATTTAAGGATGATGCAGTAGAAGTAGTGTAGTAGTAGTAGTACTAGAAGTAATAGTAGTAGTAATAGTAGTAGTATTAATAGTAGTAGTAGTAATAGAAGTAGTAGTAGTAATAGTAGTAATAGTAGTAGTGGTGGTGGTAGTAGTAATAATAGTAGTAGTAGAAGTAGTAACATAGTAACATAGTAAGTAAGGTTGAAAAAAGACACATGTCCATCGAGTTCAACTTTTTTTTTTTTTATTAAAGGAAAACTATACCCCCAAAATGAATACTTAAGCAACAGATAGTTTATATCAAATTGAATGACATATTAAAGAATCTTACCAAACTGGAATATATATTTACATAAATATTGCCCTTTTACATCTCTTTCCTTGAACCACCATTTCGTGACTCTATCTGTGCTGCCTCAGAGATCACCTGACCAGAAATACTACAACACTAACTGTAACAGGAAGAAGTGAGGAAGCAAAAGGCAGAACTCTGTCTGTTAATTGGCTCATGTGACCTAACATGTGGTTTGTATGTGTGCACAGTGAATCTTACGATCTCAGGGGGCGGCCCTTATTTTTTAAAATGGCAGTTTTCTATTTATGATTACCCAATGGCACATACTACTAAAAAAGTATATTATTATGATAATGGTTCATTTACATGAAGCAGGGTTTTACACATGAGCTGTTTTACTCAGTATCTTTTAATAGAGACCTACATTGTTTGGGGGGTATATTTTCCTTTAACTACCTATCTGCCAGTTGATCCAGAGGAAGGCAAAAAAAAAAACCCATCTGAAGCCTCTCCAATTTGCCTTAGAGGGGGAAAAATTCCTTCCTGACTCCAAAATGGCAATGGGACTAGTCCCTGGATCAACTTGTACTATGAGCTATCTCCCATAACCCTGTATTCCCTCACTTGCTAAACACTATCCAACCCCTTCTTAAAGCTATCTAATGTATCAGCCTGTACCACTGATTCAGGGAGACAATTCCACATCTTCACAGCTCTCACTTCCCAATATTTAGGCGGAACCTCTTTTCTTCTTATCGGAATGGGTGACCTTGTGTCAGCTGGAAAGACCTACTGGTAAATAAAGCATTAGAGAGATTATTATATGATCCCCTTATATATTTATACATAGTTATCATATCACCCCTTAAGAACATCCCCAACTTGGCCAGTCTTTCCTCATAGCTAAGATTTTCAATACCTTTCACCAGCTTAGTTGCCCTTCTCTGTACCCTCTCTAATACAATAATGTCCTGTTTGAGTGATGGAGACCAAAACTGTACGGCATATTCTAGATGGGGCCTTACAAGTGCTCTATACAGTGGAAGAATGACCCCCTACTCCCGTGACTCTCTGCCCCTTTTAATACAGCTCAAGACCTTATTTGCCCTTGATGCTGCTGACTGGCATTGCTTGCTACAGCCAAGTTTATCATCTACAAGGACTCCAAGGTCCTTTTCCATAATGGATTTGCCTAGTGCAGTCCCATTAAGGGTATAAGTGGATATTGTTACATCCCAGGTGCATGACTTTACATTTATCAACATTGAATCTCATTTGCCACTTAGCTGCCCAGATTGCCAGTTTGTCAAGATCCTGTTGCAAGTGCCACATCCTGGATGGAATTAATTGGGCTGGATAATTTTGTGTCATCTGCAAACACTGATAGTAGTAATAGTAGTAATAGTAGTAAACTAGTAGTATTCGTGAACAATGGAACACAGAGAAAGAGGTATAAAATGGTTCTTGACACTGCATTATTATTTGTCTACTTTTTCCTTTTGTGTCCCTGACGAAGACCGTTTCACAATCAAATTGCGTGGGGCAAGTGATTGATTGTGTCACCTTTTTTGGATAATAAATTGTTTTCTTATACAGAGTGTACCATCCAAGTTTTTCCTTTTTGATTACACGTGTAATGGAGAGTTCATGGGCAGCCTCCTGGTGGATTAGCACCTCACATTGAGACAGAGTGTGTGCCCTCTACTTCTTTTTGCAATTTTTTCTTGAGACTAGAAAACGGAGTCAGGCACGGATTTGTGGAGAGGCCACCAAGGCCCGGGCCTAGGGAGGCAGAATTTTAGGGGGGCGGCATGCTGCCCAACCACACCCACATTGGTTCAAAAACACTGGGGATGCGCTGGAGAAACAATAATTTTTTAAATCCACATTGCTCTGTTCCAGATGATGAAAATTAGCACAAATAAAGGGGAGGGGACAGGGGCGACAAACAGCAGTGGGCCTAGGGGCGCCAACTATGTAAATCCAGCCCTGAACGGAGTTCTTCCCGTCATTTTCTGAGGGTATAGCATGAAAGGGAGGGGACATCTTCTGTTCTTCTTGGGTCCTGTCTTCTAATATTAGATACTGTACCCCATGGTCCTTGTTAGAGAAATATCAATTTATTTCAACTGTAAATAGTTAAGGTAACTGCCGACAGACCGAGTCGGCAGCTTATTGGCCCGTGTATGGGCCCCCCCGACGGGCTTCCCCGATGGCATGGGACTAAAAGTCCCGTCGGATCGTGGCTGCATCTGTTCGTTGATGCAGTCCCGTGATCTGACCGCCCGTAAAGCCACCGTTAGGATCCGACCGTTGGGCATAGGGCCCACAATCGGATTAGCCCGATATTGCCCACCTCAAGGTGGGCATATCGGGGAGAGACGCTCATTTGGCGATTGCCAAACGAGCAGATCTCTCTGTGTATGGCCACCTTTACTCTGTGGCCTAACAGGTGTTTGTGTGTCGGGGGTGGGGCTACACCAGGGTTGCCAGGTAGGAGGTTTTCTAGTCAAATTGGGCTACTAATTTAAAGCCCAGCTGGGTTTGACAGTACAAACTAGCCAAGGTACGGATTTGGGCTACTTTTTGGGCCTTTGGCTAGTTTGTACTTTTGAAAACAGCCAAAGTATTTTCTTGCCCAAATGTGCCAAGCCGCAGTCTCCCAGTGCATTTTGGGTAATGTAGTTTTTTAACAATTTGCCAACTGCCAAGTTAATGTAAGACTACAATACCCAGCATGCAATGGGACTGACTTGTGTAGAAGTCGGGAGTTACCATATTTTGGGCTCTGTACCCCCAGTCTCCCATTACTTTTGAGGCCTGGATTTGTGAAGAGGCCACCAAGGCCCGGTCCTAGGGCGGCAGGATTTTAGGGGGCGGCATGCTGCCCAACCACACCCACATTGGTTCAGAAACACTGGGGATGCGCAGGAGATACGATAGTTTTTAAATTTCCTGTGTGCCAATCCCCATTGCTCTGGTGAAAACGATGAAAATCTGAGCAAATAAAAGGGAGGGGACAGGGGCGACAAACGACAACGGGCCTAGGGGCGCCTGCTATGTAAATCCGGTCCTTTTAAGCGCTCTCGCATTTTTCGGTGACTTTCCTCAATTTCAGACAATTTTGGGGCAAAAATCTGCTGTCTAGAGTTTGACCTTATTTTTACCAACATTTATTGAAATTGTATATGTATTAGGCCTTATGGGGCCCCTATACCCCCTGGTGATGGGCGAATCTGTCCCATTTTGCTTCATGGGAAAAATTGTGAAACAGTGAAAAATTGAAAAAGGCATATTTTCACATATTATTATATTTTTTTTTAACTTTTTTTCACTGCACATTTTGTGCTATTATTGGGCTACTTTTGAAGTGCCTCTTGGCTAGTTTTGGGCTGGTTTTGTAGATGACTTTGGCTGGTTTTGCACTGGCAACCCTGGACTATACTGTTAAGAATACTGTAGGTAGAAGTTAGGAGATGGTGTTGGCTCACCTGAGAGCGGAGAGGCAGATAGTATAGTCAGCAAAGACAATCTGTGGCCTCAACAATGAGTTTGTGTTTTGAAGTCAGACCCCAGGCGATTGTGCGTCAGTTAAAGACTAAAGCATTCATGTGTAGGTTAGTGAGGACCTATGTGTACTGCAGTGAGTCAATCTGAGAGAAGTGTGTGCAGTGTAGTGCTGTACATGAGAAGCAGGGGAGAAAGTGGCTAGGAGCCCCTCTCAATGGCTAATGACACTCTGCTAGTGCATTTACTACTTGAGACGTCTTGAGAGGGAACATGTGACAGGTGTGTGAGAAGGAGACGAGTTTATTCGTTTTCCTTTTTCCCCATAATGTCTTTATTACATTTCGAATGATTCAATGTAACAAATAAAACAAAACAGTTGTCAATTAGGATTCATGTAATAATAATAAAATTTCTGAGACTTATCAAAGTGACTTACAATACATTTCAATTATACCTTTTTTCCTGGGAGGATGAGTATCTTTAATGGTTTTGCTTTAGCGGTTAGTATCTCTATTGTTGCTTTAACGGACTAGATATCAATCTGTCAAAGGAACAGTTCAGTGTAAAAATAAAAACTGGGTAAATAACTAGACTGTGCAAAATAAAAAATGTTTCTAATATAGGGGCATGTTTACTAACATTGAAGATAAATATCTGGAGAGATTTCTGGAGATGTTGCCCATGGCAACCAATCAGCAATTAGATTTAAACAGCCACAGCCAAGTTAGAAAACAAAAGCAAAGATCGGATTGGTTGCTATGGGCAACATCTCCAGAAATCTCTCCAGATATTTATCTCCAATGTTAGTAAACATGCCCCGTTAGCCAAAAATGTAATGTATAAAGGCTGGAGTGAGTGGATGTCTAACATAATAGCCAGAACACTACTTCCTGCTTTTCAGCTCTCTAACTCTGAGTTAGTCAGTGATTATAAGGGGGGCCACATGGGACATAACTGTTCAGTGAGTTTGCAATTGATCCTCAGCATTCAGCACAGATTCAAAAGCAACAATTATGACCCATGTGCCTCCCCCCACTGATTGGTTACTGCCTGGTAACCAATCAGTGGAAACCAAGAGAGCTGAAAAGCAGGAAGTAGTGTTCTGGCTATTATGTTACACATCCAGTCACTCCAGCCTTTATACATTACATTTTTGGCTAACTAACTATATTAGAAACATTGTTTATTTTGCACAGCCTATTTATTTACCCAGTTTTTATTTTAACACTGAACTGTTCCTTTAAAGAAGTGACTCCTGGGGGGTTCCACTATGTGATTGTTCCGCCTCCCGGACAGGTTCGTTGTCTCTTATTAGTTCTGTTTCGTACCATGTGCTATGTTGAAAGGTTTGAATGGTTAATTGTCTAGTTGTAGGGTGCAGGACCACCATCAGAAATCGCAGGGCCCCATATGACAAAATTTCCTGGGCCCCCTGGGCTGCACCCACCGCAATCCCCACCTACAGGTCCGCCCTCCCCACCACACAGTAAAAAAACAAAAAAAATATTGGTGGCTAGGGTTCCCACATGTTAATAAAAAGATATTGGTGGTCGGGCCCCCCATAAAAAAACATTTGTGGCTAGGACCCCACATGAGAAAAAAAAAATTGGTGGCCAGGCCCCCCCCCCCACACATTATAAGAAAATTGGTGGCCAGGGCCCCTTAAACATCCATGCCTTCCTGAAGTCAGCAACTTTCACAAAGAAGGGGGGCCCGGCTTATCAAGGAAGTGTGGCGTGGCCGGGCCCCCCTTACACTCTGGGCCCCCTACAACTCTCCCCCCTGATGGCTGCCCTGGTAGGGTGTTTATATATAGGTTAACCAGGTGTCAGAAAATCCTTCCATGTTTGTCAGAGTTTGTATCCAGTCTAAATGAAAGATGTTGTGTAGTTTTTGTAGTACTAAAGAAATAGGTGGGGGTGAGTGAGGATAGCCATTTGTGTAGAAGAGCTTTTCTAGCTGCCGCTGCTTTATAGGTGTTTCTTGTGTATTGGAGAGTTGGGTTCAAGTCTGAACCTTGTCATCCTTGTGAATGCTGCTGTTGGTTCATTTCACTGCTGTGTAACATGTCTACTTCTCCCATTAAAGGAGAACTAAACCCTAAAAAACTAATATGGCTTAAAATGACATATTTTATCCAATGACCTTATTGCACCGGCCTAAAGTTTCAGCTTGTCAATAGCAGCAATGATCCAGGACTTCAAACTTGTCACAGGGGGTCACCATCTTGGAAAGTGTCTGTGACACTCACATGCTCAGTGGGCTCTGATTGGCTGTTGAGAAGCTAAGCTTAGGGCTCGTCACTAATTATCCAGCAGAAAATGAGCTTCCCCTGTAATATAAGCTGATGCTACAGGGCTGATTATTAAATTCTGGTGCTAATTGCACTGGTTTCTGTGCTTCCACGTAGTAATTGCCATGTAGTAATTATCTGTATTAATTACTAATCAGCCTTATACTGTGACATTTCTATTCTATGTGTACTGTATATTGTGAGTGGGTCCCTAAGCTCAGTAAGTGACAGCAGCACAGAGCATGTGCAGTGAATCAGCAGAAAAGAAGATGGGGAGCTACTGGGGCATCTTTGGAGACACAGATCTTTACTGCTAAAGGGCTGTGGTTGCCTTGGGCTGGTACAGAAGCACAAAACATAATGTGCACCATTCCTAGCTACTTCTTTAGTTAGGCTTTAGTTCTACTTTAAAGGCTTATCGATTTGTCATGGGTGGCACTGTTACAGTTTCTTATTAAAGGTAAACTATACCCCCAGAACAATGTAGGTCTCTATAAAAAGATATCACATAAAACAGCTCATATGTAAAATCCTGCTTCATGTAAATAAACCATTTTCATAATAATATACTTTTCTAGTAGTATGTGCCATTGGGTAATCATAAATAGAGGCTGCCCCCTGGGATTGTACAATTCACGGTGCACACAAACAAACCATACATGTTAGGTCACATGAGCCAATTAACAGACAGAGTTGTGTCTTTTGCTTCCGCACTTCTTCCTGTTACAGTTAGAGTTGAAGTATTTCTGGTCAGGTGATCTCTGAGGCAGCACACAGACCATCACGAAATGGTGGTTCAAGGCAAGAGATGTAAAAGGGCAAGATTTACTTAAATATATAGACCAGTTTGGTAAGATATGCCACTTAATTTGATATAAACTGTTGCTTAAAGGGCATCTAAAGGCAAAAAAATAAAATCCCATTTTTACTTTCTTTAATGAAAAAGAAACCTATCTCCAATATACTTTAATTAAAAAATGTGTACTGTTTTTATAAGAAACCTGACTGTATGCAGTGAAATTCTCCCTTCATTTACTGCTGTGGATAGGAATTGTCAGATGGTCCCTAACTGCTCTGCAGGGAAACAATCATACTTATGAACAGCAGGGGGAGCCCCCACCTTACTTCCCAGCCATGCAGAACTCAAGCAGCTTTGTTTATGACGATCCCTAAGCAGCCCAGACCACACTGAGCATGTGCACAGTCTTAGTCTTGCAAAGATGTTTAACAAAGTTACAAGATGGTGACCCCCTGTAACAACTTTGAAAGCATTTTTATTTGTTTGATTAGGCTTTTTAATGCAGTAAGTTCATGTTTATATTTAGTATACAAAATACAGCATTTCTAGCTTTATTCTATTTTAGACTTTACATGCCCTTTAAGTGTTCATTTTGGGGGTATAGTTTTCCTTTAATGCAGTGGCAAATTTTAAAAGAGGCTAACTGGGTTTGGAAATTAGAGGCCCATTGCCTCCTACTCTATGTAATAATTTTGCTGTCAGTTCCTCTGCCTCTCACTATAATATGCAAAGGGTTCAACGACTCTATTACTCATAACTCTTGTTGTATAATGTTCTGGGCAGTGTCGGACTGGCCCACAGGGATACCAGGAAAACTCCCGGTGGGCCCAGGTGTCAGTGGCCCCTCATGCTGATAAACATTTGGCCTATTTCATGGCCATTCCCTATTTCTATAAGAACAAAGAGGCTAAATAGATGTGATAATAGATGAAGAAAAGAGACTAGGAGAATAGAGGTTGAGTGAGGAGAGGAAGAATAATAGTACTGAGGGTGGGCCCCTGGTCTAAGGTTTTTGGGTGGGGCCCCTGTTGTCCCAGTCCGACACTTGTTCTTGGGATGAGATTCCATTACCCATGACTCTCGCTGGGGATGTGATTCCATTACCCTTTGCTCTCACTGGGGGTCGTTCATCATCAATGGGCAAGTTTTCCTGTGGGTAGTTACCAATGGCAACCAATCAAATTGTTGCAATCATTGCTCTACCTGCAGCTGCTTGAAAAAAAAAAAAGCCAAGCACTGATTGGTTGCTATGGGTTACTGCCCACAGGCAAATTTGCCCAGTGATGATAAATGAGCCCCAATGCGTTTCAGATTCCTCTATACAGGGGCCTGCAGAGGATTGCAAGGGGCTCGCTGTACAAGAGACACAGGACACACCAGCACAACATGGATAATTCAAGCAGGATTAGGGATGTAGCGAACTGTTCGCCGGCGAACTAGTTCGCGCGAACTTCGACTGTTCGCGTCCGCCGAATGTTCGCGAACGTCGCGCGACGTTCGCCAATTGGTGTTCGCGTTCGATTCGAAGTAAAATTTCTTTCGACCATTCGACCGTTCGATCGCTAAAATCGAACGATTTCCATTCGTTCGAACGATTATAAGCATTCGATTGAATTAAAATCATTCGATCGAATAGCTTCGATCGTTCGATTCGAACGAAAATCCTTCGATCGTACGAATAAAATCCTTCGATCGAACGATTTTATCGAGCGTTCGAAGTTCGCGAACTGTTCGCGAACTGTTCGCTTTTTTGCCGGTGTTCGCGAACGGCGTTCGCGAACACATTAACGGCAGTTCGCTACATCCCTAAGCAGGATTAACCTTGCTCGTTTATTGCGGATGCAACGTTTCGTGGCGTGACCCCTTTCTCAAGCATACCGGATATTAGTGCACATACAAATTTAAAAGCATAACAATTAAGTTAATTAGTGAAACATGTTATAAGCAATTAATGACATTAAGTGCAAGTGCATACATATAGGCCAGAACGAAAAATTGTTCCAAACTACAAAAATTACAGAAAAAAATCATTAAAAAAATGAAGAAAAATTTTTTTTTGAAAAAAAGTGTCAAAAAATTTTGTGTATTTGGTTTCTAAAAATATATAAAAACGAATAAAAATAATTTTCAATCCATATTTTCGCTACTTTTCTTTGTATTGATGTAAAACTGTGTTCAACAAAGTTTGTCACAAAAGTGACAAAAAATGACAAAAAAGTTGTGGTGTTCGTTCAATACAGATGAATCCTGCTTGAATTATCCTTGTTGTGCTGGTGTGTCCTGTGTCTACGCTATTTCTGAGGTTGTCCAATTCCTCTAACATCTAGCACCTGGAGTTCTTTGACTTCGGACGGCCAGGGTGTGCGAGTGTAAGTCTTCTTTCTCGCTGTACAAGAGGACATGTGTATAACATGGAGAGGCTTTTTTTATTATTATTGGCTACCTATTTGACTTTGTTGGTAATGACAGGTGGGCAGCAGATTAATAACCTGGGCTCCTGTAGCCAAGTATGGGCCACCGTGATGTCTCATGGCCGCCCTGAGTGTGTGTTTGCCCCTATAATACTGGAGCATTAAATTAAACGATGATGGGACTAAAAAAATAAAGGTCACCATAAACTCAGTAATGATGGAAATATATATTAATACAATATATACAAGTATTTAGTACATGCACACAAAAAGAAGATGATTTTACAGTATGTTTCATTACAAATAAAGCAAACATAAGTCAGATACACTAATAAATTAAAGCACTTCATTAAGCACTCCCATTGTCGCACTACTAAATGTTGCCTTGAGGGGGCGCAGGTAGGACATCTCTCCTTTACATTCACAGCTAAATAAATAGGCCCGTCTCCTTCACACCATCGTATAGAATAAGGCAAAGAAAAGGAAAGCCAGAAGTGACTGTGCTTCAACCGCTCTATCACCACATGCTCTGCCCTAATATTCTTATGGAAACCCTACATATATTTGTTTTGTTCCAAGACTCCCAGGAAATAAAACAATATCTTCAACAACATATCACAGCAGGTTGCTTCAGCTTTGCTTTTCAATAGAGGAAACACACCTAAATCAACTTTTTATATAAAGCAAAAATCAGATTTGAGGGCCGTATTATATTATACATGTCTATACAACTCACCCCCGCCTACAGTTGGAAAGCCCTGCTTTAAAGGATAAGTAAGAGAATGTTAAATTAATGAGGGTGCTATTCTAAGCACTTTTGCAATGTACATTCATTATTTATAATGAAAAACTGTTAACATGAATGAATTTTGTTACAACAGCGCCACCTGCTGGTCATTTTCCCACCAGTCTGACCACCAAGTAGTCAAGGAAGTTGTCAGGAGAAAGAAAGAGGCTGCTCTGATGTTCTTCTGCTTAGGAATGATTTGAGAAAGGTTTCTAATTTTTTTCCTAAGCAGAAGAACATCAGAGCAGCCTCTTTCTTTCTTGAAAAGTAGCAATAAAAGTAGCAATAAAAGTAGCAATAAACGATACATTTGTTGTTAGATTGGGTCAGCGACCCCTATTTGAAAGCTGGAAAGAGTCTGAGGAAAAAGGCAAATAATTCAAAAACTATAAAAAAGTAAAAATGAATGTCAATTGAAAATTGGCTTAGAATTAGTCATTCTTTAACATGTGAAAAGTTAATTTAAAGGTGAACCACCCCAGTTATTTAGACAAGTACAAACGTGCCTCGCTGCAGGGAAATCCTACAGGGTAACTGATTTTAACAGACAAGCAAAAGAAATTATTTTAGAAAGAAATTATATTAAAATCAGTTACTAAACTAAACCTGTTGTGTAGGGTATTTTTTTTTTTGTTATTTTGCACCCAAGCATGCTGTGGTTTTTTTTTGGTGAGTGCTCCTCCATGTTCCATATATATGTATATATATATATATATATATATATATATATATATATATATCCATATTCAGGTATGGGACCTGTTATCCAGAATGCTCGGGACCTGGGGCTTTCTGGATAATGGATCTTTCCGTAATTTGGATCTTTATCCCTTAAGTCTACTGGAAAATCATGTAAACATTAAATAAACCCAATTTTGCTTCCAATAAGGATTAATTATATCTTAGTTGGGATCAAGTACAAGCTACTGTTTTATTATTAGGAAATAATTTTAACATTTGGATTATTTGGATAAAATGGAGTCTATGGGAGACGGCCTTTCTGCAATTCGGAGCTTTCTGTATAATAGGTTTCCAGATAACGGATCCCATACCTGTATACATACATATACTGTGTATAAGAGTCATAAACCTGTGGAACAGCAGAGGGCATCAGCAGTAGTGCAATGAAAAATACAACCTTCTCACACACACAATAACATGTGTTCTGAGTTAATAAAATGTATAAACACATCAGGAGTGATTTTTATAAAAAGAGCAGTTTTAATGTTTATTTCAGGGTAGCGACTAATCAGATTTTTTTCTTAATTCCAGAATTCATTCCAATGATTGAGCCCTATATTGTGCATTTTTAAAGGTGAAGCCATAATTCTTGTTCTTATTCAATGCGCTTTATAATTAAATTAAAGAAAATGCTGGTCCTATATAAACAATTTCTTTAGGTAGTGTATGTACTTTTGGAGATGTTCCTATTAGTGAGCTCGGCTGCCTAATATTGTATTAAATGTGGTGCACCATGTGCTGCATGGTTGCTAGGGTAATTTGGACCCTAGCAACCAGAGTACTGAAATTGCAAACTGCAGAGCTGCTGAATAAAAAGCTAAATAACGCAAACACTACAAATAATAAAAAAGAATATCACTCTCTACATCATACTAAAAGTTAATTTAAAGGTAAACAACCCCTTTAAGCATCTGGTCAGGACCACAAAAGCTCATACGCAAAAGAGCAATTTAACTAACCGGGGAACCACTATAGTTCAAGTATCCAGGATAAAACAATAGTATATTTGAGTTAATTGGCCTTCTAGTCAAGGCCTAACACCTGCTGTTTTACAGGGGTCATTCACCTTTGAGTTAACTTTTAGTATGATGTAGAGAGTGATATTCTGAGACAATTTGCAACTGGTTATCATATTTTATTATTTGTGGTTTTTGTGTTATTTAACTTTTTATTAAGCAGCTCCCCAGTTTGCAGTTTAAGCAATCTGGTTGCTAGGGTCCAAATCACCCTCCCAACCATGCACTGATTTAAATAAGAGACTGAAAAATGAATATAAAAGGGCCTGAATGAGTACTTAAAAACAGCAATAACAATAAGAAGCAATTTAGATGGGGTCAGTGACCCCCATTTGAAAGCTGGAAAGAGTAGGCAAATAATTCTGAAACTATACAAAATAAATAATGAAGACCAATTGAAAAGTTGCTGAGAATTGGCCATTCTTTAACATACTGAAAGTTAATTTAAAGGTAAAACACCCCTTTTAAGGACCACAGCCTGGGAACTATTTTATAAAACCTACAAGACTCACCAGAACAACCTTGCTCCCCTGTACCTGAACTGAAAAGGCAAAGCTGAACAGCAGATTGGCGGCAGCCATGTCTAATCACATGACTTCCTGTTCCTGATTCCTAAAGAGGAGCCCTATGGTTAAAATATGGATGTACAGAATTAATGTCAGTTTATTTTCTAGTACAGTCAAAATATACTGCAGTCTCGTGATGTTCATTTGAAACAATATACACTCTTTATAGGACATTAGTGACATTGTTGTGTTCCCTAAAAACAGTATGAAGTTTGGCGCACATCATTCATCCTCTGTTATTAAACAGAAATACAATAAGAGTACTTCAGAATACCAACCAACAACCAATCAGAATCAAACAGGACAGATCAGGGAAAATAAATCAGGCAATTTGTGCAATAAAATGGCAGCACAGTCAATGTACAGTTCCTAAAATATTTACAGTGTAGCCTGTGCTGAAAGGCTGTTAAATAAAAAGAACCAAATATACACACAACGGTTAACCCCACTCCAGAAAAACCAACACAAATCATAAAATATATAAAAAGAGCAATTTCAAACTGACCCTTATTTTAGATTACAGAATAAACATTCATAATAATAGAACTGGTGCCCGCGCTACAGCAGCCCAAAATTAAGGGACCCGACTAAACGACACATTTCGGGTTCTGGACGCGATCATCTTGTGTGCATTTAAACCCGAAAACAATAATGGGAATCAACTGGGAAGCTGCTTACAGAAGGCCAATCCATAAAATATAACGTTTAAAGTAAAGGGGAACTTCCCATTTAAGGATCATTGATACGTATGATTCAGATGATACAGTTGTGTGTGAAAGTTTATGAACCCTTTAAAAAATTTCATATGAATGTGACCTAAAACATCATCGGATTTTGAAACACGTCCGAAAAGTAGATGAAGAAAACCTTGTTAAAGGAGAATTCAACTCTTTACTAAAAAAACTCCTACCCCCACCCCACGTAAACCCCCCTCCCCAGCCTAACTTCCCCTAACATTTTACTTACCCCTCGGTGCAGATTCAGGGATTGGAGTTCACGGCAGCCATCTTCCGGGTCTTCGTGTCTTCTTCCATTGCTTCGGCAGTCTCTGTCAATTTCGGCGCATGCGCAGTTGTTGCAAAACGGGAAATTGCTCCAACTGCGCATGCACCGCCACGCCAGTCTCTGTCTCATTTTAGAGAAGACCCATGAGACAGCTGCGGTGAACTCCGATGCCTGAATCTGCGCCGAGAGGTAAGAAAAAGGTTACAGCCATTTCCCCGGGGGGGCAGTTAGGTTGGGGGGAGGGGGTTTACGTGGGGATGGGGGTAGGGTTTTTTTTTTGTAAAGTGTTGAATTCTCCTTTAAATAGATAAAACAAAAAATGATTATTAATCATGTATTTATTTGGGGGAAAAAAAAGGATCTAATAACATATCTGAGTGTGGCTAAAGTAAGTGAATCCTTAGGAGACGTCCCGTTTTATTTAAAGAACAGGGATCCAGCAAGTGTGATCACAGATTTGTGGATGTGTATCACGCCTCGAACAAAGGAGGTGTGTGTGTGTGTGTGTGTGTGTATAATCATTTGGGAAAACCATGACAATGGGGCATATGTATCAATCAGCTGTAACTAATTAAAAATCAAATCACTATTTATCTTAGCAAATAAAAAACAAAAAGGCAGTTTTGTGAGTCACTGATCACGGTAATCTACTCTTCCCTAATGTGCCTATTAAATATCCAAATCATTTGCAAAGCTGTTTAGCTGCTGCCTGTGATGGGATGGTGGAGTATTCAGAAAGGAGTGTTAAGGAGCAGCACTTTTATGAAGGGCTAATATGGAAATAAATTGAATGAAACATTAAAGGGGAAGGAAAGTTTTAATCCCCAGTAGAAATAATAGCTTACCTGTTCAGGGTCTAAGGCAAGCTATTATGATCACTAGTATTTTGGCTGCTCCCCAGTCACTGCACCTTTCCATCTCTCGAAAAACATATGAACTGAAAGTGTAACTAATGACAATGTTCCCCAGTTAGGGTTGCCACCTGGCCAGTATTTTACAGGCCTAGTCGTGAAAAAATGATGGCTGATCCCAATGTTATTAATATGAAAAAAAGATAAATATATATGAAGGCCGGTATTTTTTTCCAGAAAAGGTGGCAACCCTATCCCCAGTGTATAAATGTGCTTCCATGCGACACCCACAGCAGGATATTGGTGCAAGATGAGTTTTTTGCAAAGTGTTCATGAACAATTCTATTCTTGCCATATTTTGCCCACGCCTGGTAGAGTCCTGCAGCAGGTCAGGTACCCCGTGGAATGAGGGTAGGATTTTTTCGGATGCAGGTATAGGTGCGGGTCGGGTTGCGGGTCTCATCTAAATTTCTTTTTTTATATTATATTGTCTATATTTTTACAAAACGTGTTTTTACAAAATGTGTTTCTGTCCCCGCCCACTTTTGATGGTCACTTCTGGTTTGCAGCAACATCACTTCCTGTTTAATGGTGGTCAGCAGGTTGCGAATCGGGTTCCGGATAAGGTAGAACATCAAAGTGGGTAAATATGCGGGTTGCAGTTCGGGTCTTATAAATTGGTTCCGCGCAGGACTCTACCACCTGGTACTAGCCGGATATGAAACAACATCTTTTGATAATTAAATTATAACATGGGTAAAGTTTGCTTTGACTATATCATGCAACAACCAATCGGCAGCTTGATTTTACAGAAGTCAGAATAATGGAAACATCTGATTGGCTGCTGTTGGTGACAGGCCTAGGGCAAACCTTGCCCACGTCAATACATCACTAAAGGTATTCTGTTGTCTCTCCTGTGAGCAGAAGAATATTGATGATTAATACAGAGCTAGTGAATGTCTTCAATGTTCCCAGTTTACATTCACAATGAATTATTCACATGAGGTAATAGCAGGAGGGAACGTGAATAAAGAAGCAGCATCTCTTCCTAAATCAGTATTCATGTGTCTTCACACCACATTGCTCATTCCCAACACTTTCATCTCTCTGCAGCAATAGTGTTACACACTCCTCGTGTCCATATTGGACAACGCGTTTCTGCTTTTTATCAGCATGATTTCTTTTTTTTTTTTTTAGATTGCAGTAGTAGTACTTGTGGGAATTGAAGTCTAACAGTGGACAGATAAACACATTAGACTCTGCCCAGTACCTTACAGACACCATACGTTAAAGCCAATTGTAAACGAGGATCTCATAGGCCACTTTACAAGGAAGCAACAGCAATTCTGCCTTCCAAAAGATAATTGGATACCATGCTTTTAATATGATCCTGGGTATATGCGAAGGATTTGGATATGTCCCATGTTCGAAAAGGTTATATTGTGGTCCATGTGCTTCAGGTTTATACATCGTCAAAAATTCTGCTGTTCGATTGAGACATGGATAAATACCGTCCTCCAGGTTGGTATCTAATAAAGGGCAACAAATAAAAAATGTTATTAAGATGAGCAGTAGGATTTTAAATAAGCAATCTAATTGATCATTGTGTTGCTTGGGCCTTTAAGGGCAGAGACACACTTGTGTTCCGACTTGTGCTCTGATAAACTTCAGTCACTCTTTAGGGTAATGGCAGATGCGACGATTCGGGGAGATTAGTTGCCCGGCAATAATCGCCTCTTCTTGGGGGCGACTATTCTCCCCGAACTGCCTCCCGCCAGCTAGAATCTAAATCGCCTGCAGGATGGCACTCGGATCGCTTCATTTTCCAAAGGTGACCAAGTTTCCAGGTGAGGCAACTTTGGGCGACTTCAGAAAACGGTGCACGCGGATTGCCATCCCTTCAGCGATATACATTCTAGCCGACGGGAGCCAGTTCGGGAAGATTAGTCAACCCTGAAGAAGAGATTTGTCGATGGGCGAATAATGTCCCCAAATCTGAGCGTGTGTCTCTGCCCTAAAGGAAAGCTAAAGCCTTAGTACAGGTATGGAATCCGGTATCTGGAAACCTGTTATCCAGAAAACTCCAACTTATGAATAGGATGTCTTCTATAGACTCCATTATAATCAAATATTCCAAATTTTTAAAAATAATTTCCTTTTTTTCTGTAACAATAAAACAGAAGCTTGTACTTGATCCCAACTAAGATATAATTAATCCTTTTTGGAAGCAAAACCAGCCTATTGGGTTTACTTAATGTTTACATGATTTTCTAGTAGACTTAAGCTATGAAGATCCAAGTTACAGAAAGATCCATTATCTGGAAAATTACCTGAGAATTCTGGATAACAGGTCCCATGCCAGTAATAGCTGGGGCACCTTAGAGAGCCATTGAACCTTATTTAAAGGGGAACATATGCATGTTATTAGACCCATATTACAACAATATTAAAACCAGGGCAAATCAGAGTAGGAGATCTTGGGCACAGTTTCCATTTTTTTTTAAACGCTTACCTTCCTGATTCTGAATCAAGTGGATCATCATTAAAGGTATCAGCATTGAAATCCAAGGGTTCTGCATCCTGCAGCAGTTCTATTCGATCTCTTTCCGTTCTGTTGCTAGCTCGGGTGTATTTGGATGCTGGATAATAAGAACAAAGTGTAACAATGTGTGCAGAATAGATAGTATGTAAAACTACAAACAAAAGCCCATGCTGGAGTTTTAAAGGGCAAGAATAGACAATCATTAGGAGGTGTCAAATTTTTAGCCACCCACAGTGATTACAATCACTAACCTCCAATTAACTAAGTTCTGTTTTTACTCGACTGCGCGTGAATATAGACAGGCAGCCATAAAGGTTCCCTGAGACAGAAGGCAAGATGGCAGCACTCACTAGAGGAGTACCCTGGGTTGAGGTGTCTTTCAGCAAAGCGCTCACAATTTCACATTGAGCACCCAGTAGTGATGTGCGGGTCAGGGTTTTCCTGACCCGCCCTGCTCAAGCCCGCGCCCCCACAAACCCGCTCCACGGATGACGTCACAAAAGGGGTGGGGCGAACAGATATGAGACTATAAAACTGGAAGCCAGAAGTCGGAAGCCGGCATTTGAAGGTCGACCTAAACCCGCCCGACCCGCGGGTAAACCCGGTGGTATAGGGTCGGCCTGCACATCACTAGCGCCCATGATATCTCTTTATTCCCAGGCCAAGATTTGTGGAGAGGCCACCAAGGCCCGGGCCTAGGATGGCAGGATTGTATTATAATAGAAAGCAGGACAAATCCAAGGCAGTAGCTATGACTGCAAAGTGCTTTTATTGGGGAAAAATGCTCCACAACATGTTTCGGGCGTTGGCCCTTTATCAAGTGTTAAAGGGCCAACGCCCGAAACATGTTGTGGAGCATTTTTCCCCAATAAAAGCACTTTGCAGTCATAGCTACTGCCTTGGATTTGTCCTGCTTTCTATTATAATACTGACTGTATCAATTTGGGTGTTGACCGGGGACACCTTGCAGGAGAATCCACCTACATGTTCTAAAGGTGAGCTACAGCCTATTTATAATTGATTAACAGGATGGCAGGATTGAACATTGGTTCAGAAACACTGGGGATGCGCAGGAAATACCATAGTTTCTTTAACCTCCCGTGCACCAATCCCCATTGCTATGGTCCTGATGAAAATTTGGGCAAATAAAACGGATGGGACGGGGCAATGAATGACAGCGGGCCTAGGGTGCTCGCTATGTAAATCCGGCCCTGTTTATTCCCAAAATAAAGAGCAATGCCCGAGGTCTAAGGTCATTGACGCTTTACTTCACCTTTAATTAACATTCACACCGGCAATTCCACATACATAAATGGCCAGTTGACTACGTACATCTGTTTGTGGTCATTTCAGTGTAAGTAGGCTCTTTCTGGTCTGAATTCACGTTTCGGTTCCGGCTGGTGTCTTCTCTATTAGTAGGATAGCGCTCTTTCCACTCCTGCATGATGAGTTCAGTGATTTATTAGACAAGCTGTAGAGCTACACAGCGAGGACTTCTATGACTGAACAACCCAAATTACCCTGCTACATAAATAACATTCTACCATAAAATGAACGAACATATTTAAAATAAAATATACATTTTGCATGCCTGTACTTTATGATAGTAAAAAGGGATGATAAATATGAAAAAACAATAGTGCAAAAGCTTCACGAAATTCAATTTTTTTTTACTGGGGAGGGTAAGTTACCAAATGGTAGACACGCTGAGCAGAATCCGGTGCTGGTGCTGCCGTTTGCTAAAAACTGCACCGCCCTGGGGTATTTCTGTAGAATCTCTTCATCTCCATCTTTTTCAGTTTCTTCCAACTTCTCTTGTTCCAGTCCAGGCAGGTGAATGCACAGCAGAATGGAAGCTGAATTTTTTTTTTACTCTACTGCACATGCGTCTGCGTGAACTGTAACAAAGAGCAGGTGGAAGAGGAATGAGCTTCTACAGAAATAAGAAGCTCATTCATGGGAGCACTGGCCTAGGGCATCAGGTAAGCAATTATAATAACTGGGGTGTGCCTGACATTTTGCCCCCCCTCAGTGATTATTATAGTTTTCCTTGAACTGTCTTCTCTACTTCCCCTCATTGCTCTGAAGAACCAGGAAGTTTGAAAATGAAAGGACTTTCTACTTCAATGTTAACTGCAGCCTTTAAAGTGATACTGTCATGGGAAAATATGTTCTTTTCAAAACACATCAGTTAATAGTGCTGCTCCAGCAGAATTCTGCACTGACATCAGTTTCTCAAAAGAACATTTTTTTTTTCATTTAATTTTGAAATCTGACATGGGACTAGAAATATTGTCAGTTTTCCAGCTGCCTCCAGTCATGTGACTTGTGCTCTAATAAACTTCAGTAACTCTTTACTGCTGTACTGCAAGTTGGAGTAATATCACCCCTCCCTTGCCCACAGCAGCATATCAACAGAACAATGGGCAGGTAACCAGATAGCAGCTCCCTAACACAAGATAACAGCTGCCTGGTAGATCTAAGAACAACACTCAATAGTAAAATCCAGGTTCCACTGAGACACATTCAGTTACATTGAGTAGGAGAAACAACAGCCTGCCAGAAAGCAGTTCCATCCTAAAGTGCTGGCTCTTCCTGAAAGCACATGACCAGGAAAAATGACCTGCGATGCACCTACACACCAATATAACAACTAAAAAAATACACTTGTTGAGTTAGGAATGAAATTTTATATGGTAGAGTGAATTATTTGCTGTGTAAACAGTATAATTTAGAAATAAAAACTACACCATAAAAATCATGACAGAACCTCCATAGACTTTTTTTGTGTGTGATACCAACATCTTAATATAATGCAGACTGTGTGTATGAGAAATAACTGGCTCATGAAAGAAGTTCACGCAAGATATAACAAGAAACCAATTTCTTAATTAAAGCAAAAAGGTAAAAATGTTTAATTTCAAACCATATTCATTGGCTTCATATGGAGCAAGGGGTTATGCTGACCCTTGTTGAAGTTATATTTCAAAATCTGACTGAATATAACAAATGCACAAGTCAAGGGACAAAAAAAAAACTTAACGGAGCCACAAATGACAAGCAGATGGCTGTACAGGAAGACATACAAATGGCAATATAATTGTCACACATTTTTCTACTCTTGAAAAAAGAAAATAAACGTACCCTCCTGCGTGTTTCACCGTCTTCTAGTCTCTGTCGCTTCCTTTTCTCTGAAATGGATGAATAGGGATTAATTATTTAACTCAGTCAGCCAATTTGAAGCCATTACTGCTTGAATTCACCCAGCAATGTATAATGTTAACCTTCCAAATGTGGGTATGTGTTATTTGATTTCCTGGTAGTCACACTCTCCTATCATTGTGAGCAAATTAAATGTATATTTGTCTTTGGCATGCCACCAGTTGCTCCTTTAGTATCCTGATGCTACGGTGTCCTGTAGATACATACCTCTTTTAATTAACTCCTTCCCTTCGTCGGTTAGGTCTGACGTCATGTCATTGTCACCCATGAACTGCTGAAACCCGAGTAAGTTCAAACAACGAGTTCCCAGACTGAAATGCATATAAACACATCATGAATAAATAGTGCAGAAAATCAAAATCATCCTGTAACACTAACCATTAAAATTTTCCTTATATTAAACCTGTTCCTCATTTAAAGTGAGTGATCTGACCTTTACATGGCAGCTCAGCATGTAGTGTTAAGAAACCTGAACAACAATGTGCAAGGTCAGGCATTAGATCAGCATTATATTATGCAGACACCTTCATTATGAGGCATCTCATAAATGTAGCTAAGTGTGACTTTATTGTTACTTTATAACTTTGTGTACTTCCTTCCTATCAAAATATAGTCCAAATGTTGGGATACTTTGTTATTGGTTTTGAAAGGATACACATCTCACTGCTCTGTTGCAATTTGAAAAATCCCAGGCTTTCTCTTATATAGTAATATAGCACTGAGAGGCTTCAATAACATTAAAAGGAACCAGAAATGCCCAAAGCCCAATAATCTTATAGTCCAAGGGATGGTTCAGAAATCATAATGAATACCGTATATACTCGTGTATAAGCCGACCCGCGTATAAGCCGAGGTACCTAATTTTACCTATGAAACCCAGAAAAACGTATTGACTCGCGTATAAGCCTAGACACAACTCAGAAAAGTCTCAGAAATATCAAACAGTCGGTTTAATGTTAAAAATCAAGCCATGATGCTTAAAACATTAATTCATAAAAACAAGCACAAGTTTAAAAAAAAATGTAATTGATTGGCCAGGCAGCAGCTAGTCGTACCCATCTCATAACAAAGGGAACAAACATCCCAACAGATCCACTCAATAGCCACATATATAAATAAAATACAGGTGCTAAGAGCAGCAGTGATAGATAGATAGATGATAGATATGGGGCTAGCCAGGATAGTACAGTATGTAGTAGACAGTAGGAAGACAAAAAGTTAGGGGCCACAGGGAAACAGTAGAAGGCATGTTCCCCAGCGACTCTACCCCTACAGAGTGGCTGCTTCCCCCAGTTACCGTAAGTAGAAGGCGTCGTCAGGAGGTGTCAGGCCCCGTCATGTGTAGCGACAGGGGGTGCCGGCTTTACTTCTAGCCCCCAACCAACTCAACTGCACACACAACATTCCACCACCGGGCCCAAGGCGGCTTAGAGGGAGGCGGGGGAGCCATTTTTACTTCCCAACCATCTCTCCTGAAAGTTTTTTTTACACTCGATCGATGCCGGCTCCCCTGCACTGCGAGGGAGAATAAAGAGCGACTGCGCCAAGATAGAAGGAAAGCACCGAATGTAAAGCCTACCTGGCCGCAAGCAAATCCGGGCGTAAGGAAGGTCCAGCGTAGAAATTCAAATCCCGTAATATCGGATCCCTCACCTCCCTCTCCCATAGCGCATCAGGACTCTGTGACTGACGATCGCCGCCCGGAGCAGGTCCAGGAGCTCCGGGCGGCGCGTCCTTCCCTGCCGGCGTCCTTCCAAAATGGCGGCGCCCATGGCCGCCACGTGGGTAGCGGCTACCCACGTGGCGGCCATGGGCGCCGCCATTTTGGAAGGACGCCGGCAGGGAAGGACGCGCCGCCCGGAGCTCCTGGACCTGCTCCGGGCGGCGATCGTCAGTCACAGAGTCCTGATGCGCTATGGGAGAGGGAGGTGAGGGATTGGCGTATGACCCGCGTATAAGCCGAGGTCGAGTTTTTCAGCACATTTTGGGTGCTGAAAAACTCGGCTTATACGCGAGTATATACGGTACTTAAGACTTCTTGTTGTTTTTGTTACAATAACTGAAACATAGTTTTAAGCTTTCCACCAGATGGCAGCAGCAGTCAACACGTCCCTGTGTTCCTGTTCCTATTCAAAATTGTTATTGATTGAAAAGCACCCTTTCTTACACACTCATAGGAATTCTGTCATGATTTTCATGATGTAGCTTTCATTTCTAAATGACACTGTTTACACTGCAAATAATTCACTCTACCATATAAAATTTATTCCTGAACCAGCAAGTGTATTTTAAATTGTAATATTGGTGTGTAGGTGCATCTCAGGTCATTTTGCCTGGTCATGTGATTTCAGAAAGAGCCAGCACTTTAGGATGGAACTGCTTTCTGGCAGGCTGTTGTTTCTCCTACTCAATCTAACTGAATGTGTCACAGTGGGACATGGATTTTACTATTAGGTTGTTGTTTTTACCAGGCAGCTATCTTGTGTTAAGGAGCTGCTATCTGTTTACCTTCCCATTGTTCTGTTGTTAGGCTGCTGGGGGAAGGGGATAATAGAACTCCAACTTGCAGTGCTGCAGTAAAGAGTGACTGAAGTTTATCAGAAAACAAGTCACATGACTTGGGGCAGCTAGGAAACTGACAATATACTCTTTTGAGAAACTGATTTCAGTGCAGAAGTCTGCATGACATGACAGTATCCCTTTAAGAGTGGTGCTCGCTTTGGCATTACAGAGGAACCTCTTTCTCTTATATATCTATATATATATATATATATATATATATATATATATATATATATATATATATATATATATATAGACAGATTCATTTTCTGGAAAGTCCCAGGTCCCAAGCATTCTGGATAAAAGGTCCTGTACAACATTTCGGGGGGGTTGCCCTTCATCAGGTGGCTTGACGAAGGGGCAAGTCCCCCGAAATGTTGTAACTTCTACACTCCGAAGCACCATATTCAACTTTTTAGAGAGCCCAGGTGTGTGTGTGTGTGTGTGTGTACGCATATTTTGCTCTAAGCCCCACTACTAAGAAAAATCTGATTTCATGCTGCCTTTGTAAAGAAGCACTCAGTAAGAAACCATATTTGTACCTTGATGCCAGTGGAGGTAGATCTTACCTGAAATATGTTGCAATGCAGAGAATCAGAACCAGCATGGGGTAGTATATATAAAATACATCAGCAATAAGAGGCAAAACTCTTAAAGATCCCATTATCTGGGTGATGGGGGGAGGAGGAAAGAGAGGAAAATTAGGTTAATAATACGGCAAGTATTAACAGAATAAGCAATGAACTTGAGTGAAATGAACTTACAGATGTGTATGCGGTTGGCTCAATATTCTGGTGAGAGATTGATACGTCCATGTGAGTCAGTCCCAAGAAGTTCAAACATAAAGGAGGAGTCAAACGGCAGAACAGCCTGTGAAATTGAACACATAATAAATGCATAAAACAAATACCAATGCATTTAGCGCAACAGCTGTACAATGATCTACCTCTATGATTGTAATTAAGACTGCAGTTTAGTGACTCAGGTTAAGGGCAGAGGGGAGATTTAGTCACTGGCGAGAAACTGCCTCTTCTTCGGGGCGACTAATTCCTCAAAAATAAAGCGCGGACATTGCCGCCCCGCTGGCGTTTTACATTCTAGTCGGCCAGAGGCAGTTCGGGGAGAGTAGTTGTCCCGAAAAAGATTTGTCACTGGGTGACTAATCTCCCCGAATCTGAGTGTGTGTCTCTGCCCTAAGGGAATGGACACCAATTATGTTACAAACAAATTAGGAGACACCTGCAGTTATTGAGGTACCTGTGCTATACCTCATAATAATAAATGAACTAGAGTTTTTTTGTTACCATTGAGATTAACAAAAATTGCAATCTAAAGCCCCCCCCAGAATATCTTATTAGTCACATACATCAAATGTAACAAAACACAGCCATCTAGGAATTATTTCTTGTAAATAAAAAAGGACTGTGGGTATTGCAGTGAATACGGATTACTTACATGCCGCTGAACAGAAGGCTGTAGGCATCAGTTTGGTGATGAGATGCTAAATAATAATAGTTAAACACACGAATCCTGAAGACCGTTGAGTAAACACAGATGCTCAAGAAGAATATGGAAAGGAAGCAGACCACCTGAGTGCAAAGATTGATGTTATAATATATTATTTACATTAATGATGCATAATGCATCGGAAACCTTTTGCAGCCATTTAACACCAGCTATGCACAACCACAAAAAAAACACAATCTCACCAACTTCATGTTATCATTAGATGGACACTTTATAGCCATTTATAAAGTGGATTGTAAATGCTTCAGATATCAGATGGCTGAAAAGTATAATAAAACCTTTTTGTAAAAAGGGGTAGACCTCCATTTATTGTGATTTTAAGGGGAATGTAAAACTTGAGGGAGTAACTTGTAGTGTGCACATAAATAGTATTTATTACTGCCTTAGGTGATACTAGCAATATGGCAGCATCCACTGAGATGTGTGAACATTAAGGGGCAGATTCCCTAAAGGAAAGGCTAGAGAAAATTTGCCAGCGTGATGTCATTTCGGAACTTCGTTGATTCGAAGGCGTCACTTCGCTAGCAAAGGAGATAGACGCTTCGCACTCTAACGCCAGGCGAATTTTGCTCTGGTGAAAGGACGTAAGTTCCCTAAGATGCGGATTTTACTGAACGTTACCTCATTCGCCAGCTCAGACCAGGTGAAGTGCAATGGAGTGCATAGGACTTCCTTAATTTTTAGTGCAAAATTTTTTTAAGTCCCAAAAAACGCTGACGTCTTTTCCTTTTTTCTGAGTGATAGCCTGCAAAGGTCTATAAATCTTTCTTTGGGTAACCAGGTTCCCCCGTCCATTTTCTAATATATGGAACATAAACTATACAGTGGGCTCATGTGTAGGGCATTATAACAACTTTATTTTATTTTATTAAGGTTCCCTGGACTTGTGTAATGTAATGTATTTGCTGCAACATATACGTTCATGTAACTTTATCATTTCCCGCGTATGCAAATTAGGCAACGCTAGTGCAGCTTTGCTTTGATTGCCGAAGTAAAGCAAGTGAAAATTCGCAAGCGTTCGGTGCCCTGGACGCAACTTCGCACTTTAGGGAATTGGCGTTGTCCTAGTGAATTTACGCTTGGCGAAGTGTTGCGATGGCTGCAAAGCCGTCGCTGTCGAATATCACAGGTTAGGGAATTTGCCCCTAAGACTCAAAGAAGGACTTCCTACTCACCTCAACATAAATGTAGTTGTGTGTTTGTTCAGCTTGTTGTATAAACACAGCAAAGAGAGACAGGACTGGCTTAGCACTGAAGAACGTGCACTCTGACCACACAACCACGGTGGAGAATAAAGCCAAAATAACAGCCAGTATTCTGGAACACCAGGGCCGGAGGAGGCACTCCCAGTACCATTCTGTGTGTAAAAGAGGCATAGATTTTGCTGAATATTTCAAAGCAATGACCCCCAACCCAAAAATTAATCTTACTAATGATTAACTAAAGCCCCCCTCTCCGAAAAAGTAGTTATAAATCTTCTCTTTGGTCAACTGTGGGATACGGGTTTAAGATAGAACACTTTCTTATCTGCAGGAACAAGAAACTGGGTTATTTCGCCACCTACCAACATATACATCTGCTGTATCTCTTCACAGAAATCGCTGATACAAAAATAATGCTTTAAAAAACAATTTCTTTTTTTTCCATTATCTGCATTACTGGGGAACACATGGGCAACAATGGGGGTGTCCCAAAGCTCTGAAGCAGAGTGGGCTCCCAAAGATAAGAAAAGTACTAACACAGCAAAACTTGCACCATGCCCGAGATACGGTGCCATTAATCCACCAAACAACAGTCTATAAAATGGTTTGCCTTTTTCGAGGACCTTCGCAAATGATTCGGCCAAATATCGAACCAAATCCTAATTTGCATGCGCAAATTAGGGTTGGAAAGGGGAAAACATTTTTTACTTCATTGTTATGTGACAAAAAGTCACGTGATTTCCCTTCCTGCCCCTAATTTGCATATGCATATTGTGGATTCTGTTCAGGATTCGGCCGAATCTGAATCCTGCTGAAAAAGGCCGAATCCTGGCTAAATCCCGAACCGAATCCTGGATTTAGTGCATCACTAATCTAAATATCACCTGTGCCAAGTTCCAGGCAAGCTGTTGGCTCCTGAGGACACTATAACAAGATCTGAACAGGTGCTAGTGACAAATAAGCTTAAAGCTTATTGCAAAAATGAAAATTTTATATAATCTTCATCTTGCTGAAATAAGAAACTTTCTAAATACAATTAATTAAAAATTCGCTGCCATTCACTCTCCGCTCTGAGCAATCGGTCTCTCTTCATTCTGTCTTCATGCAGTAGGTGGAGTCAGTTTTTGATTGACAGGGCGAAGACATCCTATGGGAGGGGGGTTGCACCCTTAACCCAGGTGCTCACTCTTTAAAAATAACCGGCTCTTATGGAAATCCTGTTTCTCTGCGTGCAAAGGTGTTTGCCAGAGTCTGTTATTTTGTTAGCTTTTGTTTGTGCTGGAGTTGGTTATTTGAGTTATTCTGCTAAGGGCAGGGGCACAAGGGCAGATTTAGTGGCCTGGCGACTAATCGCCTCATCTGTGGGGCGACAATCTCCCCGAACTGCCTTCCACCTGCTATAATGAGAAAACGCCAGCGCAGTGGCACACGCAGCGCTTCGATTTCCGAAGTTGCCTCACGCGGAAACTTTGGGCAACGTGAAATTGAAGCAACGTGAGTGCATTGGCGCAGTTGATTTTTCATTTTAGCAGGAAGGCAGTTCGGGGAGATTGTCGCCTTGCAGAAGAGGCGATTAGTCGCCGGCCGACTAAATCTCTCCGAATCTGCCTGTGTGCCCCTGCCCTAAGAAAGGGAGCCCCCCCATATTAGATCTACCTGTCAATCAAAATCTGGCCCAGATCTCAGCATGAAGAGAGCATGAAGAGTGACAGGTTGTGGAGAGTGAGATACTGAAGACTAACTTGATTATTTCTTAAACCGTACAGAATTTTGAATTGATTGTATTTAGTAAGTGTCTTATTTCAGTGAGATGAAACTTATATTACATTTTCATTTTCACAATAGATCCCCTTTAAAGGCAGGAGGTGGAGTCCAGTAAGGACATGCTATGGTTTCCCTGCAATACACCACCCCAAAGTGTATCTTTATAGTATCATACCAATTGTAGGGGTGTACAGACGACGCATGATCCAGCTTTCTGGCTCCTGGTGGGGGAAGGTATGGACAAACTGCTTTGCTGCACTTGTTTCATTCTTAGCCACGTCCTCCAGGTGGAAGGCTTGTTCCAGGAGAATGCTCCACTGCACTTGCGTCCGGCGATGTCTCTGAACTGCATAGATCACCTGTCAAAGAAAATCATATATTTTAAGAATGAATGATATCCTGTTACTGTTAAAAAAATGGTTTGAACAGACGTTTATTATAAGCTGCTTGAGTGCAGTAACCTATGTTAACCAACCAGCCATTAGCTTTGATCATTCAAGTAAAGGTAATAAAATGAAAGCACATATCGGATTGGCTGATATGGTTTATTGTCCTGGTGCTTCTAGAAAGAGGGGCTTGAATGTATGAACATTAAAGGAATGCTCCCATCAAACTCAATTTTTTTGACGGTTAGTTTGTTTAAAAGAGCTTAACAGTGCTCTATTGTCAGAGTTTCAGATTTCAACTAATTATACATTTCAGTGGCTTTATTTGCTCTGTCTCAGTCAGAGCTCTTACCTCTACCACTCTTATGGCCGAAATGCAGCATACCTATCATTTGTCATATGTGTCATGAAACGATTTAAAGGAACAGTAACGGCAAAAAATGTAAGTGTTTTCAAGTAATGCAAATATAATGTAGTGTTGCCCTGCACTGGTAAAACTGGTGTGTTTGCTTCTGAAACACTACTATTGTTTATATAAATAAGCTGCTGTGTAGGCATGGGGGCAGCCATTCAAGCACAGGATACACAGTAGATAACAGATAAGTACTACTATAGTTTATATAAACAAGCTGCTGTGTAGCCATGGGGGCAGCCATTCAAGCACAGGATACACAGTAGATAACAGATAAGTACTACTATTGTTTATATAAATAAGCTGCTGCGTAGCCATGGGAGCAGCCATTCGAGCACAGGATACACAGTAGATAACAGATAAGTACTACTATAGTTGATATAAACAAGCTGCTGTGTAGCCATGGGGGCAGCCATTCAAGCACAGGATACACAGTAGATAGCAGATATGGGTGGAAGAATCCTATTGTATACTACAGAGCTTATCTGTTATCTGCTGTGTATCCTGTGCCTTTTCTCCTTTTTCAGCCCATGGCTACACAGCAGCTTGATGATATAAACCATAGTAGTGTATATGAAACAAACACACCAGTTTTACCAGTGTAGGCAACAGTACATTATACTGCTATTCCTTTAAAACACTTTGATTTTTTTTGGTGTTACTGTTCCTTTAAAGGAAAGTGCTGTTCACCCTAACACCCCTTTCCAGGTGTGAATTGTGGCATCCCTGGAGGGTGTAACAAAATTCATTCATGTTAACTGTACATGTGTCCTTTAATATCTTGGAATTAAAATAAATAATGAATGTACATTGCAAAAGTGCTTAGAATAGCACCCTCGTTAATTTTATATTCACTTATTTTTAAGGTTTACTTAACCTTTAAACTAACTTTTACCAAAAACCTGATGTTAACAGGTCCAAAACCATTTCGATTAGCAGAGGAAAGGTGCTCCTCTCATATCCCCAAACTCACCTCTGATGACTGGGAAGACAATATCTATAATATCCTTACTTATCCAAACCAAAACTTTCCGTCACCTGTATGTGACACCTATGAAAATGCACCAGATCGCACAAGTACCTAAAATACCCACAGACTCCTGCCCTATATGTGGTACCGCTTCGGCTGATTTTTTTCACAAAATTTGGTCCTGTCCCCAATCCTACCGATTGTGGTCCACAGTAATAGAATTTCTGGTCTTTCCTAAAAGTGAATAGACAACAAGAAAAGCAGGGAATCCACAGGGCCAAAAGAATAAGTTAAAAAATATTGTCTTTATTAGTCAAAGTTTAAAATGTATTCTTACATCTCCATGGGCCCTACGCGTTTTGTACCCCAAAGACACAAAGGTACTCAACCCATGATTAAAGGGATACTGTCATGGGAAAAAAAAAAATTCAAAATGAATCAGTTAATAGTGCTGCTCCAGCAGAATTCTGCACTGAAATCCATTTCTCATAAGAGCAAACAGATTTTTTTATGTTCAATTTTGAAATCTGACATGGGGCTAGACATATTGTCAATTTCCCAGCTGCCCCAAGTCATGTGACTTGTGCTCTGATAAACTTCAATCACTCTTTATTGCTGTACTGCAAGTTAGATATCACCCTCCTCCCTTTTCCCCCCCCAGCAGCCAAACAAAATAACAATGGGAAGGTAACCAGGTAACAGCTGCCTAACACAAGATAACAGCTGCCTGGTAGATCTAAGAACAGCACTCAATAGTAAAAACCCATGTCTCACTGAGACACATTCAGTTACATTGAAAAGGAAAAACAGCAGCCTGCCAGAAAGCATTTCTCTTCTAAAGTGCAGGCACAAGTCACATGACCAGGGGCAGCTGGGAAATTGACAAAATGTCTAGCCCCATGTAAGATTTCAAAATTGAATATAAAAAAATCTGTTTGCTCTTTTGAGAAATGGATTCAGTGCAGAATTCTGGTGGAGTAGCACTATTCAACGCGTTTCGTGACTACAACGGTCACTTCATCAGAAGGCTTCTGATGAAGTGACCGTTGCAGTCACGAAACGCGTTGAGCCATGCACTTTCCTGCCCTGCTCATTTGGATTTTCGTGTGCTTTTAAAGAATATTTAATAAAAGAGCAATTTGTTTTTAGCTGGGGTCAGTGACCCCCATTTGAAAGCTGGAAAGAGTCAGAAGAATAAGGCAAACAATTTAAAAACTATAAGAAAGAAAAAAAATGAAGACAAATTGAAAAGTTGCTTAGAACTGATAATCCAATTACATACTAAAATTTAGCTTAAAGGCGAACCATCCCTTATACCTACCAGGTGAAACAAAGACCAGTGTGACCATAGTAACCTGACAAACTGTTTCAAACTTATTTATTTATTTTTTTTTAATGTCCCTGCTTTAAAAAGTATAATATGTTCTATCCAGACATATGTAAAACTCTTTAGTCTGAAGACAGCAGTTAGTACTAATGCACTTGAGAATGAACAATGCTGCAGCCCATATTAACTTCCCACAAGGTAAATACACCAAGTGCTGCCAAGTGAGGAAGAAAGAAGATACATATTTACTCAGCAATTATTTAGAGAACCATTTAAATTCATTCTATAAAGAACTCCCTTTTCTGCCACTCAAGTGAACATTTAACTTCTTTGTACAGATTGTTGTGGGTTCTAGGTCTATCTAACTAGCAAGTGGTGCTAGAACCAAGGAAACATCAAAGTAGGCTGGCACAAGCCTGGACCCACAAAGTAGTAGAACCGGAGTCAGATTGTTAAAGGTTAAAGAGCTTACATTTTATTCCCCATAATTAAGAAACAAGGCCTGACGCGTTTCGTGTCTACCAGAGACACTTAGTCATAGGCTGAACATTGAATAATACTGTTAAGGTCAAACCTTTGAATTTCGGTCAGGATCATGAACCCTGACAATACATACAGGATATTTAAAAGAGAGATAGCCAATGAGAGACAAGTAGGCGGTGCTACCAAATGCGCCAATCAATAGAAAAGAGAATGCAAAATCGAATGGGACACATTCAAATCCCAGGATAATTTACACCCCCCCAGGCTAAAATACATGACTTAGCTTAATTAGGGAGTACATCGTACAAAATACACAATACAAAGGAAATGTATCAAAAAATGGGAAAAAGGGGAAAGGATGACCATTAAAAATAACATGATAGGTGGGGGCGTGGCTAGCCGTACAACAGGGCAGACGCACTTTGAGAGTGCTCCCAGGGCCCCGCATTGATTTTCTTAAATCTGCCACGCAAACACAGCCCTGTGGCCACCACACCGGCATAGGCGGTGGAGCAGGGGACCCGCTATAATTTGGGACCGAAACGAGTCCTCTGGCGCGTCCCTGGACGGAGTTATTGTTGCGGCCTAGCTACATAGCACAGCCGGGGACTCGCGTGATCGCAAGCCCCAGCCGCAGCTGACCGGAAGCGCGGATCTCGCTGGCGCGACAACAGAGCCCTACTGAAGAGCTTGAAAGGGCTCTCTGCAGGTACTGTGTGGGTGGGAGACCCTGAGAGACCCCAGGGGTGCCCAGTAGGAATATAAATATCTAAACCCTACACCCCCAGCAGACTCACAGCTTCTGTACACGCTGCAATACAGCCCCGACATATCTCCATTGCTGCTGAGCAGCACTGCTCATCAGGCCTAACTGATCTCTTGGACATTACACTGTGGCCTATAGTGGACTCCACACCTATTAATCCTTTATTGGGGCACTGGGCCTACGATATCACAAGCCTCTAGTGCTTAATCCAGCAGATGGCAAAACTGATCATCACAGCCTAGCACGCCTCAAGGATCGCAGAGTCTGCAAATGTAATAGAGCGCCACCCGAGAGATACATGCCATTAACCCCTGCATTAACCCCTGCACTCGCAAGCAGAGCCACCAGAAACTTCAGACTGCATCCCGAAAGCACAGTGCCCAAACAACATATTACTGCATAGTCACAGCTCTGCACTGCTTCAATTTTAATGGGCGAGTGCTGTTCATGAACTTTGGCCAATGCTCTATAACATGTGGGACGGCTACCATATCCATACCACGAGCCGGTCACTACATATTTCTCTGCTTATTTAGGGGTTACGAAGGGTGTGAGACCCTGGAATAGTTGCGCACAGCAGCACATCGAAACAAAACCTTACCTCCGCCTATCTTCACGTCCACAAACAAGATGATACCTCTGGCCATATGTATTGGCTCATCTTGCCCATGACTGCATAAAAGGAATTAGAACCCGTGGGGCCCAATGATCCATCACGCTCCAAACCATCTCACTCATTGATAATATCATAGTTAAGTATTTCACCGTAAACGCGGACGCTCTGTGGCAAACTCTGGTGACTCAGGTCTGACATATGTATAAGTATCTCAACAAAGCGGACCCCATGACTAAGCCAAAGACCCAACGTGAAAAAAAGGACACAAAGAGAGAAACAACTACATCATCGTCTCCAGCATCAGAGCACGAAACGCCACATCAAAGCAATTCGATGATGGAAGCTACATCTGGCACACAACAAACCTTAGCACAAGAGACTGCTAAAGCGGTGGCCGACCTACTGACTCCTACATTTGAGCAAAAATTTAACTCAATACATACCACAATGAAGGAAATGCTCACTGAAATCAAGCAGCACACTGAGCGCTTGGACGAAGTTGAACATCGCACTACAAGTTGCGAAACACAATTGGATACGTTACAAAAGCAAGTGGACCATTTACAGAAATCTAACATAATACTAATTAACCGCATAGAGGACCTGGAAAACAGGAACAGAAGAAGCAATCTGCGTTTAATAGGCCTCCCAGAAACGGTCAAAGGGCAAGATCTGTGAGAGTTTGTCACGCTCACTTTACCTGGTTGTTTGTATACAACGGACAGTGATCCACAGCTCAATGTCGACAGAGTCCACAGGATCGGCCCGCCACAGCCAAGCCAGACTAAACGACCTAGGCCAGTAATATTTAAAGTCACCAACTACTTAGACAAGGTCAAACTTATGTCCGCCTATAGAAAAATGGATACCCTAGAGTTTGAAGGATCCAAATTACTGCTATTCCAGGACTTCTCTGCTACAGTCTCACAAAAGAGGAGACAATTCTCCCCGATATGCAAACTGCTATACGACCAAAGTATCAAATTCGCACTACTCTACCCAGCGAGACTGAAAATACTTCATCAAGGAGAGACATTTTGGTTCACTGAACCTGAACCGGCCAAGGCCTTCATAACATCAATCAATGACTGCCAAGTACCATCTGCAGCATCTCAGCCCACGGGCTGAGCAACTGGATATAAATACTTTCACAGTTGGTCAAAATACTACTTCAATGGACTAGGATACGATAAAACTCCCTACATGCTTACTAATATTTACTTTGCAACTGTCCTTTCCACCTAAATCTGACGGTACAAAATACGGAATTATCCTTGGAAAGATGATCAGTTTGAGACTGACGTACATTGTTTCGCAATATACGACACCTACAAGACCTAGGTTGCCACCTTTCAGAGGTCAAAGAATATTTTAGTGCAACAGGCATGGAACACAAAATTACTAACTGCCGCATGCCGGAAGTGTTTCCACAGATTCCAGAAATGCACTTTACAACCGGCAGAAAGATTTAAAAGAAATATGACACTGGACAACGGGACTAACAATCCTTTGCCATGAAGTCAACCTCCATGTTCTTTTTCAGTTTTGCTGCTAAATTTTCTTTGTAGGCTGAAACAGCCCCTGATATACCTATTATGCTATACACTCAGTGACTACTTTGAGATGTTACCAATAACCTTTCCAGGTTACCCTTTAGAGTTGACTGTTTTCATTCTTATAATTACTACTGAATAAGTTTTCTTGAGAGATTGTTACAGTTAATATATGAGATGTCTGTACGAGGGACACCTCCCCGCATTGTTCCCAAATGGGCCCCCTTAACCACCCACCTCCCTCACCCCTACCTCCGTACGCTTATTCTAACACACCTCATCCCCCCCCTCCACGCACGGTGGAGCTGGGGTCCCACGTGGTTCTTCCCTTACCCCCCCCTGAACACAGTGTTCATTATGGTTAAAACAGGTGCTGCTAACCTGTTTATTGCACTAGTGCAATATGTTGTGATTGATATGTTAACCTATTTTTTCTTACTTTCTTCTTTCCTATCTAGCTTTTACCTTGGTTCACCTGAGAGAGAGGGGGAGGCGAGCTTCAAAAAGATCTACGAAACCTTAAACACTACAAATATGAACAACGGCGCAGTAAGTCTGATATGCATCTTCCTATGGCGCACATACAACACATGACTTCCAAACCGACAGTTATAGGGGTCACGTCTTGGAATGTAGGAGGCATAAATAATCCGATTAAGAGATATAAAATCCTCCAACACCTCAAATTGCTACATACTCACGTAGCACTCCTACAGGAAACCCATTTGACAGCAGATGAACACCAAAAACTTTGTAGAGACTGGGTGGGTACCTGTTACTCAGCCCCGTATACATCACATAGCCGAGGAGTAGCTATATTAATACACAAAAACTTAAATTGGAAGTTACTTACCAAAATTGAAGACCCAGAAGGCAGATTCCTCATTGTTAAAGGGCAAGTCAACAATGACTCCTATGTAATTTGTAATATTTATGCCCCGAATTCTCCTACGCATAGCTTTTTTAATCAAATCTTGCAGCACATAATAGACATTCCCACTAAATATTTGCTGGTGGCAGGAGACTTTAACGCAATTATGGACCAACACCTAGACAGGAACAGGCTTGCCCACAACCCCCCTTCACAGAGAGCTAACCCCCTTTGCTCATTTACGAAAAAACTACAATTGTTAGATTCTTGGCGGATCACGCACCCCACAGATAGGGATTACACCTATTACTCACATGTACACGATCTCTATACGAGAATAGATTATATATTCTTAAACCATCACACGCTCCCACACGCAAGTCGTATACAAATACATGATATTATCATCTCGGACCACGCCCCCAGCAGTATAGCCCTTACTGTAACTAATGCACTGCATATTCCCTACGGCTGGCGAATGCCAAATTTCCTCGCCAACTCTCAGAAATTTAAAGACAGCCTCCTAGAATCCTGGACACAATATAAAGAGGATAATAAAGCACACACTGAAACTCCGATATTATTCTGGCAGGCGGCCAAGGCAACTTTACGTGGTCATATTATATCATACATGGCTAAACGTAAACGGGAAATCACGCAACATCTAGCAACACTACAGCGAGAAGCAACCAAAGCATATAAAAGATATCAGAAAACACCAACTACCCCCAATAAAATTAAATTACAAACAACAAAAGAAAGCTATGACTTAGCGCTGCAGGAGGCAATACAACATAGAATTAATATAACATCAGCGAGATACTATATAGAAGGTAACAAACAGGGCAGGCTATTGGCAACCCTTAGCAAAGCTAAACGAAATGCGAATATGGGAGGGATGGTGATACAAGGCCCCAATGGCCTCACTACAAATCAGACTTTAATTAACACAACTTTCGCGAACTACTATCAAAAATTATATTCGGCGGAGGAAGATCACCCGGATCAGGGACTAACATTCATACAGAGGGCTGACCTTCCTAAACTTAGCGAGACTGACCGACAAAACTTAGACGCAGAGATCACACCAGAGGAGATAGATCAGGTTCTCAGAAAATTGGCGAACGGTAAAGCACCGGGCCCTGATGGCCTTCCCTCCGAGTTCTATAAAATCCTCCGATCTGAAATAACCCCGCATCTCACACAAGCACTCAAAACTATGCTTCACACTTCAGATATGCCCAAAGACTTTACTATGGCCCGTATAATATTATTGCCAAAGCCAGGCAGGGACCTCACTAATGTTGCTTCCTATCGGCCCATCTCATTGCTAAACACGGACTACAAAATCCTGAGCAAAGTATTTGCAGAGAGGCTCAAATTGATCTTACCTAAAATCATCTCCCCTGGGCAAACCGGCTTTGTTCAGGGCAGATACTCTGTTCAAAACATCAGGAACCTTATAGCAACAGTGATAAAATATAGAGACTTCCCGAGCCACACAGCTGCAGCAATTAGCCTAGATGCGGAGAAGGCTTTTGATCGAGTCACCTGGCCGCACTTGCTCAGGACTCTATCAAATCAAAAATTCGGCCTCGGCTTCATCAATTTCATTCAAACAATATACAAGGCCCCACAAGCGATTATCTCAACACAAGGGATAAACTCTGACCCATTCATAATATGTAAAGGTACAAAACAAGGCTGCCCTTTGTCTCCGTTGCTTTTTAATCTGGCACTGGACTCATTGCTACGAAATTTAAATCAATTACAAACCTTCCATGGTGTCACTATAGGCACTACAGAAATTAAACTATCAGCGTACGCGGATGACATAATGTTATTTGTCGCTAATCCGGCCAAAGCGATCCCGCACATAATAGATACATTAAGAGACTTTGGGGCCATTTCAGGCTTCCGAGCCAATTTAGATAAATCGGAACTACTCTGGCTGGGAGCTCCTCCTGATAATAATACAAAACTGGCAGCTAACATGTTTCAACAGACCGCTTCCTATTTAAAATATCTGGGAGTAAAGATACCAGCAGATATAACACAGCTGTACAACCTAAACATAACGGAAACCATGGAAAAAGTAATACAAGACCTGAAGAGCTGGGAAAATCTACCCATTAATTATATTGGCAGAATTAATCTATATAAAATGATTATCTTTCCTAGGCTATATTACAAGGTACAAGTGTTACCACTTATAATAAAACCCTCTGACATAACTAAACTCGACAAAAAACTACAAGCCTTCATATGGAAGCGTAAAAGACCCAGGATATCGTTAATGAAACTAGCACAACCTAAAAGCAATGGTGGACTTAACCTACCATTATTAAAATATTACAACTTGGCTAGCCTTATGCGAATAGCAAAAGACTGGATCAACCAAGAGAGTATGTACACCGATACTCAAAGAGATCAAAATTTCACACCAAATATCTCCTTAGCATATCTGCTACATGCCCTACCCTCGGAAATTCCAGACCACTGCCAAACCAACCCGTTGATACACACCACAATTGAGGCGTGGCAAAAAATCAGAACCAAATTATTCGGTACATACAAACTGTCCCTTTTCCTGCCATTATTAAGCAACAAACGCTTCCAGGATGCTAAAGCAGACCCTTGTTTCAAACTATGGCATTCCAAAGGCTTAACCATGATTGGCTCACTCCTCAACCCCAGCACGGGCACTATTTATAAATTCCCAGACCTACAATCCAAGTATGACCTCCCTAATAATCATATCTTTGCATACCTGCAAGTAAAAAGCTATGCGGAAATAGTGATTCGGGGTATAAAAGCACAATTAACAAATAATCCATTGGATGTCTTAATAAAGGCAAATAAGGGACAGCTTCTTACAACATCAGGAGTATATGCTATCATTAGACCACTTATGGACTACAACTTACGTACAGAAGGAATATCGAGATGGCCAATTATAATACCAAACACAACAATATCCCAAATTACTACGGCATATATGAAACGCACCAAAGCCCTATCAGCAGTTTACTTCCAAGACGTGGCCCTTAGACTTCTCCATAGAGCATATGTGTCACCCAAAATAGCACACAAAATTGGCCTAACACAGACGCCCAAATGCGCAAAGTGTAATCATGCGGACGCCTCTCTAGAGCATGCATTGTGGTCATGTACTAAATTAAATGCTTTATGGAATACAGTTCTATCACATATTGCAAGCTGGTGTGGAATCATAGTAACCCGAGCAGACCCACAAATTCTGTTGGGTTTGTATCCCACACCCACTGACAACACCTTCAAAGGTAACCTCAGACTCGCAGATATAATGGTACTAACCACAGTTAAAACCATCTTGGAATATTGGACTAACGCGCAACCACCTCCGACGCAACTTTGGAACCGCAAATTACTGTATACAATGCAACTCCAATGGGTCTTGGCATTACAAGACAAGGAACTCAAAGGCTCACTTTTCTTTGATATTTGGAGCAAATACCTAGACACATTGGACGGACAAAAACTGCAAAAATTACTGGCCCCCTTCAGATGTACCAAATGGTGGGCAGAAAACTCCCTCAGAGGAGAACTTAATTAGCACCTCCAAAGCAAGAAGGCAAAATGAAAAAAAGAAAAAGATACTCGCCCCCTCCTCCTCCTCTCTCTTCCCAACTCACGTATCTGTATTGATGACACCTACCTCCTACCTGTCGCAAATGACACGATAAAGAAGCTCCCTCTACCCCCTCCTTTCCCTCTCTCCAATGTTTCTTACTCTTTCTTTTTCCCATCTTTCTTTCTATTCTGTCTCCTACTCCAACTGTCTATTTTCAAAATTTATTGTGTTATACAGATATCAAGAAACCTTGTTGACAGTGATTGAATTTGATTTATACACTCGTGGAACAATGATATTTGTATACCCAATCTGTCATAACGAACATACCATATTATGCACAGTTTCTTTGCTAAATATGTTATATATTTTTGAAAATACAATAAAAAAGTTTAAAAAAAAAAAAAAAAAATAACATGATACATCAAAGTCAAAATTTAGACCACGCGGCTGCTTAAATAAAAACTCCATTTGGTCTCTACTTGCAGTAATTCAGAATAAATATTTCCACCTCTTATATTAGGAACTACTCTATCTATGTCTATGACTCTCAAAAAAGAGAAAGTCCTATTGTTACATTCCTCAAAATGTCTAGCAACCGGTGTTCGAGATTCTTTGTTGTTGTTGGAGTGGAAATATTTATTCTGAATTACTGCAAGTAGAGACCAAATAGATTTTTTATTTAGGTACAAGGCAGCCTCTTGGTCTAAATTTTGATGTCTCCTGTTATGATTAATGTTTAATGGTCATCCTTTCCCCTTTTTCCTATTTTTTGATACATTTACTTTGTATTGTTTATTTTATACAATGTACGCCCTAATTCAGCTAACTCATGTATTTTAGCTTGGGGTGTGTCAACATAATACTGGGATTTGAATGTGTCCCATTCGTTTTTGAATTCACTTTTCTTCTTGATTGGCACATTTGGTAGCACCGCCTACTTGTCTCCCATTGGCCTGGTGTCTGCTCCCTTTGCTGAAGGGGCGTGTCCACCGTACACAGCGGTAAGCTCACTCAACGCATTCAAGTACAGCATATACTGGTTACATTTCCGTGTAAGTGGTGCTAGAAACCTGCTCAGGAAATAAAGACTACATGGCATGCATACAAGGTTCTACCTAATATAAAGGTACAGCAATAGACTTTTGTCTCATAGATTAGTAATGGGATGTCAGTAGACACAGACCAAAACCAGAAAAAAAAAGTAAAGATACAAAGTTTAACAGTGACCTCCTCCCTCCTTGTGTTTTGTTGCCCCCTATTTTGTAAAGAAAACTAGAGGCCACTTGTGTCAATGACTGAAACACATTAACAACCAGTGTTTCATTTCCTTCCCCTTTAGATTGTAAGCTCTTTTGCACAAGGCCTTCCTCACCTTTTGTACCGGTACTGCTTGTTATGTATGTAAATCTGTATGTTATAAGTATGTAATTCATGTGATTTCTTTGTATAAGCACATTCATTTTACAACACTGCACAATGTGTTGGAGCTCTAAAAATACTTAATAATAATAATCACTTTGACATAAATGCGTAGCACCACTGGTTGTCCTGCATGTGCAGTGAACCCCTGAGAGTCCATTAAAATACAAGGGCAATACTGTACCTCTCATTTATGGCAATGTCTATGGCATATCAATTTCCACTTTAAGCAGTGGCAATCTAAATGTCCAGTGTTGCTTGCTCCTAAAGGCAGGGCACTTAAAAGGTAGAATACCTATTCTGATAAATGTATGAGTTCAAAGTTACCTGCTTGTGAAGTTTCACTAGTGTTTTTTCACTAGGATAACTGATATTCTTTTCTTCAAAGTCTTCATAGTCGTCCATGTTCCTCCCCATCTTCTCCTGATACTCGGCAGGGCACTAGATAACGAATGTTATTCAACATGTTAACTTCAGAAGTGAACCAAAAATGTTAAATAAGCATGATGTAACAGGTGAGAACGTTATACTGTGTGCCGACAGCCATATTCACAAGAATTAACTCATTGGTCAATTCATTTCAGATAAAATAGAGCCAGTCTTGCCTGCTAAACAAAGCATATAGGTAAAGCTGATGAAATGTATTTATATGATAAACACCTCTATGTCAATAAAATCTTTGGCGCATAAAGGGAAAATTTAAGGAACTTGGAGAGGAAAAAAACTTATAGCTGCATGGATACCATTGCCTATATCAGAGTTAAAATTGCAAAAACAAACAAAATCTGCAAGATTTAAAGGAAAAGTAAACCCTCAGAACTTTTTCATTTGCCGATCTTTTTTACAGTTCCTCCACTGGATGATCAAATCAAGATATAATTATAAATCAGCGCCACAGGCTATGGAAAAGCACTAGGTTCTGTTATTTGTTTTTTTTCCCCCATAGCCTATGGAGCTTATCTATAACTTGACCATTGCCTATATCTCACATTTGATACATGTAATTTTGCAGAATTTATGTTATAAGAAAAAAAAAATTAAATAATGGAATATTACCTTCTTTAAAATGGTATCAACACATTTGCGCAGAGGGTGGTTGTACTTAATACATTCATTGACTTTGCGAACTTCCTGTAAAACAAAAATATGGAGTTGATGAGTGAGTGAATGCCATTGTCGTCTTGGCTTTTGTGGCAACGCATAACAAGGGTGTTGCCTGCAGTCATAAACCATAATCCAGATGTTCTGTACCTCCATGACATCCTCTAATGTCTCTTCTGCGTCTGCCTTCTCAGTCATGAGTTTAGCTGCCTTGAAGTAGGTTTTCATCAGTAAGTAGCCCTTCTTTGCTCCATTCCATTGGGAGCGAGGAATTTCTACCAAACCATATCCCATCAAGAGAACAAGGAGGAACAGACCCCAAGTGTTGGCTGCAGCTATCCCAATGGTTTGCAGTTGGTACCTTGGAATGAAAAGCCAATACAGACTTAGGATCAAGTAAATAAAACGGGAATGCATATATCAGTTTGACTCACTTAGATCCATGCACAAAAGATTTAGGTCAATAACATTATTTCTTTTCAGGATATTCAGTAAATTCAGAACAAATGTTCAAAATGTTCTCCGTTTAGGGTATCGGCATATCAACATCCACTAGCAGCTCTCGAGCAGAAAAGATGTGTGTTCTGGTTTAAATGTGGCTGGATGGCCACATATTAAAGGATAAGTAAACCTTAAAAATAAATGAATGTAAAATTGATGAGGGTGCTATTCTAAGCACTTTTGCAATGTACATTCATTATTTATTTATTTTTTAAATTTCAAGATATTAAAGGATACATGTACTGTTAATATGAATGAAATTTGTTACAACAGCGCCACCTGCTGGTCATTTTCCCACCAGTCTGACCACCAAGTAGTCAAGGAAGTTGTCAGGAGAAAGAAAGAGGCTGCTCTGATGTTCTTCTGCTTAGGAAAGGGTTGAGAAAAGTTTCTAATTTTATTCCAAAGCAGAAGAACATCAGAGCAGCCTCTTTCTTTCTCCTGACAACTTCCTTGACTACTTGGTGGTCAGACTGGTGGGAAATGACCAGCAGGTGGTGCTGTTGTAACAAAATTCATTCATGTTAACAGTACATGTATCCTTTAATATCTTGAATTTAAAAAATAAATAAATAATGAATGAACAATGCAAAAGTGCTTAGAATAGCACCCTCATCAATTTTACATTCACTTATTTTTAAGGTTTACTTATCCTTTAAGGGTCCATGAAAATTCACGCATCTAATTTACCACTGCCCTATCTGCAATGCCACAGCTTATCTAAGCCTACTTTGGGAGTGAGTTCAGCTGGCCGTACACAGACAGATTTAAGCTTCCGATTCATCTCCTTTAGAGAGTCAGCAGCTTCTCTGCCTGTGTATGGGACCTTACTGATGGCATCCATGGCTGACAGATATCTGGCGTAGCAGAAGGTTGTACCATGTTAACTATGCATCAAAACCAAAAAATATAAGGTAGGTGATAACTTTTATATTACTTGGTAATGTTTTAGCCAATCAGCTGTGTTACATTCATGTCAGAGCCATTGAAAGAACCAAGGATGGTAAAGTTCAACTGGACTGCAAGTTAATTCTTATAAATAATGGTATGTGCATATAGCCTGCAATTTAGACACAGTGGGGGTCATTTATCAACACTGGGCAAAATTGCCCATGGGCAGTAAAGGTGGCCATAGACTTAAAGATCCGCTCGTTTGGAGACATTGCCAAACGAGCGGATCTTTCCCCGATATGCCACTAAACTGCGTGGCTATATCGGGGGAAATTCGAGCGTTCGGCCGTATGGCCGAACGATCGAATTACGATGCGCCAAGCGGCTCCGACGGGTCGGTCGGGTAAAAATCCAACCTTCCCGATCGATATCGTGGCCAGATATAGATCGGGATGACCCGTCGGAAGCCCCCATACACGGGCAGATAAGCTGTCAAATTGGTCCAAACGACCGATCTAGGCAGCTTTATCTGCCCGTGTATGCCCACCTTAACCCATGGTAACCAATCAAATTACTGCATTCATTGTTCTACTTGCAGCTGGCTTCAAAAAGCTAATCACTGATTGGTTGCTATAGGTAACTGCCCATGGGCAAATTTGCCCAGTATTGATAAATGAGCCCCAATTGAAGGAGTTTAAAACACAAAAACTGTGATGGGAGTATTTAGTGACAGCTATGAACAGACTAGCAGTACAAAAAAAGTCATTCTAATAAACTGCCCCAAATTATACAGACTTAGAGCACAGGACTTTCTTAAAGGGATACTGTCATGGGAAAATTTTTTTTTTTTCAAAACGCATCATTTAATAGTGCTGCTCCAGCAGAATTCTGCACTGAAATCCTTCTCAAACAGATTTTTTTTTATAGTTAATTTTGAAATGTGACATGGGGCTAGACATATTGTCAGTTTCCCAGCTACCCCCAGTCACCTGACTTGTGCTCTGATAATGTTCAGTCACTCTTTACTGCTGTACTGCAAGTTGGAGTGATTATAACCCCCCCCACCAGCAGCCTAACAACAGAACAATGGAAAGGTAACCAGATAGCAGCTCCCTAACATAAGATAACAGCTGCCTGGTAGATCTAAGAACAACACTCAATAGTAACATCCAGGTCCCACTGCAACACATTCAGTTACATTGAGTAGGAGAAACAACAGCCTACCAGAATGCAGTTCCATCTGAAAGTACATGACCAGGCAAAATGACCTAAGATGGCTGTCAACACACCAATATTACAACTAAAGAAAAAATATACTTGCCGGTTCAGGAATGAAATTTTATATTGTAGTGTGAATTATTTGCAATGTAAACAGTGTCATTTAGGAATCATCATAAAAACATCATAAAAATCATGACAGAATCCCTTTAAGCATTAGTGCAGATCATGGGAAACCATAGAGAATTTTGGTGGGGTTTTCAAAATAAAACAGTACACACCAATACATTTCTATTTATTTTCATGTGTAGGCAATAACGTGTAATAAAATGCATAAGCTAAAATAGGAATTAAAGCTAATGGGGGTTATGTCATAAAAGACACTGATTTGCCCAGCTGCAGCAACCCAAAGGTAGTATTTACTGGTCACCTGTTTAAAATCTTGGTTGGTTGCTATGGGTTGTTGCACCTAGGCAAACGTAGAGCCTTTAATTACATAAAAATAAAAGAGGAATGTTCACTGTAGCCCATATGGAGCATTAAGCAGCCATTCCCATTCCAGCTTCTTTTCCCCTTGCCTTCCCATCCTCCTGTTATAATAAATGATATACATTATATATAGATGCTATACAGCCCTCTTCTTTCTCCCAGTGCTTTTTATATCTCTCCTATTTTATACTTGACTTTGCCTCACGATTCATTTATTTTTCTTTTGTTTCTCTCTGCGCCCAGTTTATACCGGACTTTCCTTGTTGTTCTGCACACACCTAGCATTTCTCATGGCTGAGGTGTGAGTCAGAAATATCTCATCACAAATTAATCATCATGTCTGGCAAAGTTTCTGGCTGAAGACAAACTTACCATTCCAGATGTAAATTAGGGTTGACAGCAACGTATATTAATAGTGCTCCAAAGATTAACAAGTAGGTGCCATAATAAATCGCATTTTCAATCAGAGCTGTTTTAATCTTTCCTGTAATGGAAAAGCCTCCAGAGCGAGCGTAGGATTGCATGAACGGCATGAGAATCCTACAAGAGAGGTACAAATTGGGTTACAAGAATGCAATGGCATTACAACACAACAAGGGTGTACACAAGTCTTACATTTCTCTTCTACTGCTTAGAAAAAAAACTAAGAAACCTTCATTATCAAATCTTTCCTAAGCAGAAGAACATCAGAGCAGCCTCTTTGTTTCTTCCTTGACTACTTGGTGGTCAGACTGGTGGGAAAATGACCAGCAGGTGGCGCTGCTGTAACAAAATTCATTCATATTAACAGTACATGTATCCTTTAATATCTTGGAATTAGAAATAAATAAATAAATGTACAGTATATTGCAAAGGTGCTTACAATACAGTATGTGTATCCTTTAAAGGATCAGTAACATCAATTTTTTTATAAAAAAATTTGTTAGTGTAGAATGAAAAAAAAAACACAAAGACATATTAAACTTTTAAATCACCAAGTCTTTATTAAGAAATAACCGAAACTCTGCTTGCGCGCCTCTTCAGAAAAGGTGACACGGCGACGATCGGTCATGCGGCACTCTATTTCTTCTCCCTGGCTATCTCCTGTAAGTAAAGCAGGGAGGAGAAATCGAGCGCCACACGATGGATCGCCGGATCTCGTTTTCTGAAGAGGAGCGCAAGTGGAGTTTCGGTAAGTTAATAAAGACTTAGCAATTTAAAAGTTTAATATGTCTTTGAGTTGTTTTTTTTTCCCTTCTACACTAACAAACTTTTAATTAAAAAAATTGATGTTACTGGTAGTTTAATATCTTTTAATTAAAAATAAATAAATATTGAATGTACATTGCAAAATTGCTTAGAATAGCACCCGCGTCAATTTTACACTCACTTATTTCAAAGGTTTACTTTTCCTTTAAGATGAACATAATATAAGTATTTAGCCCAATTTCAACTAATTTACAGCTAGCATGTTTCTAGGTACATACGTGATTTTTAGCTAATTCTGAGCCTAAGAAGTCACTAGTCTAAATTTCCTTTGTTGCTTTAGATCATCCCCAACTGCTGGGCCGCGGCCGAACAGTCTTGAACTGGGCCGCCGAGCCTAGGGGACAATTAAAGCGGTGCTCCAGAAATTGGACTCCGACCCCCTTTCCCCCGGGCCAAAAAAGGTTCGGGACCCCTGCTTTATGTAACAACACTGCAGCCTTATGATTGATTTATACAGAAAATGTAAAGCACATAGAGATAACATTGGACAGCTAACCCAAGCTACCTCTGACAAATGAAAAACTGGGCAAAAAGCAACACAGCAAGGGAAGTGTTTATTCTTTTTCACTCCCAAGTTTCCTTATCAGCTTGGCAAATTCAATTCAGCATTCCTTACATTTCTAGCAAATGAACTGATTAACTGTATATAATATTTACACTCAAAGGATCTTTCATGAACCTGTTCTTGTACTTCTTGGATATGAGATAGTGGGACGCTGTGCAACTGCCCGATTACTGTTGTATATTACCCAGAATTGTACTAGATCGTACAATATATGAAACATTCAGAGAACTATAGTAAAAGGAGAAAAAAGGTATAGGATCCTTTATCCTGAAACCCATTATCCAGAAAGCTCCGAATTATGGGAAGGCTATCTCCCATAGACTCCATTATAATGAAATAATTCACATTTATAAAAATGATTTCCCCTTTACTCTGTAATAATAAAACAGTAGCTTGTACTTGATCCAACTAAAATATAATTCAAGCTTATTGGGGGCAAAACCAGCCTATTGGGTTTATTTAATGTTTCAATGATTTTTTTTATTAGACTTAGGGGGTTATTTACTAAACTCCTAGTTTATCTGGTTGGACCTTTTGGCGCAAAAACTGAAATTTTTCTATTTTTTATTTTAAAAAAAAAAAACCTCAAATTTTTCAGGGGATTTTTTTTTTTTAAAAACCTTGAAATTTTCGGTGTTTTTTTTTCTGTAAAAACTCGAGTTTTTCAGGTTGTTTTTTTTTTATTTTTTAAAACTCGATTTTAAAAAAAAAAATTGTACGATTTGGGTTTTTGCTCAATTTTATCAAGTTTGTACCCGAACAGATTAAAGGAACAGTAACATCAAAAAACAAAAGTGTTTTAAAGTAAAACTGTGTTTGGTTCAGAAACACTACTATAGTTTATATAAATAAGCTGCTGTGTAGCAATGGGGGCAGCCATTCGAAGGAGAAAAGGCTCAGGTTACACAGCAGATAAGCTCTGTAGAACACATTGGTGTTATCCGTTATCCATTAAGCTGGCCATAGATGCAAAGATCCGATCGTACGAATCATGGATTCGTACGATTTTCGGACCATGTGTGGAGAGTCCCGACATTTTTCCTCCGTCGGAGATCGGTCGTTTGGTCGATCGGACAGGTTAGAAAATTTCTGTCGCCTGCCGATAATATCTCTGCGTGTATTGCCGATCTTACGATTTTCAGAGGGAGACTGTCACTAGTGTTGTCAGACATAAGTATCGTACGATTGCTGTCAGGGGCAGAACATTGGCTGATCTGTTCTAATTTGATCGGAATGGTAAAGACTTTGATCTGAATGGTTAGTGGAGGGTCGGGAGATGGGAAAGTCCGATCGTACGTTGATTCGTACGATCGGATCTTTGCGTCTATGGCCAGCTTTAGTCAACCTGTGCCATATAGCCATTTTTCGATTTCTGCCATTGCTCCACAGCAGCTTGTTTATATGAACTATAGTAGTGTTTCTAAACAGTTTTACCAGTGCAGGGCAACACTACATGATATTTTCATTACTTTAAAACACTTACATTTTTTGGTGTTACTGTTCCTTTAAATTGAGCTTTTTTAATAATAAATAAGTTAAAATTGGGTATTGGAGTTTGGTCAAGGTTTTTTTTTTTATATAAAAAAAACGAGATAAATTTGGATTTTAGTAAATAAACCTCTAAAAGTATGGGGACCCAAATTACAGAAAAATTTCTTATCCAGAAAACCCCAGGTCTGAGCATTCTAGATAACAGATCCCATACCTGTATAATGATTTTAAAAGAAGCTTAAACTATATTCTCTGTAGTCAGGCACACAAACTGGAAAAGTAAAAAGTACATAAGCAGGCAAAAATGCCGCTCCTGGTAACTAAGAGCCGAATTTTCCGGTTTTCAACCTGGAAATTCGGCTCTTCTAGTGCAGAGAGCGCAACTGCGCTCTCTGCACTAGCGTCGTGCAGCGCCCCCGACCCCCTCCTGCGCAGAAAATGTGAGCGCCGTGAGGAGCGGTGGGGGCGGCAACGGAAGGCCGCCTCAGGCGGCATAAAGGCGTGGATAGATGCTGTACATAAGGCTTTAAAAAAAAGGAAAGATGCAAATCCAATAGAAAATAAAAGAAGAAAAGAGACTGTGCTCAGTAGAAACATTCTGAACGCAGAGCAAAGACAGAAGGACATTACAATGGCTAGAATACGGACACAATGGGGGAAAAACTGAAAGTGAACGCAAGATAAAAAAGGCCCAGGGAGGGTAAAGAATGTGACTATAAAACAGAAAGAGGATGAAGGAAATGAAATACAGGACACAGAACATAAAATGAAACATCAGGTAATAGAAATGGAAAATACAGAAAGGTAAAAAAAAAAAACAAAAATAGAAACTTGAACATAAAAAAAAAAATAAAATGAGCCACTGACCAAGTAAGAAACTGGGATGTCCAATAAACAACACGCCAGAAGATTGGCATGATTCCCCTGGGAATGTAGCTCCATGGCTTGGAACACTCCTCCAGTGAATTGTCGCTGCTCCTGCAGGAAGAATAGCAGCACATGGTCATGTATCATTGTAATAATTGTACAGGTCTTGTACATGATATCATCTGATCATTGGGCTAGCCCAGAATTAGGACCTGGTTAATTCTTGCTCAGACCAGAACAAGACTAACTTCTTCACAATATCACACATATGGTAGTGTGCACACCCACCCATAATAGCACTGCATAAATAAAGGTTAAAGGGCAGGTAAAGGCAAAAGAATAAAATCCTATTTTTACTTTCTTTAATGTAAAAAAAACCCCATCTCCAATATACTTTAAATTAAAAAATGTTTATAAGAAACCCGACTGTATGCATTGAAATTCCCCCTTCATTTACTGCTGTGGATAGGAATTGTCAGACGGTCCCTAACTGCTCTGCAGGGAAACAATCATACTTATGAACAGCAGGGGGAGCCCCCGCCTTACATCCCAGCCATGCAGAACTAAAGCAGCTTTGTTGTTTCCCTGTTGAGCAATCGTCGACTGTGTAGAGATTTGTATTGGATTTTATTTTTGCCTTTACATCCCCTTTACTGTTTTCAACTTCAGCTGCAGGTTCAAAGATCATGGAGCCAGATTTAAACAGATAAACTGGTATTGTCTCTATTTGGAGGATTATTTTGCTGCAGCCACTGGTTCTGCAGAGTTGGAGAAAGTTTGTATTAAACAATACAAAAACTATAAAATCCACATTAGATTACATGACAACACAGGACACAGGATTATTAATCAGTCTTGCTGTATCAGCTTCTGGCAGATATTATTTGACTTGTGCTGTTTTGATAATGTATGACGATCACTAAGCAGCCCAGACCACACTGAGCATGTGCACAGTCTTGGTCTTGCAAAGATGTTTACCAAAGTTGCAAGATGGTGACTGCCTGTGGCCAACTTTGAAAGCATAAATTATTTGTTTGATTAGGCTTGTGGTGCAGTAAGTTCATGTTTATGTTTAGTATACAAAATACAGCATTTCTAGCATTATTCTATTTTAGACTTTACTTCCCCTTTAAAAGACCATACAGACATCAGCGCTAGTTATAAAAAGCACACAAGTTTAAAAAAAAACATTGGCACCAGGGACCCCCTTACAAGTTAAAAAAACTGGGGCCCCAGAGAATGTTTTTTTTTAAAAAAAAAACTTTGGCACCAGGGTCCACCTTACAAGTTAAAAAAAATTGGGGCCCCAGAGAATTAAAAAAAAAACATTGGTGCTCAGTAGAACTGAACTCATGGCTTCAGGACTTCAACATTCGGCAACTTCAGGACTTCCTTGGGGTCTTTTTGTGGTTTCGGGCTGTTCGGCACTTCAGGAGAGGCGGCATGGCTTTGGCACTGTCAAGGAGGGCCCGGCTATTTCAAAAAATGCAGCACAGCCGGGCCCCCCTTCAGGCCCGGGCCTGGTACACTTGTACCCCCTGTCCGCCGCTGATGACGGCCCTGTACAAACCAGCCCAGATTGTGAGCATTCAAATACAATCTGCAGCAGGAATCCATTCCCACATCCCAGAGTGAACAACAGGGAGTGTTCCTGCTCTGTGGCTTTATTGTATTATTAATCCAAGCAAGACAATGCCTACAGGTGAAGTGTCCTGGAACAGGTTGGGTTACATTTGTATTGACCTTCCTGCTCTTTCCAGGTTTCAGTGACACACAATGGATACAATGGACCTTTGACTGTTTTACCAAATGATTTAAAAGCAGAATTACCAGCCATAACACGCTCGCCTTTTCTCAGCACAGCGGCCAACATTAATTTGTAAATTTACCAAAGGGTTGTTATGGTTTATTAAAGGGGTGGTTCACGTTTATGTTAAAGGGATTCTGTTAGGATATTTATGAGGTCACTTTTACTTCTAAATTACACTGCAAATAATTCACTCTACAATATAAAATGCGATTTCTGAACCAGCAAGTGCATTTTTTAGTTGTAATATTGGTGTGTAGGTGCATCTCAGGTCATTTTGTCTAGTCATGTGCTTTCAGAAAGAGCCAGCACTTTAGGATGGAACTGCTTTCTGGCAGGCTGTTGTTTCTCCTACTCATTGTAACTGAATGTGTCGCAGTGGGGCCTGGATTTTACTGAGTGCTGTTCTTATAGGCAGCTGTTATCTTGTGTTAGGGAGCTGCTATCTGGTTACCTCCCTATTGTTCTGTTGTTAGGCTGCTGGGGGGGGGGTGCTATCACTCCAACTTTCAATGTTGCAGTAAAGAGTGACTGAAGTTTATTAGAGCACAAAAAAAAAAATCTGTTTGCTGATGCGTTTTCAAAAAAAAATTGACAGTATCCCTTTAACTTTTAGTATGTTACAGAATTGAAGTTATTGGGGTCTTTAGTGTTTTTTGCCAGAAATTCCAACTTTTTCGGGGTTTTTGGTCAAAAACTCAAAAAAACAAAAAAACAAGCATTTTGTGAAAACAAGCCGAAAAAATTAGAGCAATTAGGGAAAAAGCCCAAAAAATTGGTGTTTTCGCTTTTTTTTTTTCTGCGATCCGATTAAATTGGGGTTTTTTTTAATTAATAAATAAGCTAAGATTGGGCACGGGTGTTTTTTTTGCATAAATTCAGATTTTAGTAAATACCCCCATAATGTGTGCATTGCTGTCCAGCTACATAATACTGCTACCTGTAATAAAGATTCTCAGGTATATAACTATAGTTTTCTAACTACACTGTACCAAAGGGAACTTACTACCCTGGAATAAAGAGCTTTATGAATTGATCCCTCACAATGTACATACAATTCCTACACTAAGGGGGTTATTTATTAAAGTCCGAATGCTAAAAACCCTGAAAAAAATCTTGTTTTTTTTACTATAAAATGCGAATTTTTAGTAGGGAAATAAAAAAACTCAAATTTTTCATGATTTATTATACCCGGAGGATGGAAAAAGTCAGAATCCAAAAAAACAGCATCTCAGACCTTCCGAGGTTGCATATAAGTCAATGAGAGAAGTCCCAAAGATTTCTTGATCTGCGCTGGGTTTCGTGGAATAATCCAGAGATTTCGTGGTTTGGCATAAATCCAAGAAAATCTGAAAAATTTGCACGATTCGTTTGATTTTTCAGGTTTTTTTCCAGCACAGGATAAAAAACAAGGTAAAAAGCCAGAGTAGTTTTCAGAAAATATTGAGATAAATTCAGACTTTGATAAATAGGCCTCTAAAATATATAGATCTTCCTAAAGTGAATGCTTTGCTTCCTAATTACATACACATAGTTGTTCCAGGAAATGTACGGATATGTACCGTATATACTCGAGTATAAGCGGTCCCGAGTATAAACCGAGGTACCTAATTTTACCTCCAAAAACTGTGAAAGCTTATTGACTTGAGTATAAGCTGAGGGTGAGAAATGCAGCAGCTTCTGGTAAGTTTCAATCAAAAAATTGAGGGTTTCTGCCGGCGTCTCGTTTTTGGATGCCGGCGACCATTCTTGGACGCCGGCGAATATTCTTGGAGACTATTCTTGGACGCCGGCGACTATTCTTAGACGCCGGCGACCGTTTTTGCGCTTGACCCGAGCATAAGCCGAGGTAGCGTTTTTCAGCATATTTTGGGGGCTGAAAAAATCGGCTTATACTTGAGTATATACGGTATTGCCATGCAGCTACAAGCACAACCCAGGAGAATGTGGTGTTCTGAAATAAACAGCTCCCTTTCAGTATTTATTTCCTTATAAATATAGATCTATATGAAAGTCAAAAGGAGGAATCCAACACCCACAGCACTGCATATATAGTTCCATTCATAGAGAATACCTTAGTTTGTCAGCGCTAGGCAGATGGTGTTGAGCGGTGGTGTTCGATACAATCCCAGGAGTGGGGCTAAGTACACTTATGTTGCTGGGTGCAGGAGTCACAGCATGTCTTGCAACGCATCGGTTGTATATCGTCTAAGAGAAATTATAATGATTAATTCAGTATTAAGCTTCATTCAAACACGGCATCACGTATTTCAAAAGTGTTTAGTTCAATAAGTGGAGTATCGTTCTTTAATTAAATGTATTGCTTTCCCACTTCATATACATTTGTATGACACCTGGGTTACTAAAGAGAATTTATCACGCAAATCTTTGTTTACTACAAACATGTACGGTCACAGGAGTTGATAACATGCAGACTAGACAGGGATTATTCTGTATTGCTGGCTTCGTGCATTTTTGTTCTGAAAGATAGCTACGGAAAACATTTTGACCAATAATCTACATGAAACTGCAAGCCAAGTTGGTAACACCTTCAGAGAACCGGTTGGGACAATTCAAAAACAACCACAAACCAATTAAAAAAAAAAAAAATAGCCAATAGGCTGGTCAGGTGCTGAGTCGGCCCAAGAGTTGAAACTTTAATATCATTTTTGGGTGAGTGATAGGTTAGCCTTGGGATTTCAAGGATATGTCTGATTACATTCCCATGTAATTAGCTTGTTTAGAATGATATGACTAAAGAATATGATGCATACACATTCCAGTTAGGGTTGCCGCCTTTTCCGGAAAAAAATACCGGCCTTCCTATATATTTATCTTTTTTTCATATAAATAACATTGGGATAAACCATCATTTTTACCGGCCAGGCTGTTAAAATACCAGCCAGGTGGCAACCCTAATTCCAGTTGGATATTGGAACTTGAAGTCCCTCTACTTTAAGAGTGGAGCACAGATACTCTGGAAAAGGAGAGGGACTTCAAGTCCTGGAATCAACCATTTCACAATGGAACAAAGGGAGGACGGGGGTTGCAATGTGACACTGTGAGTCTTTAAAGGCTGAGACACAAGTGCAGATTCGGGGACATTAGTCGCCCGTCAACAAATCTCCTCTTCTTTGGTGCGACTTATCTCCCCGAACTGCCTTCCCGACGGCTAAATTGCAACTTCGGAAAACGAATCGCGCCGAGTGCCATCCCGCCGGCGTTTTGCATTTTAGCCAACGGGAAGGCAGTTTGGGGAGATTAGTCGCCCCGAAGAAGAGGAGATTTGTCGACCGGGCGACTAATCTCCCTGAATCTGCCTGCGTGCCCTGACCCTAAAGGAATAGTAACACCAAAAAATGAAAGATGTTTTAAAGTAATTCATTTATGATGTTTCATTGCCCAGCAATGGTAAAATATTTTGTTGGTTTCAGAATCACTACTATCGTTTATATAAATAAACTGCTGTGTAGCCATGGGGGGCAGCCAAAGGAGAAAAGGCTCAGGTTTACATAGCAGATAAGCTCTGCAGAACACAATGGGAACTTTTCAGCTATCTACTATTTAACCTGCGATTTTTCACCTTTTTTCAGACTGAATGGCTGCCCAGCAGTTTGTTAATATAAGCTATACTAGTGTTTCTGAAACAAACAGATCAGTTTTACCAGTGCAGGGCAACAGTACATCTTAGTTTTATTACTTACATTTTTTGGCGTTACTGTTTCTTTAAATGGACATAAAAAAAAAGTATATTTAAGGTGCTTATTAGCTCCCTTCAGTGCGCAGCTTTTGTACCGGTCTACCTCCGCAATAGATATGTAGCAGAAAATCGTCTGGATATCTATTAGGCAGATTTGAAAATTCATTCAGGCAGTGACTGCATTAGTGTATTGAGGCTGTCCTCTCCCAATAACCCTACATAGGTCAATATCCGTTAGCCAAATGGGGCAGAGATCAACTCATTTTGAGGACCTTGCCTCACATAATGTGTATGAGCAGCTTAAAGGAGACATTTTGTGAAAAAAATAAGAACGTACCAGTGCATTATACTCATTTAGAATTGTGCTTAAAAATAGTGTTTCAGGATGATTTATTGAATTTTTCTGCAAAAACCCAAATAATCCCTCCCTTCTCTTCCACTTCCTGCTCCCTGAATTCCCAGACTGTGCAGGAGAGTCGGCGGCTCACAGCTCACTGCACCGTAGGACAGGAACCAATCAGAAACTCTGTAATGTCACTCTTTCTCAGTCAATTTATATTATCTTTTCCCGTGCAATTCAGAACACTTGGCCTCTCTTATATTCGTTATTAAAAGTCCCTTATTCCTACCCTCCTCCTTGTCCTTGCCCATTACCAAAGGGCTCTCGTTGAACACCAGCAGGTATATAAGCTTTTATTGGGGGATAGCTACTTCCGGGTCAATATCAATCCACAGATCCCATATTTTGTTAATTTTTTTCTTGGCAGCCCCTTCTTATATATGTTAATTTGTATAATGGGATAGCCTTATCTATAAGCTTTTCCCAAGAGTTCAGACTGGCCCCCCTCTTAGCTTTCCAATGTATTGCAATCGCCTTTTTTGCGTACATGCAGAGTATGCTAAATAAAGTGTGATGTGCCCTCCTGGGAGATGTCTCCTCCATCAGATTTAAAATTAGTGGGATCCATAGGAAGAGTAATATCCATCTTATTATGTATTAACCTTATCACCTTCCTCCAAAATGATTGTATAATCGGGCAATCCCATACCATGTGTATAAAATCTGCTGGCGATTGCCGGCAACGTGGGCATTCTGGGAAAAGCTCGGGTTTAATTTTGTTTAATCTTTGGGGGGTAAAATATATTCTGTGTAAGTAATGCAGTTGCGTCATTCTGTCTTTACTGCCAGTATATCTTCCCACAGTTCCTCTGTAATATGTGGGATATCCTGCTGCCATCTGCAACGCAGCTTATTAAGGGGGGGTGCTTCCCACCTTTATTAGTTGTGCATAAAACAGTGATAAGGTTTTTTTTAGTCCCAAGTTGTGTATTTCCAGTTCCAGATCACCAAGAGAGGTATCTAAGAGGGCCTTTCCAAATTGAGTGTCCATTGCGTGTCTCAATTGTAAGTATTGAAAAAAAAATATGGTTGGGCAGTGAAAACGTTTGTTTCAAAGATGGAAAAGTAACCAGTTTGCCCTCCGCTACCACATCTGCAATATATTTAACCTGGTACCGAGCCCATAAATTTGGATCTGGTATGCTGCTGCAGCTGTGGGTTGTACCATAGTGGGGTATAGCTCGAGCAGTGATGTTGGGGCTTAGGAAAGAACTGTAGAGCTGTGCACCAGGTTCTCACCATGGCTCTCATAAGGGGGGGAAAGTTTTTAGAACATTTAGTGCCCTTATATAAAAAGTTTCTCAGCGATTCTAGGGAACCCATTATTTGGACTTGCCCCTTCCGCTCTCTCAGGCAGACCCAGTATCCGAATATTATTTCGCCGGAGGCCGTTTTCAAGGTTGTCCTCTTTTGATTGTAACTGGGCAATTTGTTTTTCAGCTGCGGTAATGCGGCCTGAGAATGGCACTGTGGTATCTTCCAGGTCACTGAACCTCCGTCCACCTTCCCTGTTCTCTTTCTAAGGTTTTGCACATCAAGCTCTTTTTTTTTTTTAAAAATGACTGCAGTGTGGTTATTTGTAACCAAGACTGCAAGACTTCGGTTAAAGTTGGTTCTAGTGCTGCGTTGGGATTATCAGGTATGTCCTGTGAGGTGCAGACATACCTTGTTATATTGGGTTAAGGTCAGTCTGGCAAACTGTGCGAGCTTTTTTGCATATCCCTCAGGTCTCCCGTCTACCACTTTTGTCCGCTCTGCCTCTGGTGAAAAAGTGCGCACATGGCTGGATGCGGCGCCATCTTGGGACTGCATGTCTTGCCGCACAGTTCTGGGCTTTGAAGAGTATCTGTGTCTGCCTCTCCGTACCAGAAGAGTATCTGTGTCTGCCTCTCCGTACCAGATTTTCAGGATATTATACAGGATTTGTTTGCCCTAACACGGAAACCACAAGCCTTGCTGCCTACTCGAACGCCATGCAGGTCACGCACCCGAAAGGCGCTATTTTTAAAGATAATAATCATTTTTAGCACCATGTAAAAGCAAATCCATATTTTTCCATACTTGCCTAAAAAAGTAGGGTTTTTTAATATATCCTTTATGTCTCCTTTAAAGGAACAGTAACACCAAAAAATTTAAGTCTTTTAAAGTAATGACAATATAATGTACTGTTGCCCTGCACTGGTAAAACTGCTGTTTGCGCTTCAGAAACACTACTATAGTTCATATAAACAAGCTGCTGTGTAGCCATGGGGGCAGACATTCAAAGCTAAAAAAGGAGAAAAGGCATAGGAAACACAGCAGAAAACAAATAATCTCTTTAGTATAAAATGGGATTCTTCAGAATATATCTGTTATCTACTGTTATCTCCTGTGCTTGAATGTCTGCCCCCATGGCTACACAGCAGCTTGTTTATATAAACTATAGTAGTACTTATCTGTTATCTACTGTGTATCCTGTGCTTGAATGTCTGCCCCCATGGCTACACAGCAGCTTGTTTATATAAACTATAGTAGTACTTATCTGTTATCTACTGTGTATCCTGTGCTTGAATGTCTGCCCCATGGCTACACAGCAGCTTGTTTATATAAACTATAGTAGTGTTTCTGAAGCAAACACACCAATCTTTCCCGTGCAGGGCAACAGTGCATGATATTGTCATTTCTTTAAAACACATTTTTTGGTGTTACTGTTCCTTTAAGACATGTTAATGTTATTTCTGGGGCTCACCTGACACTCTCTAAGTTATCCGAGCAATTGACATAAGAAAAAAACCACACTAGCCCAGCCCCATTCAGATTCCCCATTATACTGACTGTGTGAAAGTGCAAAAGGAGAGGATAAGATTCTTACCGTACTGACATCCAGAGGTATAATAAAGACGATAAGGAAACACAGATACCAGGCTAACAGAGTGCCCACAATGACAAGTTTGTGCTGCTTTTTAAAGTCTCCATATCGGTGCAGAAGGAAGAGAGCCAGAAAAAACACGGAGACTATCTCAATTCCAAGCGCTACGCCACTCATCTTGCACCACGGAGATCACAGACGGGTGTCAATTGAAAAAACTGTAAAATATAAAAATGTTATAACAGTATGAAAATGACAGAAATGTAAGTGATGACCATGGGTCACAGGAGACTCTTTCTCAAGATATACTGTTCCAGGACATAAGCAGACAGATCTAATATTTATGTAAACAGAGGACTTTCCTCCAGTTCCCAGCAGACGCTACTTCTAAACGTTCTTAATTATCTAAGGAAGGGCAGTCCAACTAGAGGCCCGTGGTGGCTCCCAAAAAGGATTTTTATGGCACCCCATAGGCTCCATAGAATTCATTGTATGACCACCATTTTAATTTAATCTGTCCCTGTATTCTATATCAGCCCACTTCTGATATGCTGGAGTGCACTTATCTAAGGGACCACAACTCGATGGCTTTATTACAAGGGAGCTGAAAGAGTACGTGTAACATGAACCATGGAAATGCTACTGATCTGTTCAAAAACTGGAAGAAATGGAGCAATAATAAACGCCAGCTCCCTCTTCTTATTATCATAACAGTTTATAGGTAGGGATTTCAGCTACATATTCAGGGTTTAAAGGTGTTATCTCCAGAGTGTTGTCCAGAGCACGTCCGGACTGAGAATTTAAATAGGCCCTGGCATTTCAGGTACACAGAGGGCCCAATCAGCCCACATAGAGGCCCAAACAGCCCACACCAGCCCACTAAATACTGACTTTCTATGGGACCTTATAGCAGCCCCTCTGGCATTTGCCAGAAACAACAGATTGCCAGTCCGGGCCTGGTACAGAGACCCCCTACATGTTGGCTTTATACCAGTACTGGTACTGCTACTTTCTATTCAGATCCTCCCCTGTTTATATTCCAGACTTTTATTCAAATCAATGCATGGTTGCCAGGGAACTTGGGACACTAGCAACCAGATTGCTGAAATTCCAAACTGGAGAGCTGCTGAATAAATAAGCTAAAGAAAAAGTACTATTCTGCATAAGCTGACCAACCAGGGTGGACAAGGGAAACCTGAAGAAGACTAAACATGGCAGCAGTGTACTCTGAAGAAAGGCAATATGACCCAAGGTAGGAAAAGTTACTGCAGGTTGGCATAACAAATTGGCACCCCTAAGAGATTTTTGCACAGAGGTGCAATAGTTAATACTACTGCCTTGCCTTGGATTCAAAATAAGCCCTGGCATTTCAAGTACACAGAGGCCCAAACAGCCCCACAGCAGCCCACTAAATAGTGACTGTCTATGGCAACTTACAACAGCCCATCTGACATTTACTAGAAGCCACAGATTTGATTCCAGCCAGGACACTAGCGTGAATGTTTTCCCTCCATGTCTGCATAGGCTTCTTCCAGTTTCTGCAGATTTCTCCTACACTCCTTATAGAGATACGAAGTTAGTAGGCGCACACCCAGTAAGTGAGTGAGTGTTGCAAATCCAAAGGAGACTCCCCATGCGAGTCTCCAAAATTAGCATAACCGAAAGATGAAATGAAGGATTGCACACTCTAGATCAAAAATAAAAAAAGTATTTATTACATCAAAAAACAGATTTACAAAAACAATACCAAAACAAATGACGTTTTTTTGCCCCTGAGGAAGACCAGTTTGGTTGAAACTCTTTGGGCAAATGTCATTAATTTGGTATGATTCTCGTACACTCGGGCAGCAAAGTTTTAGGGGCCCAGCCACATTCTAAGGCACACTACGGATGTATAGCTCCCCGTACTCTGGCGCATAGGGTTATTCACGTGAAGGTAGATGGGCAGAAGCTTGGACCACGTGTCCCAATAGCAGAAGGTTTACCCAAAAATTCCCGGTGTCTCACTTTTTTTTTTGCTGGCTCCCAAAAAGACTCGATCTCCTCCGAGTATTGTAAACTTAACTTCCTTCAAATAACACAGACTCAGCGCTAAAATAGCTTAGGGAAGTATTATAGCAAAAATAATGAAATGTATGTTTGCAACACCTTTTTGGTCTGTTTAGCCCACTTCCCAAAATCTCAGTTGGTCAGAGTTCACATACACACCGCACTTATGTGGCTCACATGCATGTTAGTTTGAAGACACCACGTGTGGTTTTGGTGGATACTCACAACGTTTAGTATTAATCTATGCCCATCAAGATAACTTATTTCTGGTCAGCATATATGGTCCCACGATGTAGGTTTAAGAAGAACTAAACCCTAAAAATGAATATGGCTAAAACTGCCATGTTTTATATAGTGAACTTATTGCACCAGCCTAAAGTTTCAGCTTGTCAATAGCAGCAATGATCCAGGACTTCAAACTTGTCACAGGGGGTCACCATCTTGGAATGTGTCTGTGACACTCACATGCTCAGTGGGCTCTGAGCAGCTGTTGAGAAGCTAAGCTTAGGGCTCGTCACTAATTATCCAGCAGAAAATGAGGTTCCCCTGTAATATAAGATGATGCTACAGGGCTGATTATTAAATTCTGATGCTAATTGCACTCGTTTCTGTGCTGCCATGTAGTAATTATCTGTATTAATTGCTAATCAGCCTTATATTGTGACATTTCTATTCTATGTGTACTGTATATTGTGAGTGGGTCCCTAAGCTCAGTAAGTGACAGCAGCACAGAGCATGTGCAGTGAATCAGCAGAAAAGAAGATGGGGAGCTACTGGGGCATCTTTGGAGACACAGATCTTTACTGCTAAAGGGCTTTGGTTGCCATGGGCACAAAACATAATGTACAGCATTTATAGCTACTTCTTTAGTTTAACTTTCCTAGTCCCTTAAAGAGTGGAGCAGTAATATAGCATAAAATTCTTTTATTTTGTAATATAAAACTTTTTAAAATACACTCAACAATTTTAACAAGGTTTCTAGGACCACGTGGCCTAGGGGCACCCGTGCAGGAAATCGAGGCCTGACCCAGATACATATAATCACACATTGGCTCCTGATAAACTGCTGTGTGTGAATGGGTCATTAGATTGTAAGCTCCACTGGCGCAAGGACTAGGGGGAAATGTGTGTAAAGTGCTGTAGAATATATTGGTGCTATATAAATAAGAAATAATGATAATAATTTACCTAACCACTTGGAGGGGCTCTGATTGGCTGAGGACAATAGCCCTTTGTGCCCGAGTCTAAAACCAGCCCTGAAGCTTTCAGCCTACGTGAGTTCTATAGGAAAACTTTCTACCAGGAGCAGCTCAGCTTTAGGGTCACGACTAACTAGTACCCCCGCAGCTGTTGCTGAACTACAATCTTTAACTTGATCACATTGAACACCCTATGTTTGTTAAATGGGAGTCCACCTGATGACCGAAAACTAGGGCTCAGGATTCTTTCTGTATATAAACCAAACGGCCGCCCTCTTACCTGCTTCCCCCTCACTGAGTGCCCACAAGCGCCTCACACAGCCGTTCCATTGAATTCCAGAAATAGCACGGAACACCGGCCAGACACAGCTGACAAGACAAGAAACGTCCCCAAATCTTCGTCACTTCCGCCCCTCTTCCGCCACCCTCAGATTGAATTGTCATTCTGCACTTGACGTTATTCGTTGCGTCATCACTGAGCGGCTGCCATGTTTATTAGTGGCAATTTTGCAAGAGGCACCTGCCCAAAAGAAATCGTTGTTTAAGGAGTCACCACAGGGCTAATGGTAACAGGAAACAGTGTGCAGGGCTTGGGAACAAATATGGAAAGAAATAAACAACTTTTAAAATGAGTATTTGGGAATGTTAGTGTCCCTTAAAATTCTGTGGGCTTTTTAAACTTGTATTTTCTCTTTAAATGTTATTTTGTTTTCATGTTTGGATAGTACCAAGTCTATATAAAACTAATGTGGAGTTTCTGTAATTTGCTGTACAACTATTATGTTTAGTGCCTTTAAAGGCCTTTTCAGTTTTGGAGGCGTTTGGTTGAAAATTAATTTGGTTGGAATTGACAGTAGACATTGTAGGCCTGGGCTACTACTACATATAACTGGGCAACCTGTCCCTCACACATAGGGTGACTCCTGAGAGATTGGTGTGAGATTCCTTGTCTGCAGAAGGGATACCTGATGAATGTTCTGTTATAAAGACAAGTGAAATCTCAGCCATAAAGCAGGACGGAATTGTTGCTTTGTGAGAAAAAGTAAATCAAGTTTTCCAGTCTGAAGGGTGAAGGGACAGTTCGGGCCCGTCAGCCACATGAAGGGTTGCCTTTTCTGGAAAAAAATACCGGCCTTCCTATATATTTATCTTTTTTCCCTATTAATAACATTGGGATCAGCCATCATTTTTACAGGCCAGGTGGCAACCCTAGCCACATATAGGGTTGCCACCTTTTCTGGAAAAAAATACCAGCCTTCTTTTCTATTTATCTTTTTTTAATAACATTGGGATCAACCATCATTTTTACCGGTGGCAACCCTAGCCACATGGAAAGGTTTTTTTTATTGGGGTATTATGGTGGTGTCAGGGTTAAATTAAATGGTACAACCCGAGGTCCCTGATTGGTCTGGAGGTAGTGAAGAGTGAGTGACGGGAAAACAGGCTATAAATTTGGGTTGCCACCCGGCCGGTATTTTACCAGCCTAGCCGGTAAAGTACCTGCCAGGGCCGGGCCGGTATTACAAATTTACCGGCAATGTAGCTGCCGGTAATTTGTAATACCTATAACAAAAGCCCTTGGCCCTCCGCCAGAAACTTACCCCTCCTTCGTCTTCTGCCCCTCTTGCGATGGGACCCGCCCCCTTTCGCATTCTGCTGCACGTGGCTCTGCCCCTTTTCACATCACAACCCGCCCATTTACCCGTGGCCCGCCCTTTTTACGTTACCGTCCCCATCACTGGCCGTTAAATTTTTTTAAAAAGGTGGCAACCCTACTATAAATAGAGGTGCATAAGCGGGCTGAAGGCTAGCTGTTACCTCAGCACTGGCTGGAGCAGGGTTTCCAGGTTGGCAGTTTTCCAGCCAAATTGGGTTACTAATTTAAAGCCTAGGTGAGTTTTGAAAATACAAACTCACCAAGGTACGGATTTGGGCCTTTGGCTGGTTTGTATAGCTTTTTCTTAGCCCTATTGTGCCAAGCCTGCATCTCCCAATGCATGTTGGGTAATGTCGTGTTTGTTTGACAATTTACAACTGCCAAGTTTAATGTACAATACCCAGCATGCAATGGGACTGAATTCGGCAGGTTATGAAATTTGGAACACATTTCTGTGGTTTTTATTTGTTATTACAGTTTTGCTAATGAAGGTGATACTGTAGGACTGGTCAGACCAGGGATGACTTTGATGTAGTTGGCCATCTTAAATATATTGCAATATATGGACAAATAACCCCTGTATTATTTAAAGGGTAAGGCATTTTTAGTAGCTTAAAGGGGTTGTTCACCTTCAAACTACTAGTTGTTTTCAGATAGATCACCAGAAATAATAATAATAATCCAATTACTTTCTATTTCTTTATGTCACTGTTTTTCTAATAAATGAGTGTAAAGTGTCTAAATATAAAATTAATGAGGGTGCTATTCTAAACACTTTTGAAATGTACATTCATTTTTTTTTTTAATTTCAAGATATTAAAGGATACATGTACTGTTAACATGAATGAATTTTATTACAACAGCGCCACCTGCTGGTACATGTATCCTAATATCTTGGAATTAAAAATAATAAATAATGAATGAATGAACATTACAAAAGTGATTATAATAGCACCCTCATTAATTTTATATTCACTCATTGTTAAGATGTACTTGTCTTTTAAGCTGCAAGTCACCGTTTCCCCAAGAGACCTGCTTATCTTAAATTGTTACTATTGTATCTTAGTTTATCTTAAATTGTTACAAAAGTATTGAAGTGCAGCCGATCAGTGTTCTGGGCTCTCTGCCAAAAGTCAATTGAGTTTTAGAAACGTCGTATCTTTTTCTGGCTGTTTAGTGCAAGAGATCAGAGAGAAAGTTGGGACATTTCAGTAACAATCCGGGACTGCGGTGTCAAGTACATTTTGGCACATCCAAACTACCAAACAGCAGGGCTCTATTTTATACTACTGAATGATTTGCCCTGGAATGGTCTTGTGTCACCTGCCTCATCAGAGATCACATGGGGTGCAGCTAGGGTAAAAATGATGGTTGATCCCAATGTTATTAATAGGGAAAAAGATAAATATATAGGAAAGCGGTATTTTTTTCCAGAAAAGGTGGCAACCCTAGGTGCAGCCTTAGAGAGGGCTTTGTAGTTTATCCAATCTTTACATACTTTTATTTACAGTAAACAGAAGTTACAAGGACAATAGATTTGAATAACACATTTTACACTATATTACATTTTATACACTATTCAGCATTGATCAAAGTGCTGCTACTGATGCCCCTTTACCACTAGGTTAAATTACTCTTTTGTTACCATTTCAGTTTTTCTATTATGGTTGCTGCCTACTCTATTTAAAAAATGCACAAAATGGATTAAAAGGTCGCAGTTGTGAAGAAAACTGGCGTAACCTGGGACAGACAAGTGCATCAATTTCTGGATCTGTAGAAGCTGGATGTCAAGGAGGAAAGGAGTTTAACAGGTAGGCCTGGAGGCATAACAATGAGGGTGAAACATTTAGCAGCAATACTGGCTCCGGCCTTAGCCACTGTTTTACTGGTTAGGTAAGTATAATACTTGCAGGGGTGAAACCCTATGTGCTGTGTTCCTCCCTAACCTTCCCTACACAGAAACTGTAATCTATTCTACTATACTCACCTCTTTACCATACTATACCTGCTATCCCACAGTCACACTCCCTTCCCAGAGACTATTATCCACTGTTACTATAGGCACCATCTCTCCCTACTATACCTGCTATCCCACAGTCACAATCCCTTCCCAGAGACTATTATCCACTGTTACTATAGACACCATCTCTCCCTACTATACCTGCTATCCCACAGCCACACTCCCTTCCCAGAGACTATTATCCACTGTTACTATAGACACCATCTCTCCCTACTATACCTGCTATCCACAGTCACACTCCCTTCCCAGAGACTATTATCCACTGTTACTATAGGCACCATCTCTCCCTACTATACCTGCTATCCCACAGTCACACTCCCTTCCCAGAGACTATTATCCCACTGTTACTATAGACACCATCTCTCCCTACTATACCTGCTATCTCACAGCCACAGCCCCTTCCCAGAGACTATTATCCACTGTTACTATAGACACCATCTCTCCCTACTATACCTGCTATCTCACAGTCACACTCCCTTCCCAGAGACTATTATCCCACTGTTACTATAGACACCATCTCTCCCTACTATACCTGCTATCCCACAGTCACACTCCCTTCCCAGAGACTATTATCCACTGTTACTATAGACACCATCTCTCCCTACTATACCTGCTATCCACAGTCACACTCCCTTCCCAGAGACTATTATCCCACTGTTACTATAGGCACCATCTCTCCCTACTATACCTGCTATCCCACAGTCACACTCCCTTCCATAGACTATTATCCCACATCTCCCCTAGCGACACCTCCAGCAGCTCCACAAGTAAAACACAGCTGCACAATCTCACAGACAGAGCGGATGTGGAGGAGTTGCGCGTGCGCACTTCGAATCCCAGTGGCTGGTGACGCTACTATTCCGGGAGCGGGAAGTTTGCAAGTGTAGAGATCTGGCGCGCTGATGAACATGCACAGGTAACGGGGATCCTTTATGTTGTGTGTGTTCTCTATGTTACCGATCAGATGCCCTGGGGATCTCTTATTCCTGCTGTAAATTCCACAGGAGACAATACTTTTGGCTTCCGGATAAAAACCCATTTTCGCTCCAGCTGTTTAAGGTGATAAAAGTCGCAGCAGCCAACAGTGCTTCTGGGATTGTAGTCTGTGCCGGAGCTTTCTAAGGCTTTGCTGATTGTTGGCTTTTCTTTAGACTGTGTGTGATTCTCTGTGTGTGATTCCCTCTCTCTGCCCCTCTCTCTAATTCTCTCGCTGCCCCTCTCTCTTTGTTTCTGCGCTAAATAATGTGCCAATTGCGCCAATTTGCTTCTCACCATTACTGTTTTCTTTGCCTCTGAACACTGACCAACTGCAAGTTTATAGCTGTTCTATGGCCAGAGGGGGAGAGAGACTTTGCCTGGGACCCCCAACCTCACAAAGGGCCCTCCTGCTGCTGCTACATGCAAAGTACAAAGGGCATATTCTAATATTTCATAATTATTGTAAGTGTAAAGTACCTGGGGTTTTCCAGATAAGGAATCTTTCTGCAGTTTGGATCTCCATACCACAAATCTAGTAAAAACATCTTTTAAACATTAAGGGTCAGACCACGCGAGTAGATTCGGGGAGATAAATCAGCCCAGTGACCGATCTCTTCTTCGGGGCGACAATCTCCCCGAACTGCCTTCCCCCTCCCTCCGCCGGCTAAAATGAAAATCCCCTGCAGCAATGCACACGCGGCGCTTCGTTTTCCCCCCCCCCGAACGCGCCTGAAGTTTCCTTGTGAGGCAGCTTCGGAATACGAAGCGCCGTGTGTGCATTGCCGCAGGCGATTTTCATTTTAGCCAGCGGAAGGCAGTTTGGGGAGATTGTCTCCCTGAAAAAGAGATTTGTCACTGGGGCAACTAATCTCCCCGAATCTGCTCGTGTGGCCTGACCCCAAACCCAATAGGATTGTGTTGCCTCCAGGAAGGATTAATTATATCTCAGGATCAAGTACAGGTATGGGACCTGTTATCAATAATGCTTGGGACCTGGGGTTTTCCAGATAAGCAATCTTTCTGCAATTTGGATCTCCATACTGTAAATCTACTATAAAAATAATTAAAACATTGAACCCAATAGACTATGGAAAAAACAAACCACAGAACCTAGTGCAATATTGTTAATATTCAGTGTTACAACACTAATCTGTGTGTGTGTCTTGAACCATAGAAAGTCTATGCACAGATTTTTTTGTTGTGTGTTTTAAAGTGCTACAGTGACTTTTACAAAGTGCTATCTCCAAAATAAACTTATAATTAAGTCAAACAATGTGCTTTTAGTACTTGCTTCAAAAGGTAAAATGAATTAAAATAAGGCACAATGGTGTTTTCTTCAATCAGTAAAAATCAGCATGTGGCTTCTCCACTCTCTGGTGGGATTGGCAATTTACAAGATTCCTGATTTCAAAACAGCACATCAGTTGGTCTTAATTATTATTATTTTTTTATAGTTTTCGAATGATTTGCCTTTCTCATTTAATTCAGCTTTCAGATCGGGGGTCACTGACCCCATCTAAAAACAAGTGCTTTGTAGGGCTACAAATGTATTGTTATTTTTTATTACTCCTCTTTCTATTCGGGCCTCTCAAATTCATATTCAAATCGGTGCATGGTTGCTACAGTATTTTGGACCCTAGCAACTGGATTGCTGAAATTGCAAACTGAATAAAAAGAAAAATAACTCAAAACCCCATAATAATAAAAAAATGAAAACCAGTTGCAAATTCTCAGAATATCACTAAATCATACTAAAAGTTAATTTAAAGGCGAACAACCCCTTTAAAAGAGTGGTGCAGACACAAGACTGCTATGAATTCTGGGAAGATGCTAAAGGCTATTGGACACTAGGGCTGCTGCACAAGTAGTAATATTTATTATATGTAACTGGCTGATTTGTCCAGTAAATACAGAAGACGTGAGACTTTCTTTCTGTGTTGTAGGAAACATCTTCAGGAGATCTCTGCTTCCAGCAGGAACGCATCTAACCTCATGTGGTGCTGGGACTCCAACAAGCCGTCGGACCTTTTCTACGGAATGGGGGTGACCCCTATGGAAAAGGATTTGCAAGAGACAGAAAATACCCCTCAGGACTATATTGTGAAAGCCACTCCACCCCAGAAACGGCAGAGGCCGAGGGATAGGGACGAGTGCTTTGTCATTGCACGGCGGCCCCGAGTGGCCAGACCTGCTCAGCCAGGTACAGAACTTGTGTCAAAAAGTTTATTTTCCCTTCAAACTGCTGGCTTCCCACTAGCGGCGCCCTAATGCCTGGAGCAGATGGGCAGGTATCATTTAGGGTAAGGACACACGGGCAGATTCAGGGAGATTAGTTATCCCGGCGACAAATCTCCTCTTCTTTGGGGTGACAATCTCCCCAAACTGCCTTCCCGCCGGCTATTATGAAAAATCACCAGCGGTATGGCATTTGCGTCACTTCGTTTTCCGAAGTTGCCTAATGGGGAAATTTCGGGCAACTTCCGAAAACAAAGAGCCAGGTGTTATGTTTTGGTAGCCACACCAGGAGTGCCATCCCGCTGGCGATTTTTCATTATAGCCGACGGGAAGGCAGTTTGGGGAGATTGTCGCCCCGAAGAAGAGGAGATTCCCTGAATCTGCCCGTGTGTCCTTACCCGTAGACTTTTTTTTTTTTTCCAGCCCCCCTGAGCCTTTTATGTAAATAGTGCATCAGGCTGGCGGGCAATGGGGGCTTCTGGAGGGCTGGAACTTAAACTGATACCGCCCCACTAGCAGCACCCTAATGCCTGCAGCAGGTATCATTTAGACAGTCTTTTTTTCAACCTAAATTGCTATGTTAAGTTTCAGCTTTCCCGCACTGCCCTCCTCCTATTCTTCAGGGCATAGCATGCAGGGGGTGTTTCAGTATTTACATACAAGGCTGGGGGGGGGGGGGTGGCTGTAGAAATAGCCCTGGGAGCTTTGGAATAAGGCTACATAAACATGACTTGGCTCCACTGCTCTCGGCCTGTGTATTTATTTCAGACTGGGAGAAGCGGATCCGCTCTGTGCCCCATCTCCATTGATTTGAGTAAGATCCACTTATGTGCAGTCACAGGCAGTCACTTGCAGTCACAGGCAGTCACTTGCAGTCACTTGCAGCCACAGGCAGTCACTTGCAGCCACAGGCAGTCACTTGCAGCCACAGGGCAGTCACTTGCAGCCACAGGGCAGTCACTTGCAGCCACAGGCAGTCACTTGCAGCCACAGGCAGTCACTTGCAGCCACAGGCAGTCACTTGCAGCCACAGGCAGTCACTTGCAGCCACAGGCAGTCACTTGCAGCCACAGGCAGTCACTTGCAGCCACAGGCAGTCACTTGCAGCCACAGGCAGTCACTTGCAGCCACAGGCAGTCACGTGCAGCAGCCCAAATACACAAAGACAAGCATTTTCACTCTGACCTTTGCCCTGCTCTGGAGTATGTCCTTGGCCTAATGGTCAAATAGGCTTTCTGTTTGGTTTTTGTCTGTTTTTCTATCTCACATTTTGTCCAAATTGTGTTAAATTGTGTTGCACTTAGTGTATTCTCGCTTGTGTGTAAGGAAATCTGCATAAAGAGGTGACAATGGCTTTATCACCATATAGTGCTCTCCTGCTGTGACTGTCAGCCTTATCTGAGTACATTCCTGCTCCTCCCCCCTCTGCCCAACTGCCAGCCCCTCAGAGCACCATATGCCGGTATAATGTAGTCTGCTGCCGGCTGACTCTCCTTGTATTTGCTTAGTGTTTGGGCTGGGGGGATGCCGAGACTGACACCCAGCAGTGCCAGCACCAGACTTCTTAGCCCAAAGTAGCGTTGAGCTAATGCCATCCTCAAGCACCTCTTTTCTCATATGGCAAATAATAAAACACATGGGCACAGTAGCTCACTTCAGACATTTATTTGTGCAAAATTATTAAAGCAATTAATTACAAAATTATACAAAAAAAAAAACTTATACCACCAGGCAGTGTCGTCCCCCGGTCCACATACCTCATGTAGGGTTGGCACTTTTTCTGGAAAAAAATACTCGCCTCCCTATATTTTTATGGTTTTTCCATATAAATAACATTGGCATCAAGCAACATTGTTACTGGCTGGGCCGGTAAAATACCAGCCAGGGGGAAACCCTAACCTCATGTCAGCCACTCCCTTCTGACGAGTTTCACAACTTTGGGAGGTTCATCAGAGGATGTGCTTGTATGTGCCGTCTTCTCCACCGGAGCAGGTGCAGACGCATGGGTTGGATTTCGGCATCAAAATGCATAGCCAAGTATTTTCTGCTCTATGAATCTGCACCTGAGTAGCCCAGTGTCACTTTAAAGGGATACTGTCATGGGAAAAAGGTTTTTTTTTTTCAAAACACATCAGTAAATAGAATTCTGTCATGTGACTTGTGTTCTGATAAATGTCAGTCACTCTTTAGGGCAGAGAAAATCGCTGCTATTTCAGGAGATTAGTCACCCAGCGACAAATCTCTTCTTCTTCGGGCGACTAATCTCCCCCACCTGCCTTCCCGCCGGCTAAAATCTAAATCACTGGCTGGATGGCACTTGGATCTCTTCTGCTTTCCGAAGTCGCCTGAAGTTTCCTCGTGTTCCGAGTGCCAATGCCGCCGGCTAATTACATTCTAGCCGGCAAGAAGGCAGTTCGGGGAGATTAGTCGCCCAAAGAAGAAGATATTTGTCTCTGGGCGACTAATCTCCCCAAATAGCAGCGTGTGTCTCTGTCCTTACTGCTGTACTGCAAGTTGTAGTGATATCACCCCCCTCCCTTTCCCCCAGCAGCCTAACAACAGAACAATGGGAAGGTAACCAGATAGCAGCTCCCTCCCTGGTGAGGCCTCATCTGGAGTATGGGGGCAGTTTTGGACTCCAGTCCTTAAGAGAAATATAAATGAGCTGGAGAGAGTGCAGAGACTAACTGCAACTAAATTGGTTAGAGGGAGGGAAGACTTAAATTATGAGGGGAGACTGTCAAGGTTGGGGTTGTTTTCTCTGGGAAAAAAGGCGCTTGTGAGGGGACATGATTACATTTTACAAGTACATTAGAGGACATTATAGACAAATAGCAGGGGACCTTTTTACCCATAAAGTGGATCACCGTACCAGAGGCCTCCCCTTTAGACTAGAAGAAAAGAACTTTCATTTGAAGCAACGTAGGGGGTTCTTCACAGTCAGGACAGTGAGGTTGTGGAATGCACTGCCGGGTGATGTTGTGATGCTGATTCAGTTAATGACTATAAGAGGGACTTGGATGATTTCTTGGACAGACATAATATCAAAGGCTATTGTGATACTAAGCTCTATAGTTAGTATAGATATGGGTATATAGAATTTAATTAAAAGTAGGGAGGGGTGTGTGTATGGATGCTGGGTTTTCATTTGGAGGGGTTGAACTTGATGCACTTTGTCTTTTTTCAACCCAATTTAACTATGTAACTATGTACCCAGGGCCACCATCAGAAATTGCAGGGCCCCGTACAGCAAAAGTTCTGGTCCCTCTGGGCGCCAGCCCCAGACCCATTGGTGGCTAGCCCCCCCCCCCTGCAAGTTAAAAAAAAACAAAACACATGAATGACCTGCCCCCTACAAAAGTTTATATATAAAAAAATAAAAACTATTGGTGGCAGGCCCCACTCCCTCAAGAGTAAAAAAAAAAAAATTGATGGCCAGGGTCCCCCCCCCACACACACACAAGTTAAAAAAGAAAAAAATGAGTGGCCAAGGTCTGACCGGGTCTGGCTCTCTGACAGCAGGGGTGCAGCTCGGCCAGGCCACCAATTTGTAATATCCTTAACAAAAGCCCTTGGCCCGCCCCCAATCCGCTCGAAACATAACTTTTCTCCACCTTCTGCAAGTCTTGTGGTGTCTCCACCCCCTTTTACGTCACAGGCCGCCCCTTCTGTTCCCGCCCCCACCACCGGCCAGTAGAAATTTAATGAAAAGGTGGCAACCCTAATGGCAGCTCACTATCCTTAGTCTTTATGAGAGTCACAGATAATCATAAATCACCTACCTCTTCCTTTTCAGTCATCTCCTGGGACGCATTGCCCGATGAGTTGCTGTTGGGCATCTTTAACTATCTGCATCTCATTGATCTTCTGAGAGCTTCCCGGGTCTGCAAGCGATGGCAGCGGCTTTTGTAAGTTTATTGTTAATGAAGTATCGTATATATTCACTGTCGATCACTGTCTGCCATATACATTGCTCCATTTATATGAATGGCACTTTGATGGATTCATCCCTGCGGTTTGTCTCTGCGAGGCCTCCTTGTTCTGCACGTGCTACAGGTCTTACCATTGCCTGGACTGGGATTCAAAACAGTCCCTTGCGTTCCAAGCATCCAAAGTGCCAGTATAAAGTGCCAGTCTATGGCATCTTACAGCAGCCCCTTTGGCATTTAAAGGAGAACTAAAGCTTAACTAAAGAAGTAGCTAGAAATGTTGTACATGATGTTTTGTGCTTCTGTACCAGCCCAAGGCAACCACAGCCCTTTAGCAGTAAAGATCTGTGTCTCCAAAGATGCCCCAGTAGCTCCCCATCTTCTTTTCTGCTGATTCACTGCACATGCTCTGTGCTGCTGTCACTTACTGAGCTTAGGGACCCACTCACAATATACAGTACACATAGAATAGAAATGTCACAATATAAGGCTGATTAGTAATTAATACAGATAATTATTACATGGCAACACAGAAACCAGTGCAATTAGCATCAGAATTTAATAATCGGCCCTGTAGCCTCAGCTTATATTACAGGGGAAGCTAATTTTCTGCTGGATAATTAGTGACGAGCCCTAAGCTTAGCTTCTCAACAGCTGCTCAGAGCCCACTGAGCATGTGAGTGTCACAGACACTTTCCAAGATGGTGACCCCCTGTGACAAGTTTGAAGTCCTGGATCATTGCTGCTATTGACAAGCTGAAATTTTAGGCTGGTGCAATAAGTTCAGTATATAAAATATGGCATTTTTAGCCATATTTTTTTTTAGGGTTTAGTTCCCCTTAAACAGTATCCAGACTACCAGTCCAGGTGCTACATTGCATAAGGCGATGTTACTAGGGAACATAATAGCCTCAGTCTAAAAATTGTAACCGTGCCCCCTCTTAGTTTACCTGTCGTTTTTTCCCCCCTAGAACTGACGAGTCCCTGTGGCACAGCCTGGATCTTGCTGGCAAACACGTGGCAGATGGAGTCATCGGTAGGGTATTGTCTCTGGGTGTGGTTCTATTTCGTTGCCCCAGATCCTGCATTGGAGAGCCAATGTTTACAAAGACTAGGTAAGTGTCCACCATGGATCCTAACATTTCTGCTAAACAGGCTGCTAGCTGTGTGCCTGGGGAGTTCTAAATACAATCAATTAAATATTCTGTACTGTTTCTGAAATAATACGTTTATCTTCACTATCCCTCTCTCAGCATCTGTTTCTCTTCATTCTCTCTTCATGCAGCAGTTGGGTGTCAGATATTCACTGACAGTTAGATCCAATATATCTTATAGGGGGCTCCTTTCCTAGCAGATGTATTAGAGCTCACTCAAATAACTGCCTTTTGCACAAATTCTGCATGTAGAGAGACAAGATGTCTGGTGATATTAATAGAGTGAGCTCTAATACATCTTCTAGGCAAAAGGAGCCCCCCTATAAGATATATTGGATCTAACTGTCAATGAAAATCTGACACCCAATTCCTGAATGAAGAGAGAATGAAGAGAAACCGATGCTGAGAGAGGGATAGTGAATATAAACTTGATTATTTCAGAATAAATGCAGATTTTTTAATTGATTGTATTAAGAAAGTTTCTTATTTCAGTATGAGGAAGCGTATATTACATTTTCATAGTTCCCCTTTTATTAATCCGATTGGTCTAATGACCCTGTAATGTTATTGTCCCTTTAATCTTTATTTGCTTTTTCTTAGACCTCTGCGCCTGCATCATATGGACCTTTCTAATTGTACAATAAGTGTGGGTGCTCTTCAGAGTATCCTCTCCCGCTGTTTTAAACTGCAGAACCTGAGCTTGGAAGGACTGGTACTCTCCGACAAAATCATCAGGTAAGGCAGCATTACTGTGTGCACTGGGCTATCTCTTAATGAGTGTAATCAATTGGAAATTGGGATTCGTCGTTAGCTGAGATGGATGTGCCAGAACACTCCAGGGGAAGAGTAGGAGGATGAATGTATTATTAGGGATGCACCGTATCCAGGATTCGTTTCGGGATTTGGCCTTTTTCAGCAGGATTCGGCTGAATCCTTCTGCCCGGCCAAACAGAATCCAAATTAGGATTCGGTTCGGTATTCGGCCAAATTTTGCAGAGGATTCAGGGGTTCGGCTGAAACCAAAATAGAGGATTCAGTGCCTCCCTATCTATTATATAGGTTAATTTTACAATTTTTATTGGTGTAATCTAATATGGTCTATTAACCAATATCAACCAACGAGCAGGCAGCATTTCCTAGTCACCTCTTGGCAAGTAAAGATCTGACCCGGGGGAACTTCATGACATGATATTGCCCTGCATTTGCTGCTTCAGGGTTTCTTAGGATAATAGTGGTAGCAAACTGCAAGTAGTATTTAAGGGGTGGTTCACCTTTAAGGTAACTTTTATTATGTTATAGAATGACCAATTCTAAGCAACTTTTCAATTGTTTTTCATTACTCATTTTTATATTTGTCTTTTTCTTCTTATTGTTTGCAGCTTTCAAATGGGCATCGCTGTCCCCCTTTTAAAAAACTAATGCTCTGTAAGGCTACAAACGTATTGTTATTGTTACTTTTTATTACTCATCTTTCTATTCAGACCTCTCCTATTCATATTCCAGTCTCTTATTCAAATCAATGCATGGTTGCTAGGGTTAATTGGGCCCTAGTTACCAGATTGCAAATTGAAGAGCTGCTGAATTAAAAGCTAAATAACTCAAAAACCTTCAATAATAAAAAATTAAAACCAATTGCAAATTGTCTCAGAAAATCAATCTCTACATCATACTAAAAGTTATCTCAAAGGTGAACAACCCCTTTAACTGTTATATTTAAAGGCACACTATACCCTTTAATGTTCCAGCTAAATTGTTCCCTAGTTGAGGGAAATGCCCATGCTGGATAGATTAATGGTATCCCTTATTAGAGAACCTAGGGAGTTGTCCCTGTAGTGGAAATTGCTATTTACTGACCATATTTCTACTGGCTGTGATTTACCCCATCCTTTGGTCTGTCAGGCTACACACTAAATAGAAATATTAACACAGAGGGGGCGATTTAAGAGGTGATGTGTGTACTAGGGATGCTCCAAATCCAGGATTCGGTTCGGGATTCAGCCAGGATTCGTCCTTTTTCAGCAGGATTCGGTCGAAACCCTCTGCCCAACCAAATCTGAATCCTAATTTGCATATGCAAATTAGAGGCCTGGAGGGAAATCGCGTGACTTTCTCAAAACAAGGAAATAAAAAATGTTTTCACCTTCCCACCCCTAATTTGCATACGCTAATTTGGTATTCGGCCGAATCTTTTGCAAAGGATTCGGGGGTTTGGCCGAATCCAAAATAGTGGATTTGTTGCATCCCTAGTCTGTACACAGCCTGTCAGTGAGACAATGGCCGCTTGGGCAAGGCTGAAACTGTAGTTCTAGCCAGTATTGTCTTCATAGAAGCATAGGGATATACAGCAAATAGTAAGCATATAGTATACATATACATTCAACCCATAATATTTGCATTCAATTGGTTATTCGCCTTTAAATTGACCTTTAGTATTTTATAATTGGATTTCATTTTTTATTAATTGTGGTTTTTGTTATTTAGCTTGTTTTTCAATAGCTCTGCAGTTTGCAATTTCAGTAATCTGGTTGCTAGGGTCCAAATTACCCTAGCAACCATGAATTGATTTGAATAAGAGACTGGAATATGAATAGGAGAGGCCTGAATAGAAATAGGAGTTATAAAAAGTAGCAATAACTACATTTGTAGCCTTACAGAGCATTTTTTTTTCTTTTTTTAAGAAGAGGATAGAGACGTCCATTTCAAAGCTGTATAGAGTCAGAAGAAAAAGTCAAATAATTCAAAAACTATAAAAAAGAGAAAACGAAGGCCAATTGAAAAGTATCTTAGAATTAGCCTCTCTATAACATACGAAAAGTTAACTTAAAAGTGAACCACCCCTTTAAGAAAATCCATATAAAGATATAGTGGCCCTTTAATAAGAAAATGAGTGAGTATCACAAGAGAGATTATGGGACAGTCCTTGGCTGGCAGTTGCACTCGTTCTATTCTTGTTGCAATTTCCATTCAGCCAATAACTGCATCTGTGTAATGTCATGCGACCACTCACCGCCATGTTTTATTTCAGCTGTGTTTCACAGAATGAAGATCTGCTCCGATTAAACATTGGCGGCTGCTCAGGGTTCAGTCCGGAATCGCTCTCGGAAATGTTACGCAACTGTTCTAGGTGAGGTTTGTTTAACCCCGTGTGCCCCTGCACATCGTGTGGAATTTGTGTGAGGTTTAAGGGCTGACTTGTCTGTTATTAATGATGCATCTGTCTGGTAATATTTCCAGTAGAGAACTACCAAGGACAAATAATAGAGGAGATCTATTGGGGCTCATTTATAAACACTGGGCAGATTTGCCCCTGGGCAGTAACCCATAGCAACCAATAGCTTTTTTCAGCCAGCTGCAGGTTGAACACTGAAAGCAATCATCTGATTGGCTGCCATGCGTTACTGTCAAGGTGCAAATTTAGCAGTATGTAGACTAGGGCGAATTTGACCTGTTCGTTTCGCCAAAAATTCCTTGCCGGCGAAATGTTGCCGAAGGCCCATTAAGTCTACGGGTGCCAAATAAGATTTTGACATGCGTTACCATACAAGTCTATGGGCATCGTTTCCGCGGTGAAACAAGGCGAAAATATTTGCCCATCTCAAATGTAGACCATTTAGGTATTTAGATTTTGGTTCAGCAGCAGTTTAGTTTGGTATTTGAGCAGCTATTTGGTCACTACGGTCTTACCCTAGCAACCCTGAAGTGGTTTGAACGATAGATGGGAATATGAATAGGACATGCGTAAACAAAAGAGGCAGAATATGAAGGCAAATAATTCAAAAACTATAATAAAAAGAAAAATAAAGAAAACCAGGGGTGGTTCACCTTTACATAAATGTTTAGTATGTTCTAAAACTTTGGCAACTTTTACATTGGACTTGTTTTTGGAATTATTTGCCTTTTCTTCTGATTCTTATCAGCACTCAAATGGGGGTCACTGACCCCATTTAAAAATAAGGCTACACAAGTATCGTTATTACTACTTTTTATTACTCCTCTTTCTATTCAGGCCTCTCCTATTCATATTCCAGTCTCTTATTCAAATCACTACATGGTTGCTAGGGGAATTAGGACTTTAGCAACAAAATTGCAGAAATCGCAAACTGTAGAGCTGCTGAATTAGAACCATAAACTGAAAACAATTTGCAAATTGTCTCAGAATGTCACTCTCTACATGCAAAGTTAATTTAAAGTTGAACGACCCCTTTAAAGCCGAACCACCGCTTTAAGGAGCCGGTGCTGATACACCATTTATAGCCCCACCTCCAGGATATGACATCATCTGTATGTGCTGTATTTTCTTAGCATACGTGACCCATGCTGTTATTTTAGTTTTAGTTACCCTTTAACTTTATAGCAGTCTATATCATCACTTTGAAATGAAGCCAATTCATATACATTTGATGGCAGTGTCTGTGTATAATATATAAATGTGCGGGACTGGGAGGTTGGGGACCTGTTGCTGATCTCTGGATAATTTTATGTTGCAGGTTGGATGAACTGAACTTGTCCTGGTGTGATTTTACAGCAGATCATGTGAAGAGTGCTGTGGGACACCTGCCGAGCAGTCTAACCCAATTAAATTTCAGCGGCTACCGGCAGAACCTGGAGCTCTCTGGTACTTCCTATATAATGTTATATATTTACGTACATATTCTTAGTCTTATGACTTCCTGCTACAGGTTTGGCTTTGGCTCTATCCGTACAATGATTCACTTTATTCTCGGCAAGAGGCCAAAGCAAGTTTGTTGGATAGTGTTGAACTCCCACACTAATCTATAGGGCTGGACTAGTGACCTGAAATCCTCAGTGACCCATGACTTGACCACTGCTCGGGTGGCTTTGGGTTGAAATTTGGGCAACCATTGTGGGTTAAAGGGGAATTATCGCGAAAATGAAAATTTAATATAAGCTTCCTTATACTGAAATAAGAAACTTTCTAAATATAATCAATTAAATATTCTGTATTGTTTCTGAAATAATCAAGTTTATCTTCACTATCCCTCTCTCACCATCTGTTTCTCTTCATTCTGTCTTCATGCAGCAGTTGGGTGTCAGATATTCATTGACAGTTAGATCCAACATATCTTATAGGGGCTTCCTTTCCTAGAAGATGTCTTAGAGCTCACTCAAATAACTGACTCCAGTACAAATCCTTTTTGCACAAATCCTGCATGTAGAGAGACAATGGGGCTCATTTATCAACACTGGGCAAATTTGCCCATGGGCAGTTACACATAGCATCCAATCAGTGATTAGCTTTTTGATACCAGCTGCAAGTAGAACAATGAATGCAGCAATCTGATTGGTTGCCATGGGTTATTGCCCATGGGCAAATTTGCCCGATGTTGATAAATGAGCCCCATGGTCTGGTGATTTTAATAGAGTGAGCTCTAATACATCTTCTAGGCATAAGGAGCCCCCCTATAAGATATATTGGATCTAACTGTCAATGAAAATCTGACACCCAACTGCTGCATGAAGAGAGAATGAAAGAAACAGATGGTGAGAGAGGAATAGTGAAGATGAACTTGATTATTTCAGAAACAATGCAGAATATTTAATCAATTGTATTTATAAGGTTTCTTATTTCAGTATGAGGAAGCTTATATTAAATTTTCAGTTTTGCAATAGTTCCCCTTTAAGCTTGCCTTAGACGTGCACATTTTATCCTTCCGTCCGACGAACAGCGTTCATTGCAATCCCCCGACCTACAACGATCCAGATTAATATAAAGTAGTAAAAAAAACAAATCAGATGATGTTCTGGCCATGAATTGGCAGGCAGCAATTGTATAAGAAAGTTATGTCCGACAGATAGTAGTGACAGTCAGCCATTGATATGGTCAGATAGGCAATACATGCAGAGATATTATCTTTAGCCAACAGAAATCTTCTAACCTGTCTGATCAACTAAACGACCGATCACCATGGTATGGAAATCCACACACAGTCCAACAATCGCACTAAATGAAGATTCGTACGACTTTATGGTGTTTATGGCCAGCTTTAGGGTGGGGTGCAGGTCAGACTGGGGGAGTGTGTTGGAACCAGAGGCAGCACAGAAGTAGCAGAGTAACGAGGTTACATGCCGGGTGCCGGTCCTACAATGGCAACATTTTGCAGGTTACAGTCAGGGGCGGGTTGAGTTTTTCATTGATCCGCACATCACTAAGCTGTAGGCTCTGCTGTTGCACATCCCCCTCTTCCTTCCAAGGAATTAGTACAGTCTGTGCTTCTAGTTATTGGGCTGCTGGTCATAGCACCATGTCATTCTGTAGCTGATCATTCTTGGCTGGCCCCATTCCCAAAATAGGAAAGAGCAGATCCGTAAGGTATTTTGCTTTCGCTCTGTGACAAGGTTAAAGGAGTTGTTCAGCTTCCAACACTTTTTTCAGTTCAGTTGTTTTCAGACAGTCACAAACAGAAAGTAATTGGAAAAAGTCTTTATTTCTGCTGAACTATTTTTCTAATATTAAAGTGGAACGTGTCATTTTTCATCTTCTAAAGCAGCTCTCAAGAGGGGGGGTCGCCGACCCTGTAAACTGTTTTCAGTTGATACATTTAGTTGATACATTTCTTATCTTTGTCCCTACTGAGCAGAATCCCTGGGTTTCATTACAGGCAGCTGTTAGAATTGATACAATAATTGCTAAAACTCCAGAGACGCTGCTGAGAAAATGTATCAACTAATGGAGCAAAATTGTAACAATTTAGAATCTGCACCTGAATTACTGAGCTGCCAGACTCAAACACTAGAGTCAGGGACATTAAACTTTACACGTAGGAAAAGTTTGGAAAAACAGTAAAAAATTCAAAATGGAAAGTAATTGAAAAAAAGTTTATTTCTGGTGAACAATATGAAATCAACTGGACTGAAAAACGTGATTATAAGGTGAACAACCCCCTTAATCTAACTATAGATGTTTTAGTTTTGGCATTAGTAACCCTTATATGCTATTGGTAGGGAAATGAGTGTTACTGGAGCCAATCACATGACCTGAATACCTGGTGTATTTCTCATCCATTATAAACCCTGCTCAGTAGACACAGCAAATAACTTCTATCTGCTTTACTTCTAGATGTGAAGACTCTTGTGACCCGATGCCCTGAATTAACAGACTTGGACTTAAGGTAATAAATGTAATTTTACAGCCTGTGTGTATTTGTTTATCATATTGCTGCACCCACCGTAGCACCGCCGCCCTAGTGGCAGATAAATTGTATTGCTGGCACAATCGTCTGTATGGTAAATCTATATGGGAAGCTCCTACTTGTTAATAAAATCAAGGAGAGCTGTTCTGTACACTAAATACATAACACTCTCATGCTTTATCATTGGGTTAAGGGGAAATAAATGTAAGGCAGATCATGCTTTAAAGGGGTTTCCATGAACTTTTATTATGATGTAGAGCAGTGGTCCCCAACCTTTTTTACCTGTGCGCCACATTCAAATGTAAAAAGAGTTGGGGAGCAACACAAACATGAAAACGTCTCTTGGGCTGTGATTGGCTATTTGGTAGCCCCTATGGAGACTGGCAGCCTACAAGAGACTCTACTTGGCACTTTACTTAGTTTCTATGCGATTAAAACTTGCTTTCAAGCTTGGAATTCAAAAATAGCACCTGCTTTGAGGACACTGAGAGCAACATCCATGGGGTTGGTAAGCAACATGTTACTCACGAGCCACTGGTTGGGAATCACTGATGTAGAGAGCGATATTCTCTATTCTGTAATTGGTTTTCATTTTTGATTATTTGTGGTTTTTGAGCTATTTAGCTTTTTATTCAGCAGCTCTTCAGTTTGCAATATTAACCAAATCAGTGCACGGTTGCTAGGGGAATTTGGACCCTAGCAATCAGATGGCTAAGAGACTGGAATAGAAATAGGAGAGGCCTGAATAGAAAGACCAGTAATAAAAAGTAGCAATAACAATACATTTGTAGCCTTACAGAGTATTTGTTTTTAGATGGGGTCAGTGACCCCCATTTGAAAGCTGGAAAGAGTCAGAAGAAGAAGGCAAAAAAATTCAAAAACTATATATATAAAAAAAAAAAAAAAGCGGCAGTTGAAAAGTTGCTTAAAAGTAGATTCTGTGTGCCACTGAATAAAACCAGAACACTTACGCCGGTCACACTCTATTGTGCCCGAATAAATCGGAGAGAATATGGAGCCTGTGGCTGGATGTTAACCTGCTACAAATTCCGGTTATTAGACGTACAAAAGGCGGTCAGTTAGGAGGTTGCATATAATATTGTAGGTGTTGTATAACGTACGTATAACGTATAACGTGCGAGGACCACTGAAGACATCACGTTTCTCTGCTTAATCTTAATTGTGAACCAAGATTGTGTTTGTTGTATATTTCCCCTCCCCCTTCCCTGTAATAAAATAAAATAAAGACTTAAAAAAAAAAAAAAGTAGCCATTCTGTAACATACTAAAAAGGTAACTAAATGGCCAATTAGCCCATTAAGACTACACTACAACATATATGAGTTGCCTCTGTACACATGTGCCATGATCAATGAGGTCCCATTTAAGCAGTTGTGCCCAAGATTGACTTATGAACTGATAATACTGTAAGTCAGTGATCCCCAACCAGTGGCTTATGAGTAACATGTTGCTCTCCAACCCCTTGGATGTTGCTCCCAGTGGCCTCAAAGCAGGTGCTTTTTTTTTTTGAATTCCAGGCTTGGAGGCAAGTTTTGGTTTCATAAAAAACAGGTGCACTGCCAAACAGAGTCTCAATGTAGGTTGACAATCCACATAGGGCTACCAAATGGCCAATCACAGCCCTTATTTGGCACCCCAAGAACATCTTTCATGCTTGTGTTGCTCCCCAACTCCTTTTACTTCTGAATGTTGCTCACGGGTTCAAAAGGTTGGGGACCCCTGATGTAAGTGATGAGCATGAAGCCTGGACCCAGGGAACTGATCTAATGAGACTGTTCTTCTTTTATACAGCGACAGTGTGATGCTGACCCCCGACTGCTTCCCAGTTTTGCAACAGCTCCTCCATCTCCAGCACCTTGGCCTGAGCCGCTGTTATCAGATCTGCCCTTCTACTCTGCTGTAAGTTTATTGTATTATAGTGTCTGCCGCTGCTCTTTCTTGCTGTGTCTTCTGTTTTCTCACTAAAGCCTTTAGTACCGGTGTCGATGATTCTCTGTGCAGCTTCATTCCTCCATCTGAGTTAGGCATGCACCAAATCCAATTTTTTGGATTCGGGCAAATACTGAACCGAATCTGAATCCTAATTTGCATATGCAAATTAGGGGTGGGAAGGGGAAAACATTTTTACTGCTTTTGAGACAACAAGTCACGTGATTTCCCTCCCCGTCCCTAATTTGCATATGCAAATCAGGGTTTGGATTTAGTTCTTCCGGGCAGAAGGATTCGGCCGAATCCTGTTGAAAAAGTCTGAATCCTGGATTCGGTGCATCCCTAATCTTAATAAATTGTTTTTAGGCTGTTTCTCTGGATAAACATTCCTTAAAGGGATACTGTTATGAGAAAACATGTTTTTTTTTTTCCAAAACACATCAGTTAATAGTGCTGCTCCAGCAGATTTCTGTACTGGAATCCACTTCTCAAAAGAGGTGGATATTTAATTTTGAAATATGACATGGGGCTAGACATTTTGTCCGTTTCCCAGCTTCCCCAGTCATGTGACTTGTGCCTGCACTTTAGGATGCAACTACTTTCTGGCAGGCAGTTATTTCTCCTACTTAATGTAACTGAATGCGTCTCAGTAGGACTTGGCTCTTACTATTGAGTGTTGTTCTTAGATCTACCAGGCAGCTGTTATCTTGTGTTAGGGAGCTGCTATTTGGTTACCTTTCCATTGTTCTGTTGTTTGGCTGCTGGGGGGAAGGGGTGATATCACTCTTAACTTGCAGTTAGGGTTGCCACCTTTTTGGGAAAAAAATACCGGCCTTCCTACATTCTTGGCATTTTTTCCTATTAATAACATTGGCATCAAGCATAATTTTTACCGGCCAGGTGGCAACCTTACTTGCAGTACAGCAGACAAGAGTGACTGAAGTTTATAAGAGCACAAGTCGCATGACTGGGGGCAGCTGGGAAACTGACAATATGTCTAGCCCCAAGATTTCAAAACTGAATATAACAAAAAAAATCTGTTTGCTCTTTTGAGAAACTGATTTCAGTGCAGAATTCTGCTGAAGCAGCTCTATTAACTGATGCGTTTTAAAAAAAAAACAAAAAACATGTTTTCCCATGACAGTATCCCTTTAATAAATCCCCATAGCCCATTTATATGACCTTATACTCTTTATTTACTCTTATGTTTGCCCTTAGGGAGTTTGGAAAGAAAACCCTGCTAAAGAGCCTGAGTGTATTTGGCATTGTGTCTGAAGGCTCCGTGCAGATCCTGAAGGATTCCCTCCCGCACATAAAGATAAACTGCTCGTACTTCAGCACCATCGGCCGACCCACTACAGGAATCCGAAAGAGCCGGGAAATGTGGGGCATGAAATGCAAACTGACACTGAACTATAAGGACTACTTGTGATAGGGGAATCTTTGCACAAGGACAAAAGATAGAAAAACAGAACTTTTTTTTTTAAATACCCTTTCCTTTTTTTATTAGGTTTTTTTTTTTGGGGGGGGGGGATATTCATTTGTACTGAAAGTAATGAAAGGAACCAGGGAGAACAAACGCATTTCATGTTCCCTGCCGGTGGTTTGAATGAGCAGTGAAAGCTTCTGCCGGCGGCCGAGTGTTTAGAAGGGCTCCGTAGCCTTTTATTTAGGACTCTGATTTGCTCAGAAATGAACGATACGAAGACGGTCAATGTAAAAAGCCTCCGTCATTGATGTGGTTATTGTGGAACAAGTGACTTGGCAAAGAGATGAGAATGAGGTGTATGCACCCTTAAGATACAATGGGGGGGGGGATGCTGGGAGTTGTAGTAGCTAAATAATACCTATCCTTGGACTACAAACCTTGCAGAGTTTGAAATTACTGCCTCTTCTCTCATGCTCTGTACTGATGATGGTGGGTAGCGACCATATTAATTACATGAACTACAACCTCCCAAATTCCTCTGAATGTTCAATTGTAGTTTGAAACGTGGCCAACAGTGTTTTGGTGTGAAATAACTGCCATTCTACCAATCAGAGAGCGGATACAATAATGGGACCAGCGGGGGAGGGGGTGGCTTTGTCATTTGGACACACTTGGGGGAGAGTATGTATTAAAGGGGAACTATCGCAAAAATGGAAAATTAATCTAAGCTTCATCATACTGAAATGAGAAACTTTCTAAATACAATCAATTAAAAATTCTGCATCGTTTCTGAAATAATCAAGTTCATCTTCTTCACTATCCCTCTCTCAGCATCTGTTTCTCTTCATTCTGTCTTCATTCAGGAGTTGGGTGTCAGATGAATGATCCGATGTATTAGAGTTCATTCTGTTAAAATCAGCAGACATCATGTCTCTCTACATGCAGAATTTGTGCAAAAGGCAGTTATTTTGTTAGATTTTGTTTGTACTGGAATCAGTTATTTGAGTGAGCTCTAATACATCTGCTAGGAAAGGAGCCTCCCTATAAGATATATTGGATCTAACTGTCAATGAATATCTGACACCCAACTGCTGAATGAAGACAGAATGAAGAGAAACAGATGCTGAGAGAGGAATAGTGAAGATAAACGTGATTATTTCAGAAACAATGCAGAATATTTATTTGATTGTATTTCCAAAGTTTTCTTATTTCAGTATGAGGAAGCTTATATAAAATTTTAATTTTTGCCATAGTTCCCCTTTCACAGCGGTGACCAATATCACCGGCGATGTTTCCCATAGCAACCAATCGGCGATTAATTTTGAACAGTCGCCTACAAGTTAGAAAAGCGAAGATGTGATTGGTTGCTATGGGCAACATCACTGGTGATGCTTGTCTGATGTGAATAAATATTACTAATATAACTGCTAAGTACAACACATATTAATGACTTGTTATGCGATTTTCGGTCACATTTTGAATTGGTTCGTTGAGACAAACCACTGGGATTGAATTGAAGGCATCACAGGATGGGGGGAGGGTACATGTATAAATCTGGGCTTTCTGGTGCTCCTCCGCTGTCTCTTACATGTAGTGACCCAGATCTACATTATATTCTGTTTCATTGTGTCCCTATTTTAGCACAGCCTATGTACAAGCAGCATTAACTCTTTATGTACTGTCCATCTACAACACTGGCTCTCGAGTAGCTTTGTGCCATGGCCGTAACTTTTATACTTCCAAACTCTGATCTATGCGGCATGTTTTAGTGGCAAGCCATGGCACCTAAAGGGTTAACTATGGGAGAGCCGGGTCTGGCTGATTCCAAACAAAGACTGCGGGTTGTTCCTACAAGTGGGAGCTGTAGTAGAGCAGTGCAGATTGATTCGATGATGTACTTGTGGGAGGGGATTTAAGGGATGGTTTCATACCCAGGAGTCAGTGTTGCCCTCCGGACAGGCTTAAAGGATAAGTAAACCTAAAAAACAAGTGAGTGTAAAATTAATGAGGGTGCTAATCTAAGCACTTTTGCAATGTACATTCATTATTTGTTTTTTTTAATTCCAAGATATTAAAGGATACATGTACTGTTAACATGAATAAATTTTGTTACAACAGCGCCACCTGCTGGTCATTTTCCCACTAGCCTGACCACCAGGAAAACATTTGAGAAAGGTTTTTAACTTTTTTCCTAAGCAGAAGAGCATCAGAGCAGCCTCTTTCTTTCTCCTGACAACTTCCTTGACTACTTGGTGGTAATTATTAATGTACATTGCAAAAGTGCTTAGAATAGTCCCCTCATTTATTTTACATTCACTTATTTTTAAGATTTACTTATCCCTTAAGGTTATAAAATCTAGAAAAGTGCCATAATGGATTTGTGCAAAATGGAGACAAATGGGGGATCCACCACGTGATTTCAAACAAATAACTGAAATGGGCTGCAAAGTTTTTCAATGAAAAGTTGTAAATGGAGAAGTGGTTCCTGTTCACCCGTATACTGTATAAATCATTCTTTTTTTCTATTCGTTTTTTTTTGCTTATTAACCTTAAAGTGAATGGGGCTAGAAATGCCGTATTTATATACTGAACTTCCTGTACCAGTCCAGAGCTTCGACAGCTCTTTAACAGTAACGATCCAGTTGATCCTACAAAGCTGTTCTCAACAGCTCCCCTTATTGGATCTTGTTAGGCCAAGTGCTGAGTGTCAGCGGCACTGCACATGCTCAGTGGGCTCTAGGCTGGTGTTGAGCCGCTAAGCTTCGGGGCTGTTGTAAATATCCAGCAGGAAATAAGGTTTGTCTATCATCGAAGCTGATGTTACAAGGCTCATTATTACATTCTGATGCAGAATGACTTGGTATTGTAATCTGGCTTTTATTATTATAAAATTGTATATTGTGATTGGGTCCCTAAGCTCAGGTAAGGGACAGCAGCACAGAGAATGTTCTGTAAAACAGCAGGAACAATCGGGATTGTGGCTATAATGTTAATTTGATGCTTTTCAAGTTTGTATTGTATTTATATCCAGGATTCGGTTCGGGATTCCACCTTTTATCAGCAGGATTCGGCCTAATCCTTCTGCCTGGCTGAACTGACCCCTCATTTGCATATGGGGAGGGAAATGAGGTGACTTTTTAATCACAAAATAAGGAAGTAATTTTTTCCCTTCCCACCCCTAATTTGCATATGTAAATTAGGGTTCGGTATTGGGCCGAATCTTTTGCGAATTCAAAATACCGTATATACTCGAGTATAAGCCGAGTTTTTCAGCCCCCAAAATATGCTGAAAAACTCTACCTCGGCTTATACTCGGGTCAAGCGCAAAAACGGTCACCGGCACCTTAGAATAGTAGCCGGCGCCTAAGAATAGTCATCCAAAAACGAGATTGAAACTTACTAGAAGCTGCTGCATTTCTCACCCTCGGCTTATACTCGAGTCAATAAGCTTTCCCAGTTTTTGGAGATAAAATTAGGTACCTCGGCTTATACTCGAGTATATACGGTAGTGGATTTGGTGCATCCCTACTTTATATTACTATACATTAGCGGTGATCCCCAACCGTGGCTCGTGAACAACATGTTACTCAATGGGAACAATAAAAAGTGAATAAAGTACCCCCTCTTGTAAAATATATTATAAGTTACCGAGGAGTTGCATGACCATATAAAAACACAAGGCCTCCAAACTCCTTGGTAACTTCTAATATCCTCATATTTTGCAACTGGGGGTTCTTTATTTATTATAATTCACAAATTTCAGTGAGTCATGGGACAGAAATGACATCAGAACTCACTGTTTATAAGGATATAATTTACAAGATATTCATGGCTTTTGTGTATTATGTTATAAATGAACATATTATTCAAAAGGTTTCCATGACTTTCTATCAACAGGAAGACTAGTAATTCTTTATAATTGAAACAGCTTATACCAGTGATCTCCATCTAGTGGCTCATAAGTAACATGTTGCTCTCCAACCCCTTGGATGTTGCTCCCAGTGGCCTCAAAACAGGTGCTTATTTTTGAATTCCAGGATTGGAGGCAAGTTTTGAATAAAAAAAACAGATGTACTGTCAGTCTCCTGTAGCTGTCAGTCAATATAGGGGCTACCAAATAGCCAATCACAGCCCTTATTTAAAGGACATGTAAAGTCTAAACTAGAATAAGGCTAGAAATGCTGTATTTTGTATACTTAATATAAACATGAACTTACTGCACCACAAGCCTAATCAAACAAATAATTTATGCTTTCAAAGTTGGCAACAAGGGGTCACCATCTTGTAACTTTGTTAAACTTCTTTGCCAGACTAAGACTGTGCACATGCTCAGTGTGGTCCGGGCTGCTTAGGGATCGTCATAAAAAAAGCTGCTTGAGTTCTACATGGCTGGGAAGTAAGGCGGGGGCTCCCCCTGCTGTTCATAAGTATGATTGTTTCCCTGCTCAGCAGTTAGGGACCATCTGGCAATTCCTATCCACAGCAGTAAATGAAGGGAGAATTTCACTGCATACAGTCAGGTTTCTTATAATGGTACACATTAATTAAAGTATATTGGAGATAGGTTTATTTTTCATTAAAGAAAGTAAAAATGGGATTTTATTTTTTTTGCCTTTCCTTGTCCTTTAACATCCTATGAACCTTTTTCATGCTTGTGTTGCTCCCCAACTCTTTTTACAATTGAATGTGGCTCTCGGGTAACCCCATTATAGTGTATCTTGTAGCCCTGTAGAAGGTGTCCCTTTTCATATTCTGTACCCCATCTAACTGCCACCAAGCAAATGCCACCTTGGTATCCGCTTGTTTTAGGATTCAGCAGGCCCAAGGTTTTGGGTAGTTAACAGATACCTTGGCATACGTAGGAAATAGCTGTTGGGGTACAAGTCTGTAGGATGGGGCAGCTGTCACAGCACCCAAGGAGTTAAATAAATGTTAAAGGGATAATGTTATGGGAAAACATGTTTTTTTTTCAAAACACATCAGTTAATAGTGCTGCTCCAGCAGAATTCTGCACTGAAATCCATTTCTCAAAAGAGCAAACAGATTTTGTTATATTCAATTTTGACATCTGACATGGGGCTAGACATATTTCCCAGCTGCCTCCAGTCATGTGACTTATGCTCTGATAAACTTCAATCACTCTTTACTGCTGTACTGCAAGTTGGAGTGATATCACCCCCTCCCCCCCCCAGCAGCCAAACAAAAGAACAATGGGAAGGTAATCAGATAACAGCTCCCTAACACAAGATAACAGCTGCCTGGTAAATCTAAGAACAAGACTCAATAGTAAAAGCCAAGTCCCACTGAGACACATTCAGTTACATTGAGTAGGAGAAACAACACCCCGTCAGAAAATAATTCCATCCTAAAGTGCAGGCACAAGTCACATGACTGGGGGCAGCTGGGAAAGAGGTTTGATCGTTCGCGGAGAGATTTGTTTTTGTGAGTAATTGTTAGTTGAAGTTCTTAAACCTGACTGTATTGCTCACCTGACTGTCCCATCTCAGCCTGTCAGAGTTTCTAATGCTAACGGACTCCTGCTGCACAAATATGGCAGCCCCTTCATAGACGAGAATCCGATAGGTATTGTAAAACCATTATTTTAATGGCAAAACTATAAATAACATGCAAGGACACAGTTCGATAGATTTAGAAAAAAATAATAATTTAGGTGTCTGTACCCTTTTAAAGGATAAATAACATCAATTTTTTTTTAAAAAAACCATTGGGAAAAAAAAACCATGAAGACAAATTAAACTTTAAATCACAAAGCCTTTATTAAGAAATAACTTACCAAAACTCCACTTCAGAAAAGACGACAGGGCGATGATCCATCGTGTGGCGCTCAATTTCTCCTCCCTGGCGATTTTACGTCTTGGTGTTTTTTGGTTTTTCAATTTGTTTTAAAAAAATTTGGATGTTACTGGTTCTTTAAGAGTGCATTAAGAAATATGGTTTGCTTGAGTTTGTTAAACACATGCAAATGTCTCGATCAGCCTATTACAAAAGTTTCCCTGTGCATATTAAAGGAACAGTAACATCAAAAAAATTGAGTTTTAAAGTAATGGCAATAATATGTACTGTTAGCCTGCACTAGTAAAACTGATATGTATTTTAAAGGGGAAGCTGACTTTAGAATTTTCTATTCAGTTGTAGATGGATCTAGTCTACGCAACTGATCTTAATTTCTTCATCTTTCAAGGCCGAGGATTCAATTTGGTTGTCGGGGGAACAGGGAAACTAACACCCAAACTGCTGCCTGGTTGTTAGGGTAATGAAGCCCTAGCAACCACATGGCAGTTTAAATCCCAAGCTTTGTAGAGCTGCAGAGCAAAACGTATAGTTCTGAAAGGTGGGGGGACTAATAATTTAAAGTGGACCTGTCACCCAGACATAAACATCTGTATAATAAAAGTCCTTTCAAATTAAACATGAAATCCAAATTCTTTTTTTATTAAAGCATTCATAGCTGTTGTAAACAAATTTAAACATCTCAGCTGTCAATCAAATATTGTCTGCCCCTCCTCTATGCCTTGGGCTCTTTCCAAAATGGCTCCTGCCTGCTTGCTATAATTATGAATTTCCAGACTAAAGGAGACATTTTTCAAATAATTTATATAGTGTAATTATTTTGCTTGACTAATGTGATAAAATAAGATTCTGAATCGTTTTTTTTGGTTGACGGGTCCCCTTTAATGTGTTTTGAGTGGAGTATTTCCGCTCTCCCTAGAGTAGGCAAGGGCACCCATATAAATGTTAGTGGTTTGCACCGGCTGCCTTAGAACTGTAAAGCCATACTGTATCCATGGACCAAAGCTGTGTCTGTATATAATCATAAACGTGAACTAGAACTGCCTGATATAAAACCCACTTATGTTTCATTCCTTTCTGAACAAACCCTCTATCCGGTAATGCCTCCCAGCTTAACATTAAAGGGGTTGCTCACCTTTGAGATAGCTCTTAGGGGCCAATTCACCAAGCTCGAGTGAAGGATTTGAAGTAAAAAAATTTTGAAGTTTTTTTTGGCTACTTCGACCATCGAATGGACTACTTCGACCTTCAAACACGACTTCGAATCGAAGGATCAAACTAAAAATCGTTCGACTATTCGATAGTCGAAGTACTGTCTCTTTAAGAAAATCTTCGACCCCCTAGTTCGCCACCTAAAAGCTACCGAACTCAATGTTAGCCTATAGGGAAGGTCCCCATAGGCTTGGCTAACTTTTTTTGGTCGAAGGATAATCCTTCGATCGTTGGATTAAAATCCTTGGAATCGTTCGATTCAAAGGATTTAATCGTTCGATCGAACGATTATTCCTTCGATCTAACTATTTGCGCCAAAATCCTTCCACTTCGATATTCGAAGGATTTTAATTCCCAGTCGAATATCGAGGGGTTAATTAACCCTCGATATTCGACCCATGATGAATTTGCCCCTAAGTATGATGTAGAGAGGGATATTCTGAGACAATTTGCAATTGGTTTTCATTTATTATTATTGGTGGTTTTCGAGTTATTTAGCTTTTTATTCAGCAGGTCTCCAGTTTGCAATTTCAGCAGTCTGTTTGCTAGGGTCCAAATTACCCTAGCAACCATGCATTGATTTGAATAAAAGACTGGAATATAAATAGGAGAGGCCTTAATATTAAGTTGAGTAAAAAGTGGCAATTACAATATATTTTGTACAATACAATACATTTGTAGTTTTACAGAGCATTTACTTTTTAGATGGGGTCAGTGACCCACATATGAAAGCTGGAAAGAGTCAGAAGAAAAATGCAAATAAAAAAAATTAGGGGCGGGAGGGAAATCGTGTGACTTTTTGTCACAAAACATGGCAGTAAAAAATGTTTTCCCCATCCCTAATTTGCATATGCAAATTAGGATTCGGTTCGGTATTCGCCAAATCTTTCGCGAAGGATTCAGGAGTTCGGTCGAATCCAAAATAGTGGATTCAATGCATCCCTAATTGTAATTGCTACTTATTACTCATATTTCTATTCAGTTCCTCTCCTATTTATATTCCAGTCTCTTATTCAAATCAGTGCATGGTTGCTAGGGTAATTGGACCCTAGCGACCAGATTGTTGAAATTGTAAACCAGAGAGTTGCTGAATAAAAAGCAAAGTACCTCCTATTAAAAACAGTAAAACATAATGACAATTTGTCTCAGAATATCACTGTCTACAGCTTTAACTTAAAGATGCCACCAGCGCCGTTTCTGTATGCATTGCCGCCTGAGGCGGCTCCAGTAATGCCGCCCCCCCAGCCCGATTCGATTTCCGGGGGGGAGGCAGCAACGCTAGTGCGGAGAGCGCAATTGCGCTCTCTCGCCCTAGTAAAGCCGAATTTCCGGTTCAAAAACCGGAAATTCGGCTCTTAAAGGCACCAGGAGCGGCTTTTTGCCGCCCCTGGAAACCTAGCTGGCGATGCCGCCTGAGGCGAGCGCCTCAGCTCGCCTCATTGGCGGATCGCCCCTGGATGCCACTATAAGTGCACAGAGAGGCTCCTGTATGTTTCAGTAATGAACATATTCTCCTCACTGCACTTTCTCTCTGTACAATTAATTGTACGTTTGAGTAAAAAACAAAATGCATTTTTTTAATAAAACAATGAGTAAACCTAAATATACAATACGGTGCCCGGTACAGATCATGTCAATGACAGGGTACAAGCAAATTGGTCTTGTGTTTTCCCATTATGTAAAGGAGTGGTTCACCTTTAAAGGAGAAGTAAACCCCTTATTAAAAAAAAAAACCTACCCCTCCATAAACCACCCTCCCTCCTGCCCCCCCAGCTGAGCTGTTACCCCAGGCAAATGCCTCTAACTTTTTACTTACCCCTCTGTGCAGATTTACATCATCAGAGTTCACAGGCGCCATCTTCTTCGGTTTTCATCGGGATTTCTTCCGGCACTACAGCAATTTTTGTGACTTTCGGCACATGCGCAGTTGACAAAAACCTGAAGATTGCTCCAACTGCGCATGCGCCGATACGGAACTTACTTCCCGATGAAGACAGAAGAGAACAAGATGGCTGCCATGAACTCCGATGCCGTAACTCTGCACCGAGGGGTAAGTAAAAAGTTAGAGGCATTTGCCCGGGGGAGCAGCTAGGCTGGGGGGGGGGGGGTATGGGGGTTTTAGTATTTTTTAATAAGGGGTTTACTTCTCCTTCAAGTTAAATTTTAGTGACCAATTCTAACAACATTTCAATTGGTCTCTATTCAGGGTTGCCACCTGGCCAGTATTTTACCGGCCTGGCAGGTAAAAATGATGGTTGATCCCAATGTTATTAATAGGGAAAAAAGATAAAAATATATAGGAAGGCCGGTATTTTTTCCCAGAAAAGATGGCAAACCTTACACAGCATTTGTTTTTACACGGGGTCAGTGACCACCATTTGAAAGCAAAAAATTCAAAAACTAAAAAGATAATAATAATGAAGACCAATTGAAAAGTTGCTTAGATTTGGCCGTTCTATAACACAATAAAATGTAACTGAAAGGTGAACCACCCCCTTGAAAGGGATATAAAATAAGGGTTAACATCTACATGGCATCAAAATGGTTATGTTTTATACAAAATGTGCTTTTTAATGTAGAAAAAAAAACCTGGTGTTTGTGAAGTGTATTTGTAGTAACAGTAATGGAGGGCATAACCGAGGGGTGAACGCTTGCCCCATTCATCTAATCCCCAATGTTCTTTATGCCCACAGAGGAACTATTAGGGGCAGATTTATTATGGGTTGAAGTGAAAATATGATATTTTTTTGGTCACTCTCGATTTGAGTTTTAATTCAAATTTTTTACAAGTTATTTGGAAATGCAATTACCGTGGCATTTGTTTTTCCCTTTCTGTTTTCCGAGTCTGACTCTTGAAACGGCGTTTCAAAGGTCGCTTCGAATTATTTTTTTTGTTCAAAATTTTCCACCACCGATTATTTCTTACCAACAAATATCCTGTATTATATCGGAAATGTTCTTATTTTATTAATGTCTCTGTAGAAAGCCATGACTGACGTTCATCAGAAGGACACACATTTATTAAAGGGGAACTCCGGCTTCCAAACCAAAATTTGATAAAGGGGCCCACATAACACAGAAACCCCTAATATTCCCATCACAGTTATCTGTTTCTTCAAAAAGTATGAATAAATGCCATGTCTATGCTGAAATTCAGCTGTTTAACAGTTCTTCTCTCTCTGTATCATTTGAAATCCTGGCAGGGAAGGAGGGACTAAACACTGATGTTACAAATTGTAACAACTTCTCCACAGCTTACAGACAGCATGCAGGAACTACATTACCCACAATGCATTGCACTATGATGTTCTGTTCCTTATTGAAATCACATGTGCAGGGAATTGTGGGGTTTGGAGGATGCAGACTGAGGACAGATGGACAAAGTAACAGTAGTCAGCCAGCTCAGCAAAGTAGTCAGACAGATGAGCAGGAGAGCAGGGGGCTAGGCTTAGGGAACTGCCAGAAACCATTAAACATCATGAAAAGTCTGCATATTTTTTTTAATTGATGTATATTGCAAAATTGCTTAAAATTATGTTTACTTTTCAAAAAGCTTAAGTTATGTTTTTGTGGAGTTCCCTTTTAATTACTATCATGGTATTATTACACCCTCTTAAGTGCTTCTTACTGATACCACAAGATCTAACTAGAATTCATTCATCAGAACTCTGACCGGGAGAATTTTAATAAAAAAAACTGAGCAAAAAGGTAGTCTTATTCTGAAAAGCAGTCTAGAAAATTGTATTCAATAAAGGAAATATATATATATAAAACTTTTTTTATTTTTTTTTACAAATATACACAACAGTCCATCAAAAGTTATTATTTTGTTGTTGTAGCAGTTGTGAAGGTTTGGCATTTGCATGGCTTGTGATTGGCTAAGAGAGAACCAATCCTAACGCTTGGCCGCTCAGCTTCGTTTGCCATCGCTCTACGGTCACAGTTGAAAGAGGAGAATTGTAGTTAAGCGTTTTAGAAGAAGGGTTTTCCTGTAAATACAGTAACAGCATACACTCCATACCAGTGTCTCCAGCAAAGGGAACTGCCCTGCTGTACTAAGCCCTCTATTATCTGATTGAGTTTAGTGTCCTGAGATTGTTTTACTCAAAGGAATTTTTGCAGCAGGTTTACTGCTTTACTGCACCTCAAGCTTCTTGTCTATAAGGATCCCGTAGCTAGAGATTATCAGCAAGTTCTCCGTATTAGTTCATCCATTCAGTCATCCAGCAGCACTGTGCAGAGGGCATCCTGATCATCCATAACTATAGATACTAATGCTCCATCGTTGAACTCAAAGGATGTCCCACCATCGACCACCATGCAGGCGTCCCAGCACCGGGACCTCACGCACACCCTTCAAATAAATAAATAAAAAGGCAAACATCAATCCTGAGCTGAATGGCCTGACAAACTAATAGAACAGCAGAGGGCGCTGTGTTCCAATTCATCATATTAGCAGTTGGGAGTCTTATGCAGGTCTATTTTTTGGAACACCGACCCAAACGTGCAATCCGCAGCCTGGACCCATGACCCGCTGACCATCAATAATCAGGAAGTGCTGTCATTGTACACCGGACGTGACATCATCTGAAGTCGGCGTGATCAGAAAAAAGGAGTAAAAATCACTATTGAGAAGACCCGCGTCCCGACCCGCAGAACCGCCAAACCTGTGTCTATACCCGCTCCCAGAACTTCTACCCGCAACCCGCAGGGTACCTCAGGTTTTTGCATGTAACCCGCGGGTACCCGACCCGCTGCAGGACTCTTACCAGTAGCAATACCAGTGATCTAGTGATCTCGAGAAAAACTCGACCCACACCCGACTCAACCAGAATCTGCCTGCCGCTTCCACTCTATATAGAGACCCGCCTCGCCAATGATGTCACAAAAGGGGCGGGGTGAGCACAAGGGTATAAAAAAAGAATGCAGGAAGCTGACAGTGTAAGGAAGAGCAGGAAGAAGAGTTCAATCTGGGACACCAATGGTGTGCGGAGGTTGGCCTGAACTCACCCATCCCGTGGGAATTGGGCCGGCCCGCAATCACTACAGTGATCCCCAACCAGTGGCTCATGAACAATGTCTCTCACCAGCCCCTTGGATTGGATGTTGCTCCCAGTGGTCTCAAAGCAGGCGATTATTTTTGAATTCCAGGCTTGGAGGCAAATTTTAGTTGTATAAAAACTAGGGATGCACCGAATCCACTATTTTGGATTTGGCTGAAACCCCCAATCCTTCGTTAAAGGCTCGGACGAATACCAATCCGAATTTGCACATGCAAATTAGGGGTGAGAAGGGGTAAACATTTTTTACTTCCTTGTTTTGTGACAAAACTTCATAATTTGCATATGCATATATGCATATGATTCAGTCGAATCCGAATCTTGCTGAAAAAGGCAGAATCCTGGATTCGGTGCATTCGGTGTACTGCCAAACAGAGCCTCCTGTAGACTATCAGTCCATATAGGGGCTACCAAATAGCCAATCACAGCCCTTATTTGGCACAACCCAGGATTATTTTGCATGCTTGTTGCTCCCCTACTCTTTTACATTTGAATGTGGCTCACGGGTAAAAATGGTTGGGGACCCCTGCTCTAGATATTGGGTTGTTGTTACAAAAGCATTTTAATTTTAAAGATCAGCTATTATTGGTGCCTATCAGTTCTGTTGTTAGACTGCTGGGGCGGAGGATGGGGGGGAGGGGGGTGATATCACTACAACTTGCAGTACAGCAGTAAAGAGTTACTAAAGTTTATCAGAGCACAAGTCACATGACTGGGGGCAGATGGGAAATGAGCAATATGTCTAGCCCCATGTAAGATTTCAAAATTGAATATAAAAAAAAAATCTGTTTTCTTTTTTGAAAAATGGATTTCAGTGCAGAATTCTGCTGGAGCAGCTCTATTAACTGATGCGTTTTGAAAAAAACTTGTTTTCCCATGACAGTATCCCTTTAAAGGATTTTAAGTTACACTATGATTAAGCTTGATAAAGGGCTGGTCAAGCCCGAAACTTTACTTCACTTGTTGCACAAATAAATTGTATTTTCACTTTATCGGAGTGCTGCTGAAATATCTTTGGAAGTGTGGACCGGACCTGAGCAGACAGAGTCACAGTCGGCACCTGACGCTACAAAAAGAGGTGATTGTGTAGCACTATTTTGTGTATTTATCAGTAGTCACTGCAGAACCTGTTGTACAAGTTGTTTTCTGCAGCCAGGGGATAATGATATTTAAACTGGACGGGACCAAATGCAGGTTCTGATCACTGGCACCTACTTGGATGTGAAGCCTCGCTGCCGACTGCTGGAAAACACTCTGTTTGCAATGGGCTCTCGAACACTGAACAACATCGTTGGCTCCTCTGGATTATAGACGAGGGAGTCGTTGTATGCATCAGTAACTGTAAATAGGCAGTAGATCCATAAACATATATTTGAACAATAATGGCTTTCTGCCTGGACACCAAGTAGATTTCCAGCAGACTACAATGACATTTTCTTTACTCCCTCATGTTATTGCTCTGAATCAAAAAATTTGTAGCCAAATGAGGCTTCCTGACCAGCAGCACAAACAAAATTCAAATAAATCGCTCATCAGATCATGCAAATCTACGATAAAATTAGTGGGTTTCCATTTAACCCTTGAATGATCAAGAAAAAGAAAAGACAATGAACCCAATACTGTTATTCTTAAACCTATCAGAAGTCACCAAGGAGATTTGCGAATATATAAAAACAGAGATTGCTGTGGTTTTATCAAGGTCTGACGTGACTTCTAAACCTTAAAGGGGAACTATCACAAACATTTAATATAAGCTTCCTCATACTGAAATAAGAAAACTCTCTAAATGCAATCAATTAAATATTCTGCATTGTTGAAATAATCAAGTTTATGTTCACTATCCCTCTCTGTTTCTCTTCATTCTCTCTTCATTTAGCAGTTGGGTGTCAGATAATCATTGACAGTTAGATCCAATATATCTTATAGGGGGCTCCTTTCCTAGCAGATGTAATAGAGCTCACTCAAATAACCGATTCCAGTACAAACAAAGTAACTGCCTTTTGCACAAATTCTGCATGTAGAGAGACAATATTTCTGGCGATTTTAATAGACTGAGCTCTAATACATCTTCTAAATCTAGGCAAAGCGAGCCCCCCTATAAAATATAGTGGATCTAACTGTCAATTAGGGATTCACCGAATCCAGGATTCGGTTCGGGATTCGGCCTTTTTCAGCAGGATTCGGATTCGGCCGAATCCTTCTGCCCGGCCGAACCGAATCCTAATTTGCATATGTAAATTAGGGGCGGGGAGGGAAATCACGTGACTTTTGGTCACAAAACAAGGAAGTAAAAAATGTTTTCCCCTTCCCATCCCTAATTTGCATATGCAAATTAGGGTTTGGATTCGGTTCAGTATTCGGCCGAATCTTTTGCAAAGGATTCGGGGGTTCGGCCGAATCCAAAAAAGTGGATTCGGTGCATCCCTACTGTCAATGAATATATGACACCCAACACCTGCATGAAAAAAGAATGAAGAGAAACAGATGCTGAGAGAGAGGGATAGTGAATATAAATCAGAAACGTTACAGAACTTTTAAATGATTATATTTAGAAAACGTCTTATTTCAGTATGCTGAAGCTTATATTAAATTTTCATTTTCGCGATAGTTCCCCTTTAAAAAGGATTGTTCACCTTTAAATTTCAGTATGATGTAGAAAGAGATATTCTTTGACAATTGGCAATTGGTTGTCATATTTTTTACTATTTGTGTTTTATTCAGCAGCTCTTCAGTTTACAATTTTAGCAGCCTGGTTGCTAGGGTCCAAATTACCGTGCATTGATTACATAAAAGAGAGAAATATAAATAGGAGAGGGGCTGAATATAAAGGGGAGTAATCAAAATGAATAATAAAAATTTGTAGCCTTACAGAGCAATTTTTTTTTTTAGACGGGGTCAGTGACCCCCATTTGAAAGCTGGAAACCATCAGAAGGCAAATAATTAAAAAACTATAAGAAAGACAAAAATGAAGGTCAATTGATAAGTTGCTTAGAAATGGCCACTCTATAACATACAACAAATTTACTTAAAGGGATGGTTCACCTTTAAAGTAGTATGTTATAGAATGGCCAATTCTAAGCAAGCTTTCATTATTTATTTCCTATAGTTTTATTTAGTTTTATAGATATTTGCCTTTTCTTCTGACTCTTTGCAGCTTTCAAATGGACATTGCTGACCCCATCTAAAAAAACAAATGCTCTGTAAGGCTACACATTCATTATTTGTTGTTGTTATTACTCATCTTTCTATTCAGTCCCTCTCCTATTCATATTCCAGTCTCTTATTAAAATTAATGCATGGTTGCATGGAGTTATTTGGACCCTAGCTACCATATTGCTTAAAATGCAAATATAAAGGTGGCCATAGACGCACAGATAATATCGTACAAAACTAATTTTCTTACGATATTCGGTGCGTGTATGGTGGGAAAAGAGCCGACTGATATCAGCAGAAGACTTGGATATCGTTCGGCACGTCAACTGGGCTGGACGGAAAACTTTGATTGGCACCCAAACATCGGCCATTGTTAGTGCTGAATCGTCAGATACAGGTAGAATTCTATTGTTTGTACCTATATATCTGACGATTCAGCTCTACACGTGTGTATTGAAATGTATGATCTTTCTCGGAAACATCTTTTCCAAGAAAGATCATAATCGTTACATCTATGGCCACCTTCAGAGCTACTGAATAAAAAGCCAAATAACTGAAAAACCTTAAATGATAAAAATGAAAACAAATTGCAAATTATCTCAGAATATCACTCTTTACATCATACTAAAAGTTATCTGAAAGGTGAACTACCCCTTTAAAGGATGAGGTCATCAAACAAGCGGATCTCTGCTGCCCATCAGGCTCATGAAAAGCAGCAATAGAACTTTTCCTATTTCCAAGCACACTTACCACTTTGTATTAGATCACTGTCTAAAGGGAAATTCAAGGATTTGCGTTTTCTGGCTGCAAGAGAAAAACAGTGGTTACTTGAAGAAAACCAAGACAAAATTTAATACAAATCAGGAAGAAATTTCACAAATATAAACCACTGATAATCTATTCAAAGCATTGGGCTCTGAATTTTACATAATGCAGCATTTTCTACATTTGGCTTTGCTTTCTCTTGATAAAGAGCAACAAAGTCATTTTGTCGCAATATTTGGGGGATCTACCTTAACCCTTATGCTCAAAGGGGGGCGGTTTTCTCTTCCAAGACCAGGACACTTTTTCAACTAGTTTGCACCTCCATTGGCTGCCTATAAATGACATAACTTTACTGCAAAATGTACTATAACTTAAAGGAAAACTATACCCCCCCCCCAAACAATGTAGGTCTCTATAAAAAATATATTGCATAAAACAGATCATGTGTAAAACCATGCTTCATGTAAATAAACCATTTTCATAATAATATAATTTTTTTAGTAGTATGTGCCATTGGGTAATCATAAATAGAAAATTGCCATTTTAAAAAATAAGGGCCGCCCCCTGGGATCATAGGATTCACGGTGCACACAAACAAACCAAACAAACATATTAGGTCACATGAGCCAATTAACAGACAAAGCTGTCTTTCGCTTTCACACTTCTTCCTGTTACAGTTAAGGTGGCCATACACGGGCCGATAAAAGCCCCCGACGAGCTTCCCCGATCAAGATCTGGCCGAAAGTCGGGCAGATCTCGATCGGATGGGTTTAAAAATCCCGTCGGATCGCAGTCGCATCTGTTCGTTGATGCGGTCCCGCGATTCGACCCCCCATTTGCGAATGCTAGGATCCGATCGTTGGGCCCTAGGGCCCACGATCGGATCTGCCCGATATTGCCCACCTCAAGGTGGGCATATCAGAGGGAGATCCGCTCGTTTGGCGACATCGCAAAATGAGCGGATCTATCCATGTATGGCCACCTTTAGAGTTGAAATATTTCTGGTAAAAGGGCAAGATTACTTAAATATATATTCCAGTTTGGTAAAATTCTTTAATATGATATAAACTAATGTTTAAGTGTTAATTTTGGGGGTATAGTTTTCCTTTAATACTCAGTCTGCCCACTGGCCCAGCGTATTGAAATTCATACAAGAATAACTTTAAAGACAGCAGAATAGTTAGAATAGTTAATAAATGAGTACCCCTTCACTGAATCCATGTGCAAATACAATCAGAAACAAAAGCACGACTCTATTGTGTGACACTGTGTACAGTAGCAGCATGGGGTGTGAATCCACTCACCGATGTTAAGCAGCTCTTCCACAGACTGAGACGACATCTTATTTATATTGTACGACCTGTAGAGGATACAGACGCAAGAGATTGGCTTTGTGGTATAGTAATAAAAGGTTTATGAACGGATTAAAAATTTAAATCTACAGCGTAAACTTGTCATCCCAAAAATAATATTTTGCCTAATAATAGAAAATGTCATTCTACGTAAATTTTCAATACACATATATTAGAACTTTGCATTTTTGTAAGCTGTAGATTTACTTCTAATTGAATGCCGTATCTGCTTGTCCCTTTCTACTCTGCCGACTCTGGCTTTTAAACAACGTAGCAAACGTCAGTTCTCCTCCAGCGGTTTGTTAAAGGGATACTGTCATAACACATTTAAAACGCATCAGTTAATAGTGCTGCTGCAGCAGACTTCTGCACTGAAATCCACTTCTCAATTTTGAAATCTGACATGGGGCTAGACATATTGTCAGTTTCCCAGCTGCCCCCAGTCATGTAACTTGTGGTCTGATAAACTTCAGTCACTCTTTACTGCTGCACTGCAAGTTGGAATAATATTACCACCTCCCTTCCAACCCCAGCAGCCTAACAACTAGAGATGCACTGAATCCACTATTTTGGATTCAGCCAAACCCCTGAATCCTTCGCAAAAGATCTGGCCGACTACCAAACCGAATCCTAATTTGCATATGCAAATTAGGGGTGGGAAGGGGAAAACATTTTTTACTTCCTTGTTTTGTGACAAAAAGTCACTTGATTTCCATCCCCACGCCTAATTTGCATATGCAAATTAGGATTCAGATTTGGTTCGCCCGTGAGAAGGATTCAGCCGAATCCAAATCCTGCTGATAAAGGCCGAATCCTGGCCTAATCCCGAACCGAATCCTGTGCATCCCTACTAACAACAGAACAATGGGAAGGTTACCAGACAGCAGCTCCCTAAGGGTATGGACACACATACGTTTATATGCAGCGCTTTCGCGCCACAGTTTTTTTAAAAAGTCGACCGTTGTGTAAATATGCTTAGCAGTTTCAAGTTTAGGCAATGGCACTTACACTAGTGTATTTACGAGGCAGTCCGCTTTTTTAAAAACCGTGGAGTGAACCGCCCTGAAAAAACGTATGTGTGTCCAGTGCCTAACACAAGAAAACAGCTCCCTCGTAGATCTAAGAACAGAACGCAGGTCTATAAATAGAGGGGAGCAGGGTCCGATTGGGGGAATTAGTGGCAGGTTGCACTTGGTTCAGTGGGTTGGGGTTGGTTAATTGTTGACCCATGCATCACTAACCTGGGAGACTGGGGAAAGATTTTTATTTTCCTCGGCCAACTTAAGTCTCTTTTATGATCCAAACTCACACACAAATTAAAAAAAGCTAGCCCATCAATAAAAGTATAAAGAAGTTAGGAATGAATGATGTAGAAATTACACCCGAAGTCTTAAAATGACATTTATTTAAACATCACAACTAGAAATACAACTGCAGAGTCACTGGATGGCCCTCAAACTCTAGTAAGAAAAATCTGACATTTTTTTTATTAACACCTCTCACCATCATAGGCTCCAAAATATTAAGTGTGGCCTCTTCTGGGGGGATTGGGTAGAAAGAAAGAGGCTGCTCTGATGTTTTTCTGCTTAGAAAAAAAATAGAAACCTTTCTCAGATCTTTCCTAAGCAGAAGAACATCAGAGCAGCCTCTTTCTTTCTCCTGACAACTTCCTTGACTACTTGGTGGTCAGACTGGTGGGAAAATGACCAGCAGGTGGCGCTGTTGTAACAAAATTCATTCATGTTAACAATATATGTATCCTTTAATATCTTGGAATTAAAAATAAATAACTAATGAATGTACATTGCAAAAGTACTTAAAATAGCCCCCTCATTCATTTTACATTCACTTATTTTTAAGGTTTACTTATCCTGATATCTGTAGGCACTACCCTTTTACTGAAGTGCTTTCTTCCTTACTGCCCATTTCAGTCTTCATTTTTTAGATCTACTATGTGGCTGTTATCCTGAGATATAAACTGGCTCAGCCTTTACTAATCTGTTGTTTTATGTGAGCAGATACCATTAGAGTGTCCCAAGCAGCCCCATTAGGGTTGCCACCTTTTCTGGAAAAAAATACCGGCCATTCTATATATTTATCTTCTTTCCCTATTAATAACATTGGGATCAATCATGATTTTTACCTGCCCAACCTGTGAAATACCAGCCAGGTGGCAACCCTAACCCCCATTAAAGCTGTTGGGACACCTATTAAAGATATAATGCATTAAAGGGCACTAGTGATCTTTCAATGGATCTGGTGACAACATAAACAGCTTGGTTACATCATACTTCCACATACAAGCACCCCCCACACTCAAATCAACTCCAGGGTTTTTATCTGCTTCACTGATAATGACATAACAAAGGAATTGCCCACAACTGCCCATGAAATAGCCTTTGAGTCCATTGTCCAATTACTTTTGAGCCCCTGAAATTAAGTGATTGTTTTAAAAAAAGGCTTTAGTTCCTCACATTCTATGCAATCTTTTTGTTCAACCCACCTGAGTTGTTTCATTTAAAATTCATTGTGATAATGTACAGACCCAAAATTAGAAAACAGTGGTCTGTCCAAATATTTATGGACATAACAATGGAAAGGTGTGTACAATAATATTGTGCGAAGTGAATATTTGTACAATATTCACTGCGTGTATGGTGGGAGACAAGCCGACCTACATCGGTCAGCTCTTCGATCAGGCTGGCTGGAAAATTTTGAGCATCGCTATTGTTAGTGCTGAATCGTCAGATAGAGGTAGAATTCTATTGTTTCTCTCTGTATATCAGACGATCCAGCTCTACACGTGTGTGTTGAAAGAACGATCTTTCCTGGAAAGAGAGTAATTGTTACATCTATGGCCACCTTGAGTTACAATTGGCAGCTCACAGTGTATAAAAAAAACCCTTAACTCCAAGCAGAAAGTGTTTGGGTATCTGTACCCAGGACCGCCATCAGAAATCGCAGGGCCCCATACGGCAAAATTTCCTGGGCCCTCCCTACCCCACAGGTCCGCCCCCCACCACACAGTAAAAAAAACAAAAAAAAATATTGGTGGCTAGGGTTCCCACATGTTAATAAAAAATAAAAAGATATTGGTGGCCAGGGCCCCCCCATTATAAAATATTGGTGGCTAGGACCCCACATGAGAAAAAAAATTGGTGGCCAGGGCCCCTTAAAACGTCCATGCCTTCCTGAAGTCAGCAGCTCACATAAAGATGGGGGCCCGGCTAAACAAGTAAGTGTGGCGTGGCCGGGGCCCCTACAACTCTCCCCCCTGATGGCGGCCCTGTCTGTACCCTCCTACAATGCAGATCAATGCTGGCAGCTGAAGCATATTTATGGTTAACAGGTTCTCTTGTCTGCTGCTCTAGTATAAAATATATTTATCTCACTGAACAGGATTCAAAGAACTAGGAAGGCTGCTAAGATTAATATAAAAGGCTTTTCTGCATCTATGGAGAAAGACCACAATTGCTTTTCTGGTAATGACCTGGACCCTGCCGGTGCATTCACGGATGAGGCGATTATCACTCAGGAAAGCAGCAGCAGGTGATTAATCATAATCACCTGACCCAAGAATTTACTAGCAGAGTCCAGCCAACTACAATTCAGGTGGGGTAAACGGGGGCGTGTTGCTGCCCACAAGCCTAGAGGAGGCACACATTTATAGTATGTGACCCTGCAAGTATAATACATTTAGCCCATTACCCAAGGAATAAATTAGTAGTATCGCTTTAAGTTCTAGCCCTAATTTAATCAAACCATACCCTGATTGATTTGTCTAAGCCAGTGCTGTCCAACTTCTGTGGTACCGAGGGCACACACACAGGCAGAGCATGGCGCACACACAGGCAGAGCATGGCGCACACACAGGCAGAGTATGGCGCACACACAGGCAGAGCATGGCGCACACACAGGCAGAGCATGGCGCACACACAGGCAGAGCATGGCGCACACACAGGCAGAGCATGGCGCACACACAGGCAGAGCATGGCGCACACACAGGCAGAGCATGGTGCACACACAGGCAGAGCATGGCGCGCACACACAGGCAGAGCATGGCGCGCACACACAGGCAGAGCATGGCACGCACACACAGGCAGAGCATGGCGCGCACACACAGGCAGAGCATGGCGCGCACACACAGGCAGAGCATGGCGCGCACACACAGGCAGAGCATGGCGCGCACACACAGGCAGAGCATGGCGCGCACACACAGGCAGAGCATGGCGCGCACACACAGGCAGAGCATGGCGCGCACACACAGGCAGAGCATGGCGCGCACACACAGGCAGAGCATGGCGCGCACACACAGGCAGAGCATGGCGCACACACAGGCAGAGCATGGCGCACACACAGGCAGAGCATGGCGCACACACAGGCAGAGCATGGCGCACACACAGGCAGAGCATGGCGCACACACAGGCAGAGCATGGCGCACACACAGGCAGAGCATGGCGCGCACACACAGGCAGAGCATGGCGCACACACAGGCAGAGCATGGCGCACACACAGGCAGAGCATGGCGCACACACAGGCAGAGCATGGCGCACACACAGGCAGAGCATGGCGCACACACAGGCAGAGCATGGCGCACACACAGGCAGAGCATGGCGCACACAGGGAGCATATGGAGGGCAGAACAGAGCAAGAGACAGGGAAACCCATCAAGACCAGTCTAAGAAGAACTACATACAGTGATACAGTGCTGGTGCCCTATTAGCATTTTGTATAAAGTGTGAACAGGTGAACAATGTGGGCAGTTTCAGTCTGGATCTCAGATGTGAACAGTACAGGCTTTAGGGGTTTGAAGAATAGAGGTGTCACAGGTGTGAACAATGCAGGGGGATCACAGGTGATTAGTCTGAATTTGAGGTTTAAACAATACAGGGGCCAGTTAATCTCTGTAGTGATACCATTTAAATCTTACACATGGTAAGCAGACACAGCAGATAGGTGGTGGGCCAGTTGGACAGCCCTGGACTAAACCATGACCCCTTTTCACAATAATTTAACAAACAAGGGTTACTGAATAAAATTTAGGGATGCACCAAATCCACTATTTTGTGGTTAGGCTAAATCCTGAATCTTTCATGAAGGATTTGGCGAATCGCTTCCCAAATCCAAATGCAAATTAGCACAAAGAAGTGTTAAAAAAAACCCACATGGGAGCGTGCAGAAAAAAAATCCCATATCCTTTTTTGTGTGACAAAAGCACGATCAGAAAGATTCGGATTCAGATTCAGGCACACTGATTCGGCCTAATCTGAATCCTACTAAAAGAAGCTGAATCCTGGCTGAATACAAAACCAAATCCTGGATGCGGCGCATCAATAAAATACGATTTGAGGGCCCGTTATTATATACAGAGCATATAACTATACCCACTGATAATTAAGGGCAGAAACACACACAGCAATTCGGGGCGACTAATCTCCCGGTGACAAATCTTCTCTTCGTTGGGGCGACTAATCTCCCGAACTGCCTCCCCACTGGCTAGAATGAAAATCGACGATGGGATGGCACTGGGAGCGCTTCGGAAAATGAAGTGATTCAAGTGCCATCCCATCACCGATTTTAATTCAAGCTGGTGGGAAAGCAGGGGAGGCAGTTCGGGGAGATTAGTCGCCCTGAAGAAGAGGAGATTTGTCGCCGGATGACTGAATTGCCTTGTGTGTCTCTATCCTAAGAATGCTCTTATGAACTTACCAGGCTTTTGATCCTGTGCCTGTGCAAACGTTCAGACCGGAACTCTTCTGTTTCTCCCAAGGACCATCATCAACAGAGATCTCATAGTAGGAGGCCCTATGAAGCGAGAAGGTAAAACGTGGTTTGCAGGATTTATAGTTCACCCTGAATAAGACAGAACATAGGTGTATATCAGGTGTGCAAAACACACAGGGCTACATTATGGCTATTATACTGTATCCAATTACTCAGCCGGGAAGCAGCAGAGGAAATTCAGTCAGAAAGAGAGAAAGAATCATTGTGGGTTATGTATGGAAAATTCCATGCACAAGCAATGAAAAGAAAAATGTAAGGCCACAGGCACAGTTGCTGTAAAACCCAGGTCTGGCAGGCCAAGGAAAATACAGGAGCGGCATATGCGGAGGATTGTGAGAATGGTTACCGACAACCCAAAGATCACCTCCAAAGACCTGCAAGAACATCTTGCTGCAGATGGTGTATCTGTACATCGTTCTACAATTCAGCGCAATTTGCACAAAGAACATCTGTATGGCAGGGTGATGAGAAAGAAGCCCTTTCTGCACTCACACCATAAACAGAGTCACTTGTTGTATGCAAAAGCTCATTTAGACAAACCACAGTCATTTTGGAACAAAGTGCTTTGGACTGATGAGACAAAAATGTAGTTATTTGGTCATAACAAAAAGCACTTTGCATGGTGGAAGAAGAACACCAAATTCCAAGAAAAACAACTGCTACTTACTGTCAAATTTGGTGGAAGTTCCATCATGCTGTGGGGCTGTGTGGCTAGTTTAGTGACTGGGGCCTTGTTAAAATTGAGTGTCGGGTGAATTCAACTCAATATCAACAAATTCTTCAGGATTATGTTCAAGCATCAGTCACAAAGTTGAAGTTGCTCAGGGGCTGGATATTCCAACAAGACAATGACCCTAAACACACTTGTAAATCTACAAAGGCATTTATGCAGAGGGAGAAGTACAATATTCTGGAATGGCCGTCACAGTCCCCCGACTTGAATATCATGGAAAATCTATGGGATGATTTGAAGCTGTCCATGCTCGGCAGCCATCAAATTTAACTGAACTGGAGAGATTTTATATGGACAAATGGTCAAAAATACCGCCATCCAGAATGCTGTTAAATTTGCAAAAGGAGGCTCAACTAATATCTCTGTTGGGGTGCCTAAATTTATGCACCTGTCTAATTTTGTTATGATCCATATTGCATATTCTCTGTTAATCCAATAAACTTTATGTCACTGCTGAAATACTACTGTTTCTATAAGGCATGTTATATATTAAAAGGAAGTTGCCACTTTGATAGCTCAAGTAATGATAAACAAAACTCCAATGAATTAAGAAGGGTTCCCAAACTTTTTCTGACTGTATTAGGCACCCCTGAGCCATCATAAAATCAACAAGTAGCAGCAATTAAAGGTAAACTATACTACCCAAAATGAATACTTAAGCATATGATAGTTTATACCATATTAAAGACTCTTACCAAACTGGAATATATATTTAAGTAAATATTGCCCTTTTATATCTCTTGCCTTAAATCCCCATTTCATAATGTGTCCCTTAGAGATCACCTAACCAGAAATACTGCAGCTCTAACTGGAAGCAAAAGACAGAACTCTGACTGTTAATGGGCTCACGTGTTTTGGTATGTTTGTGTGCACGTGAATCCTATGATCCCAGGGGACAGCCGTTATTTTTTATAATGGCAATTTTCTATTTATACTACTAAAAAAGTACATTATTATGAAGACTGTTCATTTCCATGAAGCAGGGTTTTACATATGAGCTGTCCAGGGGGTTTAGTTTTCCTTTAAACACTGCGTGTGCAATAATAGAGTTTATTGATGACATGAGAAAGCTGACAAGGAAAAACAAAAGCACATCAGTGGTTTAAAATAACAGAAGGCTGTACCTTGACGATAAGGATTCTCCAATAAAGACTTCATTTAAGGCTCTCACTGGCAAAAGATGAGGTCCAGACACTGCTACAGACTCTGAAGTTAATATGAAGCTGTGTCAGTTGATAGCCATGTCAACAATCACTTTCAGACTAAAGCTGGCCATAGATGCAAAGATCCGATCGTACGAATCAACGTACGATCGGACTTTCCCATCTCCCGACCCTCCACTAACCATTCAGATCAAAGTCTTACCATTCCGATCAAATAAAGTAGTGAAAGAACAGATCAGTCGATGTTCTGCCCCTGACAGCAATCCTACGATAGTTATGTCTGACAAAGCTGGTGACAGTCTCCCTCTGAAAATTGTACGATCGGCAATACACGCAGAGATATTATCGGCAGGCGACAGAAATTTTCAAACCTGTCCGGTCGACCAAACGACCGATCTCCGCCGGACGAAAAATGTCGGGACACTCCACACGGTCCGAAAATCATACGAATCGTGGATCGTTGCGTCTATGGCCAACTTTAGTCACTTAAATAACTGTACATTTATTTACCCTACAAATAATGTGTTTATTAGTAAGGACAAGCCCAAGTCCAAGCTCTGCTTTAGAATTGGTTTTAACTCAAACTCAAAAAATATGAAGACCAATTGCAAACTGTCTGAAAGGATCAGACTACAATAGAAGAGTTAATTTAAAGGTGAACAATCCATAAAGGTTCGTGATGTTTTAACCCATTTATTCCCAGCATGCTTTTTTTTCCAGTAGGAAACTTGTCCTCACTGACTCCCATCCATTGAAATGTTATTAAAATACAGTTAAGTAGGGATGCAACAAATCCACTATTTGGGATTCAGCTGAATTTTTCATGAAGGATTAGGGGATTAGGGCGAATATCAAACAGAATCCTAATTTTCTTCTGTAAATTACAGACGGGAAGGGGAAATTTTTTAATGGTTTTGTGACAAAAAATTACGTGATTTCCATTCCTGCACAGAGGATTTGGATATGGTTTGGCCAGTCACCAGGATTCGGTGAATCTGAATCTGGCTGAAGAAGGCCAAATCCTGAACGGAATCCTGGATTAGGCGCATCTCTAAAGTTAAGTAAATGAATCACTAAAATGTGTTTAGAATGCAACTGTGTTAGCACAACTTGTTCTAACTGCTACATTCATTTGGCATTCTTAATCCACCTATGCTTGAAAGACTTTTAAAACTAAGAGAGAAAGGGTGAGTGTGAAAACTGATTTAAAGATGTAAAACACTCTATATTTTTTATTTAATCTAATTCATTACAGTGATAAGGAAACGTTTACATTTTGTAAATGAAAAGGAACAAACAAATTAACAATTTCTGTACTTTGGCCAAGGTTTCTGGAACAGGCAGGAATAAACACTGCTGGTTTATCTCTCACGCATATTGATGTGCCCATTATTGTTCCATCCTGTTTTTGTGCTGCCAGGCAGCTGGCATGCCAAGTCCAAGAACAATGGGCAGGAAAATATAAGCTTCAGGAGTCGGATAGATATTATTACCTTGCCTGTCAATGTGGCCTTTCTTTGATACATAATAAGAATAACCTAGTATTATCTGACCTCAAACTTGCTGAGGATTTGACCAAATTTATGGAACGCCCTTCTTTGATCTCAATTGATTCTATTTCTCAAAGATTTTGGAATGAGTATGGGTCAGGCCCACATCCACTACTAAAAGTTTCTATTAAATGGTCCAAGTTTTTACAATACCAAGGGGCCGATTAACTAACTTCGAGTGAAGGATTCGAAGTAAAAAAACGTCGAATTTCGAAGGTTTTTTTTGGGCTACTTCGAACCGAAGGATTCGAACTAAAAATCGTTCGACTATTCGACCATTCGATAGTCGAAGTACTGTCTCTTTAAAAAAAACTTCGACCCCCTAGTTCGCCATCTAAAAGCTACCGAAGTCAATGTTAGCCTATGGGAAAGGTCCCCATAGGCTTGGCTAACTTTTTTTGATCGAAGGATATTCCTTCGATCGTTGGACTTAAATCCTTTGAATCGTTCGATTCGAAGGATTTAATCGTTCGATCGAAGGAATTATCCTTCGATCAAACGATCGCACTATTTGCGCTAAATCCTTCGACTTCGATATTCAAAGTTGAAGGATTTCAATTCCCACTCGAATATCGAGGGTTAATTAACCCTCGATATTCGACCCTTAGTGAATCAGCCCCCAAGTGTCCCCTCATTTGGTGAGCATTAAGTCATGGAATGATAGTATACTACACTGGGATTTTTCTTTCTAAAGATACTTTTACTAGTCCTGTTTCGTTTTGTCCTAAATGTGATGAGACTAATGTTTCTCTTTTCCACTATTTGTGGTCTTGCCCTAAAGGTAATCTATTTTGGATGGAGGTCACAAATTTTTTGAACAACGGATTGAAAATTAAGATACAATTATCTCTGTGTTTTTCTCTATTAGATCTAGAGTTTGAGTTTTCTTTGCCTTCTAAGCTGAAACTTATATCCCATGAAAAAAGGACACTGACAACTTTGTTTTTGGCTTCTGCCAAGAAAGCTTTATTTAATTATTGGCTACAGAAAGAGTCTCCCTCATTGTCAGATACCATTTTCTACATGAACCAACTTAGTTGGCAGGAAGCTTTAAAAGCAAAATTTAAAGGTAGGAGTTCTAAAGAATCCTTTAAACTTATATGGTCTCCTTATTTTGAGTCCTGAGAATCCAATACCAAAGATCAAGTTTCTAGGTTTCTTCTAATCTAAATAGGATGGTAACTGGTCAATCAGACTTTCCTGAAACAATAGACCTTTTCTTTCTTTTCTTTATATTTGCCTTTATATTTTTCTTTTTCGGTATTTATCTATTAATGTTATTAATGTTTGAAAATGACATGCCATTGTATTTATTGCAGGACATCCTCTAAGTCTGCTTGTTATATGCAGTCATAATGGTTCTTCTTGTTTATGTGAAAATCAAATAAATATTTTAAACAAAGCAAAAAGAAAAAAATGACTTGCAAGCTAAAAGTTTCCTTGTGATCAGTAACTTGTGTTTCATCCGTTTTGTCTGGCCAAGAGAAAAACAAGATCTTTTCTACTGAAGCTAAATAATGGTCAAAATAGTGATAAAAATACTAAAATCCTAATAGTCTTATTAGTACATATATATTCTACTAATACAAATTCTAAATACTAATTACAATAATACTATATAAATAGGGAATACAGTAGGGGGGGAACTAAATCTGATAGATGTGTCCACTATTAACTTAGATACCAGATCAGACTCAACATAGTAATTTAGGTTATTAAAAAAGGTTTTCCCAAAACAATGTACAAATGAGACAAAGTCTATGTGTGTTATAGCAAACATGGCATCATGACCTTACTTTGCTCAAGGTGGCTGTTATGGGCCTTAATGTGCTGCTCCAGGCTCAGCTGCTGCTCATGCAAATCCACAGGGGTGAGGTTAATACCAGTTCCTTCCAGGTAAAGTCTGATTCGCTGTCGCCACTGCCATCTAGGAATAAAGAGGGATTAAAGGAGATGTAAAGGCAAAAAAATAAAAATATAAATAAAATCCAATTTTTACTTTCTTTAATGAAAAAAGAAATCTATCTCCAATATACTTTAATCAAAAAATGTGTACCATTTTCATAAGAAACCTGACTGAATCCTGTGAAATTCTCCCTTCATTTACTTGCTCTGACTGTTGCAGATAGGAAACTTCAGACGGTCCCCAACTGCTCTGCAGGGGAACAATAATATTCAAACGGCAGGGGAAACCCCCCCCCCCCCACACCTTACTGCCCAGAACTTGAGCTGCTTTGTTTGTTTCCCTGTAGAACAGCTGGCGACTGTGTAGAGATTCGTATCCGCAGCAGTCAAAGCAAGTAAATGAAGGGGGAATTTCACTGCATACATTCAGGTTTCTTATAAAAAACTGTACCAATTTATTATTGGGAATAGGTTTCTTTTTCAGTTAGTAAAGTAAAAATGGGAGTTTAATTTTGCATTGACATCCTCTGTTTTCAACTCCAGCTGCAGGGACAAAGATCATGGAGCCAGATTTAAACAGATAAACTGGGATTCTATTTGGAGGATTATTTTGCTGCAGCCACTGGTTCTGCAGAGTTGTAGAAAGTTTGTATTAAACAATACAAAAACTATAAAATCCACATTAGATTATATGAACACAGGATCCAGTGCAGTCTGCATGTTCTGATTATTAATCAGTCTTACTGTATTTGCTTCTATGGCAGATATTATTTGACTTGCTGTTTTGATAATTTATGATGGTCCCTAAGCAGCAGCCCAGACCACACGGAGCATGTGCACAGTCTTGCAAAGATTGTTAGCAAAGTTACAAGATGGTGACCCCCTGCGGCCAACTTTGAAAGCATAAATTATTTGTTTAATTAGGCTTCTGTTGCAGTAAGCTCATGATTTTGTTTAGTATATAAAATACAACATTTCTAGCATTATTCTATTTTAGACTTTAGTTTCCATTTAATAAGAAACAATGAAAAAAAAAACAGGAGGAAAGACCATAGTGCTAAAAAGAATCATCCCTAGAAGATTAGCCAGCCAAATTCAGGTAGGGGAATCAGTATCAATCCAGTACACAAGCTGACTCAGCTCAGTACAGTTACTGAATGCAATTGGTTTCTAGTTCTCTGGAGAAAGCACAGAAAAATATACCATATGGGTCTCCAATCAATAGATAAAGATAAACCCACACTAGTAATGGTTTTCAGACATACAATTTTACACATACAACTTGCTGATATGTTGTACTATGTCTATTTAAGAGCCAATGAAATTGTACTCATTGTTCCTGTTACTAATGGTGGAAGTGACCTTGGTCACCAAAAAAGCAGATTTTATTGGAAATTTGTGTTGCTGTCCACTACTTTTTATGGTATTGCTCATTTATCAGCCCATTTATCCAACTGCAGTAAGCAAACTGCCAGCCAGCCTCTTTCCTTGCAAGTGAGCTTTCTTTCATATAGATCTTCCAGAAGGCAATTCTAGTCTACTGTGCACAAGTTCTAGCACATTTTTTGGCACCAATCAAAATTGAATTAATCATACCTGAACTCACCACGATAAAGTTTCTGTAGAGCTTCTGGGAAGGACCGAGTGTACCGCACTGGTAAACAAAGGTGTCCTTCAGACCTGTAAAAAAGAGCACTCAGTCATTCTATCTTGTACCTCATCCTATAAAAATGCTCATGTGTGTAAATTGGCTTCAAGCCTTGACCGTTATTTCACTTCTAAATTACTCAACAAAAATAAGGGGTCTGTGGTGAACTGCAATTCGTAAGGTGCTTGAGTTGCTTCTGGATGAAATGAAAAAAATAAAAATTCAGTTCAACTTTACTGGCCCTTTGATGGCTCTGACAAAATCGGGTCTTAGTCACAATATATAGGTAAATGTTGTCTTGACACAAACTGTACAGTTAAAGAAGTAAACCTTAAAGGAATTGTTCAGTGTAAAAATAAAAACTGCGTAAATAAATGTGCAAAATAAAAAATGTTTCTAATATAGTTAGTTAGGCAAAAATGTAACATAGTAACATAGTAAGTAAGGTTGAAAAAAGACACATGTCCATCGAGTTCAACCTTTTTTTTTTTTTTTAAATTTTTTTATTAACTACCTATCTGCCAGTTGATCCAGAGGAAGGCAAAAAACCCATCTGAAGCCTCTCCAATTTGCCTTAGAGGGGGAAAAATTCCTTCCTGACTCCAAAATGGCAATCGGACTAGTCCCTGGATCAACTTGTACTATGAGCTATTTCCCATAACCCTGTATTCCCTTACTTGCTAAAAAGCCATCCAACCCCTTCTTAAAGCTATCTAATGTATCAGCCTGTACAACTGATTCAGGGAGAGAATTCCACATCTTCACAGCTCTCACTGTAAAAAACCCCTTCCGAATATTTAGGCGGGACCTCTTTTCTTCTAATCGGAATGGGTGACCTCGTGTCAGCTGGAAAGACCTACTGGTAAATAAAGCATTAGAGAGATTATTATATGATCCCCTTATATATTTATACATAGTCATCATATCACCCCTTAAGCGCCTCTTCTCCAGCGTGAACATCCCCAATTTGGCCAGTCTTTCCTCATAGCTAAGATTTTCAATACCTTTTACCAGCTTAGTTGCCCTTCTCTGTACCCTCTCTAATACAATAATGTCCTGTTTGAGTGATGGAGACCAAAACTGTATGGCATATTCTAGATGGGGCCTTACAAGTGCTCTATACAGTGGAAGAATGACCCCCTCCACCCTTGACTCTATGCCCCTTTTAATACAGCTCAAGACCTTATTTGCCCTTGATGCTGCTGACTGGCATTGCTTGCTACAGCCAAGTTTATCATCTACAACAAGGACTCCAAGGTCCTTTTCCATAATGGATTTGCCTAGTGCAGTCCCATTAAGGGTATTAGTGGCTTGGATATTTTTACATCCCAGGTGCATGACTTTACATTTATCAACATTGAATCTCATTTGCCACTTAGCTGCCCAGATTGCCAGTTTGTCAAGATCATGTTGCAAGGATGCTACATCCTGGATGGAATTAATTGGGCTGGATAGTTTTGTGTCATCTGCAAACACTGATACATTACTTACAACACCCTCCCCTAAGTCATTAATGAACAAGTTAAATAAAAGTGGACCCAATACTGAGCCCTGGGGGACCCCACTAAGAACCTTACTCCAACTAGAGAATGTCCCATTAACAACTACCCTCTGTACCCGATCCTGTAGCCAGTTTCCTATCCATGTGCAAACGACTTCATTAAGCCCAACAGACCTTAGTTTAGAAAGCAGTCGTTTGTGGGGCACAGTATCAAACGCTTTGGCGAAATCCAAATAGATCACATCTACTGCCCCCCCACTATCCAGAATCTTACTTACCACATCATAAAATGCAATCAAATTCGTCTGACATGACCTATCCTTCATAAAGCCATGCTGATTGTTGCTCATAATGCCATTCATTAGGACAAAATTTTGAATGTGATCCCTTAACAAGCCTTCAAATAATTTGCCCACCACAGATGTCAAGCTTACTGGCCTATAATTGCCAGGCTGAGATCGTAATCCCTTTTTAAATATTGGAATAACATCAGCTTTTCTCCAATCCATAGGCACCATACCAGATGACAGTGAATCTGAGAAAATCAGAAATAAGGGCTGGTCTAAAACTGAACTAAGCTCTCTTAGAACCCGCGGGTGTATGCCATCAGGCCCTGGAGCCTTGTTTACATTAATTTGTATTAAAGCTTTTTGAATCATATCCTGAGTCAGCCACTGACTATATTGAGCTGAACCATTCGTGCAGTTATTAAGTGAGCCTGTGAACCCAGACTCCTCTATTGTATACACTGAAGAAAAGAACTGATTTAACACATTCGCCTTATCTGTATCTGTTACAACCATACTGGTACCATTATTTAATGGAGCAACACTCTCAACCTGCATCTTTTTACTATTAATATATTTAAAAAAAACTTTTTAGGGTTAGTTTTCACCTCCACCGCAATTAACTCTTCATTTCTTTTCTTAGCCTTCCGGATTGCTGATTTACAACATTTATTACAGTGTTTATATTCATTAAATGCAGCTTCTGTCCCTACAGATTTGTAGTTTTTAAATGCCTCTCTCTTCTGTCCCATTAACTTCTTTACTTCTGTATTAAGCCACACAGGATGATTCTTAGAGCTTCTACGTTTAGTCCTTTATAATGTATAAAGGCTGGAGTGATTTGATGTATAACATGTCAGTCAGAACACTACTTCCTGCTTTTCAACTCTCTTGGTTTACACTGACTGGTTACCCTGGTTACCAGGCAGTAACCAATCAGAGACTTGAGGCAGGTCACATGGGTCATATCTGTTGCTTTCAAAGCTGAGCTGAATGCTGAGGACCAATTGCAAACTCCCTGAACAGAAATGTACCATGTGGCCCCCCTTCAAGTCGCTGAAAAGAGCTGAAAAGCAGGAAGTATTGTTCTGGCTATTATGTTACACATCCAGTCACTCCAGCCTTTATACATTATATTTTTGGCTAACTAACTATATTAGAAACATTTTTTATTTTGCACAGCCTATCTATTTACACAGTTTTTATTTTCACACTGAACTGTTCCTTTAAAAATAAGTGAATGTAAAATTAATGAGGGTGCTATTCTAAGCACTTTTGCAATGTACATTATTTATTTATTTTTAATTCCAAGATATTAAAGGATACATGTACTGTTAATATGAATGTATTTTATTACAACAGCGCCACCTGCTGGTCATTTTCCCACCAGTCTGACCACCAAGGAGAAAGAAAGAGTCTGATCTGATGTTCTTCCGCTTAGGAAAGATTTGAGAAAGGTTTCTAATTTTTTTCCTAAGCAGAAGAACATCAGAGCAGCCTCTTTCTTTCTCCTGATAACTTCATTGACTACTTGGTGGTCAGTACATGTATCTTTTTGATATCTTGGAATTAAAATAAATAATGAATGTACATTGCAAATGTGCTTAGAACAGTACCCTCATCAATTTTACATTCACATGTTTTTAAGGTTTACTTATCCTATAAGTCCACATAATAACTTTCCTTTGTCGATATGATCGATATCTACATAACAAAATCGTTATTTAAAAAATAAAAAAAATAAAAAAAATAAGACGTGCACCTCGCTATTTAACTTGGCACAGGTAACTGAGCTATTGCCTTGCAGGCTCACAAACATTATATAAACTGCATTAGCAATTAGAATCATGCGCTACACATTCCCTCAGTTGACTCTGAAAACTCACTTACCTCTCTGGGTCAGTATTAACTCCAATCACTGGTTTGAAGCGGTCCTGTACTTTGCTTGCTGCAAGCAGCATTGTTCCATCGCCTGGAAAAGAACAGAGAATAGGTGAGTGTAAATAACATTTCTGTTCCTGCTCTTTGCTAACAGGGGGAAATTATGATACTACTATATAGAAATATATGACCGAAAAATCAATCTCTGGAGCGTAAAAGTATAATCAGCTAAAGATTTGTTATCTGGCTGATCTATATCCACTGGCACTCACCCAAACAGCACATACCAGGGCCTCCAGGGAACAGGATCTATTAACCAAGCAGACAAAGCAAAACTAAAGGCATACTGAACTCCTTTGAACAAACATTCCAAATGTTACCAAAGAACAAAGAGGAAAAACAAATGGCAAACAATCCCCACAAAAAAAAAAAAACGTGTAAAACACCTTCACAGAGACCCTGGTATGTGCCAATATTTTACATCACTTCACCGTGATGGTTGCCTATATTTTGTGCAAATATATTTGTTCTCTTTTTACCATATATAAGGCATGTTTCAGAAGCATAATTAAAGTGAATGCATACTACATAACTGCATATTCAGTGTTTCACCTTTACGTTATCTTTTAGTATGTTATAGAATGCCAAATTTTTTTATAGTTTTTGAATTTTGAATTATTTGCCTGCTACTTCTGACTCTTTCCAGCTTTCAAATGGGGGTCACTGACCCCATCTAAAAAAAACAAATCATCATCATCATTTATTTATATAGCGCTGTCAAGATACGCAGTGCTTTACTGCAGTTATAGCAAACAGGGAATAAATGGTGGATAACAGACAAGGATTACAGAATACAATAGGGTTTACAAACTAAAAGGTTAGGGTACAATTGAGACATTAGGATTGTATAAACAATTTGTCATTTTTGATACAGCAATGATTAATTAAGGTACATCTAATAGGCCTCTTTAAACAGATGGGTCTTTAAGGAGCGCTTGAAAGTTTGGAAGGAAGGAGAAAGTCTGACAGCTTGTGGCAGAGAGTTCCAGAGAAAAGCAGAAGCCCGAGAGAAGTCTTGTAGACGAGAATGGGCAGAAGTGACCAGAGGAGAAGTGAGGCGAAGATCAGAAGCAGAGCGTAGGTTTCGTGAAGGAGTGTATTTGGAGATTAGAGATGAAATAAAGGGAGGGGTTTCATTATTAAGGGCCTTGAATGTGAGTGTAAGTAATTTGAATTTGATTCCAGAAGAGATTGGGAGCCAGTGAAGGGACATACATATGGGAGCAGCTGATGTTGAGCGGCGAGCTAGATGAATGAGTCTAGCGGCCGCGTTTAGAATAGATTGGAAAGGTGACTTGTTGGAATACCTGTGAGGAGTAAGTTGCAGTAATCCAGGCGGGAGATGATGAGAGACTGAATCAGTGTTTTAGTTGATTCTGAACTGAGATAGGGTCGTATTCGAGCAATGTTGCGCAGTTGAATACGGCAAGATTTTGCAAGTGTTTGAATGTGTGGTGAAAAAGAAAGATGAGAGTCTAAGATGACTCCTAGGCAGCGTGCCTGTGTGGTGGAATGAAAGGTGGTGTTGTTTACGGTGAGTGATATCTGAGGGACAGGGGAAGATCTTGGAGGAAATATAATGAGTTCTGTTTTAGAAAGGTTCAGTTTCAGGTGGCGCTGTGACATCCAGGAGGAGACAGCAGAGAGACAGTCTGTGACTTGGGAAAGGACAGAATTAGAAAGATCAGGAGTAGACAAGTAGAGTTGGGTGTCGTCAGCATAAAGGTGATACTGAAGTCCAAATGACTGAATGAGTTTTCCTAGTGAAGTTGTATAGAGCGAGAACAGCAGGGGGCCAAGAACAGAGTCTTTAGGAACTCCAACAGAGAGTGGGAAAGTAGTAGAAGTAGAGTTAGAGAAGGAAACTTTAAGGCTAAGGCCACACTAGGCGATAGCGCCGCGATTTGACTCGCGGCGACTTTTCGCCGCAACTTTTAAGCTGCAATCGCTGGGGAAACTTTTGCGCTGGCGTCTATGGGGAATCGCGAAAAATCGCCAGCGTAAAAACACACTCGCTAGGCGATTTCGAGCGACAATAGAAAAAAGATCGCCGCGTGTGTTTTTACGCTGGCGATTTTTCGCGATTCCCCATAGACGCCAGCGCAAAAGTTTCCCCTCGCTAGGCGATTTCGAGCGACAATAGAAAAAAGATCGCCGCGTGTGTTTTTACGCTGGCGATTTTTCGCGATTCCCCATAGACGCCAGCGCAAAAGTTTCCCCAGCGATTGCGGCTTAAAAGTCACGGCGACAAAGTCGCCGCGAGTCAAATCGCGGCGTTATCGCCTAGTGTGGCCTTAGCCTAAAGGAACGGTCAGACAGATAAGATGTAAACCATGAAAGAGCAGTGTCCCGAATGCCAGATGAGTGTAGAATGTCAAGGAGGAGTGTGTGGTCAACTGTATCAAAGGCTGCAGAGAGATCTAGAAGGATTAGAATGGAATAATGACCTTTAGACTTTGCCAATAGAAGATCATTGGTTACTTTGGTGAGTGCAGTTTTAGTCGAGTGTGATGGGCGGAAGCCAGATTGCAAGGGGTCCAGGAGGGAGTTGTGAGTGAGATGCTGGATCAGGCGTTTGTAAACAAGCCTTTCTAGTAATTTGGATGTGAATGGAAGAAGGGAGACCGGTCGATAGCTAGTGGGAGAGCTGGGATCAAGGGAAGGTTTTTTGAGGATAGGAGTGATTAGTGCTTGTTTGTATAATGATGGAAAGGTACCAGTAGAGAGTGAAAGATTGAATAGGTGGGTAAGTGCAGGAGAGAGTGTATCAGAGATTGGGTGGAGAAGGCGAGAGGGTATGGGGTCAAGGGAGCAGGTGGTGGGTTTTGAGCTGGCTAGAAGGTTGCTAACTTCATCTAGAGTTGCAGAGGTGAAGGAGTGCAAAGTAGATGTGAGTGGACTGCACGTTGGTCTGAGATTGTTGTCGGACGGTATGCTCAGCCTAATGAGATCGATTTTTTCATTAAAGAAATGAGCAAGGTCTTGGGCGGTAACATTAATAGGTGGAGGAGGTGGAGGGGGGCATAGGAGTGAGTTAAATGTGGCAAACAGCTGCTGTGGTTTGGAGGACATAGTAGATATTAGATAAGAGAAGTATTGTTCTTTGGCTAATGATAGAGCTCGGTTATAGCAGGAGAGCATGAATTTGAAGTGGATGAAGTCAGGATCAGTTCGTGACTTTCTCCACCGTCGCTCAGCTGATCTACTACATCTTCTGAGGTACCGTGTTACACTAGTGTGCCAGGGTTGGGGTTTAGCTGGCCGGCTGTGACGGGTGGTAGAAGGTGCAAGGGAGTCAAGTGCTGTTGAAAGGGCATCGTTGTAGAGAGAAGCTGCCATATTGGGACAGGCGAGAGTATTAATATGAGATATGGATTGTGCTGATACTGTTGATAATTGTTGTGATAATTGTTGTGAAATTGAAAATGCTCTGTAAGACTACAAATTATTTAAATATAGTTATTGCTACTTTTTATTACTCATCTTTCTATTCAGGCCCTCTCCTATTCATATTCCAGTCTCTTATTCAGATCAGTGCATGGTTGCTAGGGTAAATAGGACCCTAGCAACCAAAATTGCAAACTGGTGAGCTGCGGAATAAAAAGCTAAAAAAAAAAAAAAAAGAGAGAGAGCGGATCCCTCAACCCCACTTGAACATAAATGCAAATATCTAAATCCATTATCTACAGTCACACTTGAGTCTATTTCACAAATCTCCCACTTTTAGGTGGAATATTGGAATGCACAATTACAGTAAGTGTGCGTTAATCTTTTATTTATAATCAAAATGATGTGCAAACATATCTACAGCACACATTTACACTAGAAGATGACAATCTCTCATAGGGAATACATCACACATTACACTTAAAATCATTAATACTAGCACGGACCTACCCCAGCTTTGGAGTATTTAGACTCCAGGAAGGTGTTTCAACCAAGCCCAGAAAAAAAAAAGTTGATTGGAACTGAACCAATGCTCCTTGTGAAAGCGAAACAATGCAGCCTGAGAGCAGTCAGTAACACATTCGAGTCACTTTCGAGCTTACAAATAATAGGCCTGACCTTTCCCTGTATAAATGTGTGTAAGGAGCTGTATTTGTTCTAAGTTACCATTACAATGTAAGAGCCAAAGACCACTTTCTACCTCCTGCTGATATAATGGCATCAGCCCATCGTACCGTCTCCTCGTCATAGTCTCTTCTTTTCACAAGTCGAACATCTGCCCCTTCTTTCCTGAGTTAAAAAATAAAAAAAAATTAGCTATACACCAGATTGATGCCTTTTTAGAAGTTGTTCTATTAAACCAAGGAAATAGTCTGCTCTTGTGCACCATCTGGGGCGTAACTACAGAGGAAGCAGACCATGCAGCTGCAGGGGGCCCAGGAGGTACAGGGGGCTCAGAGGGTACACTATAAGGGGGCCCAGGAGGTATAAGGGGACCCTGGGGGTATACTATAAGGGGGCCCAGAAGGTATAAATGGGCCCAGGAGGTACACTATAAGGGGGCCCAGAAGGTATAAGGGGGCACAGGAGGTACACTATAAGGGGGCCCAGGAGGTATAAGGGGGACCCAGGAGGTACACTATAAGGGGGCCCAGGAGGTACACTATAAGGGGGCCCAGGAGGTACACTATAAGGGGGCCCAGGACGTATAAGGGGGCCCAAGAGGTATAAGGGGGGGACCCAGGAGGTACACTATAAGGGGGCCCAGGAGGTACACTATAAGGAGGCCCAGGAGGTACACTATAAGGAGGCCCAGGAGGTACACTCTAAGGAGGCCCAGGAGATACACTCTAAGGGGGTCCGGGAGGTATAAGGGGGGCCCAGGAGGTACACTATAAGGGGGCCCAGGAGGTACACTATAAGGGGGCCCAGGAGGTATAAGGGGGGGCCCAGGAGGTATAAGGGGGGCCCAGGAGGTATAAGGGGGGCCCAAGAGGTATAGGGGGGGCCCAAGAGGTACACTATAAGGGGGCCCAGGAGGTACACTATAAGGGGGCCCAGGAGGTACAATTAGGCTCAGGAGGTATAAGGGGCACAGGAGGTGTAAGGAGGCCCAGAAGGTTTAAGGGGGGCCAGGAGGTATAAGTGGGTCCCATGAGGCCCTAATTAATAAGCAATTTCAACATATATTGGTAAAACAGGACAACCTCTGGATGTGTTGGGGGACCTAAAATTAATTTGCTGTGGGGCCCAGTGACATCTAGTTATGCCACAGTGCATGATTCTTTGCTCATAAGGGGCATTGTTCCTTAGTATGTTAATGATACTGCATTTTGTATTGGCAGAGCACTCCGTACAGCTGTTCTACATACATTACAGAACACCACTCTGAAAAATAGCCTAAGCTCATGTGTTTAACAGAGCGGTTACAGGAAAAAAAAAAAAAAAGAAGAAGCAAAGTTTGCCTATAACCAAGGTATCCTTTTGAGTGTTGTATGGCTTTTGCTCCCGCCACACAATGGGGGGAATTCACAAAAGTGTCGGTAAAAAAAGTAACCCAGAAGTGGCGGTCGACAAACTTGTAAAATGTCGTATGAACGGCAAATTCACAAAGGCAGATGTTACCATCTCTGAATGTCTCGTAAGTCTGACAATTTTCTAAAATGTCGTATGTCTTTTCATCGTACAAACGACATTTACCAAGACTTTTTAAACGACAATTTGTCTGACAGTTTCATTTTGGAGAGCCTAGTGTCTGAAAAATTTTCGGTAAAAAAAATGAGTTTACGAGTAATTCATAAAAATGTCGGGAAAAGTGGCGCCGAAAAACCACGCCCACTTTTAACGACACTAATTCAAAAGTGTCGCACATGTCGGAAAATTGGCGGAGAAATGCTCTGTGAATTTGTCGGCTGTTGCTACGACACTTTCTACAACATTTTAAAGACATTTTTTCGTTCCCGACACTTTTGTGAATTCCCCCCTATGTGTTGCCAGGCAAGACACAGTATGGCAGAAACTCAGATAAAAATGATCTACAGCACAAGCAAATATATAATTAATTCATTTACCTTAGACTCTGTACAATATGCTCTACATTTTCTGAGTGAATATTATATCGCTGCAGAAGACCATTGTAACTGGATCCTTTTAATGCAAGCTGGAAATAATCAGATACACTGTATTAGATTAATGGATCCCAAAACGTGGAACTGCTCCAAGTGTAGTTATGGTCAGATTTTGGGTGAGCGTCTATTTGCCTACATACACAAAGAAGCCAAGTTTGAGTATTAGTCAGGGGAATCTTATATTTAAGGGACCTGAACTTAAAAACATCTGAAAACCACTGTATCTGGTCTCTACTTTCACCTGGAAAAGTACCGGGGCAAATTCACAGTTAAATTGTGGCCTGTCTGAAAGTTGGCCAGATTTCAATCCGCCGGGCTTCAGAATCCCGTCAGATTGAGGACCGCATTGGTTAGTTGATGCAGGCCTTGATCCGACCACCTGTTTTATCCTCATTATAATCCGATTGTTGTGCACTAGGGCCCACTATCTGATAATCACAATATTGCACATCTTGCAAAATGAACAGATCTCCATTTGTATGGACAGCTTTAGGTGGCCATCAATGTATCAATTATGATCTTTCTTGGAAAAGATGTTTCCAGGAAAAATCATTCGTTTCAATACACACGTGTAGAGCTGAATGAATTGTCAGATATGCAGACAGAAACAATAGAATTCTACCTGTATCTGATAATTCAGCACTAACAATGGATGATCTTTGGGTGCCTTCAAAGGCACACAATCCAAATTTTCCGTCCAGCCCGATCGACGAGCCGACTGATATCCAAGTTTTCTGTCGATATCGGCTCTTTTCCCACCATACATGCACCGAATATCGTACAAAAATTAGTTTCGTACAATATTATCTGTGCGTCTACGGCCACCTTAAACAGTGGGCGATTTGCGGGTGCCTTCAAAGGCGCCCAATCAAAATTTTCCACCTGGGCCGATCAAAGAGCCGACAGATATCCAAGTCTTCTGCCAATATCATTTGGCTCGTCTCCCGCCATAAACGCACTGAATATCGTCCGAAAATTCTGTATATCTGTGCGTCTATGGCCACCTTTCTAAACGTGCAGTTATTAGCTGCTGATTTGGCTCCTTCAGTCCAAGTCGGCAGCTTATCTGCCCGTGTATGGGGCACTCCAAAGGGCCCATCTGAATAATATCTGGCAGATATTGATTGGGCAGGTTTAAAAATCCTGCAAAGGTGATGACTACATTGTCTTGCTGATGTGGTCCTGGCCCTGACAACCTGTATCCCGTCGTTCTGATCTAATCAAGGTGGACATATTGAGGAAATTACTGCTTATTTAGTGACCTCTTCAAACGAGAGGATCTTTCAATGTATGTAGTTTGCTGTTCCAACTTTTCAAAAAGGGAAACATCACTGTGGTTTACTCCTGGCACTGCAGTATTACATTGAGGGCACAAAGGCAGGCTCAACAAAGGCAAAAAAACTCTAAAACACCCTCAATTCAGTCCTATAGGAATCACCTGCACCCTCAAAAATGATTTTAAAAAACTAGGTTCAAAGCTGAGCCACGAGCAATGCTAAGGAGACAGCGGGAGCGTAGGGAGATTAATGCGTGGTTGAAAGATTGGTGTAGAGAGGAGGGTTTTGGGTTCTTGGAGAACTGGGCTGATTTTTCAGTCGGCTACAGGCTCTTTGCTAGGGATGGGCTGCACCTCAATGATGATGGGGCAGCTGTTTTGGGAGAGAAGATGGCTAGAGGGTTGGAGGAGATTTTAAACTAGGTGTGGGGGGGGAGGGTTCAGTAAAAGATTCAGTGGTAGACAGGTTAGATGAGATAGTGGGCAAAGAAAGGGAAAATGGGGGAGGAGATTTGGCTGGGGATACTGTTAAGGAGAGGGAGGACCGCATGTCATATGTTCAATATGGTGCCAGTATTAAATGTATGTTTACAAATGCAAGAAGTCTGGCTGGTAAAATGGGAGAGCTGGAGCTGCTGGTGATGGAAGGAAAATATGATGTGATTGGTGTGGCCGAAACATGGCTGAATGAGTCGCATGACTGGGCAGTAAATATCAGTGGCTATACTTTGTTTCGGAGGGACAGAGGCAATAGAAAAGGAGGAGGGGTATGTCTGTATGTTAGGCAGGATTTAAAAGCTCATATAAAGGAGGAGGTTATGTTAGAAAATGAGGGGGCAGAAGTCATATGGGTGGAGTTCTTCACCAATTGTAAAGAATCCAGCAAATTAATTGTAGGCGTATGCTATAGACCCCCTAATGTAACTGAGGAGGAAGAGGCAAAGCTCCTAATGCAAATAGAAAAGGCTACTAGTTTAGGTAAAGTAATGATAATGGGGGATTTTAATTACCCAGATATTGACTGGAGCAACGGTACTGCTAGATCAGTTAATGGGAACAAGTTTATAAACTTATTGCACGACAATTTTTTAGCACAGGTTGTTGAGGAGCCTACCAGAAAAAATGCTATTCTTGATTTAGTGATCTCAAATGACCCAGAACTTATAGCAAATGTGCAAGTCATTGAACCCCTGGGTAATAGTGACCATAATGTTATATCTTTTAATGTCTGGTGCAAAAAACAAAAATATACTGGGGCAACAAAAACCATGAATTTTGCAAAAGCTAATTTTAGTGCCTTGAGGGCTGCCCTACAGAGCATTGATTGGGGCATTAGGTTTTCAGCTAAAAACACAGAACAGAAATGGTTGTCCTTTAAAATGATATTAAATCATTACTGTTCTCAATTTATTCCCTTAAGGACTAAACGTAGAAGCTCTAAGAATCATCCTGTGTGGCTTAATACAGAAGTAAAGAAGTTAATGGGAAAGAAGAGAGAAGCATTTAAAAACTACAAATCTGTAGGGACAGAAGCTGCATTTAATGAATATAAACACTGTAATAAATGTTGTAAATCAGCAATCCGGAAGGCTAAGAAAAGAAATGAAGAGTTAATTGCGGTGGAGGTGAAAACTAACCCTAAAAAGTTTTTTAAATATATTAATAGTAAAAAGATGCAGGTTGAGAGTGTTGCTCCATTAAATAATGGTACCAGTATGGTTGTAACAGATACAGATAAGGCAAATGTGTTAAATCAGTTCTTTTCTTCAGTGTATACAATAGAGGAGTCTGGGTTCACAGGCTCACTTAATAACTGCACGAATGGTTCAGCTCAATATAGTCAGTGGCTGACTCAGGATATGATTCAAAAAGCTTTAATACAAATTAATGTAAACAAGGCTCCAGGGCCTGATGGCATACACCCCCGGGTTCTAAGAGAGCTTAGTTCAGTTTTAGACCAGCCCTTATTTCTGATTTTCTCAGATTCACTGTCATCTGGTATGGTGCCTATGGATTGGAGAAAAGCTGATGTTATTCCAATATTTAAAAAGGGATTACGATCTCAGCCTGGCAATTATAGGCCAGTAAGCTTGACATCTGTGGTGGGCAAATTATTTGAAGGCTTGTTAAGGGATCACATTCAAAATTTTGTCCTAATGAATGGCATTATGAGCAACAATCAGCATGGCTTTATGAAGGATAGGTCATGTCAGACGAATTTGATTGCATTTTATGATGTGGTAAGTAAGATTCTGGATAGTGGGGGGGCAGTAGATGTGATCTATTTGGATTTCGCCAAAGCGTTTGATACTGTGCCCCACAAACGACTGCTTTCTAAACTAAGGTCTGTTGGGCTTAATGAAGTCGTTTTCATGTGGATAGGAAACTGGCTACAGGATCGGGTACAGAGGGTAGTTGTTAATGGGACATTCTCTACTTGGAGTAAGGTTCTTAGTGGGGTCCCCCAGGGCTCAGTATTGGGTCCACTTTTATTTAACTTGTTCATTAATGACTTAGGGGAGGGTGTTGTAAGTAATGTATCAGTGTTTGCAGATGACACAAAATTATCCAGCCCAATTAATTCCATCCAGGATGTGGCATCCTTGCAACATGATCTTGACAAACTGGCAATCTGGGCAGCTAAGTGGCAAATGATATTCAATGTTGATAAATGTAAAGTCATGCACCTGGGATGTAAAAATATCCACTTATACCCTTAATGGGACTGCACTAGGCAAATCCATTATGGAAAAGGACCTTGGAGTCCTTGTAGATGATAAACTTGGCTGTAGCAAGCAATGCCAGTCAGCCGCATCAAGGGCAAATAAGGTCTTGAGCTGTATTAAATGGGGCATAGAGTCAAGGGAGGAGGGGGTCATTCTTCCACTGTATAGAGCACTTGTAAGGCCCCATCTAGAATATGCCGTACAGTTTTGGTCTCCATCACTCAAACAGGACATTATTGTATTAGACAGGGTACAGAGAAGGGCAACTAAGCTGGTAAAAGGTATTGAAAATCTTAGCTATGAGGAAAGACTGGCCAAATTGGGGATGTTCACGCTGGAGAAGAGGTGCTTAAGGGGTGATATGATGACTATGTATAAATATATAAGGGGATCATATAATAATCTCTCTAATGCTTTATTTACCAGTAGGTCTTTCCAGCTGACACAAGGTCACCCATTCCGATTAGAAGAAAAGAGGTTCCGCCTAAATATTCGGAAGGGGTTTTTTACAGTGAGAGCTGTGAAGATGTGGAATTCTCTCCCTGAATCAGTGGTACAGGCTGATACATTAGATAGCTTTAAGAAGGGGTTGGATGGCTTTTTAGCAAGTAAGGGAATACAGGGTTATGGGAGATAGCTCATAGTACAAGTTGATCCAGGGACTAGTCCCATTGCCATTTTGGAGTCAGGAAGGAATTTTTCCCCCTCTGAGGCAAATTGGAGAGGCTTCAGATGGGTTTTTTGCCTTTCTCTGGATCAACTGGCAGATAGGTAGTTAATAAAAAAAAAGGTTGAACTCGATGGACATGTGTCTTTTTTCAACCTTACTTACTATGTTACTATGTTACTAGTGCACTCACAGGTCAGGTTCAGGCCCAGACTGGCAATCTGTGGGTTCTGGCAAATGCCAGAGGGGCTGCTATAAGGTGCCATAGAAAGTCAGTATTTAGTGGGCTGGTAGGGGCTGTTTGGGCCTCTGTGTGGGCTGATTGGGCCTCTGTGTACCTGAAATGCCAGGGCCTATTTTAATTCTCAGTCCGGACCTGGTCAGGTTATTATTATTGGTTAAAAAAAAAGTCTTACCATGTAAACCGGTGCACGAGGGCCACATGTAACTGTAGCAATTACAATGATACCTGTCTCTTTTATCCTTTTGGGGGCTATTGTAATGTCAGTAATTCCTGTATGTGTGAACGGCTCAGCAGAACCCTAAATCAGCACTTACAAGCAAGAAAGAAAAGCCTGACTGATTGAAAAGCTCAGCATAAATGAGTATAGCTCTATAATATAAAGAATAATGTATTGAACAAGGCAAACTAATGTCTAACAGAAGGCACATTTTCAATGTAGAAGAGCCCAGGCAGCACCCTATGCTGGGTCCCAATTGGCAGCTGCCACTAAATGCCACCTTATCATCTACCCCTTGGGCATACCATTTTTGAAATAAAAAAAGGGCCAAAAAGATTTGCTGAGCGTAGCAACATTTTTTGACAATGCCCGTTTTTTGTGGCCACACCCCCTAAATACCATGTTCAGTTAACAAAATTTGGCAGGTTATGTAAGTTTGAACACATCTCTGTGATATTCCAATTTTGCTAATGAAAGTGAATTGCCCTTTAAGCTGCAAGTCTCAGTTTCCCCAAGAGACCTGCTTCTTTATTATAGACCTGCATATCTTAAATTGTAACAATTACTTATCTTAAATTGTTACAAAAGTATCCAAATGCACCTGGTAGCTGTTATGGGCTCTCTGGAAAACATTTATCAGTTTCATACAAACCACAGATATCAGGGCAGTTCATAGCAGAGGGCAGAAAAAAGAACTGGAAAGGATCACAAAAAAAACCACGTTCACTCCTATTGCATGGGTGTTTACATTACTGTATGCATACCTCCCAACATTTTGGAAATAGAAAGAGGGACAAAAAGATGTGACCACGCCCATTTTTGTGGCCACACCCCCCAATTACCATGTAAATTTTACAAAATTTGCTAATGAAGGTGAATTGCCCTTGCGAGTCTAAGTTTTAACAAGAGACCTTCTTTTCTTAAATTGTTACAAAAGTATCTTTCTGGACTCTCTGGCAAAAGCCAATTAAGTTAGAAACTTTGTATATTTTTCTGGCTGTTCAGTGCAAGAGATCAAAAAGAATGTCTGGACATTTCAGTAACCATCCGGGACTGCCAGTTTATAGCTGTCAAAATCTGAACTGCCCTGGGAAAAAACGGGACAGTTGGGAGGTATGCCCTACAGCACATCAGCTATTTTGCTTAATGTTGCCCTTCACCCATTTGTTTCAAGACAAACCACCAGTGATTTTCCACAGAGCACATGCTTTATCACTTAACGCATATAACATCACACTCCAGCAAGTTATTTCAGCATATACATTTACCGCATACCAGAAGCCCTGAAACCCTGGATAGTCCTGTATGTAATTTTATCTCCATACTGTGACTATTCCCGTCTTATATCAAAGGGGGTAATGTAATAAAAGGCACTACGTTTGCCCATGGGCAGTAACGCATAGCAACCAATCAGCAGGCAGCATTTACTGGTCACCTGTTTAAAAGCAATGATCTTATTGGTTGTTATGGGTTACTGCCCCTGGGCAAACTTAGAGCCTTTTATTACATTAGGGGGTAAGAGTCTTAACCCAACAAAACAAAATATTTACCTTTTTTATAAATTCCATTTTATGTTCTATTTGCATCCACCTTAACTCCTTTTAGAACATAAGTTTGCTTAACTGCACATTAACTGGACTCTTTGCCATTCAAATACATACCAGAATTAACCTAATGATCTGGTTACTATGATCCAGTTTACCCTAGCAACCAGGCAGTGGTTTGAATGAGATGCCGGAAGATGACAATACGAGGCCTGAAGAATAAGTAATAAAAACCCATTCTATACTACGCTAAATTTTTATTTTAAGTTTTCCAAATAAACATGAATAACTGAATATGAACAGAAAATAAAAGAGAGAGAAAGTAAGAATAGAGATCAGGGAGAGTTTGGGGTGATGGTAGGGTGCTTCATCTAACCAAGTGTATAACATACAGGTATGGGACTGGTTATCCAGAATGCTACAGACCTGGGGTTTTATGCATAATGGCTCTTTCCATAATTTGGATCTTCATACCTTAAGTCTACTAGAAAATCATATAAATATTAACTAAACGGGTTTCAGATAACAAGTCCTATACGAGGTGAACTATTGCTTTTACTCCTATTATCTCCTCTTTATCACTGGACTAGTAAATACAATTCTGTCTCAAAGAAATAGTGTTTACGACACCAACTGTAAACTTTGATGTTGATGCAAATAGTTTCCACTTTCCACTCCTTATTTTCAGTATAAACAATGAGATAAATTAAGGTAAAACGAGGTTAAGCTGTTTTTGAAAAGGTGAATCAGATTAACCCATTAAATAGGGGTTTTCACTCCATCATAATTTTACAAACTTCACAAAGAATGATGAACTAAACTCACTGGTGCAGAATTGACCTTCTCAAAAGCAGCTACAGGTATGGGACTTGTTATCCAGAATGCTTGGGACTTGGAACTTTCCGGATAACGGATCTTTCCGTAATTTGAATATAATATCCTTATATTTTACAATAGGTACTTTATTCACTATATAAATCATGTTCTTAATTCCAGTCACTATCAGTTACCCCTGCACAGCAGAATATAGAATCTACCAGCCTCTGTATAAAGCATTTGTTGCATCTTAAGTGAAAATCACATCACAGTACAGGTATGGGATCCCTTATCTGGAAACCCATTAAGCTACAAAATAAGGAAAGACCGTCTCTCATAGACTCCATTTTATCCAAATAATCCAAATTTTTAAAAACAACGTTGTTTTTCTCTGTAACAATAAAACAGTACCTCATACTTGATTCAAACTAAGATATAATTAATCCTTATTGGAAGCAAAGCCAGCCTATTGGGTTTATTTAATGTTTAATTGATTTTCTAGTAGACTTAAAGGGGAATTCAACCTGTTCGTAAAAAAAACCCGTACCCCCACCCCAGGTAGACCCCCTCCCACCCCCCCAGGCTAACTACCCCCCCCCCCGGGGAGATGCCCCATACTCCATACTTACCCCTCGGCACAGATTCTTCCAGCTGAGTTCCACGCCTCCATCTTCCGCAATCTCTGTAAGCTGACTGCGAGATCAGTATTTCTGCACATGCGCAGTTGGAGCAGTTTGCCGGTTTGTGACAACTGCGCATGGATGCGTGCAACTCCGCTGGAAGAAAGTGCGGCTAGGGGTAAGTATGGAGTATGGGGCATTTCCCGGGGGGGGGGTAGTTAGCCTGGGGGGAAGAGGATCTACCTGGGGTGGGGGGTAAAGGTTTTTTTACGAACAGATTGAATTCTCCTTTAAGGGATAAAGATCCAAATTATGGAAAGATCCGTTATCCGGAAAACCCCAAGGCCCAGGCATTCTGGAAAACAGGTCCCATACCTGTATAAGACAAAAAAAATTTAAAAAATGGTAACCTACAACTACTATCTACTGCACAAAAGTAACATTTGGGCTGCAAATATGAGTACAGCAGGCTATTGCGCTCAGCACAGGCCTTGCTCAAAACTGATGGACACATTTCTAACTGATAACTATTCGCTACAAATCAAGGCAAAGGTTATAAACAGCTATATAAAGCAACACTGACTGAAATACAAAATGACTAATGGCTGACTGCCACGTCAGTGTTCCAAAAACCTCAATTTCCACATCCCTGATGTTGCACAAGTTGCCTACAAGAATCTAAAGCAGAAGTCACAAGGAATACACATGTTAAATAAAGGTAATTGTACTGAAAACAATTCATCTTTGGGATTCTTGGAGAGGTCCTAAGGGAAAATAAATGTTATACCTCCCATAGATTTACCTATTTTAGCAACTTTAATAAAACAATGAATATTTGGCATTTTGGGAGCTGTTGCTTACTTTAAAGGAACATTAATGTTCAAATGAATGCTAAAATGCAACCTGTCAAACTTTTCTAGTGGGCCAATGGAAATGTTATCTGGTCATCAGGGTCCCCCCAGCTAGAGTCCTGCATGGGTCCATTTTTTGAAACCAATACCCGAACCTGCAATTTGACCCGCATTTTCCTGCTACCCAACCTGACCCGCAAAAGGCCAACTAACCTTTCAACCAGGGGGACACGCAAAACTGGAAGTGACGTCACATTTGGCAGGAAGTGACATCACATTTGCCCAGAGGCGATGTTGCTCTGGTGCCGAATCTTCCACAAAAAATGTAAAAACTGGAAGAACCACAAGGTGGGTTGGAGGGATCAAGCCCACACCTTTGTTGGGTGCCCAGCTGTGTTACCTGTGGACTGCCCACACAGCCAATGAATTGGGGACTTTTTTTTCCCCAAAACCCGATGCAGGACCCCCAGCAACCAGGAAGTCATCTTTTAAAGCGGACCTGTCACCTACACATAAAAAGCTGCATAATGAAAGTCCTTTGCAAATTAAACATGGAACACAAATAATTTTTTTCATTAAAATTATACACACCTGTCATAAAGGTGTTTAAATAGCTGAGTTGTCAATCAAATATCAGTAATCAATCAATTACTTTCACTTTCCATTCAACACTTCCTACATGTCACTGCCCTACTCACATTTCCCCTTCCCTCCTCAGGTTCTTTAATTATGTAGGGCATTGTGCATGGACATGAGACCCCCCATTCCGGTGCATAAAAAAGATTTTGGGGTGTTTTAATAACAGTGTCTACAAAATGCCTCCTGTCAGCTTGCTGCGATTGTGCAATTCCAAGAGTGAAGGAAACAACATTTAAAAGTGT